>OU342743.1:349681006-350379201 GCA_910589775.1 Avena eriantha | reverse complement strand
TTTCACATACCACATATGGATCCACCAGTGTCATTGAATGTGTGCTCTTTTCACAATCCACCTACGGATCCACTAGTGTCACATGTGTGTTATTTTTACTAACAACAACCAGAGTCATTGCATGACTACTCTTTTCACATACCACATATGGATCCAGCAGTGTCATTGCATGTGTGTTCTTTTTACTAACAACAACCAGAGTCATTGCATGTGTGTTCTTTTCACATACCACATATGGATCCATCAGTGTCATTGAAATGTGTGTTCTCTTCAGAGACCTCACATGGATCCACCAGTGTCATTGCATGTATGTTATTTTCACTAACAACAACTGGAGTCATTGCATGTGTGTTCTTTTCACATACCACATATGGATCCACCACTGTCATTGCATGTGTGCTCTTTTCACAATCCTATGGATCCACCAGTGTCACTGCATGTGTGTTCTTTTTACTAACAACAACTGGAGTGATTTGATGACTGTTCTTTTCACATACCACATATGGATCCACCAATGTCATTGCATGTGTGTTCTTTTCACAATCCACACATGGATCCACCAGTGTCATTGCATGTGTGATCTTTTTACTAACGACAACCAGAGTCATTGCATGTGTGTTTTCTTGAGAGACCACACATGGATCCACTAGTGTCATTGCATGTGTGTTCTTTTTACTAACGAAAACCAGAGTCATTGCATGACTGTTCTTTTCACATACCACATATGGATCCATCAGTGTCATTGCATGTGTGTTCTTTTTAATAACAACAACCATAGTCATTGTATGTGTGTTCTTTTCACATACCACATATGGATCCACCAGTGTCATTGAAATGTGTGTTCTCTTTAGAGACCACACATGGATCCACCAGTGTCATTGCATGTATGTTCTTTTCATTAACAACAACTAGAGTCATTGTATGTATGTTCTTTTCACATACCACATATGGATCCACCAGTGTCATTGCATGTGTGCTCTTTTCACAATCCACCTATGGATCCACCAGTGTCATTGAATTTTTGTTCTTTTTATGAACAACAACCAGAGTCATTGCATGACTATTCTTTTCACATACCACATATGGATCCACTAGTGTTACTCAAATGTGTGTTCTCTTCAGAGACCACACATGGATCCACCATTGTCATTGCATGTGTGTTCTTTTCACTAACAACAACTATAGTCATTGCATGTGTGTTATTTTCACATACCACATATGGATCCACCAGTGTCATTGCGTGTGTGCTCTTTTCACATACCAGACATGGATCCACCAGTGTCATTGCATGTGTGTTCTTTTCAATAACAACAAGTAGAGTCATTGCATGTGTGTTCTTTTCACATACCACATATGGTTCACCAGTGTCGTTGCATGTGTGCTCTTTTTACTAACAACAACTAGAGTCATTTCATGACTGTTCTTTTCACATACCACATATGGATCCACCGGTGTCATTGCATGTGTGATCTTTTTACTAACAACAACCAGAGTCATTGGATGTGTGTTCTCTTCAGAGACCACACATGGATCCACCAGTGTCATTGAAATGTCTATTATTTTCAACTACCGCCGTTGGCCACAAACATTCTGGGCGCTGAACTAACCAGCGACCGCTCTGGGCTTCTAGAAGACCCGATCCCCGATTGTTAGGCGCCGTTGGATCAAGGTGCATGGACAATAGTGATGTCCTTCGCGAGGGCGATCCGCGAGAAGTCTGTTCTGCGAACTGATTGGCCGTGGCAACTACGCTGGGCCTACGGCCTTGCCCTTATCCCCTTAACCTCGGGGCCAAAAATCAGATCGTGTTCCTTTATCGCCATGGAGAGGGAGGGGCCCAAACTCAGCTTGCACGAGGCTCAGATGTTCGCCCACTACAACATACTCGCGCCGCCGTTAGCGAGGCTTATGGCCGGCTTCGAGCTCAGCTACGCCGAGGTTCTTGTCGTGCCACTCTTGCACGACGTGTTGGCGAGGCAGATCGAGGAGCACCGCCGCCGGCTATCGGAGCGGAAGAGGGCAATGGCGTGGTACTTGCGTACGAGCGCGTACTGGTGAAAGTTGTTCAAGAAGGAGCGGGCTGCGTTGATTGAGCTGTAAGGAACCCACCGGCGGGAGATCCACCCGGATCTGCGCAACCCCGAAGGGAGGCAGAGCTTCTGGGCAGTGCCTGGGCGTACGACCTCCACCGTTATCGATGCAGCGCGCCGTGAAGAATCCATGAGGAGGAGGAACGCTGCCGGGAACGTCGGCATCGATTCCGACGCGGAGGAGGCTGGCGGCGACGCGGACAACGTCGTCAATCATGGAGACTGCAGGAGCGTCATAGTCGATTAGGGCCACTTAAGCATAAATTAAATCTATGTACGGTATCTTAATGCGCTCTTTGGATCTGGGTCACTTGAGTCATGGTCGATTATCGTCATAATCTATATATGTTGGCCATGTTTTAGTTGTCTTTGTCTTTGAAACTAGTCGATCGAAACTCGTCTGATCCTGAAAATAAAGTTCACGCGTTCACTGGCATATCTGATGGGACAATACGCTGACTCTGCTCCCAGCACTTGATGGCACAACCGTAATTTGGAGTGCGCCAGAGGAGAAGGGATCGAGCGTGTTGTCATATTGTACTACTCCTGTCCAGATATAACTGACTTAGTTTTTTTAGATATTTTATAAATGTGTCTATACCCAAAACATGTCTAGATACATGTTTTAGGTTTCTCTGTCTTTCAAACTAATCAAAAGTCGTCAAATTCTAAACAATTGAAGTCATTGCGTTCACACCTGATGAGACAATACGCTGACTCTGCTACATGATGGCACAACCATAATTCTGGAGTGCGCCATAGGAGATGGGAATGCAAGGGAGATGGGAACTAGTAGCCGCGTCCAAATGCAGGTAAACAATTAATGTAATAATATTTAAAAAAATGTAATCTGGTCCACATGACCCCATCACAGACATGTTGCACGCACCAGATATAAATAAAGACAACACGGCTAGTTTAGTTTCAATGATATAATTCAACATACGACGTTACTGTGCCCGCATCTTTCTGCTCCTCTTATTAGTCTGCTACCCACGCTGCATTAAGCATCAGTTGATGAGGATAAAAAATGATAAAATGGCAAATAAAACAATTTTTAAGCTTACCTTTCATCCAGAGAATCGTACAAAGATGAAATTGGCAGGGATTTATTATTTCTCCTGCAGTTAGCTGAAAGATCCTCAAGAACATCCTCAATCACCCCTACAACTTCTTCATATTATAATACACCTTCATTATTTGCCCTTTCCTCCCCGTTCCGCTTACCCTTTTGTTTCTTTTCACACCCTTTTCTCGCCGGCACCTCCACTTCTTCATAAATTGGCTTCTTATGTACGTTTTTTTCCGAGTGCTCATCACCGTCTTCTTGCTGCTCTTCCGCCAGTTCTGGCTGAGAAGCCTCATTTTCTCCCACCGAGGTGTGGACAGGGACAATAGCATGTGTAACTGGGTTTTTGCACAACCTCTTGATATGGCCGAATCCACCACAACGTCCGCATTTCCTTTTCCTAGCTCCCAGCTTGGACCTTTATCGATGGAGGCTTCGATCCTTAGCTTTCTAGGCCTCCCAGGTGGCCTCCTAAGACCTGGTGGTTGAAGTTTGAACCCTGGATCGACAATCTCCCAATCATTTTCATCGGCCATAGGTGGTACGTTTTCTGCATAACTTGCACCAAACTTGTCCACGGAGAAATAGTTGTCGTCATAGGTCTCTATTTCAGCTCCGTTACCTCTAAGCTTTAAGATGAAGTAAATTGCATGGTGACATGGCAGACCAGTAATCTGCCACTGCCTGCATGAACAAGTCTTGTTTCCAATGTCTATAGTGTACCTCCGTTCACTTCCACGCTTGTATTCTGCATAAAACTCAGCCAATGTTCTGGAACTTCTGACCACCCTCATCTTTATCGTTCTCATTGCCCTGGTTCTTGCATTTAGTAACATAACCACCATTGGAACTATTTTATGGCCTAAAAATTATCTTGCACAAATTCTTTGCCTTAAATCTATCTTAACCATTATGCACTGTCTTATTGCATCCAACAAAATAACAATTCCAAGTGTCTTCATGCCCGAAATCTTATCATTGAAACTCTCTGCCAAATTATTGCATACAAAATCCACCTTGCTTAACTCACCAAACTTGCTTCTGGCCCATAGCTTGGTGTGATGTTCTTCAAGGTATTTTTTCACCTTTGGCACTACATACATGTTCTGCAAGTAAGTAGCATGTGTGCTTGGTGTGTATGTGTATGCTGATCGCCACAAGTACTCTTCAAAGATCTTTCCTTTGAACTTCTTCGTGAAGTTAGTAGCGAGGTGCCGCATGCGTTCCCTATGCTCAACCCCAGGAGACACAGCATCAAGAACATTCTCAAGACCCTCGGATGCACCGGTGTGTATCACCAAGCCTTCAGGGTGACCAATTACTTCCCGTAGTCTCTACATGAACCATGTCCAACTTTCATTTGATTCACCCTCAAGAACAGCATAAGCTACGGGTAGAAGCCAATTATGCGCGTCCAAAGCACAAGCAGAAGCAACATGTCCCCTGAACTTCCATGTTAAAGAAGTTGCGCCTATTGCCAAGTATGGCCTGCAGCCGTCTAGGAACCCCTTCGAGCATGCCTGTAGGCAGACAAAACATCTCCTGAAGCATATATTATCTGCCTACTTATACCTGACCCCCCTCGAGACCTTTTCTCTCCCTTTCACAACCTCATAATCGATGTCAACAACACTACCAGGTGATGTTTTCTCTACTGAAACTATACAACATATGAAATCTGTCATTCCACTTGCCTTGAATGAAGTCTAGAGCCATCTCCTTCTCATCAAAGACTATGTGGTAGGGAATCAGAACGTTAAACTTTTTGCTAATCTTTGCTCTGAGTTCAGCAGGTCCAATGTTATGATCCTGCCTCACCCATTCAAGTAGAGTAGCAGGAATCCACTTGGTAGTCACCGGTCTAATTTTACCACTTAAAGAAGGATTAGGGCAGTTGTGTTTCTTCGTGTTTACTTTGATCTGCATTCGATAAGAATCCAAATAATTCAGTGTTAGTTATCAGCAGAATAAATATGAGAAAGACTGAAACTAAATGTAGCTATTGCAACCTGAAATGGGTGTCCACCCTGCATTGGAGATGCATGTAATCTCCATTTACACACATTACTTTCCCTACAGTGCACCCTAAATCTCTTTTGGACGCTCTTTTCAATGATAAATTCAAACCCAACCCTGATTGCATAGGTTGCAACTGCATATCTGCAGTCCTCCACATTATCAAAGATAGTCCCCTCATCAATTGTAGGATTGTCCCTGTCAAAGTGTATCACTAGTGAAAGAACATTTCATGTTTTGCGTGTTAGATAACAATACTATGGAGACTTTTCATGTGTGCTAAGTGTGCAGGAAGTTTTGAGGGGGCCCGGATAATCCGCACCACCAAGGGCCAGATAATCCGGCCTACCTAATCTCTCAAAGAAGCCAAGGCGCGTCGCTGGGTACGCGGTCGGATTTTCTCCCAAAAATCCGAACTGGGGCGGTTTTTCCTCCCCAGGCCGGATAATCCGGGTGTCGCATGGGCTGGATAATCCGGCCCCCAGTTTTCGAGCAAAAGGAGCCAAGGCGCGTCGCTCGGTATCCGGTCGGATTTTCTACCGGAAAATCCGAACTAGGGCGGTTTTTCTTCCCCAGGCCGGATAATCCGGCCTTCGCATAGGGTCGGATAATCTGGCCCCCACAAGTTGATCAAGGGCAAGCTCGGCGCGTCGCTCTGTCAGGGGGGCGGATTATCTGCCAGATATTCTGAGTCTGGGCGGTGTTTCCCCAGACAGGATAATCCGGCCCTCACTTGGGCCGGATAATCCGGCCCCCAAAGGTTGCAATGGCTGGTTTCTGAAGGGGGTATAAATATCCCTTCTTCCCCAACATTCAGACTACTTGATTCATTCGAATTTGACCATACCTTGTGTAAGAGCTCTAAATCTCGATCTCCCACTTCAACCACCCGAAGGTCTTGATCTTTGGTGGAATTGAAGGAGGAGAAGTTCATCATCAAGAATCAAGCGCTTCAACTCCTCTCCATTCAATTGGAGAAATCCTTGACCTAATATTCTTGTCAATACCTAGATCTTGTTTATTGTATTTGATAAGTTTTTTTGTGGCAGCTTGTTGTCATTTCGGGAGCCTCCAAGTTCTTGTGGAGTTGTTGCCCCGCTAGTTGTGTAAAGGCGCCAGTGCCCGCCTCGAAGGGTACCTATAGTGGAAGGTGGATCAGGCCTGTTGTGGAGAGATCCATCGGAGAACAGGGTGAGGCCTTTTGTGGCGTGGTGGTCTTAGTACCGCCCACCCCTCCAACGCAGACGTACTTCCCTTAACAAGGAAGGAACTGCGGTTAAACAAATCATGTGTCTCCGCGTGCTTCACTTCGGTTTACTCGTTCCTCTTCCACTCGCTCTTTACTCGCTAGTAGATAGGTTTGCATATAGGGAAATTCCACCCAATAGTCTATCTAGAGAATTTATCCTTTGTGCTAAGCCTAAAACTGAAAAAGAAATTAAAATGGTGTAGCACCTATTAACCCCCCCCTCTAGGTGCCCATACGATCCATTTCAATTGGTGTCAGAGCCCCGACTCTTAATTCAGGCTTAACCGCCTAAGAGTAGTATGGGTACCAAGGATGATGGAAATAAGGCTGTGGATAAGGTCACAATGGATGATCTCAAGTCGTTGGAAACAACCTTGTTGAAATCCTTTGAGGCCAAGATGGAGGAGATGAATCAAATGATTGCTCTCCTTACATCATCCATAGCTCCATCTCCATCGTCCTTTGAGGCTCCCACACCATCATCTAAGGAAAAGGGTAACACCGGATCCAAGGATGATGATGTGGAAGGTGAAAAACTAAATGGCTCCACCTCCAAAAAGGGAAATGGTAAGGAGGAATATAGTGAGGTTCGCCATGTATATTCCCCTGACCCACCTATCCCTCATCCTCATATAAACAATAGGGGTGATCCACCCAAGCTCACTGCATCTTGTTTTAACCAATGGCAATTCCTAATGAAATCTCATGTTTGCAGCTCCTCTATTGAATTGTGGAGGATTATTGAAGAAGGTCTTCATATTGGAGATCAAACCAATCTAACAAGAAGGGAAGTTGTGGATAGCCAGCTGAATGCCACCGCTCTCCACATGATACAGCTGGGCGTGGGTCCCAAGGACATGCCACACATTGAACATCTCCACACAGCTAAAGAGGCATGGGATGCTCTTACGGACCTTTTCGTTGGAAACGAAAGCATGAGAAGAAACAGGTATGATGCCCTTAGTAATGAAGTTGAGGGATTCTACATGTTGGATGGTGAAAACCATGAGGACATGTATAGAAGACTCAAGGGCATCGCAACAACATTTCGGAAGCATGGGGCCACTCACATTGATGATGCGTGGATAAAAAGAAAATATGTGAGTGCCTTAATGCCTTTCGAGCGAACGGATTTGAAGAGCCTGCAAGGTAGACACAACTATCATCAAATGAAATCCAACGAAGTCATGCAAGAAATGGCATTATTCAAAGTGGCGGCAAAGAATGCTGAAGATGCCCGTGCTCGGGCCAGTGGGATGCAAAAGGGTGTCAATGTGGCTCTCAAAGCCAATGTTGTTGAGCAAGAGGAAGATGAAGGAGTTTTTGAGGGGGTATCCATGGACTGCCCCGATGAGGTCAAACGTGCTCATGATGAGTACATGGCATTCTATGCAAGGAACTTTTGGAAGGACCCTGCCAAAGCCAAGTCTGATCTTGACCGCAAGAACCGGTCAAATGGAAGAATAGAAAGTGGCCCAAGATTGAGAACTTGCTTCAACTGTGGAGATAGAATGCACTTTGTTGCCGAGTGTCCTTATCAAAATAGAGAAGACAATGGTGGCAGGCTCATTTTCAAAGAGAAATCTAAAGCTCCTAAGAAGAAGCCGTTTATTAAGAAGAATGGCCCTTTCAAGAAGCAACCCAAGATTGTCCTTGTAGCTCAAGAGGAATACTCCTCCGCAAGTGAAGATGAAGAGGATGATGATAGTTCCCGCGAAGTGGCTGCTATAGCCACCACATCAACTCCCTCCTCTCTCTTCGACTCGGCAAACGAGAATGCCATCAATAACAACGCCACTTGCCTAATGGCAAGAGGATCCGAGGTATCAACTTCTAGCTCTTCATTTCCTAAGACTAACATAATTTTGGATATGGATGATCATGATAGTCTTGTAATGAAAGAAGAAGTTATTGCCTTGGATACTTTTTCACTAACCTACAAGGTGAGCACAAACTCCATTTTGATGCTCTTATGAGTCAACTTGCTCAAGCTGAAGATCTCCTTGAAGAAAAGGGCAGAATTGAAAGAGAAGATGCCTTGGAGATAGCTTGTTTGAAGAATGCCTTGGAAGAGGAAGTGGAAGCTCGAGTTTCTTTGGAAGAAAGACTCGAATCCCTTGAGGAGTCACAAGAAGAAGCTGTAGCTCAGCTCATTAAAGAACGTGATCATGCTCTTGCCAAGGTAAAGAAACTAAAGAAAGAAAAGATTGATTTTGGGGCTGTTCATGCTAGACTTTTGGAGAAGTTTGATAATCTTGAAAGTCCTCACAAGGCATTGAAGAGTGATCATTCTACTCTATATGAGTCTCATGACCAGCTCCAAACTCAATTGAAACGGTATGATGTGCCAAGTACCTCCTCTTCATCCTTTGGAAAAGAAGATCTTGCAAGAAGTTCTCAACACAAAGGTAAAGCGGTTATTGATGAGATACTAAGCAGGCAAAGGACAAACAATAGTAAAGAAGGTCTTGGTTACATACCCAAGACAAAGAGCAAGAAAAACAACTAGAAGAAGAAGAACAAGACTGCTGAATCGAAGACTAGCAACATTACCAATAACAAGACTAATCATGATGGTTTTGTAGGGATCAACAATCCTAACTTTGAACTATATTGTGATTGTTATGGTGATGTTTATGCTAGTTATGTAGGGCCTTATGATTTTTACATTCCTTGGTCTATTTGGGTTCCCAAGACCCTTGTTACTAACATGAGAGGACCCATTGAAAAATGGGTACCTAAAACCAAGAAGTAATTTTCTTGCAGGGCTATGCTTCCGGTGGTTCTAAATGGGTACTCGATAGCGGTTGTACGAGTCATATGACCAGAAGCAAGCAGATCATCACGGAGATGCGGCCAAACCTTGATCACATTACCGTCTCCTATGGTGACAAGTCAAAATCTGAGGTATTGGGTCTCGGCAAAGTTGTGGTGGCTCACGATATCTCTCTCGTGGACGTCATGCTTGTTGAGACCCTCGGGTATAACTTACTTTCAGTTCGTGCCCTTGGTAAGATGGGCTTTGCAGTTTACATTGATGCTGATTTAGTGGTACTCTTGTGGAGCAAGTCTCTAAAAGTCGCTTTAGTGGGATATGTCGAAAACAACCTGTACGTGGTGGACTTTTCGGGGAAAACCACTATAGGCCCGATGTGTCTTTTCGGAAAGGCTGACGCGGGTTGGCTATGGCATCACCGACTAGCCCATGTCAATATGAGAACTTTGCAAAGTCTCCATAAGGGTGGCCACATTCTTGGACTAAAAGAAAATGTCTCTTTTGCCAAAGATCGTGTTTGCAGGGCATGTGTTGAAGGGAAAATGCATGATTCACCTCATCGAAGGAAAACCATTATCTCTTCAAAAAGTATTTTGGAGCTCCTTCATGTGGACCTCTTCTGACGTCCATCGCATGCAAGCCTCGGTGGGAAGAAGTATTGTCTAGTGATTGTTGATGATTACTCAAGATACACTTGGGTTTATTTCTTCAAGTTGAAGAGTGAAACTCAACAAACTGTCATCAACTTTGCCAACGAGGTTCAACGTCAACACAACGTCCCCATTCTGGCTATAAGGAGTGATAACGGCTCGGAGTTCAAGAACTACACCTTAAATGAGTTCCTAAGTGAAGAGGGGATAAGTCATGAATATTCCGCTGCGTAAACCCCTCAACAAAATGGTGTAGCCGAGAGGAAGAATCGAACTCTAATGGACATGGAAAGATCAATGTTAGCCGAATTTAAATCTCCATATAACTTCTGGGTTGAAGCAATCTCTACTGCTTGTCATTCATCCAACCGCTTATACCTCCGCAAGATCTTGGACAAGACTCCGTATGAAATACTTACCGGTAACAAGCCAAACATCTCATACTTTCGGGTATTCGGGTGTAAGTGTTTATTTCTTATTAAAGCAGTTCGTTTATCTAAGTTTGAATCTAAGGCTTTAGAAGGTATTTTTGTTGGTTATGGTGCTGAATCCCACACTTATAGAGTCTACAATAAGCTCTCTGGAACTATTGTAGAATCTTGTAGTGTGGTGTTCGAGGAAAATGACGGTTCCCGTGCGGAGCAAGTTGGTGTTTTGTGATGCAGATGTTGAAATACCCCAAGATGCCATAAGAAGAATGGGCGTGAGATTCTTCTGCCCCATTGAGGAACCCCTTGTGGTGGACCGGGAAGGACAATCCTCTACTCATATAGAGCCCTCATCTACACATACTCAACATGCTCCAACCATGGGGGCAACTTCTACACCATCTCCATCAAATGCTGAAGGTCAAGATGTTCCAGAAAGCTCCAGGCCGGATTTTCCAGTTGACACCGGATTATCTGGCTACCCCGCTACAGCTGACCATGTTGCTCCTGCTGGTGAAGATTTCAACGCAAGCTCCAGGCCGGATTTTCCGGTTAGCCCCAGATTATCCGGCCCCTCACCAGTTCAAGCAAGTCCCAGGCCTCCTGAAGAAGCTGCGGCAAGTACTCCCAGGCCAGATTATCCAGCCTCTCCATCGGCCGGATTATCCGGCCCTGACTCTCCAGTTCTGCAGCCTCCTGTTACGGCTACGGACTCACCTCAAGGGCATGCGTCTCCACCACCTGCTACTGATGTTCTAGTTACTGTTCAAGGCGGAGAAAATGCTTCAAATGAAGACTCAAGTGATGAATCTCCTCCTCCAAGAGATAACAAACTTATTGAACTTCTTCGGAAGGCTCGGGCTGATGGTAACCTTGAGTTGAGGGGTCACACTCTCGACAAGGTTGTCGGTGATCTTCGACGAAGGGTTTCTACAAGAAGAGAATTGGCCAGTTTTGGTGAGCATCAAGCTCATATCTCCATGGTGGAACCTAAGGTCTTTGAAGCTCTTGAAGACACAGACTGGGCTGTTGCTATGCATGAAGAATTGAATAATATCGAGTGCAACAAAGTCTGGAAACTAGTGGAAAACCCAAAGAGTGCCGCAATGTTATCGGCACCAAGTGGATTTTCAAGAACAAGCAAGATGATAATGGCATTGTTGTGAGGAACAAGGCAAGACTTGTGGCACAAGGGTACTCCCAAGTTGAGGGCATCGACTTCGGCGAAACCTATGCTCCTGTGGCTCGCCTTGAGTCCATATGTATCCTTCTTGCTTATGCTGCTCATAACAATTTTAAGCTACAGCAAATGGACGCTAAGAGTGCCTTACTTAACGGTCATCTACATGAGTTGGTTTACGTAAAGCAACCCCCGGGGTTTGAGGATCCTAACTTTCCGAACCATGTCTACAAACTCGATAAGGCACTCTATGGCCTTAAACAAGCCCCACGTGCGTGGTATGAGCACCTTAAAGAGCTTTTGTTAGATCGTGGCTTCGAAGTTCGGCAATCAACCCTACTCTTTTTACTAAGAAGGTTAAGGGGGAGCTCTTCGTATGCCAACTATATGTAGACGATATCATCTTTGGTTCTACTAACAAAGCTTTCAACGATGAATTTTCAAAGCTTATGACTGACTGGTTTGAGATGTCTATGATGGGGGAATTACGGTTCTTTCTTTGATTCGAGATCAAACAACTTAGAGAAGGAACCTTTATTAATCAAGCAAAGTACATCCAAGACATGCTCAAGAGATTCAAGATGACAGATCTAAATGGTGTCGCCACTCCGATGCAAACAAAGTGTCATCTTGAACTTAACCCTCATGGTAAAGATGTGGACCAAAAAGTATACCGGTCCATGATCGGCTCTCTTCTTTACCTCTGCGCATCTAGACCCGATATTGTGTTGAGTGTGAGAGTGTGTGCAAGGTATCAAGCAGCTCCTAAAGAAAGCCACTTAGTGGCGCTCAAGAGGATCTTTCGATATTTGGTTCATTCCCCCAACTTTGGTCTCTGGTATCCCAGGGGCTCCAATTTCTCTTTATGTGGTTATACTGACTCAGATTGGGCTGGTGATAAGGATGATCGGAAATCCACTTCTGGAGCTTGTCAATTCTTGGGAATATCTCTTGTATGTTGGTCCTCCAAAAAGCATAATTGTATATCTCTCTCTACCATCGAAGCTGAATATGTTGCTGTTGGCAGCGCTTGTACTCAGTTATTGTGGATGAGGCAAACTTTAAAGGAATACGGTGTCAATTGTGACAAAGTGCCTCTTTTAGGTGACAATGAAAGTGCAATCAAAATTGCGTACAATCCCGTTCAGCACACAAGGACGAAGCATATTGAGATTCAGAATCATTTTATTCGAGACCATGTTGCTTGCGGCGATATTGATCTATCCTTTGTGAGCACAAAGAACCAACTGGCGGATATCTTTACAAAGCCACTTGATGAAGCAAGATTCTGCTATTTGAGGAATGAGCTAAATATCATTGATTCCGAGAGCTTGTCTTGATTACCCATGCACTCACTCGTACATCTCAATCCGTGTTTGGTCTAGGTGTGGGCATGGATATAGGGGGAGTGTGGTCCTAACTCATTGGGCTAACCCTCCCCCCATAATGCCAAAAGAAAGATAGATCATTTCTCTTAATATCATTCTATGATATGTGAGCTTATTGATGAGTATTGGTCGTGAACCCAAGATATATCTTCACGGTGTCACACCATACACTCCAACAAGGTGGCTTCGGCCACCGCCCTCTCCCTTGAGGATAATTGGATATTTTTGGTCGTTATTTGCTCTCTCATGTTCTTGTGGGAATCACACTCAATCTTGGCTTTTATTTGATTTGGATTTTGCAATTTTGAGTGTCTAGTACCATCTCAGTTTGGCTCTCTTAATCCTAAGCCTTCCCTACCCCTAAGCCATCTATTCTTGCACACAAGTCCCTTGTACACCTTGTGGGGGTGTTGTTTGGGGACGCGCGGGCCTGGTTCTGTGTATAACAGAATTCCAGAATTTAGGCCGGATAATCCGGCCCAAGTGTTGGCCGGATAATCCGGCCCTGGCGGATTTCATCTTAAAGGGTAGGGCTCGGAGGGAAGGGCTCATATCGAGCATCACTTCTCCCCCAGCCCTCTCCTCCTCCACAGCCGCCGCCTGCTGCCCCTCACCCTCCCCGGAGCCTCTCCGGCCACTAGATTTTCCGGGCCTCCTCGGATCTTCTTCTCTGCGCCTCCGGGTACCTTCTCCTCCGCGTTCTTCCTCCAATGAGTGAGGTTAACTCCCTCTCTCCCCATCTTTGGCTAGATGTGTATCTTGTTGGGTGGAACGTTGTCTAGAAGGATGTGTTTTCGCATAGATATCGTAGTCTTGCAGTTTCTAGGTCCGATCTACTTTTTTGCATGCAGTCTAGGTGAAATCGAAAATTTCTGCCAGGGACGGATTATCTGCCCCTGGCTAGGCCGGATAATCCGGCCTGACAGATTCGATTCTGCTTCAGTTTCACTATGTGTATGCATTGAGTAGTTTTGTCCTATGAACTTTTTGACTACTTTTTCCATGCTCTCTCCTGGACTTGTGTGTATGCTTAATCCGGCCCTGGCAGATTCAATTCTACTTCAGTTTCACTATGTGTATGCATTGAGTAGTTTTGTCCTATGAACTTTTTGACTACTTTTTCCATGCTCTCTCCTGGACTTGTGTGTATGCTTATCCCCTTGCTATCGCCCTTATTCTACTCACAGGTGGTTCCGGTGTTTCCAAGACCTACCAGCGCCGTCCTCGCGCGAAGTACTTTCGGGATGACGGTCAAGGTAATCTAGTGGACGAAGTTGAATTGAGGAGAAGGAAGAATGAAGAGAGGTGAATGGCTGAACAATCCAAGAGGACTAGGAAGGGGGTGTCCAAGAGGAAGCGCAAGGAGCCCAAGATCAACTACAGGGCTTTGGATGCAGTCTCCTTTTACACCATCCGTCACCGTGACTTGTTTGCTGAGCTGCCTCATGATGTTGAGCTGGGGGATACCCGTTTTTGGTCTACAGAATAGAAGGGGATTTATGAAGACATCTATGCCAGGCTGAACATTAGGCCTATGCACCCGCTGGTACTTGCTGATGCTTTGGAGAAGGCGCATCTTGTGGATGCGATGTATGTGGCTGAGACGATGGGGCTGCACCATCTCATGTCTCTCCAGTGCTCCTTTGACTCTGAGGTGGTGAAGCAGTTCTTCTCCACTTTGGTGATTTGTGGGGATGAGCGTCGCACTATGAAGTGGATGACTCATGACATGCCAATGACTGCTGATTTTCACGTGTTTGCTGAGGTTCTGGGTTACTCCTTCCGCAGCAGGGATAGAGCCAGTGGCCACCGCATCATCACTCAGTTGAAGCCCAACAAGGATGCCCTCTCTCTCCGTGCACTGTGGACAATGGCATTGTCGGTACTGTGACTGGTCATGCTCCCATCTATGCTGCATTAGTGGGTCTCTTCCGTGACTCTATTACACCGAGTGGGGGCAACAATGACAGCATCCATGGTCACCTTGTTCAGCTACTTCAATTTTCTCATGAGGTTGCCTCCTGCGAGGATGAGTCAGTGCAGTACAGGCTGGATGTCATGGACTTCATCTACCATGAGCTGTGTGATGCTATGTTCAACCGTCTGTCCATTCCCTATGCGCCCTACATTAGATGCTCATTCGCCACCTGCTTCCTGCTGAGGAGTTCCACATTGACTCGGTGCACAAGGCCAAGAAGATATACAACAAGTTTTGGAAGACCTCTCACCCCTCCTATGTTCCTGAGGGTCTCATGAGGGATGCTCGCAGGCCCCCTGTGCCCCCTGTGGCCCGGGAGATCAAGCAGCTGAACTGGTTCCAGCGTCACATTCTCTGCATGGGCGTGGACACGCGCAAGGGTCAGTACGAGGCTTATAGGCAGCGCCATGAGTTGGCTCACTCCCAGCAGCTCATTCTCCACCACGTGTCCGGCGCTTCGGGTGCTCCTCCGGCTCCTACACCTCCCACTCCGTATGCTCGGTGGAACTCTTCCTCCGGGCTAAACTATGGTGAGCTAGAGCGTCACTTGTTCCCCTCTGCGCCCGCTGCTGATGAAGATGAGGAAGGTGACACCGAGGAACTTGAAGATGAGGATGAGGAAGAGAATGAAGAAGAGGACGAGGACGAGGACTACGATGAGTGATCCCATGGGGTGCTAGCATCGCTCTTCTCCCTTTTTGGTGTCTCGATGCCAAAGGGGGAGAAGTAGTTCTATTAGGTTGTCCGTGGATTTGCATGGGTCGGGCATAAGCACTTGCATTTTTCTATTCGTTATTTCCTGCTTATGCCCATTTAGCGTTGAACTTTAAATTCGTGATTTGGTTGTTTGAGACTCTTTGTGGTTGTCTGGATTATGCTATGCCTATGGTCTTCATATCATGGATTATGCGTATGGATCTATCTATTCATATCCTATTGCTGGAGGTATATCACGGAAGGCGCGCGCGCTCATATTGGTTATCCGGTTATAATTGTGATTTATGTCAAGGATGCCTATTCTCTACTTCGGTGGTATGTGTTTTTTCTCACTTGTCTATGGAATAGATTCTCCTATTTGTGTGCATTTGTATTCCAATGCAAAACTCTATTATGCACACATTGAGGGGGAGTCTCTTTTATAAGTTATCTCTGTCCGTCTTGTGTCTTTCTCCTGCAAATCCTGGTATTGTCATCTAACACAAAAAAGGGGGAGATTGAAAGAACATTTCATGTTTTCCTATGTTTTGCCTGTTAGATAACAATACTATGGAGACTTTTCATGTGTGCTAAGTGTGTAGGAAGTTTTGAGGGGGGCCAGACAATCCGCCCCACCAAGGTCCGGATAATCCGGCCTACCTCATCTCTCAAAGAAGCCAAGGCACGTCACTCGGTACCCGGTCGGATTTTCTCCCGGAAAATCTGAACTGGGGCGATTTTTCCTCCCTAGGCCGGATAATCCGGGTGTCGCATGGGCCGGATAATCCGACCCCCAGTTTTCGAGCAAAATGAGCCAAAGCGCGTCGCTCGGTATCTGGTCAGGTGGATTTCTTCCCCAGGCTGGGGCGGTTTTTCTTCCCCAGGCTGGATAATCCGGCCTTCGCATAGGGCCGGATAATCCGGCCCCCAGAAGTTGATCAAGGGCAAGCTCGGCGCGTCGCTCTGTCAGGGGGGCGGATTATCTGCCGGATATTCCAAGTCTGGAGCGGTGTTTCCACAGACCGGATAATCCGACCCTCACTTGGGCTGGATAATCCGCCCCCAAAGGTTGCAATGGCTGGTTTCTGAAGGGTTATAAATATCCCTTCTTCCCCAATGTTCAGACTACTTGATTCATTCGAATTTGACCAGACCTTGTGAAAGAGCTCTAAATCTCGATCTCCCACTTCAACCACCCGAAGGTCTTGATCTTTGGTGGAATTGAAGGAGGAGAAGTTCATCATCATCAAGAATCAAGCGCTTCAACTCCTCTCCATTCAATTGGAGAAATCCTTGATCTAGTATTCTTGTCAATACCTAGATCTTGTTTATTGTATTTGATAAGTTTGTTTTTGTAGCAGCTTGTTGTCATTTCGGGAGCCTCCAAGTTGTTGTGGAGTTGTTGCCCCGCTAGTTGTGTAAAGGCGCCGGTGCCCGCCTCGAAGGGTACCTATAGTGGAAGGTGGATCAGGCCTGTTGTGGCGAGATCCATCGGAGAACAGGGTGAGGCCTTTTGTGGCGTGGTGGTCTTAGTACCACCCACCCCTCCAACGCAGACGTACTTCCCTTAACAAGAAAGGAACTGCGGTCAAACAAATCCTGTGTCTCCGCGTGCTTCACTTCGGTTTACTCGTTCCTCTTCCACTCGCTCTTTACTCGCTAGTAGATAGGTTTGCATATAGGGAAATTCCACCCAATAGTCTATCTAGAGAATTTATCCTTTGTGCTAAGCCTAAAACTGAAAAAGAAATAAAAATTGGTGTAGCACCTATTCACCCCCCTCTAGGTGCCCATACGATCCATTTCAACTGGCATGTCCACGTCTTTGTCGTCGTATCTACATCCCATTTCCACATCTTCACATTCCTCTTCCTCATAAGTCCCATAGTCAGGCTCAAAGTTCAAATCAACCAAATATTCCCTACTCTCCATCCTATCAGGTTCAGCAGCCACGTCTGGATATGCTTTCTCATCATCATCCGCACCGCCACATGTTTCAGTGCCTTCATACTCCCTTGACAAAGCATCATGCTCAAGGACAAGCTGTATAGACGTCCTACGGTTACCAGCACATATCCATGCCATCACCACGGGACTAGAAACGTTAATTGGGGTATGCAGATAAGGAATCACAGTTCTTACCCTTCAATGTGGACGCACGACACCTTCTCCAGGCTCCATACCTCCAAAGCTCTACACCCCGCTTCCTCTCCACCTGTTTTGTTGTGCTCTGTGCTCTCCAGACTTGAAGGAGATTCCGTGCTCTCCAGCCGCGGAGGACCCATATCCATGCTCTCAAGCCTTCCAGGATCCATCTCCGAGCGGGATCCGGATCACCAGCATTGTTGGGCCCTTAACCCAATGGCCGACTCTCGGTTTTCATTTCCAGACACACCTGGGCGGTGGGCGGAGGCAAGGAGACAGGGCAGGGAGGGGAGGGGACGTGAGGGGATGCCAAGGAGGGCAGGGCGGGAGGACGATGGCCCAAAGGGACGACAAGAGCGGTGCACGACTGAGCGGAGTGGCGGCGGCAGGAGCAGAGGAGAGGAGCGGAGCGGAGCTGGTTGCAACAAAGCATGGAAAATTGCACAATAATGTGTTGGTGGGTGGCACCAGCCCTCAAACCTGGGACGCGCACCGTCGAAGGTGGAGGAGGTGGGCCCGCCTATCAGGAAACATGCCAGCTATCAGCGCACTATGCACGGGGGCACTTCACGGAATTTTTTAGCAGGTCCCACATGTTAGTCTGTTTGATCAAAACTTGCATGCAGTGCATGGCTGGTTCACGCGCTAGTTCCAAAAAAAGCCTGTTGATCCAAACTTGAATTGGCAGTTCCGCTTCTTCTCCCCCGTCTACTCGTCTCCTCAAAGTGGCAGTGCTACTTCATCTCCCTCGTCTGTTATCCTCTTCTTCTTCTCCTCACAGTGGTAGTTCTTCTTTCTTCCTCGATCAAAACATTTCTGCACGTAAGCCCTGGCCAGTAGCCGGATGAAGAGGAACTGGGCCGATCTCCCGGCCGACCCACTTTGCAAGATCGCCGACTATTTGCTAGAGAAAGAGGAGTACGTCGACACCTATGCTGCTTGTCGGGAAGTCTGCACCGATTGGCGCCGCACTTTAAAGGTGCCCAAATTCCATCTCAACAACTGGATCATGATAGATCACACACTTCCAGCCGTTGGCGACTTCACCTTCCTCAACCTCGCCACTGGTCGTTGCTTCAGGACAAATCTAATGGACGTCCATCGCAGGTTCACATTCACATCCGATATTTATTGGTATTTTCCATTGTAAACATCTTAGTGCTAACTGATGCCCTCTTCTTCCAAAAGATTCTACTTCGTCGGTGTTTCTCGTGGCGTCGTCGTGCTTTCTCAGAGGGTGGAGCCGTACCAGATTCGGCTTCTGAACCCAATCACTCATAAGTCTAACACTGAGTTTCAAGCACACATACCATCTGATCCTCTGCAATCTATCATGGTGACGAAGTCCCCGGTGATGGTGTTCGTTTGCACTAATTATCCAGATCGTATTGCATGGGCCGATGAGAGCACCCCAACAGGGAAAATCAATGAATCAGTTGGAGAAGGATTGTATTCGCCACCTCCTGCTATGCTTCTGGACTGCATGACGACATTCCGAGGGGAAGTATATGCATTAGTTGAGAATGGAGACATCTTGTCGACCAACATCAAGTTAGAGCAACACGCGAGCACTGTCACGATGGCCAAAATAATTTCGGGCCTAGTCTTTGAATAGGTATGCGGAACATACAAATTTTACCTTGTGGAGTCAGATGGTGATCTTCTTCTTGTGTTGAACGGGGATTTCGCCAAAGGGCAAGCGGTGTTGTACCGGGTGGACACGGAGAACCGCTCTCTCGAGGCCGCCAGTGACATTGGAAGTCGTGCCGTCTTTGTTGATTACAATCGGTCTATCTCCATTGACACCGGGTTACACCCCACAGTCAAACTCACTTGCATATACTACAGGAATTATATCAGACTGTACGATCATGAGGTTCAAGCTTGGGAAGAGGAACCAAGAATGACGTATGGCTTAAGTCTGGAACATACACCGAGGCCTTACCCTCTGAACGAGATACTGGCAGCACATTGCAGACGGAGAGAGTTCTCTGAATGTGTGTTCCAGCACGCGGGAGCCGACGACGATGAAATATATAGGGGAGAATGAATCCTATATTCATCCTAGGTTATTTTCTAGCATTTTCAGGTCTATTTTTTGAAATAGAAATTTGTACTGTATTTATATTATTTCGATGAGCAGTATGCGTATTAACTTTCAGACAAAATTGTAATGTATTTAAATTTAGTACTTTCAGAATTCAAAGTATTTATTTTCAGTAGCTTGTTTCAGAATTCTCTGTGTTCGACATGGGCATCAGCTCAGCGCTGGAATTCAGGTTCCACATGGAAAATTGCACAATAATGTGTTGGTGGGCGGCACCACCCCTCGAACCTGGGATGCGCGCCGTCGAAGGTGGCGGGGGCGGGCCCGCCGGTCAGAAAACATGCCACGTTGGCATCTCCTGTTTCTGATGCCCTTTAAAAAAAGAAAACACGACAAGTCGTTATCCTCTGTTTCTGATGGTGTTGCTACACTCGACGGTACATGGTGGCATATAAATAATATCGTATAAACATAAGGGCACAGTCGTCAACATTCTAAAATGAAACCCGGTCCCGTCTCCTACCTGTCCTAGTACATTGCCCGATGAGGTGGATTGCCACAACCGATCTTTTTAATACGTTCGCACTCTTATGCTGAGAAGGTAAATAAAGATTGAGTTGTTAATGCAACGAGTGTCGAATTATTACCCTCTAAGGAAATGGGAAATGGTTATTTTCACGTGTGCCCATAGTCTAAACCTACTGTCAGTCTTTCACTCCCCTTCTCCGACTAACCACAGTTCACCTTGCGCAGCTCCTCCGCGCCGCGCCAACTATGGTAACATGGCCCCGCCTAAGCCGTCGCAGCCGCCGCCGCGACAGCCGCTGAAACTAGGGTATTTAGCCCCTCTAAGGAAGGCCATGAAGCTCTACTTCAAGGCAGGTCTCCCATTGCCCTGCCAGGCGGATGACTTCCCTGAATGTGCCGAATCGGCCGCGGCAGCGAGTGCGCCGTCGTCCATGCCAGATGCGGCAAGCAGGGCCAAGAGAGCGATGTGGAGAAATCGCACGGCGGCATTATGGCATGCTCTAGGCAGTGGGAACAAGGTACGTATCAAATCGTTCATGAGAGCATGCCGCCGCTGAGGGTACACACCCTCGAATAGGGCAGCGCCAAGGTCTAGGAACTCTCGTGTCCACGCTTCGGCGCGAACTACCTTACCTAAGTGGGGGAGGCTAGGAGCACGCCATCTGCGGCAAAGACGCTCCATCCTACGCACTGTCGGAGGCCGTACCGTGGCGGCGACCAAGCGTCTACACTCTGCATGCTGGATTGTTCGACAGCCGGAGCCAGCGGCGGGCATCAGCTCAGCCCCGGAATTCAAGTTCGAGTTCACACGGACCTACGATCCCGAGAAGGAGATGTCGAATTTCAGTTTCGAAGAAATCGTTTCGACGGCGCAGATGGTCCAACTGAACCGGGACTGGCGCACGCAAATCGCTCGTGCATGAACGATGCAGATTTCTTGTAGTTTGGCGGGAAGGCAATATATCAGTTTGGGTTAAATGATCAAAGAACTTATGTTCTCTCAAGGCAATTGGCCAGCCAACTTTTCTGGTGGAGATCTGTAGTTTCTTCAGTGTAGAATAGTTAAGTTCAGACTGAAGAATGGCTTTTGTAGATGAAATGCTGACGAATTGTTCTATAAACTAGTAGGAAGTTTAGCCCACTTTTGTGCAGGTATAAGACCCTTTTGTATGGAAGTACTACTGTTGTAAGCAAATACTATCAAGTATCTATTTCCTTCAATTACTAGTCGTGGTTCAATCTAGTTAACTGGCATCTTTTTATCCTAGACTACAGATTTTGCGTAAGCTGTCTGTCCTGTAAACCATTTTTCCTTTGTCTTGTGTTGCCAGCAAAATGGTCCTGCAGTTCAACGTGTTACAAATGTAGCTACTTTGTACTTGAAGAGGAGATGGACTACATTTTCCTGACATCCGTAGAATTGACATTGCTCATTGCTAGACCACCCTCTTTTCATGAGGTTGTCCTTGGTTATTCACAGAAATTATAAAGCACGGTGTTCAACTACATCGATTCTAACTATTACACACACACTACATCAAATTCAGTACCCACACATACTACATCGATTCAAACTATTACACACACATACTACTTCAAACTATTACACACACGTACTACATCGATTCAAACTATTACACATTTTTAATCGATGCTGACTTCCTGCTACGCTCTCCATACTAGAAATTCATTAGCCACACATACCACGGCAATTCACTAGAGCTCTGTCTTCACTCGAGGGAAATCAGAACCACCAGCTTGTCCAAGCCCGGTCCTCCCACTGAAACTGTGTGCGCCTCGCGAAACGGTGGTGGTCCTATGACATCGATCCTTCCAGGCCAACACTGCAGGTGACGAGGACGCTTTCTGGCAGCCTCTTCGGGGCCCTGAATGCCATGTACCGATTCCAGAACCTCCTCTAGGTGGATGATGACCGGGTGCTTCCAGCAAAGCTGTCGCCTTGCCCTGCTTGGAATCTGCACCTCGTACATCTTAGGAACAGCGTCAGGATCTTTCAGCCACGACTTTACCTCGATGACCCATCTGTTGCTCGGTGGCACGATTTCCACCAGCTCGCCGCCAAGGCTACTAACGACCTGCTTAAGGGCCTCTGGCTCCCAAGCATCCAATGGGAGGCCGTCAAAGCCGAGTTTGGAGAAGAAACGAAGATGCCCCAAGCGATCGTCCCACCCACATGCGCGATGCCAATGCATGAAGCTCATTTTCTCCCCGCAGTACTCGAAAGAATGGGAAGAATGCAGAACACGCTCGGTGTCTGAGATGTGCTCGAACCGGATGAAAAAATCAAATGGCAGCGCGCATACCTCAATGTTGACCTTATTTCGTCTGATCCCAAAATGATACCTGAAAGCCGACAACAACTCTGCCGGCGACACGGCGGGACGGACGCCCAGCACGGTGGCCATGAGAGCGTGGTCGTCGAACTGCTGTGCCAGGGCTACCATGTCTAGGGTGCGCAGCAGCACGCAACTTCCTGAGGCCGGTCGCCAGCCTGGATCGACCGACGGGACGCGCTCCGCCGTGCGAGAAGGACTAGCCAAAGGCGAGATATTAGTCCAGGGCCGCGAAGCTCGGATACGACGGACGATGCAACGGCGACGGCTACGATCTTCGATTACAAGCATGGGAGGTTGACCGGACATGGCGGGGATGCAAATTAGAGCAAGTGCGAGCTTCGATCTGAGACGAGCAGTCGGAGCTGAGCAAATGTTATGGGGAAGGGAGCAGGGGAGAAGACCAGAGCAGAGCAAAGAAATAGATCTGGTCCACTCAGGGATCTGGTCCACACAGGGGTAAGCTAGTCCACGACCGCAAAAGATAACGGGAAATACTGACATGGCGGGCCAAGAAGATTTGACCTAACGCCGGTATTTGAGTTCAACCGTTTGTCGTCTGGTTCAAACTACCGTTTGGCCGTTAGATTTGTATTCACCCCCATTTGGCCCTTCTGGACAATTGGTGAATCTACTATGGCCCCTCCGCGCGATTGATGACAACCCGGGTACCGTGGTGCGCTCACCCACCAAATTTGGTACCGCAAACGAACATTCCCTCGACCTAGGTTAGTTGCAGCCAGTGCTAGGTGAGCGACGTGTTGGTTTCTCTACTTTGAAAGCTTGTGGAATGCTCACTAGGAGAGGTGGTGTTTATTACTTGCATATTGCTAGAGTTGGGCGTCTCTACCCCACTCCTTTGCCTAATGGTCTTTTCTATATCGAGGAAGGACGTTTGCTATATGAATTGAAGGTTGAGCAACACCAACCCGAGGAGGAGATTCCGGATGAGGATGAGGACCAAGAAGAGGAGTAGCCACCAACCCGGTTCGCTACATACCAAGACTTCCAAGAACTTGGAGGAACGATGGAGAGAATGCAAAACCTCTCCTTGAACCTCCAAGAAACAAATAGTAGTTTATCAACTCAATTTGCGAACTGGAGTTAAAAAAAATTCCCGCCACCACAATGATTTGAAGGGCTTGCAAAAAGAAAAGCTTGGGGAAGTTTCCTCATTATCTTTATTTGGTGTTCCTTTGTTTTTATTTATTTCGAGGTTATGTATTCAATTCGAGTTTATAAGCACTCGTGTTGCTTTCCCCAACACTTTATATTTAGTTATTTCTATTTGTTTTCGAGATTTTCTAGCCGATCTTTGCAGCCAATTTTCTATTCTTTAATTCTCTCTCTTAAAAACAACAAAGAGATTTTTTCCATTTTTCTTTATTTTCCATCTTCCTTATTTTCTATTCTCCTTGTGGCTTTCACATATTTGCAGGAGAGTGGTCGACTTCGAGTTTCCAAGAAGCGAATCAAAAGGGAAGAGAGAAGTGAAACCAATCATGAGAGGTATGCCTTAAGACTCCCAACTTTTGAAGATTGAGAAACCCAAGCTAGTTAGTAGTAAATGATAAGATATATATTGGTGGAGTGAGTCTTTATATTGTAGTGAAATTATGTTTACATGGGTATTTAGTTTGGTACATTTTGTTCCAGCTCTTGTAGTTAACCAAGTCTTGCCTAAAAATTGTTAGACAATTATAATAAGAAAAAGTCTCACAATTGAAGGCTTGGGTGTTGTAGTGTTTAGTCTTGAAGGCTTATTTCTAGAGACACTCAACACCATGGAAAATAATGATTGACTCGATAGCTCTCTTAAAAGGATTTGTTTGATTGAATTAATGTTTAGCGGTTTTTGTGAGCATGCCAAAGTTTGACTTGTGAATCATAAGAATGATATAGCTTTATGCGTGTCAAACATCATGGGATGCCAACAACTCCGCTAGCCTACGAACAATCTTCATGGAGGAAACTCCTAGATTTCGCCTATGAGTTGATTATACATATGTAGCAACAATGCTATAATGGGTAAGATTCTTGGCATTCCCAAGTAGTTGTGTTCAAGATGGAATCACTCCTCTGGCTTTTATGAGTAATCATGGTGCAAAAGGAACAAAAACCTTGGTGATGCCACAAGTGTCCATCACATCCCGATAAACTAATTAAAATCTTTGGCATGCTCTCAATTACTTAAGAACTGAAATTCTTGAAGGACAATGAATAGAAAAGTAGTGCTTGAAAAGTCTTTATTTATTGATGTGGGAGAACTGAGACACTCTAGTGTATATGTTTTTCATGACAAACTCTCACACTCTCAATTTTACATGATTATAGTTTATTGTTCGAAGGCAAGCGTATGAGTTGATTACATGACATGGAATAAGGTTTACTCATTTGAATCATCCATGTTAACAATAATTTTGCTGCGCTATAAGGATGCATAAAAACACGTATGCTATGCTTGCCATTACTCTATCTATGCTGAAGTTTTTCAGATTAATAAAGTGGAGGAAACATGAGGCTACCAATGATGAGTAAGATCATCATCTCGTTATTTTAGTTTAAATGCTGAGTTCCTTTTTGATTTTGGTTTTCTTGCTCGAGGACGATCAAGTTTAAGATTGGGGAGGTTGATGGCTGAGAAATATAGCCATCTACGTCCACATTTAAACTGGATATTATTCATATTTTTGATAAAATATCTCTCTAAACCCTGCCACTAATGCCTAATAATCAAAGGGGTATGCAATCCTTTCTTTCTATTTTTCCCTGCGCCAAATAATGACGTTTGATGATGGGAATAACAACATTAAAGTCAAAGATACGAGATTTCCATCAACCCAAAGAAACCAGGAGTCGTGAAGTGGAGACAGACACTTTAACGACCAACTATACGACGGGAATAAAATTCCGGCTGTATAGTTCCGGTCGTAGAGTTGCCATCGACACCGCTAGGTCAAACAGAACAACTTTCGTGAAGGGACCCCAATATAAAGAGGCCTCGAGCAACGAGAAACCTCTCGATCATCCAAATCTCTAGCCGCCCCCATAACTCCATCCACAACACCGATGAGCTGCCGAAGGAATAGACTTAGATATAATCTCCAAACCCTTCTCCACCACCATAGCCATATTCCACCACTTGTAATCGTAGATCTCATCTTCGATTGACGACATTGTAAGACTATTTGCTACCAATCTCATGATTTCCATTACAATGTTTATGATCGTTGATTTCATCTCTATGTGTGAGTAATTCTCTTTGGGCTAAGGGCTTCGGCCTAGCCATGTAGCTTTTGTGAATGTTATTCATCATAGATGGGATGATGTATTAGTTTGTATGACATGATGATTATTGTATCCTCTCTTGCCTCAATCTAAGGACTTGTGAGGTACCCAAGACCCCGAGGATTGAGCCAGGTATAGGGAGTATGAGTAATGACTAATCTGCAGGTTGGGAACCCTAGTGACAAAAGGGGTAGTATGGCTGTATGTGAGGGATTTACTTGGGATTAATGATGACGTCACTATCATATCATTAGTTCTCTTTCTTCTATGGATGAGACTAGTAGGTTATTGCTATAAGCGGTTGCGGAGGCAATAGCAATTATGGATGCACTGCCCAGATATAATTACCTTGCTCTAACAATTACATGCACACTTTATTATTATCTTTTATTTCCATCAGATGTTTTTGCATAGCTACAGGTGAAACTGAAAGCCCTAGGCCCTCTCTCTCTACCATCGACAACAACAAAATACAGCAAACTCTTGGTATGGTAAAACATAAAAAGAATTCTAAAACTCCCGAAGGTTCGTTAAATTAACTTCACTATGCTTTCTGCTTCCCGAGGATTTGATAAACCTAGGTCTACTAGGGAAAAAGAGTTATACTACATCTGTAATCCTAATCGAAGGTATCAACGGCCCAAACTGAAATACGCCAACAAACTCCAAGTTTAAGCCTAGGGACTTCGATGTGATGTAGGTTCACAGTGTTTTTACCCTAGAGCAATTAACTGATTCTTGACTCGTCGGATGGATCAGGCATGTTGTACAAAATCCCTACAATGATTAAAATAAAAGAAAAACTTTGGCTTATGATGAAAATTATCTTTGAGACTCAACCCTAATCAGCGATTCAGATATAGTCTCGGGGGCTACTGACATATGTATGATTAACCGGGTTAGTGTTATTTGTTACCCTAGGCTTAAGCCTACAAGGCCTAGAAAGAAACCAAGGAAAGCCTAAGAAGCATCCCGACAGAAGACGTATCTTGCTAGACAAGGAAAGAGTTGTTATAAGAATAACGGAGAGTTCAGGAAGAGCAAGGAATCAATTAATATGCATCCGAACATCGTGTGTGAGATAAAAATGTCATCCCACGGCTGGATATACCAGACACGGAGCGAGAATTTCTAGGTGTATGAGATGATATGTTATCCCACATACTACTTCATGCGACTTTGCATAACTTGTCAACTGCGAGCATGTACTGCACATTCGGAGTTGCGAACCACCTCCACGAGCCTAGTCTACTTCGCGCACACATCGTCCATGTATACATGCTCACCGCCAACTCGCCATCAGGCATGACGTCACTTAGAGTCGCCTGGCAAGTGGCAACGATGCATGCTGATCAATGAATGGACCAATAGAGACTTGAGGAAGGGGACGATGACATGCACCAGCCGACTGCAGCTGGATGGATGGAGCGAACAGGCGGCTACATCAGTGTGTGGCTGCACCCACATGAGAGGGTACAGTGGATCCGCTAACATGTCATGTCAACTCTACTACACAAAGGCAGGCATTCTATACAATGTGCCGGGGGATTTCATGAAGTCCGACGTTTCACTGTATGCTGATGACGCTATGATCTTCTTAGCACCTGTGGTGCAGGACATCTCAAACCTGGCATCCATATTACAGAATTTTGGAGATGTCACCGGATTGGTTACTAAAGTGGAGAAGTGCCCAGTGGTTCCTATTCGTTGTGAACAGATCGTCCTTAGCACCATTTTACAAGACTTCCCTGCAACCTTGGCTCAATTTCCAATTAAGTACCTTGTGCTACATTTGGTCCTTGGAAGGTTGCGTCGCGTTGATCTTCAGCCCTACATCTCCAGGGCCTTGCCACGCTTAACCCTTGGAAGGCAAGATACCTAAACGTCGCGGGTTGTTTGGCCTTGGCAAATCAATTCTTACAGTCCTCCTGATTTTTCTGCTCATTGGTATCAAAGAGGATAAGGCAACATTGAACGCTCTGGACAACATTCGCAGGGGAATACTCTGGGCTTGCAAAGCCTCAGTTAGTGGTGGCAAGTGCAAAGTGAGTTAGGAAAAGGTGTGTCGGCCAAAGAACCTTGGTGGACTAGGGATCCTGGATTTAGAAAAAATTGCCAGGGCCCTTCGATTACGGTGGCTTTGGCTTGAATGGACTGCACCGGAAAAGCATTGGTTGGGTTTGGAAACCCCTAACGACGACACTGATTGGGAACTATTCAACGCGGCCACAAAGGTATGCATCGGCAATGGCAAGAAGGCGTCCTTCTGGAATTCATCCTAGCTCAACGGATCCTCCCCGTGATCCATGGCTCCCCTCATCTTTGCAGCGTCAAAAAGGAAAAAAATGCCTTGTGCACAACACCTTGTAGAACTCCCAATAGATCACGGATATCTGTGTGGATGCATTCACTATTCAGCACCTTTCCCAGTACGTCAACCTTTGGGGCATGTTGCAAGACGTTACGCTCTCGCCGGACATCGAAGACACAATCATTTGGACCCTCACGGCCTCTGGATCTTAATCATCGACCTCAGCTTACAAAGCCCAGTTCCTTGGCTCCATCCCTTGCTCTTTCGACAAGCTTGTCTGGTAGGCTAGGGCTCCTCCCAAGTGTCGCTTCTTCTCATGGCTTGCCCTGCAGAATAGGATATGGATGTCGGATCATCTGGCCAAGCAGGTTGGCCTCATCAGCCAACTTGCCAGCTTTGTAAGTGCCATGTTGAGACTGCGAGGCACATCTTGTTCGAACGACACTATTCCAGGTGTATCTGACAGGTTGCGGCCTCTTGGCTCGGATGCCCCAACCCTAATCCAGAGCATCAGAACGGGTCGTCCCACCGTGCTTCAGTATTGGGAGGCTGCCTCTCGGGCCCCTTCCTCTTGTCTGCAAGGGCTGAAATCTGCGATCACTCTCATCACCTATGAAATTTGGAAGGAGAGAAATGCCAAGTTTTTAGCTACAAGTTTGCAATGCCCGCGGATATCATTCATAAGATAAAAGACGAAGGAAGAAACTGGGTCTCTGCTGGTGCTAAGCATCTTCAAGAGATTACTAGCTAGTGTGCTTTTCCCCTTTCATGGGGTTTTATATTTTGGTTTAGGCCACCAATGTTTGCTCCTTCTTTACCAATATAAAAGGAAAACCTATTTGCCTCGTTTCAAAAAAGTCAACTCTACTGTAATCCCTATCATATTACTCTGCATATTAGGTTTAGTTAAAGTCAAATGCTATAAAGTTTGACAAATTATATACAGTACTCCTATTTGAATGTATAGTAATCATTTACGAAATAAAATTAATACTATTATAAATATAATAAAATACTTTCATATTATACGTTTGATATTCTAGATATTGATGTTTTGTACATTATAGTTGGCTAGCAAAAATGTCCGTGCGTTGCTACGGATTAATTTTTTATTAAGATATAAAGTTTAATCTGAACAAATCTACGAAACTTATTTTAGAAAGGGTGGAGTATTTGTTAGGCCTCGTAGAATTTATTTGGCATCCTTGTGGCATCCCTTGTATTATCATATTTATCTGTGCACTCGCAAAGAATGTCTTAAACTTTAACCAATCACAATTTATGCTATCAAAAATAGAAATAAATGTTCTAGAACATATAGAAATTAGAAGTGAGGCCCCATTATTTTTTATGTTGCTGCATAGAGAAAAGTTATAGACAAAATCTAGGATTTAATTTTTTTTGAGGTAAAATCTAGGATTTAATTAGTTACATTTAAATTTGGAAAATTAAGCACTCGGTGTTACACCACACATTCAAGAAAATAGCCAACCATGCCCTTTTAGCAACTCCACCAAGTAGTCGAATATCTCTACTGCTCGACTGAATTCGAGGCCTAACCTTCTTATCTTGGATATGTTGTAATTATACTACTGTTTCCTATAAATGTGTAATAAACCAAGCACAAATTTACATGTTATAGAACACCTGTTTTTTGTCCTCCAGAATGTACCTAGAATCACCTAACTAAGAAAGAAAGCAAAGGACAGTTAAAATTATTCTACAAATAATACTCCATCTATCCACTAATGTAAAACCTTTTAGATATTATATTGGTATAGATACACTTCAAAATGAGTGAATATATACTCCCTCCGTTCAGAAATATAAGACACTTTAGCTTTGTGAAATAAATGTATCTAGACGTTTTTTAGTGTATAGGTTCACTTCGAACCTCTATAAACCTATACACTAAAACACGTTTAGATACACTCAATTCACAAAGCTAAAATGTCTTATATTTTTGAACGGAGAGAATACATTAAAACACATCTATATACATGTTATTTAGAAAAAAGATAGCATGTGTTACGTTAGATGGATAGAGGAGTACCACCCTTGAGTCTATGCTCATAAGCTTCATTCCATTTAGGATTGAGCACATATTTAAAACAAAGTGAAAACAGAAAAAAAAATGTCACTCGATTTATCGGTCTGCACAGTTTTACGGAGACACAAGTTTGCATAGATGAAGTGTTTCTAGGCTAAGTCAGTGTGACCAGATGTCTCATACACATTCCGCAAAGAAGTGCAAAGAAAGAAATCTTGGCGATACCCATATTTTCGAATAACGAAGTGTACATGCATTACCTCTAGAGCAGCAAACCGCTCAGGCAATCATTTAATATAGCGGGGAAGGTGGACCCGTCAGGCCAAACCTCGCTACCGATCAGCCTAAGAAACTCCTGCAGACATGATCCTGTTTAACCAGACTTGAGACGGCAGGCCAGCAGACCATTCCATGACATGAAATATCTCAGCGGTATTTTTTTGTTTTGAAAAGAGTATATAAAATATCATACGGATGCAAATTACACCCGGCCTCTGCAACAACGCATACCTATTGGCAATACGGATGCACGCTGTCAAAAAAAGAAGAAGAATTACAAAAAAGAAAAATCCCGCTACAGTGATTAGATCCTTAGTAGCAGCGACACTAACCCCACCAGAACAACACCAGAAGTCAACATCTCCAATAGCGATGCCTTCAAGAAAGAAACAGAGCACAAGCACCGTCATCGCCCGATCAAAGATCATAGGTTTTCACCCTGGAGAAAGTCCTCGCTCAGAAAACAATGCCTTCAACAAGGTCATTGTGAGGCACAACCAATTAAGGCTAGACCTTAGATTTTTACCCTGCAAGATAAGACTGTGAACTCCTCTTGTGCTGCCGCCCCCACTTTCCTATGCCGCTGCTACAATTCACGAATCACCAAGCCAATTCCTCGTCGCCACCAGTACTCGAGCCACCATAGCTAGTTCACCAATCTTGGCTTCCATGACATTCTCTGCACACTGACTTCACCATGGAACTAAAGACATGTTCCATGATGGCAGCATAGAATCGAACAACTTCCGCGCGTCCTCCATGATGCAGCAGCTCTGCACACAGCCTAACGAAATCAGTACCTAGCATGCGTCCACGAATACTACCTGTCGCGTGGATCCCAGGTTGCCACCGGAGAGAGTACTTCAACGCGTCCGACGCCCAGGCGCCCAGCTCTGCCTGGCTCCAATCATTTCCATGGAAGGCACAACACAACCATATCTGTGATGAATTAGCAGCTGATTGCCTTGGCTGCACACAACATTGACGAACCGTTATTGATATGGGGTGGCCCGATCTTCTCAGTAAGCGGATGGCGATGATGATGGTGGACGGTAGATAACTAGTGCGTAGCTATGATCTCTCTCACTCGATCCCTGATACCAGTGCAACAGATCTCGAACCTTGTAGGATATTCACAACACCACACTCTTGCGCACGCACTCGTGACCACGGACGGTAGTATGCAATCTACTAATTCCTAATGGAACAACATATCACACTCAATTATAGTTGGTAGATTCGAACACAGGGTAATTCCAGAGGTTCTATGAAAGAAACAACTCCAAAATATTTTAACATGGTCTAAAACCTAACTAGGGGTCGTCCCAAGGCTTATAAGGGTAGCTGGGGCGGCCAGAAACCGAAACTAAATGCAAATGACTCAAACTGATAAAACCAACTCGGACCAGATTCGGCGGCGGGCGGACACTCCGGTCAAAATCGGTCGGACAGTCCGGTCAGGCCGGACACTCCAGGTGAAGTGTGCCGGACAGTCCGGTATGGCCGGAAACTTTGAAGTTTCCGGGTGATGTCCGGGTAGTATCCGAACTGGCAGACAGAATGCCCACGCCAGTTTGCCTCTCGACCAGGCCGGACAGTCCGGGTGGATCCGGCCGGACACTCTGGTCGTAGCAGATCTTTTTGCCTCCGTCTTGATGATCTTCTCTTGCGCCTTCCTCCCGCTCCACCCTCACGCTTCCTTGGGCGATCATCATGCTGGGATCATCATGCTGGGCTTCTCTTGTAGCCCTTCTCCTCCTCGCGCCATGCTTGTTTCTCCAACGAACCTGATCATACATAAATGCATAGACTTAGGCAGTATAAAGTTCTCATCAATCAATGTACCAGATTCGTTTAGGAGTAAATTCACCTGTTGTTCCACTAGCTTAGCACGAGCTCTTGTAATAGGTCCAATTCTAATCTCATTGGACTGATCCTTTCTTGCAACAGTTGTAGCATCTTCAGTAGTCATTGGGGTAGGTGTAATTGTAGGGATGTCCTCATCATCTCCCCCCCCCCTTCAAAAGGCGTCGACCTCGACGCTCCAAGGTCTTCTCCAGCATATGGTGACAAATCAGCAACGTTGAAGCTATTGCTAACTCCACCAAACTCCTCAATAGGTATATCCACCGAGTAGGCGTTATCATTAATCTTGGCTAACACCTTGTAAGGACTAGCACCACGTGGCTTCAATTTGGACTTTCGAAGTAGTGGAAACCTATCCTTGCGTAGATGCACCCAAACCATATCTCCAGGCTCGAACAACACTTCTTTCCTTGCTTGATTCCGTGCAGCAGCAATGTTCTTGCCTTTCTTCTCAATAGCCTCTCGAGTCTTCTCATGTATTTTTTCACATAATCAACACGTTTTGATGCCTCCATATCAACTCTCTCATGTAATGGTAGAGGCAACATATCAAGTGGCGTCAATGGTTTGAAACCATACACCACCTCAAAAGGACAAAGCTGAGTAGTTGAATGCACAGCCCTGTTGTAAGCAAATTCAACATGTGGCAAACACTCTTCCCACTCCCGCAGATTTTTTTTAATCATGGTCCTTAGCAGCTGTGACAATGTTCGATTCACCACCTCCGTTTGACCATCTGTTTGGGGATGACATGTAGTACTGAACAGCAACTTCGTTCCTAGCTTTCCCCATAAGGTCTTCCAAAAATAGCTCATGAACTTCACATCCCGGTCAGAAACAATCGTCTTTGGTACTCCATGTAATCTCACGATGTCCCTGAAAAACAGGTTAGCAACATGCGGCGCATCGTCGCTTTTGTGGCAGGCAATAAAATGAGCCATCTTAGAGAACCTACCCACTACCAAAAATATAGAATCATGCCCTCTCTGAGTTTTAGGTAGACCTAGCACAAAATCGATACTAATATCTTCCCATGGAGTAGTCGGTGCAGAGAGAGGTGTATACAAACCGTGAGGGTTCAACTTAGGTTTCGACTTGTGGCATGTAATACATCGGCTCACAAATCTGTACACATCACGCCTCATCTTGGGCCAATAAAAGTGATCAGCAAGCATGAGCAACGTCTTCTCACGCCCAAAGTGACCCATCACACCACCAGCATGTGACTCCTGCACTAAGAACAAACGCAACGACGATTCTGGAATACATAATTTGTTAGCTCGAGACAAATATCCATCATGTATATGATACTTATCCCATGCGTTTCTAAGAGCACACAAACGATATGGTTCAGCAAAATCATGGTAAGTTGCATAAAGTGCACAAATAGCTTCTAATCCCGGAATTTTAACATCAAGATTGGTTAATAGCATGTTCTTCCTAGATAGAGCATCAGCAACAACGTTCTCTTTTCCCTTCTTATAGTTAATGATGTAAGGAAAAGACTCAATGAACTCAACCCATTTAGCTAATCTTCTATGCAAATTTGATTGAGCTTTCAAGTATTTCAATGCATCATGATCAGAATGTATGATGAATTCCTTTGGCCACAAATAATGTTGCCAAACCTCAAGTACTCGAACAAGCGCATACAATTCTTTATCATAGATAGAATAATTCAAACGAGCACTAGTCAATTTCTCAGAAAAATAAGCTATAGGCCGACCCTCTTGCATCAAAACGCCACCTATGCCTATACCACTAGCATCACATTCAACTTCAAATTGCTTTGAAAAATCAGGTAATGCAAGTAATGGTGCAGAAGTAAGCATACATTTTAATGTATCAAATGCAATGTCTTGGGCCGCGCCCCACACAAAAGGAACACCTTTCTATGTCAAATCATTTAATGGTGCAGCAATGGTGCTAAAATCTTTCACAAAGTGCCTATAGAAACCAGCGAGACCGTGGAAACTACGCACTTGACTAACATTCATTGGAGTAGGCCAATTCTGAATTGATTCAATTTTAGATTGATCTACCTCTACTCCATGCTTAGAAACAACAAATCCTAGGAATATGACCTTATCTTTTGCAAATGTACACTTCTCAAGATTAGCATACAGTTTATTATCACGTAACACTTGCAAAACTTGTCTAATATGAGTGTACTGTTCAGATTCGGTGTGGCTGTATATAAGTATATCATCAAAGTAAACAACCACAAAACGACCAATAAACTCTCTCAAAACATGATTCATCAAACGTATGAAAGTACTAGGTGCATTAGTAAGACCAAACGGCATGACTAACCACTCATACAAACCGAATTTAGTTTTGAAAGCAGTTTTCCATTCATCCCCTTCTTTCATCCTAATTTGATGATAACCACTACGCAAGTCAATTTTAGAGAAAACAACAGCACCACTCAATTCATCTAGCATATCCTCTAAGCGTGGAATAGGATGACGATATCGAATAGTGATGATATTAATCGCTCTACGATCAACACACATGCACCAAGTACCATCTTTCTTAGGAACTAAAATAACAGGAACATCACAAGGGCTAAGAGAGACACGGATGTACCCTTTATCCAGCAACGCTTGTACTTGCTTCTAAATTTCCTTAGTTTCTTCGGGATTAGTCCTGTACGGTGCACGGTTGGGAAGTGTGGCGCCAGCAATCAGGTCCACTTGATGTTCTATACCACGCAATGGAGGCAAACCTGCGGGTACGTCTTCTGGAAACACATCCCCAAAGTCCTGCAAAACAGAAGAGACACCAAGAGAAATAGGGGTCATGTCATTAGAAACCAATACCTCGCCCTTATACATGAGCACAAGTGGCATGGCTGTAGGATCCTCACGAAACTCTCTCATATCCTCCTTGGTGGCTAATATCAATAACCCAAGCACTCTCTCGCTTTTCGTTGTATCACTCAATTCAGGCTCAATTACATCAGGAACAGTTGTGACACAGTCTCGCCAAGTGGTAGTATCTTCCTTCAAGTTCACCTCTATCTTCTGGCGAGAATCATTCACAATTTCTTGTGGTGTCATTGGCTGCATAGTAATCTTCTTTCCTTTGAATTCCAAGTGATATGTATTGGCTCGGCCATTGTGTTGCACATGGCGATCATAGAGCCAAGGCCGACCCAATAGTAGGTGACAAACAGTCATAGGAACCACATCAAAATCAATAGAATCTTTGTATGGCCCTATTTGAAAATTCACACGTACCATATGATTTACCTTCATCTCACCATTGTTGCTCAACCATTGTATGTAGTATGGCTTGGGATGAGATAAGTATGTCAAATTCAGTTTGGTACATAGTTCATTACTTGCAAGATTTCTACAAGTACCTCCATCAATAATGACCTTGCAAGCTTTGTTTGCTCCAACGAGAGCTTTTGTTTGGAACAAGTTGCAACGCTGGGATTCCTCAACCGGTTGCACACTAAGTACACGTGAAGATACGACAATAGTGGGTGCACGCTCAGCATATGCATCAGCACCAACCTTGCCGTCATCAATATCATCATCAGAAGCTTCATCTCCACTTTCTACTTCACCTTGTTCATTAACAAACATAACCTTGCTGTTTGGACAATCTATCTTGTAGTGACCTCTACCTCCACAAGTATGGCACACCACATCACGAGTACGTGCAGTAGACATGTTGGAACCCGAGCTAGCAGCAGGAGCAACGGGTTTTCGAGCATTAGAACCAAACGAAGGTGTACTTGCGGGCTTGGCCGATGGTGTAAAGGGAGCAGCAGCTGGTGGCACGGCTGTAGAAGGTGTAGACCTGGCCGACAATCTGCTGGAGGACGAAAAACGAGCACGTGACTTCGCCTCTTCTGCCAACTGGGATTCGGCCTCTCTAGCATGATGCAACAACTCATTCATGGTCTCATACTTGTGATGACGAACAATGCTCTTGATCGGTAACTTCAAATTGTTTAGGAATCGCTGCATGGTCATCTCAATGGACTCACGAATTCTAGCACGCTGCATAAGCATCTCCATCTACATGTAGTACTCATCAACTATCATGGTGCCTTGCTTTAGTTGCGTCAATTTATCAAAAACTGATCGCAAGTAGTTGGTTGGTATGAAACGAGCTTTCATGATTTGTTTCATCTCGCGCCAATTCCTCACAGGAAGTTCATTGTCCTCCCTCCTATGTTGCACAAGAGCATCCCACCAACGTAAAGCATAACCATCAAATTCCGATGCTGCAAGCTTGACCTTCTTATCTTCCGGATAGTCAAATAAGCGCTAGAGTTTCTCAATCTTCAACTCCCATGTGAGGTAGTCTTCAGGATCAATGGAACCATCAAACTTAGGAATTGAAAATTTTGGCTTGCCCAAACCGTCATCAGCAGCTTGGTTGGGCACACGTTGACCACGACCAAGATGGGCAAACCCACGACCATGAGCAGGTGCATGGACAGGGGGAATAGCACGTCCCCTGCCAACATGTGGAGTAGCATCAACAGTGCTACCCTCATCGAAATCATCAAAGGCATCATCATGTTGAAGATCTTCCCTTCTATGTAAGAGGGCTGTCAAACCCTCAATGGACTGCTGCAAAGCGGTGACATTGACATTGAGCATAGCCACTTGCGTTTGGATAGTATGAACCGTCCCAACATGCTGATCCAATCTCGTATTCATATCTTGGAGATTCTTGTCAATGGCATCTGTCGTGTTAGTAAACACACGTGTCAAGTGGGATTTCAAAGCCTCATATTCACGCCAATTGACGAGCTCCTCATCCTTCTTTTTCTGCAACACAACATCATCATCACTAGTAGACATGATTAGTAGGTTAGTGCAAAAATCAGAATGTGTATGGTGGAAACTCTCACAACTCACTCACAACTAATAAGAAAGGAGATCTTACCGTTCCAAAGTGAATAGAGATGCTCTACCAAACGAAATCAAAGACTGATGCACTTGATGTGATGAAGTGAATATCAAAGGTATAGAGAACGATCATAGGCACACAGGTTATGTAAAGGTGGAGCTATAGGTATGGTATCCTATCTACACCGTAAACAAGTCCTAGTGCTGATCGTACAAATACCCAAGAAACACACACAGTGGAGATAAACATGGCAAAGCAACTTATGAAAAGGAATATTGCAATGCACAAGAGAGATGCTAGTAATAGCTCAAATAGAACAGGCACAAGATTGCTCAATCTACTAGTGCTATACACAACAAGGCCTCCAATATTGCACACTTCGATATCTCTTTTTGTCAGGCTTGTAGCTCTTTTCTCTTTTTTTATACTGATTCTCTTTTTTTAACTATATGACTCAATGCAAATGAGTACAGCAATGTATAACAGAACTGGGCCGGATAGTCCGGTTGATATGCACCGGAGACTCCGGTTGGGCCGAATAGTCCGGTGTGATTCGGCCGGATAGTCCGGTTTCGCCTGTCGAAAATTTCTACACTTCAAAAACCTAATGAGCAGCCTGTCGGAGCAAAGCAACTAGTCTCGTGGGTACGTTCCTAGGCACAGATGCTGTAGATAGGCTGTGTCTATGGTATGCAAACAAAAGTACGCTATGTAGACTCGGAAAAAACGATAAAGACTTGCGGAAATGGTAACGGTGGAAACAGCGGAAAACAAGATCAAACCCTAAACCTAGACACAAATGGAAACTCGACTCCTACGAGGAAAACCTGCAGATCGGATCTATGAGAAGATACAATCAGCAACTAAAACTCGAAAACGATGCAATCTAGTCTATGGAAAATCTTTTTGTAAGGCTTTTTCTGTATAGGACGAAAAACACTCTCTAATCTATGGATGGATTTGTGGATGCTTACCGAGGCAACACTGGAAATCTGATACCAAGATCATATGGGGTGGCCCGATATTCTCAGTAAGCGGATGGCGATGATGATGGTGGATGGTAGATAACTAGTGCGTAGCTATGATCTCTCCCCCTCGATCTCTGATGCCAGTGCAACAGATCTCGAACCTTGTAGGATATTCACAACACCACACTCTTGCGCACGCAGCCGTGACCACGAACAGTAGTATGCAATCTACTAATTCCCAATGGAACAACAGATCACACTCAATTATAGTTGGTAGATTCGAACACAGGATAATTCTAGAGGTTTTATGAAAGAAACAACTCCAAAATATTTTAACGTGGTCTAAAACCTAACTAGGGGTCGTCTCAGGGCTTATAAGGGTAGCTGGGGCGGCCAAAAATCGAAACTAAACGCAAACGACTCAAACTGATACAAACCGACTCGGACCAGATTCGGTCGGCGGGCGGACACTCCAGTCGAAATCGGCCGGACACTCCGGGTGAAGTGTGCCGGACAGTTCGGTCTGGCCGGAAACTTTGAAGTTTCCGGGTGATGTCCGCGTAGTATCCGAACTGGCAGACAGAATGTCCACGCCAGTTTGCCTCTCGACCAGGCCGGACAGTCCGGGTGGATCCGGCCGGACACTCCGGTCGTGGCAGATCTTTTTGCCTCCGTCTTGATGATCTTCTCTTGCGCCTTCCTCCCGCTCCTCCCTCGCGCATCCTTGGGCGATCATCATGCTGGGCTTCTCTTGTAGCCCTTCTCCTCCTCGCGCCATGCTTGTTTCTCCAACGAACCTGATCATACATAAATGCATAGACTTAGGCAGTATAAAGTTCTCATCAATCAATGTACCAGATTCGTTTAGGAGTAAATTCACCTGTTGTTCTAGTATCTTAGCACGAGCTCTTGTAATAGGTCCAATTCTAATCTCATTGGACTGATCCTTTCTTGCAACAGTTGTAGCATCTTCACTAGTTATTGGGGTAGGTGTAATTATAGGGATATCCTCATCATCTCCCCCCCTTCAAAAGGCGTCGACCTCGACGCTCCAAGGTCTTCTCCAGCATATGGTGACAAATCAGCAACGTTGAAGCTATTACTAACTCCACCAAACTCCTCAATAGGTATATCAACCGAGTAGGCGTTATCATTAATCTGGGCTAACACCTTGTAAGGACCAACACCACATGGCTTCAATTTGGACTTTCGAAGTAGTGGAAACCTATCCTTGCGTAGATGCACCCAAACCATATCTCCAGGCTCGAACAACACTTCTTTCCTGCTCCCGGAAGGAGGTGGAGCTGGCCGGTCAACTAATAATCCCCCATTTAGTCGGTTTCAGGGCAGGCTGTCAGGGCAGAGGCGGGACACGTCGGGGATATCGGGGCTCGCCCCCGCTGTAATCTGTGTGTGGGTACCTCTCCTCGCAGCCGTTGTCATCGGCTGTCCCTCACCCCCTGCTCCACCGTCTACCGCAGCGTCAACTGGGGATCCATGGCGACGATCTTGGTAGCATAGATCGAACACGACGACGACATAGACCCACACATAGATTAAATATTGGCAACTTGACAATGACGCAGTCCCGTGAGCTCGTAGCCGGTGGGAGCGAGCCATCGTCACCATCTACCGGCGACATCTATGTCTGCCGCGTCTCTCTGGCCTCTAGATGTGATGCAATGAGATGATCTGATCCGGGACATCCAACTATCCAGATGTCCAATCTCGTATATAGACATGATGTGGACCAAGACCTAGCTTGCTACGTTACGATAGGTGTTTGATGTGGACTCTGTCTCAGCTCGTGGCTATTTTATTTTTTTGGATAGATGAAAGTTTTTTACTTACCAGTGGCTTTTGTGGTGATATTTAGTTTGGCGGGAGGGTAAAAAGGTCCAAAAAAGTGTTGGACCGGAAGAAACAATCCGTCCTTTATTATTAGGTATAGATATCTATCTATCTATACTATAATTTGTCTTAACGTAGGTTAGTCATCCACAGTTTCCATCCGACATTCTTTTGGACGGAATTACCCTTCCACCAAATAATCATATTACATGAGCTACCACTCCCCAAACAAAATGTTTCGTTTTAGACCCCTCCCTGGCAACTTCGTCCCGATGTGCGCCGGCAAGATACCGACCGTCAGGAGTGGCGGCGGCCAGACGGGTGGGTCGTGAGGTAAGCCGTGCAAGCCGACCTGGGATCCGCAACGGCCACGGGGCCAGGGCCCACGAGCTCGAGCAACATGGGTTTGTGGCAGCCATTCATGGCTTTGTGGCAGCCGTTCATCGCAACCGTGAGGCCTCCGGCCGATGCCGACAGCCAGGCGTGGCGGCCGGCCGGACGGGCGGGTCACGAGGTAAGCCGTGCAAGCGGACCTGGGATCCGCGACGGCCATCCGGTCAGGGCCCACGAGCTCGAGCAGACTGGCTTTGTGGCATCCGTTCATGGGAACGGTGAGGCCTCCAGCCGGTGCGCCGCAGACCGATAAAATACGTTTCCGTCCGTCACCCGAGGAATCAAGGGGTGGTCCTCTACTTCGATCCCATCAGAGTACTAATTGACTTGCGGATGTAGTTTCCCTAATAAATCAGGCCCATGATCTTCCTGACGGCCTAGGAAGGTGGAGAAGACGCCAAAACTGCCGAGCCGGATGCAGAATCTCCCGATCTGAATGCCGGTAGGCCTGGCACCGCTGGACTCACCAGCCTAGCACGCGGAATTCGCTGATCTAGATGCAGGGCTTGCCGCTGGTGGGCTAACCTGCCTAGCAACTCTGCGCCATGGGAGATGGGACTATGAATGTCACCCGCCTAGAAGCTCTGCGCCATGCGACTATGAATTTTTGCGAAAAAGGATGCGGGTCTGCAGCTGAAGTCGCTTAATTTTTTCATATGCTGAATTGTGATTTGGGACTTGGTCAAATAATTGTGGCATCGGGTTGAAAGCAGCACAATGCGGCAGGTCGATCTTCTGCACGAGGAGGAGGCGGCGTCGAGGAAATGACCTGCTGGGCTTCGGCTGCGTCAATGCCGGTGGTGTCCTACAGGCTGCAAAATGGAGACGCGACCTGTAAAGTGCTGCAGGTAAGCCGTCTTGGCCCTGCAGATTACCGACCCGGGTGGTGGTGGTTGTTCAAAGTTGCTTTTTGTTTAGGTGTTGTTCAGACTTGCTGAGACGAATATGTATGTATTGCAACTGAGAGTTAGATTGTTCTTCCGTGTATGACTGACAATTAAAAAGGATAGAAAGAAACATTCTATACGGATGTAACAAACCGTAAAACAACCGCCGAGATGCACAACAATTGGTATCTGATACATCTGCGACTGCTTCTGACTGCACTATCGATAGACACCCTAAACCGCGTCGATCCCTCTAGGTGACTGTTGGGAAGCCCGTGTGATGCTAGCAGCGAGGATCTCATCGCTCCATCTCGTGGAGGAGGACTAGGGGATCTGGATGGTATCCCTTGCAGGCTAGGCGACAGAGTCATTTGGGGTGGCTCTTGTCGATGTCCTCAACCTTTCAGGATGTATGACGGCGGCACATAGAGACAAAATGTTGGATTTGTTGCTCTAGAAATGACGAAAAATAGTATATAGTGCATCGTCACATTCAAATAATAGTTAAGCAATTCTATCCAAGAATTCATGTGAAAAATATATATGCTAAGTAGATGATGTCTCAAGTTTGGGGTTTGAAAAACACAATCTTATACGGAAACTATAAGATATCCACAAAAAATTTATTTGGAAAGATAGTGAATATTTGGCAACAGTTTGACGTGTATCAGTACCACGCATGGACACTTTATTATATATTCCTCAAATGACAGGGAACAACATATTGCATCTGAGGTCATCGTATGCGTCGCGGAATCCCCCTACATTGAACTTGAAAATGTTCAATAAAATCTAAACCCATAGCACGTGGTATGAAGCTGAACTCTATAATAAGCTTTGATATGGGTATTTTATTATGTTACCTTTTTATAAAGTATGTTTCCTACCGTGGTGATCAAAACAACGGCTGAAATCGATCGAATCAGTCTAACCGGTGAACTGTCAAACAGAGATGTCGAATCTGTTGTGTTTCTTACAATACGCTTTCGGCTTCCACGTGACCCATCTTAGGGATTATTCTATGTTTCGCTCGGACGACTCAAATTCTTAGAGATGTTCCTACCTGCTACCTCTCTCTTACTGTGGCTGGACAGCCCGCGGCCCTTTTATTGTCAAACGATGGATCGGGCTAGCAGCGCATAGGAGGTGACCTCCAAGGAACTGAGCGGGCGGAGACGTGGGTGAAGTCGCCGGTTCTCTGAGAGAGGGTGAGACATAGTGTTGGTCGACAAGAGGAGGTTCGCGTTAGCAAGCAGGAGCGCTTGCGGAAGCTGGAGTGCGATGAGCCGACTCGCGGGCAGTAGAAATGGTGCGCCAAAAAACTTAGACAAATGTAATGGGTTATTCCATAGCAACGCACGGGTATTTAGCTAGTAGATATAAACATTGACTTTCGTTCATTCCAACATGCAGAGCAATATGAAAGGGGGAGTACATATCGAAGACCGTATGTAGGCAACTGAGCACACGTTTTGGTGCATTTTTCGGGTTCGGGACTGTTTTAGACTTAGACATCGCTGGTAACTTGTACAACCATTGATGCATAGATACTAGTACCTTCTTAAAGGCGCGACCGATTTGCGTGATGTCCGTCGCCCAAATCTGCGCCCAGTTCTGTTACTGTAGATTCCCGTTCCCGCCTAATCACCTTACGCCGCATGATGTGCTCTTTTTTTTCTATCTTTTATTTCTCGTGCGTTTCTGGTTGTTCCTATCGAAGCGGCGTGTCAAAGGCTCAAAGCTGCCTTCTTCTTGGTCTCTTCCGATCTTCGTTTTGCCTCCGCCTCTCTCCAATTATTTTCTCCCATGCCTGATCCCCACCGAGCAGACCTATGAGCTTTCCACGGCCGCCGGACTCTCCACGGTGCCATACACCGGCCTCGCCCCGATTATTCTGCATGCATGCCCGCCTCAATAGCAGCGTCTCTGCTCACCACCCCACCACCACCATATCTGAGAGCTGCACGAGCGAGAAGGCTGAGGAAGATGCGCTCGCCACCAGATTCCATGCCACCGGAGGATAACCAGCACAACAACGAATTCAATAATTTCTGCTCAGTAATCAACCCTGCTTGCCTTTTTTACAAGTGTTCTGGATTTATGCTCTCCTCACAAGTTGTGTGTCATGGAGATTGTGGAATAGTGGTTAGTCAACCCTGCCTGCTTTTTTGCTAATGCACCGTATGATTGGTTGTACATAGCCGGAGCTAAGGACTACTACATATATGTGATAATTTTCTGTTTCACATGTGAGAGTATTTTTGGAATATATTAGCACAAAAGCAGAAGCTTCAAACAATAAAACAAAAAATCAAGTGTTGTGATATATATATACAAAGAGCCATGGTATCCTGACTCCTAAATAGAAAAGGAGAAAATTCAGTGGTGTTGTGAGTGGTAAGAAGATTGTTATATTTGGAATATTTATTTGACATTGAAAAATTATTCTTATATTAAGGAAATAGGGTTTTTCTCGCGAGTTCTTATTTGTGGGTTAAGGAAATAGAGTTAGATGCTTTCTCAAAGTTTTTATCCATTAGTTTCGCCGTAGTACAGTTTGGACTAAGAGTTTGGAGGGGACTTCTAATGAATAGTATTGTTCTTATATTTTAAATCAGGTCATTCTTTGTCTTCAATGATTTTTTTATTAATTTACTTTCATGTTATATCTCAAAAGTACTATCATTTGGCATGTTATGTCGTCTTAATTACATTTTTTCGTTCTGAAGTGGACTATACAAATATTTTTTTATTATGCAAATATTTGTTGTGTGTCCCATAACATAAATTTCAATCGGTACAGGTGTGGTGTGATGGTCCAATAAGAGTATGCACTAAGATGGTGTTTTCAGGTAATGAAATGTTTGGAAAGTATTTAAGTACTTCCCCGGACCGTTACTTTGTAGATACCTCCAGGGAAATTTGTGTTTGACACTGTTTTTGCATAGTGATACGATACGCGTTAATACTAACTACATATCATCTCTATTTTTTATTTATTTCAAAAGCATACACCTCTTTGGGAAATCTATATGGATAGGAAAAGGAAGATGAAAAGTGTGAAACATTAAACTGTAATTAAGCCATCACTTGACCATGCCGAAACGAATGTTTTTTACTTCTATGTATTTCCTCTTAGGTAGAGACTGTAGTTAATATTGCCCTTATAATAATAGTATGTTCTGTCCAGCAAGATGGAAAGGTGAGATGCACAATCTCCATGTATTTTAGTATGGCAGAATAACATATATTAGGTACCAACTAACATGGTGTTCTTAACTGAATCATCTTCCTGCCTTCAACTTCACAGGCTGTGCGGAATCCATGTGCCAGAATATACATGTTGGAATTTTGAAGCCAATGACAAAGGGATGACAAATGGCTTAAATGTTGATATACATAGCTTTTGAGGTAACTCCATCATTCAGTTGCATATGCTACCTTTCTCAGAAAATATTATTGAATGGGTTTTAGTTGTTTTGCGCAGCGTAAGCCTGGTAAGGGTCTAATGATCGCTTAATTTTCTATTGAACATGCCGATATGTATGTATTAGTTCATTATGTACCTTAGTTTTTGTAAGGGTCTAATGATCGCAAGAACTGATTCCAACAAGTTGCTCAGAAGGGTCTAGAGGGATCAACTGAAGCAAGAAATCACAAATCGTAACAAACCAGATATAAGGAATTTGACGGTTATCCCATGTGATGAGTAAACTCTCAAAGAAGATCGATTACAGGTGGTGATATCACAGATGGGTACTATTTATGATTCTAAGCTCGAGAACCAGCTTATCCTTCTGTATGCCAGTGCCTTATGCTGAAGTTTTTTGTAATAACATTACAACGGTGCCAGCAAAATGAATATAAACGGGCATGAACTCATTCCCCTTATTCGCAAAAAAGAACTCCATCCCCCTCATCATACACATCAGCAGCCGTCTACAAACCTGGCCGAACATGCGTGAGCCTCATAGCATTCCCAATGCACGATTGATTCAGCGACACGCGCGCGGCGTGTCGCCGCTCCTAATTCCCTAGTCTATACGTAATAATAAAGTACAAAATGTTTCATACTCTTGCAATGCGCACGTCCGTATCTGCTACAAATTAGGTGTCCGTTCTTAGTACATCACTAGGTTCGGATACGTCTTGGCTCGAGCAGATTTGTATATAATACAAACCTAACCGGCCACGAGGGGCAGAACTAAGATCGATTGAGGCAGCGCCGGTGCCGGGTGAAAAGAAATCCATACTATAATACATGTACTACATGGAGGCTTCACAGCTTTAAATTGTTCTCCAGTCGATCCATCAAGATATCTAGGTATCAAAGAAGCCACGTGATTGGGTGCGTCGGCGATCGATTATTTGAAAGCCCTGGTTTTTAATTTTCTTGTCAGATTAGTTCGATCGTATGGCTGCCCAAAGATCGGGCTTCATCTAGGTCGTCTGCCTACACCGGATACCGCCGGGTATAGATGAGAGGTTCGCCATTACATAAAAATGCAGGGGCCAGCTGAATCCGGGAGGACTTTCATAAACAAGGTTGTTGGCTGCCATGACCGGCGGCGGGGGGTCGCAACATGACGCTGCAAATCAGACAAATTGTGAGCATCCTCCTACCCACTAAAGTTTTTGCTTTCCCATCACCATAGCATGGCTGTTTAAGTGGGGAAGATCAATGAGATGGACATTTTTTCTTTTTCTTTTCAATTTCGTGTGTCCCTAGACAAGGTTGGAGACTGCATATGACAGACCTATTTTTTGAGTATGCGACAGGTGAGCTGCTCGATATATTAATAAAAGGAGATCCAAAGATACAAGTGGCAAAAGCGAAAAAACAAGCACAAAGAACAAACAAAGTGCATCAGCATCCTACAAAGGCAAGAAGGGCCAAAGAAAGAACTAAATGGCTACTCTCTCGGCACTGAGATCTTCTCGCCGGCCAGCTCCCAGGCGTTTGCTTCATCGGAGATGTGCAGCAGAACAATTTGCATATACGTGAGCTCCTCGTAAAAGATGCGCGTGTTACGCTCCCTCCAAAGCTCCAACAGGACCAGCGTAGCCCAAGAGGCCTCTCGTAAAAGATGCGCGTGAGCCGTGAGAGCCGGCAACGGTGATCTATGCGACCTTTGGCAAAACGCAGCACGAATGCAAGGCGCCCCTCAGATGCGTGAGGGGGAGAAGCAGTCCGGTGTCGTATCCTCCTATGCAAGGCAACATCCTGCCTTTTACTCGAGCTACACGGCGAGGTTGTCTTAGATAGCAAACGGGCATAAGGAAGGGAACCTTAACTCTTTGTACTAGATTTTCAGTTTACTCCTTCTTACTCCCTCCGTTTCAAAATATAAGATGTTTTATCTCTATGAATGCAGTGTATCTAGACTTCTTTTAGTTGTCTAGATTCGTTTGGAGTGAACCTAGATACTAGAAGAGGTCTAGATACACTCCCTTCACAAAGCTAAAACATCTTATATTTTAAAACGGAGGGAGTACTTGTTTTATCCATGGTGAAGCCCCTACATTATTTGAGTATGAAGCAAGCACTCACGGTATTTCGATTTCGTATAACAGTCACTAAAGCTTACATTTACATGGTTTTATAGAAATATTGGACTGACTTATTTTTAGTAGTAAAATTATCTATCACATAAAAAAATATGTAATTAAAACTAATTGTAGCAACGACACGCGATAGAGTGAGATGACAATACTTCTTGTGTTGGGAGGCTTGGGGATTTAATATTCTAATGATGGAGGTTTAAGCAAGATGGGGATGTTGACTGAATGGAGTCATTCTGTCTATATTTGGTTCTATAACTCGTTCTGGTTTACTGATTATTTATTTTGCAGGTTGTCTTTAGGCATTTCTTTCACCGGAGATATGAACTTATCATTTGTTCTCATGCAGACACACAATTTGGGTTGCAATCTCAAGTTATGGATGTCAAGGAACAAAAAAGAAAAGAGATAGAGAGCGATATGCACAGATGGCCAATAAAGAAAAGCATAAAAGACTGAAAAACACGTCTTTAAGATTATAAGAAAAACAAATAAAATAAAGAGGTACAAAAATGTGCAGATTTAGAGGTAGAGCAAAGGATAGAACAATGCGCGGAGAAAAGGAAGAAATATTTTAATCTGCAGCTAGAACAAAAGGAAGCTATATTAAACAAATTAGAGTTGATCGTGTGTTTATACACAACATACCATGCAAATAGTCAAATATGATGGTGAACTCTGCATATATCTCAACCAAAAAGGAAGTTAGATTAGAAATTTTTAGACCTAACCGTGTGTTTAGACACAACACACCATGCAAAGAGTCAATTGTAACTGCGGGGTACCCTGCATATATCGCAATAGAAGAGAAAGTTAGTGCACTAACCTTTAATGAATCCGACGAGCTCATATGGGGAATATTTATTTCAAGTTATTTTATTAGACAAATAAAAATATATGAACACATAGTTTTACTGTTCGAGCTATTTTTATTATTGTTTCTCTCCCGTTGCAACGCACGGGCACGTTTCCTAGTACTATCCTAAACATGGTGGCTTATCTTTTTTCTCAGATTTTTGCCATCCGTATTGATTTTGGAGGCGCCGACGCGTGGCTCCACTTCTCTTCTCTTTTTCTAATGATCCCTGTTGGGGATATACTTTCCGGGTATCCTCACAGTTTCTCACTAACCAGGGTGGCCCACTTCGGGTTAGAGCTTTGCTTCACGGGCGGCCTAGTCGGGAGAGAAGACGGAGTCCAATCCGGCTACGGGAAGGCCCAGAAGACTTACCGACTTAGGCCCATAATGTTACTTGTAGTTCAAGATGTACTCTGTAACCAACTCTTAGTCGTAGCCGGATTGATCTCTCCTGTAAACCCTAGGCCGGATATCTATATAAGCCATCCTAGGGAGAGCCTTTAGGGTACACCCAATACTTTAGACCCTCAACTCGCACAGGCGATACCATTGTAACCCATATTCCGGCTCTGCCGTATTCCTGGATTGCTAGCAGGAGTAGGATCTGTCCAAAGCCGGCGGATTCGAACCTGGGTAAACTTGTGTGCTCACCGTCCCGGAATACCGTACGTCTCACCCCCCTCTCTTCCGCACGCCTCGAGGACCCCCTCATGGCGTACTTCTCATCAATCCGACGACAGTTGGCGCCCACCGTGGGGCAAGTGAGCTTTGGATTTGCGTCCCGAGTGGAATCTGCAAGAATCGGAATCGGCAAGACCATCGCCGTCGGTCGCATCCTCTACGCCAGCGACGTCCCTCTCATCGTTCTTGACGAGACTTGGATTTCGGCTAGGGAAGCCATGACTGCCTATATAATCATGTCCTTTGGCGAGATCGATGTTTACATCGGTTTCGCTGAAACTGCCCAACCCACCCCAGCGGTGATGATAGAGGCAGGAAAATCTTCTAGATCCCCTTTGTCCACGGAGGCGGCAGAGTTCCGGATCTCAGAAAACCCTAATCCCACCCAGCCCGCACCAGTTGCGGAGATACTGGAGAAATCCGAGCCTGAAGAAGACCTCATGGTCCAAGTCGAATCTGGAGTGGATCTCCCTGGAGAAGCCGGATCCCAGATCGACCCACCCATGGAAGTCGAAATCCAGGAGGAGCATATCAACGACACTGATTCCGGTTCTGACGATGCCGGGACAGACAAACCTTTCCTCAGGTACACACTAAGACGTATGATACTGCAAGGCGCTAGCGTAGATGCAATCTTCGAAACCATTAAAAGTTTCGATATGGCTGATCGCGAAAGCCGCAGGTACCTCAAGAAGCATGCATCGCACTTCGTCGGATATGTTGGATCCAGATCTGGCTCTGTCGATGCTGGAGAAAACACCGACTCGGTGCTGGAGGCAACTGGAACAAACGCCGACGTTCCCGCATCCTCGGATGAATCTATGACATCGGCAGATTTCCGAAAGTTCTCCGCGGAATATGAAGAGGAGTACAACTCCAAAGCTGCAGTAGAAGGAGAAGCCATGGATGAAGGATCCTGGGAACACTCTCCCAAAGAGCAGGATGACATGGACGTCGGAGATAATCCCGAGGTCAAGATGTCCGAAAGTACCGATCAAAGCTCTACTCCGGGAAACGGACCCAAAGTCGTCTTTGCTACCGGCGCTGCCAAGAAGGCAAAGAAGAAGAACAAGAAGAAGAAGACCTCAGGAAAAGACCCTCTGACAGAGGAGGTGATTGCCGAGAAATACGAGGAAGACTCAGATGGAGCACTTATCCCAGACGAGCCGAAAAAAGAAGCATCGGTGGATGGACACGTGATCACTGAAGGTGCGTGTAAACTCATCGATGCCGCCTTAACCACACCTATCCCTACAGCTGCAGAACTTACTGCAGATGAGTTGGACGAAAGGGCCCAGGCCCTAGAAGCGCGTCGTCAACAACTCCTTGATGAAGCCAAAAACATCGAGGTGGACAAGAAGCGCATGTCAACCAAGGAGTACATGTCCCGTCTACATCAGAAGACACGGAAGCGTTACATAGATGACAACCAATTCCCACGTGTTTGTGTCGTCCTTTTCGGAGATGAGATGGGGAAGCCACGGAAGGATAGCAACGTAGATTGGGTATACACAACACCAGTGCAAAATACCGTGGCAGCTCGTGAAATTCTATCAGCTAATCCAGGGCCAGAGGAGATACGCTTGGGTATCAAGCTACTCAACAAGGGACTAGAGCAGCAGAAGGTCGCCCTGTTCGGAAGTCAAAAACTGGTCTCAGATTCTGACCAATGTCGCATAGATCCGGCATGGGCTGACGTAAGATCCCATTATGTTCGGACGCAGTACCATCACCCTGAACGCAGGGAAGACAATTATTCAAGAACTGGATCGTCGGGACAGCATCGCAGAGCTACACATAACTGGAGCAATGTCGCTCCAGCAGCCGAGAAAGACGCGATCGCTGCACTGAATCCGAGGAATCCTCCCCGACGAGAATTCAACGATCAAAAGGGAGAAGATAAGGAGAAACGTCGGGAGGAGGATCGTCAGAGAATGCCACCTCCTAGACATCAGAGCCGTCCGGCGGAGCCTCACCATGGTGGGAACGACGGACGAAGGAACGACGGAAACCACGCTGGAACAAGCCGGCAGGGGCTTGTCATAGTCAAGAACCTCCCCGGAACCGGAATAATGACGCTCCGGACGAAGGCCCGCGATCAGCCGGAAACTATCCAGCTGCACCACCCTCTCCGCCACACAGTTATCACAACGGCCCCCAAGGAGGTCAAGGAGGACGACATGGCGGAGGAGGTGGTAGCAGAAGCCGAAGTCCGGCTCCAAGGCACCGCAGCCACAGCCGACATTCGGGACGATCTATATCCCCGAACGACGCAAGGCACAGGATCAACTCCAACATAGAGGCTCGACGCTATGAAAACGATGACGTGTACGTGGGCCCAAAGTGCTTCGGACCACGCATCAGAGCTACAAAATTCTCGAAAGGATTTGCTATCTCAAGACATATCCAAGCCTACGACGGCATTGCTTGGCCAGACACCTGGTTACAAGATTTCTTCCAAGCTTGCTGCATCGCTAAAGGCGGAAATAGCCTGGTCGCAACCCGATATCTCCCACTTATGTTGCAGAAGACGGCACGATCATGGCTCAATGAACTTCCGGTAAACACCAGCCACAACTGGTATGACTTGCAAAGTACGTTCTTTCGGAATTTCGAAGGCACATATCGGAGGCCCTGTACGGTTGGAGACCTATAGCGTTGCACCCAGAAAGCCGGAGAAACTTGCCGGGATTATCTCGGACGATGGATCGACACAAAAAACTCCTACGAAGGAGTAAACGATTAAACTGCGATTGAAGCTTTCATCGCAGGTCTCCCAATTGGTTTACTGCACCATCGCTTGAAGTGTGACAAGGTTACTGATCTGGGAGAGATGATAGAAACAATGAGCAAGTATGCAGATGCTGACGACGATGCAGAGGGATTACTCAATGCCCTGGCTATGCCTCAGTCGGCAAAACAACCAAAGCAACAAGCTCAGAAGCGCAAAAATACCTCGGAAGAAAAACCCAACGCAGAGGCAGCAATGGTCACTACTGTTTCCGGGTCTGGAGGACGAGGAGGACGTGGCGGAGGCCGCGGGCGTGGCCGTGGGACGTCAAGGGTCCAAGGCAGAGGAGAGCAACAACCAGGCAAAACCTACACTTGGGCCGACATTGCCAATAACCCATGTGTGCATCATTTAGACACCAATGGGGGTCCCACACCAACGCTGAATGTCGTTTTAATGACAACATCAAGAGAGATGATACCACGGGCTACAAAGCTAAGCGGAAGAAGGGAAAGAAAAATCCCGAAAAAGGCAAGGAGACCAAGGAAGATTCCGACATGGAGGAAGCTGATGCTTCAAATCCCAAGTCGGAAGGGAAGAAGACTTTTCCCACCAAGAAGGACACTTACGTCACCTTCCTCGGATCTCAACCAGCAAAGGTCAAGAAAGCAGTTCTCCACGAGCTCAATGCAACAGTTCTGGCTGTCCCTCAGTATCTGGACTGGTCGGAAGTGGCAATCACGTTTGATCGCGCTGATCATCCGCCTAAACTACACAAGCAAGGAAAATACGCCTTAATCGTCAATCCACTTATTGAAGGTTCTGGTTTCTCCAAGACCCTCATGGACGGTGGTAGTAGCATCAATATTCTCTATGTAGAAACGCTACGCCGGATGAAGATCTCGGAAACACAGCTGAACCATAGCTCTGTGATCTTCGGATGTTACTTTTGGAAGACAAGCTAATTCCCTGGGAGAGATCACTTCGGATGTTACTTTTGGAACTCCAAAGAATTATCGGACGGAGGCACTTTCCTTTGAAGTGGTCCCGTTCAAGAGCGCATACCACGCTATATTCGGACGTCCGGCTTACTGGGCTTTTATGGCTCGTCCATGTTACATTTACAATATGATGAAAATTCCAGGTCCCAACAGCGTGATCACCATCAGGGGAGACCCGAAGAAGGCGTGAGAGTGCGAAGATGGAAATGCCGCCTTTGCCGAAGCCGTGCTGCACGCCCAGGAGTACCAGGAAATCAAGAAGAGCATAGATCCGTCCGAGATGCCCGCAACGAAGAAGGAGGTCACAAAGCCAAATCCGGAGTTCAAGGCATCAGAAGAGACGAAGACGAAGCCGTTGAAGGATGATGACCCCTCCAAGGTGACCCAAATAGGCGTAGGCCTAAGTAGCGCATAGGAAAGCGCGCTCGTCAAGTTCCTCCAAGCAAATCAAGATATCTTCGCATGGCAGCCATCTGACATGACCGGAGTACCTAGGGAACTTGTCGAGCACTCTCTAAATGTAAACCCAAACGCTAAACCCGTCAAACAGTCCTTACGACGGTTTGGCGATGAAAAGCGTAAGGCAATAGCTAAGGAACTAGCGCGGCTCGAGTTAGCCGGATTCATAGAAGAGGTCATCCATAGTGATTGGTCGGCCAACCCTGTAATGGTCCCTAAAAAGGACACCACTGATTTAAGGATGTGTGTTGATTATACTGCCTTGAACAAGGCTTGTCCAAAAGATCTGTTCGCTCTTCCTAGAATTGATCAAGTTATCGATTCTACGGCAGGCTCGGAACTCCTCTGTTTTCTCAACGCATATTCCGGTTATCACCAAATCCGGATGAAGGAATCTGACAAAGTCAAAACTTTATTCATAACCCCCTTCGGAACCTTCTGTTTTGTTCCGATTCCCTTTGGGCTGAAGAACGCAGGAGCTACGTACCAGCGCACGATGCAGCGTTGCCTCCATGATCAACTCGGACGCAATGTACATGCATAGGTGGATGATATCGTGGTCATGTCCAAAAAGAAGGAAACGTTGATTTCTGACTTGGAGGAAGCGTTCGCCAATCTATGAAAATACGACATCATGCTTAACCCAAAGAAATGCTTCTTTGGAATACCACCCGGAAAATTGTTAGGTTTCATCGTGTCTCAAAGAGGCATAGAGGTGAACCACGACAAGGTCAAGGCTATTCTCAATATTTCTAGGCCAACTCGCCTGAAGGACGTACAAAGATTAACTGGTTGCATTACTGCGGTCAGTCGATTTATAAGCCGGCTTGGTGAAAGAGCCACACCATTATACAAACTCCTGAAGAAGACCAAGGATTTTTTCTGGACTGACGAAGTTGAAGCTGCACTACAAGACATGAAGAGAGTACTCTCATCTGCTCCTATCCTTGCAGCACCGGAACCTCAGGAACCAATGTTGCTCTACATTGCTGCGACAAATAAGGTTGTCAGTATCATTATGGTAGTGGAGAGACCAGAAGAAAATCAGGAACACCTGGTGCAGCGTCTGACGTACTTTGTCAGCGAGGTCCTGACAGAATCAAAACAGCGGTATCCGCACTATCAAAAGTTGGCTTATGGTGTTTTTCTAGCATCTCGTAAGTTACAACACTATTTTCAGGAGCATCCAATTACCGTGGTGACCAAAGCTCCCATGAGAGATATAATCAACAATAGCGATGCCACAGGACGCGTCGCCAAATGGGGCATAGAGCTTGCAGCTTTCGATATTGAGTACAAACCCCGGACAACAATCAAATCCCAGATCCTTGCTGACTTTGTCGCTGATTGGACAAAGACCAAGGAGAACATGGTCCTTCCTGAGTCGGAATATTGGACCCTCTTTTTCGATGGGTCTAAGGCTCGAGGGGGCTCGGGGGCTGGCGTGGTGCTCAAATCACCCCAAGGAGATAAACTTTTATACGTGTTGCAGATCCACTTCACACCGACAAACAACATTGCCGAGTATGAAGCACTGCTACATGGAATCCGGATTGCTAAGGATATTGGCATCCGACGTTTGATGTGTTACGGAGATTCGGATCTTGTTGCTCAGCAAGTCTCGGATATTTGTAATGCAAATAAGCACATGGCAGCATATAAAGCTGTCGTGGATGATCTATCTAAATCGTTCAAGGGGTTTGAAGTTCAACACATCCCTCGAGCAGAAAATGAGGAAGCAGATGCACTATCTCGAATAGGCTCTGCGCGGAAAGAGGTCCCGGATGGTGCATTTTTAGAGCACCTCAAAGTTCCCTCGATAAAGGGAGTAGATGAGGAATATCCGACCCAATCCGACTCACCTTTGATAGTAGTTCTGGCTGTAATCCCCAGCTGGACTCAACCCTACCTCGATTATTTGGTAGATGGAAAATTACCCAAAGACGAGGTACCGAGCCGAAAAATTATCCGACGAGCAAAAGCCTATACTAGTGTTAAAGGTGAGCTCCATAAACGGAGTGTTTCTGGGGTTTTTCAGCGTTGTGTATCTCCAGAAGAAGGAGTGGAAATCTTAAGGGAAATCCTCGAAGGCGAGCGTGGTCACCATGCTGCAGCCAAATCTTTAGTGGCAAAAGCTTTTCGACATGGATTTTTCTGGCTTACAGCTCAGGAAGATGCCGAACGATTAGTCAAGACATGCAAAGGCTGCCAAAAGTACGCCAAGCAAGCTCACGTTCTGGCTAATCAGCTGCGAACAATACCTATAACATGGCCCTTTGCGGTCTGGGGGCTTGATATGGTAGGACCTTTTAAACGAGCCCCAAGTGGATCCGCTCACCTCTTAGGGATGGTGGAAAAATTCACAAAGTGGATCGAGGCTAAACCTGTCACTAGTTGTGATGGAGCAACAGCCAAAAGATTTGTCGAGGATGTTATAATCCGGTATGGTTATCCGCATAGTATTATCACGGATAATGGGAGTAACTTTTCCATGGGAGAATTGGTTGAATTCTGCGATGAGCAAAATATCCGGCTTGACATTGCGTCAGTCGCACATCCACAGGCTAACGGACAAGTCGAAAGAGCAAATGGTTTAATTCTACAAGGCTTGAAACCAAGACTCGAAGCACCACTACGACGTGCTACGGGGGCTTGGGCAGAGGAATTACCCTCTGTAATTTGGAGTTTACGAACAACTCCGAACAGGTCAACATGATACACACCTTTCTTCTTGGTCTATGGTGCAGAAGCAGTTCTTCCTAGCAATTTAATTCATACTTCTCCTAGAGTGGCCGTGTATATCGAAGAGGATGCCGAGATTTCTCGACAAAATGAGCTCGACTTAGTCGAAGAAGTTCGCGTCGTTGCTGAAATGAGATCTACAGCCTATCAGCAGAAGTTACACAAGTATCATAGCCAGAGAGTCCGAACTAGATCATTCAATAAAGGTGATTTGGTTCTCTGGCTTGTGCAACAAAGAAAGCACAAACTTTCCCCAGTATGGGAAGGGCCCTTTTTAGTTAGTCGAGTATTACACAATGGATCATACTACTTAACTGACATGAGGCCAGTCAAAGAAAGACCTGCTAGTAAGAAGAGAAAGAGAGCTGGAGGCAGTACAAATCCGGATGAGTTAGACAGACCGTGGAATATTGCTCAGCTACGTCCCTTTTATTCTTAGTTTATCCTTCTTTGTAATCTGTGAGAAATAAAAGTTTTAGTTACCTCAAAGTTTTTCTGAGAAGTTTTTACCATCTTATTTCCTAAATGATCATGTCATAGTCGAAAATCCCAGAATGCTTGAAAGTACTTTATGCTCATGTTCGTTCTGGTTTAGATTTCCGATTCTAAAACTTCTACCTTCGGGTATAACTCTAAAAAATTCTAGTCTTTACTTGGGTTATTTGTCTGATTGTTGGATGCGGGTATCTTCCGAGTAGTGAATTGTTGGTACAGGAAGCCCACTTTGTTTCCGAGTTTAAACTGGTTTAGCAATTGAGCTTCGTTGCTCGGCAAAGTTTCCGGCTGAAGGTTTAGCCGACTCATGAAAGGGATGAGGCGGAAAGCCAGATAAACGATAAGTAGAGACGGAAAATTTCAAGTGCTTATGTGAACATTTCAGGCACACAAAAATTTCAAAAGCCAAAAGTGCTGAATAGATAAAAAGCTTAGCACTAGCAAAAGTCAATAGTACTTAATATAATACAAAACGCATCATGAAGTAGTTGCCGGCTCGCTGGTTACTCCGTCTTGATATTGTTCCGAGATGTCCAGATCCGAGGTGGTCCGTTCATCGTCGGAAACTTCTTCGGTTTCTTCTGGAGGAGGCGGCGGAGTATCTACGCGGGTGAAGAAGGGGATCTCGTAGCTGGTCAGATCAGCTACGTGGCACCCATATCCGACGCAAGAATGCATGATGGCTTGAAGGTCTTGCTCCTGGCCGTCTTCGTCTTCCTTGCAGTACCCTCTGGTCACTTGCCATATCTCCATGTTTCCATGGTGGCTCATGACCATGGTGAGAGCGTTCTGCGCAGCAGTCCGCGCGTAGGACACGTTCCAGTCCTGAACAAGCTGCGGCATCTCCTTGGCCTTGTCCCGCACCTGAAAATCTGACATGCTTGGCATGTCCGGAATCCTGAGAGACTCGCCAATGTCTTCAATAGACTGGTGGAAGTCATGCAGAAGATCACCGACATGAGTAAGCCGGTGGGTGCGGGGATCGGAGGAGGAAGAGTCCATCAAGTTCAGAGGACCTATACACAAAACAAGTCAAGAAAAATCCGACATTGATGAAAGTCGAAGAAATGATAAGTCAGACAGATGGAACGTACCAAGAATGACGTCGTCAATCTTGGTCTTCTCCTCCCGAAGACTCTGGAGTTCAGCCCAGAGCGCCTCGGAGATAACCTTCTCTCTGCCAAGCTCATTCTTGAGGTCCGAGATAATTTTATCTTGAGCAGCGATCTTGGGATCACGCTCTTCGGTGGCCATGGAGGAGGATTCCAGGACTTGAGCTATGCTCCTTTCATGATCCTCCTTGAGCTTATCCAGCTCTTGGTGGAGTCCCTTGTTCTCCACCACTAGGGTCTTGAGGTTCTCGGCCTCTTTAATCATAGCGATAGATTGTTTCACCAACGCTGTAAGTCAAAAAGAACAACAGTTCAGAAAAATTTGACATTAAAAAAGCAAAAGACAAGGTTTGAATCTCGAAATGATTTACCTTCGGCTTCATCCTTAGCTACCTTGAGCTCAGCATTTTTAAGACGGAGAGCTTTGATCTCTCTCCGCTTATCGCAGACATTGGATAATAATTCCTGGTTATAGGAACATACTTTCTGTAAGTCAGAATACCCAAAGTCAGAAAGCTACTTAAGACTCGGGCTAATATTTTTTTCTAAATATCAGCACGAGCCTTGGGGGCTACACTAGTTCATTCTTTGGCATCCTAATGAAGCACAAACTCGGATTCTATATCCTACTTCATGCTTGGGGGATAGAGGATATGATATAACATAATGTAAAAGCAAGAGTTGGAATTCCGACTTACATATTGCTCGCGGGTGAGTTTGTCGAAACCCGCGTTCACTTTAGCTGCCACCTTCTCGGCGAGGGTAAGAGGGATTACTGGGGCTGTTGGAAGCTCGCTAGTCCTGATCCTCTCATCGCGAAGGCGGACTTGAGCGAGAAGGTCAGAGAACTTGACGTCCTCTGCTTCTTGCGCTTCCTCCTCGTGGGATAGATGGCTTTTGTCCAGGACTTGCCTGGCTAGCAGCTGGATTACCTCTGCAGATTTCCGGGATAGGCCAAACTTGGCAAGTCCCGGATTGCTGAGGAGGTTTTCGGCAAAGACTTCAGCCGAGGGATCATTACCCGAAGAGGGTTCACCGTTATCTTCAGCTGACGCACCCACGGTAACGTCAGTCTGCGACCCAAGGATCGCGGGCTCCGTTGGAGGAGCCGGATCTTCTGCGACCACCGGAGAAGGAATGATCGCCGGAGTTGTAGAAGGCTGAGGGCAGGAGTTGGAGGAGCCATGGCAGGAGAAGCTATGGTGAGCTTTGTCTGTCGCAAGGGCTTCACAGGAATCCCTTTCCCCTTACCCTTGATGAGAAGCTCTCCTTCTCCGCAGCTGCTTCCGCCGACGCCGCCGCCGCTGCCACCGCCAAACCAGAGGAAGAAGATGATGAAGCCATTTTTCTCCGGTGAGAAAGTGACCTAAAAGCGGTGGCACTGGGAGTTTTCTGTGGGGGGAAGGACGAGAGAGCTCTGAGCGCGCAGGAGGATTGGGAGGAAAGGAAACATAAAAGACTGGTGGAAAGGAGAAGGAGAAATCCAAACCCCTTATATCCACCTAACTGCGCCAAGATTCGTGCAAATGCTACAGTGTAACCGCCACGCGTCGTGGAAAGAACTGGGAAGGACCCAAGCGATAATTGTGTCTCCTCGATCTCCACGCTTGCATTGAAACGGCGCCTCGGTTCCGCGAACCGCGGACCCACCAACGGTCGTGCTGACGGCACGCCTGTCAGATGACGTGACTTGACCATGCTTGTGTCAGGTGGCGTGGAAACCAAGTTCTGGCTTAGTTTAAAATCGAGCTCGAAAATCCGAGTAACTAATTGATAGGTCCGACTTATTTTTAAGACTCGGATCGTATTTTTGTAAAGTTTCAGGAACCCTTCAAGATTCTACAAGCCGAAGATCAAGCTAGATGATGATAAAATCCGACTTGGAGGCTTTCTGGGGCTACTGTTGGGATATACTTTCCGGGTATCCTCACAGTTCCTCACTGACTAGGGTGGCCCACTTCGGGTTAGAGCTTTGCTTCACGGGCGGCCCAGTCGGGAGAGAAGACGGAGTCCAATCCAGCTACGGGAAGGCCTAGAAGACTTACCGACTTAGGCCCATAATGTTACTTGTAGTTGAAGATGTACTCTATAACCAACTCTTAGTCGTAGCCGGATTGATCACTCCTGTAAACCCTAGGCCGGATATCTATATAAGCCGTCCTAGGGAGAGCCTTTAGGCCCTCCCTAAACTCAATACTTTAGACCCTCAACTCGCACAGGCGATACCATTGTAACCCATATTCCGGCTCTGCCGTATTACTGGATTGCTAGCAGGAGTAGGATCCGTCCAAAGCCGGTGGATTCGAACCTGGGTAAACTTGTGTGCTCACCGTCCCGGAATACCGTATGTCTCACCCCCCTCTCTTCTGCACGCCTCGAGGACCCCCTCATGGCGTACTTGTCATCAATCCGACGACAATCCCCGGTTCTCCTCCTCTGAGAGTGCACGGCCCATGTGCTGTGATTGAGATTTTTGTTTGTATCGCCTCTTTCTTTCGAGTGTGTTTCATTGATGTCGTGTGGTGTGAATCGTGTGATTGGGTTTTTCGTTGGATCGCGTCTTTCTTGTACGTGTGATCTCGTGCGTGTGTGGTCTATTGTGCATGTCGTGGCTGCACTGTGGCACCTGGTGCTTGACGATGCGTGCTCTTTTTGGAACACCAACTGTCTCACCTCCTATTTTATTCGTATCACCTGGTAGTCCCGGTGGAGCCAGCATGGCGCGGGGTGGCCGGGGTCGGCATAGAGGATGACATGTGGAGGAGGTCAACGCGGGCACAACCCGAAGGACGTGGTGCCGAAGAGAGGTGCAGCCTCGTGGCAGCGCGCATGCTGCCAGGCGGAGGATAGGCGCTGTCGGCGCCTGGGCTCACAGAGGAAGCGCACGGAGGAGAGGAGGCAGGGCGCAGCTGAAGGAGGAGGAGGCCAGAGCGGTGCGCAGGCAGCCAAGCACGCTGACAAGGAGGCACGGACGCGGGCGTGGCCGGGGGAGCTTGGGCAGACGACGCGTGACGAGGATGCGGAGGACGGGCGGCGTGTGGCTGGGTGCGAAGGGTCTGGGCGTAGTCGCCGACAATGACGAGATGCGGTCGCGGGCATGCGGGAGTGTCGCCGGCCCCGCCAGACACGCATGAGAGGAGGCCGGATGCGCGGCCAGAAGCGGAGGAGGCCAGCCGCGGTGGGAGCTGACGGAGCGGGAGCACAGCCGCGGTGGGAGCTGATGGAGCGGGAGCACAGCGGAGGAGAGGCGACAAGACGCGCGCGTGGAGGAGACTCCCTCGTGAGCTGCAGCCGTCGAGGACCCGGTGGGAGCCGCCACGGCCTCTAATCGACAACGAAGGCGTCGTGATTCAAGGTGGCTGCATAAACCCTACCTCCTTCCCAGTCCCACAGCTTTCCTCTCCCCAATCTCCGCAGGTGCCACAACTCCTCCTACACTCCTCCTCTAGCCATTTTTGTTCCTCTATATGCTCATATCCAGCGAGGCCACCACCAGCGAGGTCGAACTGGTCTTATTGAAGAGCTAGGCCTCCGCCTCCTCCTTGTTCCCCAATCCCCTCCCGTCTCAGTCCATCTTCCGGTCAAGCCGCCGCCACCACCTCATCTTCCCTTCGAGCAGCCGCTCCACCCGCGTCTGTCTCTCCCCGCCCCTCCTTGGTGCGGTATGCTTTTCCTCTGCTACCCATCTAATGATCTTATCCATGCTTGTAGCAGGGAAAGAGGGAGAGAGAGAGAGGCGGAAGGCAGGCCCAATGGATGGAGGAAGCATACCTCCTCATGGCGAGTGCTATGCTCCTCCTCTCCCTCAACCTCGACCCTAAGTAGGAGAAGCACGAGGCGCTGCCAAGTTGGACGAAGAGACGATGCGCTAGCTACCGCTGCAGAGATGGATGGGTACAACAAGGCGAGGTGATCCTCTCCCCATGCACATCCTCTAGGTTGTATGTTTTCATGGTGCAATCCCCTCTGTGATGTAGTTTGTGGTTGGATTTTGTCACTTGCCTATGCAGGCATGCACCAACATTGGGGATTAGGAGACCTAGGATATGTCACAGCTAGCCGGCGGCGGAGGGAACTTGGGAATGTTGTGGTCTAGCCGGCGACGGAGGTGACCTATTGGAGCTCATGGCCCGGCCGATAGAGGAGGGTACCTGGAGGAGGCCACGGCATGTCCAACGTCATAGGGAACTTTGGGGAGATCATGGCGATGCTCGGCACACGAAGGGGTAATATATCGCCTCTCTTGATTTTGTGACTTGCCTGTGCTGGCATCAGCTAATGTTTACTATTAATTTCAAAATCCAACTGACGAGGGTTTAACTCGTCAATGCCCATTGTATGGACTTGGGTTTTGGAGAAGGAGGGAGCGCTGGAGGCATTAGTCGGCTAGAAAACAAGCACACAGGGACGCAGGGTTTACCCCGGTTCAGGCCTTGTAGAGGTCCCTACTCCTGCTTTTCTGCTCTTGGAATTAACGAAGGAATCGAAGATTACAGGAGTGTGTAGATGCAATCTGGCGAGAGTTGTGAAAACTAGGGTTGCGTGTGTCCTCCTGGCCGCCCCCTCCTAGCCTTTATATAGATAGGCTAGGTCTTGGGTAGCAGGTCGAGTCGGTTACAGATTAGGGTTTTCCCTTTAAACTATATCTTTAGCTTCTTCTTGTCTCACAAGCAATCGAGAATCCGTGGGCCAATCGAGTTCTCCATTTGGGCCTTGGCAACACCGTGGGCTTCCATCGTATCCGGACCGTATATACCGAACTCGAGTACCTGTAGGGTATACCTATGTTAGTAGCCCCCGAGTGTCCAGTGGAATCGCAGACTCGACTAGGGACTTTATGAATCCTTTCGAGTGCATGATTGAGTATTTTTCGAGTGTTCAGTTCATGTCATAGGGATTGTTGATATGCGTGCCTGATTTAGCCGAGGTATCAGTATCAGTTAACTGCCTTAGGACAAAACAACGCAATCTACTCAAACTCGAGTCCCCAGACTCGAATTTGGAAAAGTGCTGGCGTAATTCGACTCAGGCCACGGAGGTCTTACAGGAGTCGAATTCTAGTGTATGGGTGTGAGCACTCGATGCGTTCGTCAAGACATGTTCATCGTACCCGCAGACACGGATATATTTCTGGTAGTGCGCAGCAGATGCGTTGTCATGCCTTATTCAGGTCTGATCTTCATGTTGTAAGCGTGGCATCCGAGTTTTGTCATCGCGGAGATGATTCGGGTAACCTAGGAGATGCAGTCTCTTTGTAGGGATAGTATGAGACGGAATTGCCATAACATTGGAGTGTGGATGTTATCACACACAGTATGATGTACAAATAATCATAGGGTGCGCGACCAGCGCTCCCTATGGGAGTAGCCCTCGAGTGCTAGGTTGAGTCGAAGACTCAGGCAGGGACTAAAGAACTTTTCCGATTGCTGTCGTTTTTTGTTTCTTGTTTCAGTCAAATTTTCTTCCTGCACTCCCTATGGGAGTAACCCATGATCCATAATTGAATCATAGATTCGAGTGGTAGGTATGCCTTTAATGTTCATATTCCTGCATAAAAATGAATCGTAGGGTGTACGACCAACGCTCCCTATGTGAGTAGCCCCCCAGTGCTTGGTGGAGTCGAAGACTCAAGCAAGGACTTAAAGTAGTCGAAATCTTCTAATGCTCAACTTGATGACATCAGTGCTGACGATGTGATGGCCTCAATTGCCTGCGTGAGCGGCTTTGACGGGATGTGACGAGCGGTGGGTCCCACTTTCTGACTTCTATTTGACCGGGCATCCGTAATCTTCTGTTTTAACTGCGTCTCCTCGATTTCCGCGTGTAATGGAGAAAGTGGGGGACGGTTTGTGTTTTGGCTTCACCACGTGTCGATGGCGATGTGTGCCACGCGTCCAGCAGGGTTTTTGTTGGCCGTTGGATGACATCCGCGAGGAGGTTAAGTAGCAGCGCAGCTGCGGTAATTTTTCCAATCTGCCTTTCTGCTCGTGCCTCCATCGCCATTGCTGCTGCTCTCTGCTTCGTTGCGCATTTTTCTGTCGCGGCACTGGACCAGCTCCGTGTCTTCCCCAGCTACTTCCTCCGTTCTCGCCGCCATCGCAAGATGGGCAAGAAGAAGGGAGGCATCGCCGCTGAGTCTGCCACCGCCATTGCCGCCACCAAGAAGAAGGGCAGCTCCGCCACCGTGGGCACCAGCGCCGCCGGCGCTGGGAAGAAGAAAGGCGTGGTACCCGCGTCACCAATGGTGCATGGAACGCATCCATCATCAAGTCCTCCGAGCTTCATCTCCTGCGTCAAGATGGAGTTCTTTCCCCTGTGGAGGACGACTCATGAGTGCCTAGCGTGGAGGTAACTCCTTGCCCTCCTGCTGGTTTCCGGGTGATGTTCCTTACATTCATCATCCGAGGTCTTTCTCTGCCCCTGCATCCTTTCTTCAGGGGCCTCCTTTGCTTCTATGGGCTCCAGCTACATCAACTGTCCCCAAACTCTATTCTCCACATCTCCTGCTTCATTACCCTTTGCGAGTGCTGGCTCAGAGTTGAGCCACACTTTGGCCTCATTAAGAGGATTTTTAAGCTGAAGTGTCAGTCAGCGTCTAGTTCTGTAGTCTACGACGTAGGTGGCTATAGAATCCATGTCGACTCCTCCACCACTTATTTCGATATCAAACTCATGGCGTCCGTCCAAGGGTGGAGAGACAAGTGGTTCTACATCCGCGACCAGAAGGCCGATGGAGAGCACTACGGACTCGCGCCGTTTGATCCCGCGACACCGTGCAACAGGAGGCGTTCCTGGAAGAACGTAGTGATGCCTGGCAAGTCCGAGGAGACGGAAGTGTTATACAAGCGCGTCTGCGACCTCGAGAGTCGCATGGGTAAAGAAGAGGGAGACGCTGCCCTCATTCGCACATGGTTGCACCATCGTATCCAGCCTCTACAGGCCAGAGTTCACCCCATGTTCCAATGGGCTGGTGCGAATGCTGCCACTCGCGTATCTGCCGATGCCATTTCTGTAGGTGAAGTAGATAAGAGGTTGCGATTGGTGACGAAGTATACCACAAAGGAGGTTCTCCTAGGAGAACCAGTCGTGCCTCCCTTCGACGCCTCTAACCCTCCTCCTGAGGTAGAATTGTGCTACGAAGTAGCTTTCTTTGTCCATTACTGTTAAGTTCTTGTGTAATGAATTTTCCTCTGAATGCAGGATTGGAAGGTGTCTCCCAATTTGCCCCTCTTCCTAAAGGGGTTATTCCCCACGAAGTGGATGAAGAGGATGATTCGGAATCGACCATCCCACTTGAAGAGGAGGAGGGAGCCCTCGAGTCCAGTGATCCGGACACTCGCAAGCGTTCCCGCAGCAAGGACTCGGATGCTTCATCTCCGTCGACTCCAGAAGGCCATTCTGTTGGTGTAGAGGAGCCAATTCCCGCCGTTCCTGTGTGCTCCATGGCCCCTCCTGCTCAGAAGAAGCTTCAATGCCAAAGGAATCGTCGGAGTTGGAGGAGCAGTTCTTCGATCTTGATAGATTTGACTGGTAAGTTTTGTATTTGCGACCTTGTTTTTGGTTTCTTCTTTGAGTTGCCATCTTTCCTAAGGCTTTTACTTGATTTGTGTTTTAGCCAAGCGGCGTCGTCATCTTCTGACGACGTCGAATTTGTTAAGGAGTCTAGAGTCACAGACTCCAAGGACAAGAAGATGGCTTCGTGGTCTCCTTCTCCTCCATTGGCGGCCCACTCCGGGCATAATTCATCGAGTTCCCCGCATGTTGGGGAACATCAGATGGTTACTCAGATGACTGTACACAAGCCTTCTTCGCAGTCGGTGGAGGATCATGTAGGTGTCTTGTAATTGGCAGTTGAATTTATTCTTGGCACTGTTTTACCTGAACTTTTATTGTCTCTTGATGTAGCTCATCATGAAGGAAGCTGCCCGCCTGGCGGAGAAAGTCCTTGACATGGGTCGACAACATGCGCGACTGGATAATCGCCATCGCATTGTCGGAAGTAAGTCTTGACGTCGTCTTTATCTTTGCGAATTTTATTGATTCTATTTTGTGACATTCCCTGTATGTCGCAGCTGAACATAATGAATTACTTCGCCATGCTGCTGCACTGGAGAAGACGCTGGCCACAGCAACGAAGAATCGCGACGAGGCGGTCGCAGCTTTGGAGGAGTCGCGGAAGCGGGAGGAGGATCTCCATGCCTCCACTGCTGAGAGGGAGAAATTGTCCGAGGAGCAACTTTTCTCGATTGCCAAGTCCCTCTTAGGTCTTCTTGTTCATCAGAATGTGCCTTTCTCTTCTGTGCTTTGACATGTGGTTGTTATACTAACACTTTTTTGTATGCAGATGCCAGCGGCTTGAGCTTTCATGCCCAATCTCTGCGCCGCGCGGATGCCTTGGCTGGTGCCGTCGCCGCAGTTGAAGAACGCAGTGTATCCCTCTAGGAGACGCTGGGGAAGGCCAAGGATGTGCTGAGTCGCATCCGTGAGGACTTAACTCCCAAGGCCGGACTGATCGATAACCTCGGCGACTTTGTGGAGTCCCTGGCTGGAGGAATCCTTGCTGACTTCAAGAACTCGCAGCGCTCCGTCGGTGCCACCATGGAACTCACAATGGTGCAGGCCCATGGTGTGGAGATGGATCCTGCCGCTATCTCTGAGGCGATGCCTATCAACGCTGGAGGCCAGCAGGTAGTGTTTGCTCCCTTTGCTGGTAAATGGGAAAATTATGGTCCCCAGCTTATCGAGACACTCGCCAAGTACTGCGAGGAGCGGCGTCAAGCGAAGGCTGCGAAGGCTGTGGCGTCTGGGGGTACTACCGGCAAGTCCGTGGTGTCGGAAACTGCCACGGATGCGATGAAGCCGCGGAGGCCGAAGTCAAACTCAAAGAAGCACACTGCTCCTTAGTCTTTATATGTAATAGTTCTAGTGTTTGACCTTTGTGTCTGTGAAACAATGCTTTTATGGGGGTACCCCAGTCAGTACTTTGATATGCTTGAATGCATCCAAGCCTTTCGTCAGTCTATCCTCGGCCTCTTATTTTGCTTTTATTTGATTCATGATAGGGTACCTCGAGTGGTCCTTCGAGTGATCCTCGTGATCCGTCACCCACTGATGAGACCTTGGTGCAGCCGCGTTCAAGGGTGGATGAGTTGTCCCAGCTTTTGCGGCTACACGATCGTGTTAAGCAGCTAGAACGTGAGTTGCCCATCCTCCATAGTAACGCGGATGTATGAAAGTCGAGGGCGGAGAATGCTTCCGCCCGCGAGCAGTATCTATTGGAGGAGGTGACGCAGCTGGGCGATGAGTTCAAGTGTTAGCTTTCTACCCTCTTATCTTTTCTTTTAGTCAATCACGGCAGTTCCTTGTCTTCATACTTTGCCTTTTTTGCTTGGTGTAGTTGTCAGTGCTCGTCATCCGCAGGATGAGAAAGATAGAATCGCCATTCGAATGAATGACCCGACATAGGAGCAGCTTCAGGCGAGTGGGTATTTTTGGGTGGACCATGATCGTGTGATCGTACTTACGACCATGCAGGATCGTGCTTCCCGAGTACACCACTTTCTGAAGAAGGCGCAGTCGTGCCTGAGGCATATCTACCAGATGATGTTTCCACTGGACGCCATCCCTTCGAGCCTGTTGGCTCTCGTGGCTATGTTCCAGGATTAGAGTGCAGTTTGCGAGTGCGTGCAGTAGTAGTTAGTTGCTGGTGCCAAGGTTGCTTTGCCATTGGTGTGACTGTACAGGCCGGGTATAGACGTTGCAGCTATTGTTGCCGGGTCGCCGACCCCGCCGGAAGGTTCGACCTGGAACATGGTTCCACATTACCAGGCGGTCGATCGTCCAGCAGAAGAAATTCTCGACTTCTTTGAGGAACAAACAAACGTTCTTCTGCTGCTACAGTAGTTTAACTTATATCCTGCGCATAATTGTACAAGTGTTGTAAAGTTCATATGAATATGTTGGATGTAATTAATTTCTATTGATATGTAAGGAGCTTGCTAGCTTATATGTTTTTGCGAGTGTATTTGTACTCTGCAGTTCCTTTTTGTTAGCCTGACGTAATTCATCTTAGCACATTGCCAACCTGTCAGGTGTGTTGCAACTGGGTTGGTGTTTTATCAAGGGTTCGATTGGTGTTGTGTTAGCTACTCGGGATACTACGACTTGTTCGTAGAACGAGAATGTAAAGGGTGTCGTAGCCCCCGAGTGATAAGATTGCCAAAAAAAGAGAGACAGCATAGAGTTTCGAGGCACTTAGCTTTATTTATTCGCAGAATAGTACGAGGTACAATGTGTGGCTAAGTAGCCTGGCTGAATAGCCTTATTTGTAACGTAAAAACTACTAGGGGTAGAAGCGACGCAGCTGTGCGACGTTCCAGGGGTTGGAGTACGCGACTCCGCTCTCGAAATCTTTAAGGCGATAGGCGCCACCTGGGATTACTTATGTAATCACGTATGGTCCCTCCCAAGAGGACTCGATCTTGAGATACCCTTGCTACTTTAGTCATAGGACCAGGTCTCCTTCGATGAAGGATCTGGGGCGTAGCCTTCTGCTGTGGTAGTTGTGTAGGTTCTACTGGTAGATCATCGATCTTTCTGTTGCGATGTCCCTCGCCTCGTCGAGGAGATCGACGGAGTCTTCGAGTGCAAGTGTTGACTCCTGCTCACTGTACGCGACCACCCGTGGGGCTTTAAAGCGTACTTCTGCGGGAAGCACCGCTTCAGCACCGTGCACCATGAAGAACGGGGTATATCCTATGGCGCTGTTTAGAGTTGTGCGCAGGCTCCAAAGTACGGACTGTAGCTCGTCTGGCCAACATCCAGCGGCATGTTCGAGTGGCCTGAGGAGTCGCTTCTTGATTCCACCACAGACGAGGCCGTTGGCCTTTTCGACTTGACCGTTGGTCCGTGGATGAGCTACAGAGGCATAGCTTATGTTGATTCCCAGGTTCTCACAGAAGCCTTGGAACTCCTTAGAGTTGAAGTTCGTTCCATTGTCCGTGATGATGCTGTGTGGCACTCCGAAGCGATAGACAATGGACTCGAAGAACTTGACAGCACTGGCTCCTGACTGGTTTGTCACCGACATGGCCTCTATCCACTTTGTGAATTTGTCGACTATGACCAGGAGGTAGACGTAGCCTCCTCGTGAGGATTTCGGGAGCTTGCCGACCATGTCGAGTCCACATTGCACAAAAGGCCCAGCCAATGGTATTGGCCGAAGTTCCGCACCAGGTGCGTGCGGTTTTTCGTGAATTGCGGGCAAGTATTGCAGCGCTGGACGATGGCCTTGGTGTCGCACATGGCCGTGGCCCGGTAGAATCCAGCTCATAGAGCTTTGGCGATGAGGGCGCGACTGCCAACATGGTGCCTGCAAATCCCTTCATGGATGCCGAGGAGGACGGCCCTTCCGTCCATGTTGGAGATGCACCGTTGGAGTACTCATATGATGTTGCGCTTGTATTGTTCGCTGTTGATGACGGCGAATGCCTTGGATCGCCACGCAATGTGTCGCACGTCAGTCGTGTCATCAGGTTATCTTTTGCTAAGAAGATATGTGATGTAGGGTTGAGTCCAAGATGGCTCGATCATCATTACTCCCATTGGTCCCTCGAGTCCTGTGTCGAGCTCCATGTCGTGGAGTGCCATTGTCCCATTGGGTGTCGTAGCCCCCATGTCCGTTGATGCGCTTGTTTTCTTCTTTGTGGCCTTTGGCTTGATGGAGCGTTCGCAGATACGCTTGAGAAATACCCTAGGTGGTATGGGGGCGCAGGTGGAGGCAATGTTGGCGAGTGTGTCCGCCTCTTTATTGCTTTCGCAGCCTACGTGCCATAGTTCATAGCCGTTGAAGTCCCCTTCGAGTGTGTCGTAGAGGTGGTGGTAGGCGATCATGTTGTCATTCAGCGCGTCGCACTCGTGCATCATTTGGATGACCACCAATTTGGAGTCGCCGTAGATGATGAGCCTCTTGGCGCCGCATGCTTTTTTCCATCCACATTCCGTGCAGCAGGGCCTCGTATTCAGCTTCATTGTTGGAGGTAGTGATCTGCATTTGCATAATGTATTTCAGCTTGTCTCCCTGGGGCGATGTCGGTATGACACCTGCGCCAGCCCCGTCCTTTCGTTTGGATCCACCGAAGTGCATTGTCCAGAGGTAAGACATATCTGGCTTTTGGGGGAGCTGGTTCTCCAATTAGTTCACGAGGAAATTAGTGAGGACTTCCGACTTGATCGCGTCGCGCTTTTCATATGTAATGTCTCGTGGAGACAACTCGATTCCCCAAAGCGTGACTGGTCTGGTGGCGTCGGGGTTGTTGAGGATATGCCCAACTAGAGCGTCGTTAACCACCACGATTGGGTGCTCCTGGAAGTAGTGGCGCAGTCGCCTGGCTATCATGAAGACGCCGTACGCCAGCTTCTGGTAGTGCGGGTACTGCTGCTTTCTTGGCATGAGCACCTCGTTGAGATAGTAGACTGGGCGCTGCACCCCGTGGACCTTGTTTTCCTTGGCTTGTTCCACCACGAGCACCGTGTTGACCACCTGGTTGGTGGCGGAGATGTCGAGCAATAGTGGTTCTTTTTCGCGTGGAGTCACTAGTACTGGCGAGGTGGATAGTAGACGCTTGAGGTCTTCGAATACTTCTTGCGCCTCGTCGGTCCACTCGAACTTGCCAGTTTTGCGGAGAAGTTGGTAGAAGGGCAGTGCCTTTCATCCATTCGACTGATGAATCGACTGAGCGCCGCGATTCGCCAGGCCAGCTGTTGGACGCCTCTTACGTTCTTCGGCTTCTCCATGGCCAGTATGGCTTTTTATTTTCTTCGGGTTCGCCTCAATCCCCCTCGCGGAGATGAGATAGCCGAGTAGTTGCCTAGATGGTACGTCGAAGGCGCATTTGTCCGGATTGAGCTTGATTTGGTAGCGGTCGAGGTTGGCGAAGGTCTCGCGTAAATCATCGATTAGCGAGGCTTCCTCTTTGGTTTTGATGACGATGTCGTCAACATAGACTTGGATGTTGCGACCAAGTTGATTCTTGAGGCAAGAATGCATGCACCGCCGATAGGTGGTTCCTGCGTTTTTTAGCCTGAAGGGCATTGTGTTGTAGCAGAACACACCAAAAGGCATCGTAAATGCAGTTTTCTCTTGGTCTTCCTCCTTCATTTGAATTTGATTTTAGCCTGAGTAGGCATCGAGGAAGCAGAGACGCTCACATCCCACGGTGGAGTCGATGATTTGGTTGATTCGCGGCAATGGGAAGTGATCCTTTGAGCAGTGCTTATTCAGGGAGGTGAAGTCCACGCACATCCGCATGATATCTGTGTATTTTTGGGCACAAGCACGGTGTTGGCGAGCCAGGTGCTTTCCTTGATCTCGCGTATGAATTTTGCGTCGAGGAGTCTGTTGATATCCATTCCGACTGCCTTTGCTCTTGGTTCTGACAATCGCCGAATTGTTTGCTTGACTGGCCTTGCGTCTGGATTTACGTTTAGTGCGTGCTCAGCGAATTCTCTGGGAACCCCTGGCATGTCCGCTAGACACCAGGCGAAGATTTCGTAGTGCTCACGGAGGAATTCGACGGGCGCGAGTCCCTATGTGGAACTCAAGTTTTTGGCGATGAGGGCCGTCTTGGTCGGGTCCGTTGGGTGGACCTAGACTTTCTTCGTGTGCACCGACGAGTCGAAGGGCATGTCAGGTGAACTTTGGCCTACTCAGGGGAGGCAGATGATGACCCACAAGTATAGGGGGTGTATCGCAGTATTTTCGATAAGTAAGAGTGTCGAACCCAACGAGGAGAAGAAGGTGCTGGCTAGTGGTATGGATCAGGAATTCTCTGCAAATACTTAGCAAACAGATTTTTAGGGGTTTTCGATAAAGCAAGTAAACAAAGTACAAGTAAATAAAAGACAGTAAGAATGAATGCAGCAAGTGGCCCAATCCTTTATGCAGCAAAGGACAAGCCGGTTGTATTTCTATAGAGGACCAAACGTTCTCGAGGACACATGGGAAGACTGTCAAGTGCTTTCGCTTCATATAGTCGATTAATCTTCTTTAGCTTGCTAAGTGTTGTGTGGGTGAACCTGTGCTAATGTACCACCCCATCCAAGACTAAATACATACTAGTGATTAAACCCCCTTGCAAACATCCGTAAGTACAAGAAAGTAATTAAGGTAGAAACCTAACCACAGCTTTAAACTCTAAGACCCTTACGTCCCTTGTGCAATGGTTTACAAACGGGGGTTCAGGTTTCTGTCACTCTGGCAACCCCTACGATTAGTAGCCAAATACACAATGCATTCCCCTAGGCCCATATAGGTGAAGTGTCATGTAGTTGACGTTCACATGACACCACTAGAAGAAGTACACCACAACTTAAATATCAAACTATTGAATCTTTCTCAACGCGACTCCACTACTAACAACAAGACTTCTCCAATGTCCTCAAGAACAAAACGAACTACTCACAAGACATCATATGGATCATGATCAGAGATGGAATAATGATGTATAACAATCTGAACATAAACAATAATTCAATGGTTCACTCAATAGCATCAACTACAAAGACTAATCAACACCGGGAAAGTTTCCCCTATGAACTAATGCAAGATTCAACCAATTGTTACAGCAATATGGAGATGGTGATGAGGGTGCTGATGGTGATGACGATGGTGATGATGATGATGATCCCGATGAAGTCCAGCTTGACGGTGGTGTTGATGGCGACGATCTCCCTTTTCCGGGAGGGAATTCCCCTGGCAGAAATCTGTCTGCCGGAGAGATCTTTCTCTCTCGGTGTTTTCCGCGCTGCAGAGGCAGCGGAATCTTTCTGTGCTCGCTCCCCGAGTCTTAGGGTTTCGTGGGGATGATATACGCCAGAGGAGAGAGGCTGGAGTGGGCCAGGGCAGCCACACCACTCCCTGGCGCGGCCTAGGCTTGCCCGCGCCATAGGGTGGTGTGGGCCCTCTGTGGCCCACCTCCACTCCATCTTCTGGCATCCTAAGTCTTCCGGAAAAATAGAATTTTCGGTATATTTTCCCGGATTTTCTGATCTTCGCGAATTTTGCCTCCAAACAGCACCTTTTCCATCAGAATCCTGACTACAGCGGTCCATGCTCCAAAATTCATCAACCATGCAAAAATAGATGAAATAACATAAGTCTCACCTCTCAATACGAAATATATCAATGAATAATAGTGAATTAAGACATAGAATAGTGATGCAAAATGGACGTATCAGCAGACTATTGTCTGCCGACTCCTTTAGCCTTGTGAGTTCCTCCTGCATGACGAAGGGCTGGGAGATTCTGTTGAATGCCCTGTCGCAGCTGTCTGGCCTTTCGAAGTTGTCGTTGATTGTGATTATGTCGTTTGGACCCAACATCTTCATCTGCAGGTAGGCGTAGTGTGGCACCGCCATGAACCTCGTGAACGCGACACGTCCGAGGATGCAGTGATATTGTGAAGGCCAATCGACGACCTTGAAGTCGATGCACTCTCGCCGAAAATTTTGCGGCGTGCCGAAGATGACGTCGAGGTTGATTTTGCCCAGGGGATACACGCCTTTCCCTGGGACGATGCCATGGAAAGTCGTGTCTGAAACTTCGAGACACGTAAGAGGGATCCTCATCGCACGCAAGGTACTTGTGAACATGAGGTTAATGCCGCTGCCGCCATCCATGAAGATGCGACTCATGTCGAAACCCCCGATCTGCGCCTCGAGTACGAGGGGTTAGTGGCCTGGACGAGGAACCTGGCGTGGGTGGTCATGCCTGTCGAAGGTGATGCAGGAGTCGCTTCCATTGAGGTACTCAGTGGAGGAAGGTGGAGAGTTTATTGCCAGGTTGACTTGGCGGGTGATGGCCTTCTACACTCGATTTGAGGGACGCCCTTTTTGGATCATCCCCATGTTGCCCATGGGTCGTGGGTATGCTTCGCCTCCGTGATTCTGGACTGGTGCAGCCGCGGGTGGTGGTATTTCGGGCGGTGGTGGAGGAGCTCCATGTGCCATGGCGCCTGGGGCAACTCCATAGCCCCTATTGACTGTGTCGCGATTCATCCGGGTCAGACCCTCGTGGAGCTTGAGAAACTCGCGGCAGTCCTTGAGAAGGTGGCTGGATTTTTTCTTGATGTCGTGCTTGTCAATGTAGAAGTGCAGGTTGCACGGCCCGGAAAGTTTGTCCTCGATGGTTGTTGCGAGTGCCTCCTCACGAGTGCGGTGGTCCCACACCTGCGTGGTTTTCCCGGAGTCGCAGTATCCACCGCTGCGATAGCCGCTGTTGCGGTTGTCATCGTGTTTGTCGGTGTAGCCGGCTGCGACCATGTTGACATCGTCACGGTCATCGTAGACGCGTATTCGCCGCTTTCCTCTACGGTCGTGTCTGTGCCCGAGGTCGTCGTCATCATCGGAGTAGGTGCGGTTTTTCACCGAATCCTCTCCGTCAGCCCACTGATTCGCAATTTCCATCAGGTGGTCGATTGTTTTGGGCTTCGAGTGGCCCAGCTCCTCCCTGAACTCTATGCGGCAAACGCCGCCGTTGAACGCATCGATTGCGTAGTCTTCCGAGATGTTTTCCGCGGAATTTTTGATGATGGACCACCTCTGGATGTACGAGTATAGCGATTCTCCTGACCTTTGTTGGCAGCTCCTCAGCTCTTTTATAAGTGTAGCAAAACGCTATTGATGCGGACCTTTTATAAGTGCCCTTGAAGTTGCGTACAAAGCTATAGGCCAGCTCTTCCCAACTGCGAATGGATCCGTGCGGGAGATTGTTGAGCCATGCGTGGGCGACGCCCTGCAGCTGTAGCTACAGGCATTGCATGGCCATGCTTCGACTCCCACCATGTAGCCTGACGGAGGAGATGTGGTCCTCCAACCAGATCTTTGGGTCTTGTAGGCCTTCAAACTTTGGGTTCTCCGATGGGAGTTTGAACCCTCTAGGCATTCGCTTCTGCCTGATGGCCCTGCTGAAGCATCTGGCGCCGCAGAGTTCAGTCTTGTCCTCTTCTAAATCAGTCAAACGAGCGCGTCTTGCCCTTGATTTGTCGATTTTGTGCTGCGTGGGGTCATCGCGCACATCGTAGTCGTGATCGTGCCGCCGTGAGCGGCGACGCCGAGACAGATCATGACTGTCATCGCTAGACGAGGGCGAGGAATAGCGTTTTGCTAGAGCCTTGCTTTTCTTCGGCTCTGGCATTGGCTCTTTGTCGAGATCAGCCTCGATTAGCCCCAAGCCCGCGATCGTAGATCGGTGCATGGGAGCTCGGTGATCTCCAGTTGGCAGCTAGTTGTTGAGGAGGTACATGGTGGCCGCTGTCACCACGGCCTACGGTGTCTTTGGGACCATGTTGCCCCGCGTGTCGAATGACATAGAGCTGAAGTCGAGGACTTTTGTAGCTTCTACGTGTTCTTGCTCGGTGAGATGGGCCATCCGAGATCACCTCTTGTTGGCCACGTACTCGTTGCCTTTGGAGGAGGATCCTCCGTGGGAGGAGAGCCCAGCTCGTCGAACACTCGACTCATCCGCCGCCTTTTTACGCGCCTCGAGTTGCGCGATTGCATGTAGCTGGCATCTGTACTCCTCCTTTAGTAGCCAATGGTAGCCCATCAGCATGTCCTGCAGCGTGCCGGGTGACAGAGGATTGCCTCGCAGAGCTTCTCGGCAACGGGCCCACTAGTTGCTGTTGAGTTTGATCACGACACGCTCTCGTGTGTGTTCGTTCATCATGGTTGGCGGTTCAACTGTTGCTCCGTTGTTGACGGGCGCGCCATTGCCACCGTTGGTGGGGCCGCCGTTGGGCGTGCTGCCGTTGGGTGGTTCAGCGTCGTTGGGCGGTCTGGTGCCAGATCCGGGGCTAGCGTTTTCGCGATTGGTGGCGGTGTCGCTCACATTGATGACCGCGCACATGAAATGATTAGGGAAGTTGTTGCTCCCGCAACTTTCAGATCCGGAGTTGTAGGCTCCATCTTCGGTGGCTAGATCACCCAGATAGGATCCGCGACTGTTGTCGCTATCCATGCTCCCAGCTATTGCCGAGGTGTTGAGCTTGCTGAGGGTGCCGATTGGTGGCGGGAACCACGTTGCTGGAGCAATCGCGGGTGCTGTTGGCTGGTCAGGCATGCGAAGCGTGACCATCAGACCAACCTAGAAGTGGAAGCTCCCGATCGCCAGACTGATTCCATCGCCTACAGACTCGAAAGTCGGGCGAGTGGCCGGCGTGTGGACGGTGAAGTCAAACATGCCGAAGAGCTGGCGAATATCCGTTGTTGCGGAGTTGTAGATCGCGGTTGATGGGGCCGAAGAAACCGCGACATCAGCACTCCCAATTCCCATAGACGGCGCCAAATGACGAGGGTTTAACTCGTCAATGCCCATTGTTATGGACTTGGGTTTTGGAGAAGGAGGGCGCGCTACAGGCATCAGTCGGCTAGCAAACAAGCACACAGGTACGCAAGGTTTACCCAGGATTAGGCCTCATAGAGGTCCCTACTGCTGGTTGTTTGCTCTTGGAATTAACGAAGGAATCGAAGATTACAGGGGCGCGCAGATGCAATCTGGCGAGAGTTGTGGAAACTAGGGTTGCGTGTGTCCTCCTCGCCGCCCCCTCCTAGCCTTTATATAGATAGGCTAGGTCTCGGGTAGCAGGTCGAGTCGGTTACAGATTAGGGGTTTCCCTTTAAACTTTCTATCTTTAGCTTCTTCTTGTCTCACAAGCAACCGAGAATCCGTGGGCCAATCGAGTTCTCCATTTGCGCCTTGGCAACGCCGTGGGCTTCCGCCGTATCCGGACCGTATATACCGAACTCGAGTACCTGTAGGGGTATACCCATGTCACCTGGTGAATGATTGGTGTCACACATGCAAAAAATTACAAATGAAATGCCACTCCACATCGATTCCCTCTCCCCTTATCTAACTTTTATCACGTGCATAACTAGGTTACCTAAAACAAACATCCGTGTTTGTCTCATCATCTAATAGAAATGCTCCACACCTAAAGCTCCCGTGTCTCAACAAACTACTCCAAAAACAACAACTCCGGTGAGGCGTAGCAATTCAAATAATATACCATTGCTCTGATCTTTGTCTTCATCAAGCTATCTTCATATAGCTGACAGAACACTGTGGGTCGCTTGCCTTCATCGACTAGATTACCATCCCTCTGGTCATCGTCTTTGTCAGGAGAACAATGCTGGTCTCATCTTCATCAAGTTATCTTCATCTAGCTAATAGAATGCTGCCGGGCGTCGAATGCTGCCAGCCGTCGCATTTTACAGGAGTAACAGGCCTGCTTGCCTTCTTCTACTAGATTACCATCCCTCTGGTCATCGTCTTCGTCGGTAGAACAACGCTGGTCTCATCTTCATCCAGCTGACAATAGACACTTCCTTGTCTCGGTCGACATCTTCAAAAACAAGGTTCCGTTTGCAATCTACACCCATGTTTCAAATGTCAGAGTCTTGATGCATCTTACATCTTCATAAGTTTCTCCCTATCAACCTGTTGCAACCAAAGCTACAACTCATAAAAAAGGATCTAAAATATTCTAACCTTCATCCATTGCAATAGAAAAAATATTTATCAAGCCTTGATCTATATTTTTTGCTCAATACTCGGTCCACATGTTAAATTGTTTTGAATATGATATTTTAGAACAAAAAGGAGTATGTTATATCTTTGTTCATTGATATTTTACTCCATCTCATTTCAGTGAAGGGTGCCTACCATAAGCATTTTGTCCATTGACTTGCTATTCTTATTAACAGTTTATAAGATGCCACACTTTCCTAGAAATCTACGTGATATGGGGAAGAACGGTATGTACAACTATCAATGGATATGTTAAAATTCTTGTGAACATGGTCACTGATGACCCACAAGTATAGGGGGTGATTCGCAGTATTTTCGGTAAGTAAGAGTGTCGAACCCAACGAGGAGCAGAAGGTGCTGGCTAGTGGTATGGATCAGGAATTCTCTGCAAATACTTAGCAAATGGATTTTTAGGGGTTTTTGATAAAGCAAGTAAACAAAGTACGAGTAAATAAAAGACAGTAGGAATAAATGCAGCAAGTGGCCCAATCCTTTATGCAGCAAAGGACTAGCCGGTTGTATTACTTAAGATGACCAAATGTTCTCGAGGACACATGGGAAGACTGTCAAGTGCTTTCGCTTCATATAGTTGATTAATCTTCTTTAGCTTGCTAAGTGTTGTGTGGGTGAACCTGTGCTAATGTACCGACCTTCCTAGGGCTAATACATACTTGTGATTATACCCCTTGCAAACATCCGATAGTACAAGAAAGTAATTAAGATAGAAACCTAACCACAGCTTTAAACTCTAAGACCCTTACGTCCCTTGTGCAATGGTTTCCTAACGGGGGTTCAGGTTTCTGTCACTCCGGCAACCCCTACGATTAGTAGCCAAATACACAATGCATTCCACTAGGCCCATATAGGTGAAGTGTCATGTAGTTGACGTTCACATGACACCACTAGAAGAAGTACACCACAACTTAAATAACAAACTATTGAATCTTTCTCAACACCCCTCCACTACTAACAACAGGACTTCTCCCATGTCCTCAAAAACAAAACGAACTACTCACAAGACATCATATGGATCATGATCAGAGATGGAGTAATGATGTATAACAATCTGAACATAAACAATAATTCAACGGTTCGCTCAATAGCATCAACTCCAAAGAGTAATCAACACCAGGAAAGTTTCCCCTATGAACTATGCAAGATTCAACGCAATTGTTACAGCAATATGGAGATGGTGATGAGGGTGGTGATGGTGATGATGGTGGTGATGATGATGATGATCGTGATGAAGTCCAGCTTGATGGTGGTGTTGATGGCGACGATCTCCCCTCTCCGGGAAGGAATTCCCCCAGCAGAAATCTATCTGCCGGAGAGATCTTTCTCTCTCGGTGTTTTCCGCCCCGCAGAGGCGGCATAATCTTTCTATGGTCGCTCCCCGAGTCTTAGGGTTTCGCGAGGATGATATACGCCAGAGGGGAGTGCCTGGAGTGGGCCAGGGTGGCCACACCACCTGCTGGCGTGGCCTAGGGCTGCCCGCGCCAGGGGGTGGTGTGGGCCCCATGTGGCCCATTTCCAGCCCCCCTTCTGGCTTCCTTTGCCTTTTGGAAAAATAGGATTTTCCGTATATTTTGCCGGATTTTCTGATTTTCGCGAATTTTGCCTCCAAACAGCATCTTTTCCATTAGAATCCTGACTGCAGCGGTCCATGCTACAAAAGTCATCAACCATGCAAAAACAGATGAAATAACATAAGTATCACCTCTCAGTACGAAATATATCAATGAATAATAGTGAATTAAGACATAGAATAGTGATGCAAAATGGACGTATCAACTCCCCCCAAGCTTAGACTTTGCTTGTCCCCAAGCGAAAATGAGCTCAATAAACATGGCCTCAGGTTTATGGAGTGAAGAGTTGATAAAATAATAAGGACAAGAAGCATCACATTCATCAAATACAAAGATCATAGTAGAAGACAACTAACTATTATATAACTCAACTTGTAATAGGTAAAGGAAACACAATAAAGATACATAAAGTGAATCATAATTGGTAATGGCAAACTTAGCTCTTGGTCGAAGAATAGTTTGATAATTTGCTGGAGTTCACAAATAACAGGTTTTCAATGATAGCTTTCAAAGTAGTAATCACCAAGATAAGAGCAATGTGCAAAACAAGGAACATAAGAAACATGATTTGAATAAATCATCATATGAATGAATGAAACACAACAACTCAAAATACTTGCTGAGATAGAAAGGAGTAGGTTTACTGAATCAACTACAAAGTAAAAGCAAGGCCCTTTAAAGAGGGAAGCAGGGATTGCAAGTCTCATAAAGAGCTCCCAAAAATTATGATACTTACTAGCTTTCAGCTCTCATTGCCCCTATCATAGGCATGTTTAGGTGATTAAGGTTAAAGTGATCAAATATGAAGATATGCATTGACAAGTTGTAAGTTGAGAATCTCATGTCCCTTGAATACGAGGGCCGCTGCTCATGCTACTCAAGTTTAGTCACCGGTAAGTTCTTGTCATCATAAGCATATGTGTATCAGAGAGAACCGCCAATGGGGTATCCCTTGCCCAATGATATGGAAGAATCCCCATATCAAAATGACAAGGCAAGCAGACAACAAGTAACTCAGCAATCTTCTTATTTACCATGGGAATATGGTGCTTTTTTCTCTCTTTCCGCTTTTCATAATATCTCTTTTTTTTCTTTTCTCTTTTTCTCAATCTCTATATCTTTTTTATAAGAAGAATGCTTCATAGATACTCGTTATGGTTACGCTGTAGGTTTCCACCATGTCAGCATGGATTAGACCAGCGGTCCAGGTGTTTCTCTAACACATATGCATAACTCCATGGACTTACAAGCTCCCCTTTCATTTCACACCGACGACATCCATATTCAAAAGAGCATGATATCAACTTAGTACAAAGTACCAGTGCAATCTTGAAAGTGTTCCCCATGACAGCATGGTTCTGCTAATTCACAACTTAATAAAGCGCAAGCATATACGCAACATAGGTGAGCACAATGGTTCAAGTTTAGTAAGTGCAAGAAAGTAAAGTGTGCCATCAAGTTCGTGAGAGCTTTAATCACTAATTTTCACATAACAAGTTTAATTTGGGAGGTAGATAAAAAAAGAATTTACTTGGAATAGCAATAATTCTAATAGGTAGGTATGGTGGACACAAATGGCAAAGGTTTTTGTTTAAAGGGGTGGATGCACGATAAGAATTCCCTCTTAGTACAGGTTTTTGGCTAGCAAGGATGGGTAGCAAGTATAAGAGTTGAAGGAAACAAACAAACATACATGTGGTAAATACAAACATGCAATCTTCCTTGGAAGCACAAAAGGTCTTAACTAGAGAATACTAGACTTATGAGCAAATCAAGAAAGAAAGATGATGAAATTATTTTTCTTTAGAGTACTTCTATATTTTTCATTCAACTCTCAAAAATAGTGTGCTACTGACCGAGCCAGGTTTGCCAAAACCAACTAAATTAACTCAATGATCCCAAAGTGATACCAATACTAAGAACAAGATCAATCATATAACCACGAATTGAAAACTAATATAAGCTATGAAAAAGTGTGAATGATAGAACTTCTCATTAATATTCCATAACGGCAACTCACACCAAGGGATACATATCTAACGAGAGAGGGGACACCTCCATAATGCAAACCATACTACAAAATAACTCCTCTATTCATGATATGACTCTACTAATAAGGTAAAACGATAGAAGATAGTGATGTGATACCGTGGCACTCCCCAAGCTTGGAACAAACCAAGGGGATGCCAAACCTGATGACGAATTACTCCTTCGGTGGTGGTGGTAATATTTTCATAGTTGACGTGAGGAAATCTTCCAGCATCTTGTGAAGCCTATTATTCTCCCATTGAAGCATGTCCACCTTCCTCTACATGTCTCGGTACTTTTCGCAGAACTCCTTAGTGACTCGTAGGGCTTCCGTTGATGCAGGGCAAAAGACTAAAGGTACCAGCCCCTGCTTGGGGTCTTGGAAATCCTCCTACATGGGCTTCTTCCCTTTATCCTTGGCGGACACCATTGTGCTTCTAATCTTTCAAAGAGTATGTCCTGGCAGAAACAGATCGAAACAAAAACACGACGAAAACACGATATACGAACCTCGGAGGCTCCGGGGGGTTATATATTACGAAGTTTCATATGAAAAGGAAGGTACTGGGAGAAAACGAGTCGGAGGCGAAGTCCGGGGTGGACTCACCACCTGGTGGTGCGGCCAGGGGTGGGCCCGAGCCACAGGGTGGCTCCGTTTCTGTCCCTTTTTCGCTTCGTAACTTCCCTTATTGACTAAAAACTACAAAAATATAGTTGGATAGTATTTTCGCGGAACTTTTCTTACCAGAACCGTTACCTATTTGAACACGGACTCTGTAGGTCTCTGAATTTGGTATTTAGTGGATTCTTAAGGAGTCACCTCTTGAATAACATCAATATCTTCTTCTTCATACACTCATTACTTGAGTCATGAAACCTTTCCCTTTTTCATTACACCATTATCTCCACTCCCTGGAAATTTCTTTCACACAAAACGTCACACAATTCTCATTATCAACATTAATGTAAGCGAGGTAATAAATCTTTTGAGTTAAATTTCAACTGAAATCCATCAAAACATAAGATACTGAAACAACTCCTTCCAAAAACCCAAAAAGAATTCAAAAAGGAAATCGAATAAAGAAGCAAATGCAAGAGTGGCAAAATCTGTCAAAACAGACCAGCAGGTAAAGATCATTTTTTTTAGAAAATCTTATGTTGCTCAAATCAAAAAGGTAAAACCTAACGAAAGTTAAATAACAACCTGGGGCAGAAGCACAAAAAATTACAGCTCAATCCTACATCCAGAGATCTCTCACGAATGTTTACGGTGAAGCACAAAAATCTGTTTCGGGACAGCAACTTCCCCAAATCTTACTTCTCTCTCATTAGAGGTTGATCTTGACACAAAAACCAAACAAAACGGATAAGGAGCGGTTATTACCGAAGTAATAACTTCCAAGACTCAAAGAAACAAACACAAACTGAAAGCAAAAAACAAACTGGGTTGTCTCCCAAAAAACTCTTTCTTTATAGCCATTAAGATGGGCATGATAATTTTGATGATGCTCACATAGGAATATGAATTGAAGCGAAAGAGAGCATTAAGAAGCAAAAACACACACACATTTAAGTATAACCCACTTCCTATGCAAGGGAATTTTGTAAACAAACAAGTTGTTGAAGCCAGAGGCTACTTGCATAAGAAGGCAAAAGAAGTGCAACATAAAAACTTTCAGCATAAAACGAGGAAACTTGATATTATTGAGATGCATAAGAACACTTTTCCCTCTCTCATAATAACTTTCAGTATCATGCATAAACTTAACAATATAACTATCACAAGGACCATTGTAGCAATGATCACTTATTCTAACAGAAAACACAGGAATACTAGCTCTCATAACACTACTATGTGAAACAAAATTAGAGGCATCTTTACAAAGGATAGTGTGTCCCTCTTCTTCATATTTAGTAACAAAGTCTTTCACATTTGCTATTATAGGTTCATCAACCATTTGTTTATCAGGTTCAACAGCTTTTCTTGTACTTTCATTAACCATACTAGCTATCATAGAATGTTCCTTTATCTTAACTGGGAAAGGCATTTTCTCAATGTAAGGTTTAGGTAAAACATGATTAACAGTATAAAATTCAGTATTTCTTGCAGGAACACTCTTAGCAATATCTTTATAAGGTTCATGATACTTATTCCACTTCTTTTTAGGCACTTCAATGTAGGAAGCAAAAGCCTTAAAATAAGAAGCAATAGCTTGAGAGTCTAGACCATAATCATTTTTAATATTTTGAAAGTCATGAGTTCCCATAAAAGATTCAATGCATTCATAATCATAATTTGTACCTGACTTTCTACCTTTGTCATTCTCCCAAGCTTCAGCATTGTCTTGAATACGGTCCAGAAGATCCCATTTAGCTTCTTCTTCCATGCGAGTGAATGATCCAGCGCAAGAAGCATCCAATAAATCCTTGTCATGTAGAGGGAGCCTTGCATAAAAGTTATTGATAATAATATTGTTGGGGAGCTCATGAATGGGACATTTGAGCATTAGTAACTTCAATCTCCCCCAAGCTTGAGCTGTACTCTCTCCATCAAGAGGCCAAAAGTTGTATATTTGATTCCAATCTTTATGAATATCACTAGGAGGATAAACCTTTGAATAAAAGAGAGGCACTATTTCCTCCCATTCCAGAGCTTGACCATTCTTCAGCAGCTTATACCATTCCTAAGCTCTTCCTTTTAGTGATAATGAGAATAACTTCTTCTTAACTTTATCTGTAGTAATACCTTCACACTTGAACAACCAACATAATTCGTGTATAAAAAGCAAATGATCACCGGGATGGACAGTTCCATCCCCAACATAGTAGTTATCCATAACACGATCAATAATTCTTGTAGGTATTTTGAAAACATCATTCTCAGCAGGTGGTGGCTTATCTACTACCTTAGCAGTGGTAGTAGCATTACCAAATAAGAAACTCAGCGAATTATCCATAACGAAAATAAAGCAACTAGCAGAAGTAAACAATACTCACAGTAGAAGTTTCCTTTACCAGTTCCACTCTCCAATAGCGCTTCACTCCCCGGCAACGGGGCCAGAAAATAGTCTTGATGACCCACAAGTATAGGGGGTGTATCACAGTATTTTTGATAAGTAAGAGTGTCGAACCCAACGAGGAGCAGAAGGTGTTGGCTAGTGGTATGGATCAGGAATTCTCTGCAAATACTTAGCAAACGGATTTTTAGGGGTTTTTGATAAAACAAGTAAACAAAGTATGAGTAAATAAAAGACAGTAGGAATAAATGCAGCAAGTGGCCCAATCCTTTGTGCAGCAAAGGACAAGCCAGATATATTACTTAAGATGACCAAACGTTCTCGAGGACACATGGGAAGACTGTCAAGTGCTTTCGCTTCATATAGTTGATTAATCTTCTCTAGCTTTTTAGTGTTGTGTGGGTGAACCTGTGCTAATTTACCGACCTTCCTAGTACTAATACATACTTGTGATTACACCCCTTGCAAACATCCGTAAGTACAAGAAAGTAATTAAGGTAGAAACCTAACCACAGCTTTAAACTCTAAGATCCTTACGTCCCTTGTGCAATGGTTTCCTAATGGGGGTTCAGGTTTCTATCACTCCGGCAACCCCTATGATTAGTAGCCAAATACACAATGCATTCTCCTAGGCCCATATAGGTGAAGTGTCATGTAGTCGACGTTCACATGACACCACTAGAAGAAGTACACCACAAATTAAATAACAAACTATTGAATCTTTCTCAACACAACTCCACTACTAACAACATGACTTCTCCCATGTCCTCAAGAACAAAATGAACTACTCACAAGACATCATATGGATCATGATCAGAGATGGAATAATGATGTATAATAATCTGAACATAAACAATAATTCAACAGTTCACTCAATAACATCAACTACAAAGAGTAATCAACACCGGGAAAGTTTCCCCTATGAACTATGCAAGATTCAACGCAATTGTTACAGCAATATGGAGATGGTGATGAGGGTGCTGATGGTGATGATGGTGGTGATGATGATGATGATGATGATGATGATCCCGATGAAGTCCAGCTTGATGGTGGTGTTGATGGCGACGATCTCCCCTCTCCGGGAAGGAATTCCCCCGGCAGAAATCTGTCTGCCGGAGGATCTTTCTCTCTCGGTGTTTTCCGCCACACAGAGGCGGCGAAATCTTTATGTGGTCTCTCCCCAAGTCTTAGGGTTTCGGGAGGATGATATACGCCAGAGGGGAGTGCCTGGAGTGGGCCAGGGTGGCCACACCACCTGCTGGCGTGGCCTTGGGCTGCCCGCGCCAGGGGTTGGTGTGGGCCCCCTGTGGCCCATCTCCAGCCCCCCTTCTGGCTTCCTTCGTCTTCTGGAAAAATAGGATTTTCCGTATATTTTCCCGGATTTTCTAATCTTCGTGAATTTTGCCTCTAAACAGCATCTTTTCCATCAGAATCCTGACTGCAGCGGTCCATGCTCCAGAAGTCATCAACCATGCAAAAACAGATGAAATAACATAAGTATCACCTCTCAATACGAAATATATCAGTGAAAAATAGTGAATTAAGACATAGAATAGTGATGCAAAATGGATGTATCACCGGTCAAAACATATAAACATCTTGTGCGACACACTATGTATGTAGGTTTCGACGCTGATGATGTGGAACTAGATGAACCAGCTGACTTGTCTGGTGTGGCCTCTGTTGGTCCTTTTGACTTTGTGTACTCAAACCTCCCACAAATACGTGTCTTGGAGTAGGTCCCAAATTGCAAATTCTGCAAGGTCGAGAGGTTTGAGCGTGATCCCCCTGGGTTCTGTTGTCTCAATGGAGACGTTAAGTTGATGGAACAAGAACCTACCACAGAGCTGATGAGGTTATGGTCAAGCACCAATGCAGACTGTCGACATTTCTGCGAGAGCATCCAACTTTTCAATGGCCACTTCTCCTTCACATCACTTGGCGTCAACCTCAACAACAGCTGCACCAATATGAGGTTCGGGGTTTACACATTCAAGGCAAGCGGCTCGTTGTACCACAATTTGCATTCCTTCGGTCCAGGCTCTCGTCCGGACCATCTACAGTTATACTTCTATGATGATAATCCGAACCTACTTATCTCGTCCGAGGTGGCTGCCATCTGGGTTGAGGGAAGCGACCTGGTGAATAGGTGGAAACGTAGCATTACCCTCCATGGGAACAACAATGAGAATTACAACATACAAGCCACACAAGGGTGTTATGACCCACTATCTTGTCCCCTCTTCTTCCCGAAGGGGGAGCTCGGTTGGCATCCAAATCTCCCTAAAAAGGATGTGTCATGGAACCTTGCATAGCTACCACGAGGGTACCGTGATGACAATGGAGGTTCGAAAATTTCACATGCTTGTGCATTCTTTTAGAGAAACTATCGTTATCTCATGTTTTCTTACCTTAATTTTTGTTCCTTCATGCAGAGGGGGTGGACATTTTTTATTATCTGTCAGGGACTACTATTGCTACAGATTACAAACACGTGCTGCAATATTTAACCCCATATTGCATGGAGGGCGCCTGTTCCAGCAGTGGGTTGTTGACATGTACATAAAGATAGATGGTTGCAAATTAAAATGGGTCCGAGACCACCAGACAGAGATACGTGCTGACTTGTATCAAGGCATTATCGATAGCATCACAGCAGGGGAGACACGGACAAGTGTTGTTGGCACAAGGACTGTTCTCCCGTCATCATTCAAGGGGAGCTACCAAGACATGAAGCAGAGGCATATGGATGCCATGGCATTGGTTCGGACATATGTGAAGCTTGACATCTTCCTAACTATGACATACGACCCAAACTGGCAGCAGATACTAGATGAGTTGTTTCCTGGCCAAACCACGCAGGACCAACCTGATTTTGTGGCCCATGTTTTTAGAGCCAAACTGGAGACAATGAAAGATATGGTGACCAAGAAGAATATCCTAGGTGTTGTGAAGGCGTATGTGTAGCATCCCAATTGTCTAACAATTGTAATGCTACTTGCCTAGTCTAGATATTGCTACTTCCTACATGTCATTTATTGCACCATCATGATATGCTCATGTTATCATGCCACATTGCATTTGAGCATCATCATGTCTGCCTGCATATTGTTTGCCCAAAAACTATTTTGCTAAAAGCCCATTTGTTTTCTACAATTATCCCTCTCTTAAGTTAAAATGTAAAATCCTAGTGTTTTTAGATATCTTTTATTTATCTAAAAACTATTTACAAAAGTCTTTCAAAACTAAAATAAATAAATATAATATTTTTGTGAAGGACGAGGAAGCCAACGGCCAAACCCGAAGGCCCAACCGGAGGCTACCCAGCCCACAACCACCAAACCCTAATCCTACCCTCTCCAAACCATAGCCTCCACCTACCTAAACCCTATCCGACCCACACCCGGACCACCCCGGTGGCTGCACAGACCCGCCAGCCCACACCTAACCGCCACCCTCTCAACCACCTACCACTCCCTACCGCGTCACGCGCGTCGCACCACTTCTCCCGCCCGCTCCCTGCGGCGACACGCTCCCAGCGACGTGAACCCCAGACCCCGACCTACATGTTCCCTGGCCCCACCCTGCACTTGTCCTGTACACGCCAACCGACCCCAACTCATGACACTGCTCCCTCTCTCCCCACCGTGAGCCGCACACCAACCCCACTCGCCCCTATCGCCTCACGATACGATCCCCTCGTCCTCACCTGTCGCTGCCCGCTCGATCTCGCAGAAACCGTCGCCCCGCCTCATCTCCTCTGCCTCCCCCAGTAGAGCCGTTTGTGCCGTGAGCATCGCCATCTAGCTTCATGCCCACCACCGTCGCCTCCAGCATCGACCAGCCCTGCAAGCTTCGGTTCCTCCTCTTCCTCGTAGGCCGCCACCGCCGTCACCTTGAACCGCCGTCACCAGCGAGCCCGCCGTCCTCGCCCTCTCCCCTGTTCGATCCTCGGCCAGCCACGCGGCTCCATCCTCCTCATCTCTGCAAGCCGCTACGGTGCCTCCTCACTGCCCCGCCACTACGAGCATTGCTAGGGACGCTGCTCTCCTCCGCCCATCACCACCTTTGGCAGCCGTCGCGCTGGCTACCCTGCCTACGTGCCATCCCGGACTAGAGCCACCGCGCCTAGCCCCGTGCGTGCGTGTTGCACGTCCCTACTACCCCTGCTTCCTGCCGCGAGAACGAGGTGATTGTCGATGGTCTTTTTCTCCTTGCACGCGTGTTGCTGGGCTATGCTCTTGTTGATGTGTCGGTATGTACCAATATGTGTGTAGTGTTGATACAAAATAATGCTATGGAGATGTCGTGGCCGATGTTAAGTTGTACAATATTGAAGGTGTGGTGAATGTTAAAATCCTCGAGTTCTCTGTCGTGGATTTTGGAGCCCTGAACATGAAGGTCTTCCACATGGAACACCGAAAACTCCTGTCGGACCCGGCGAAGCGGCCATCTCAAGATCTTCCCCACGGACCGCAAGACCGAACCCTGAAGACCCGACCCCGTATCCGAAGTTCAAACCCCAGCACTGGCTTCATGCTCTCCTTCACGAACACCAAGACCGCATTCCGGAGGCGAAGACTGAACCCCTCCGAGCCCAAGATGTTCGATCCGACATGTGTGACCCTATCCTAGACCCCTATTATATAAATTTCCGTCTATTTATCTTGTTACATAAAGATTGTGCATTCTCACATACATATTTATGTGTTTGGGGGTATTTTGTCCACTCACCTAATAATTAAATATGGAGACTATATATGGGCTATATTTGTCTTATCTCGGCTCCATTTAAATTTATGTACCGAATCGATGCCATAGTTTGCCTTGTTACGCCAACATTTAAATTGCGGGGCACCTAAATAACATGAACCATGTAACTAATTGTCGGGATCCTGATTCCGCCTAACACTGCCTAGCATCTTTGCCATGCAATGCATCATGTAAATATAATGAATAATGCAAGGTATATGTGAGTAAAACATGTCTAAATAATTAATTAGAGTGCTTTATTATTGTTTCCACACCTCACCCATGCCATGCTATGTTATACCATGCCATTGTGCATCATTCCATCATGGCATACCTTGTTTCTTGTTGCATATAATTTATATAATTGTGCAATTTATTTATTTTGGCCCATGTGTGTTTGGTTTTTTTCCAGATATACACTAAGCAAGGAGAATACTAGGAGCCTCAGGAGTATTACCCGGATCCTTCTTATTTCGCAACTGAACTGCTAGGCAAGAAATTCTCAATGCTTACATACATATAATACCTATGCATCTACCTTACTCTTGCATCATTGAGTTGCGATTGCATTAAATTGAATCCCAAGTATTGCATAGCCTTTACTTTTAAACCCCACCGAAGCTTGTACCTCAATCCCATGAGCCATTATTTTAGGAGTTGTTTGAGTTATGCGAGTCATAGAATTGTATGTGTAGGGTTTGTGCGAGTCTTTGGATAATTAGGTACCTAAACAACTTAAATTGTGTAGTAATGGGATAACTAAATAAAGAGGCACCGGTGAGCAATAGTTGTTATTTGATTCTTCCATGCTCACTTATGACCCGTAGGATCCTGAGTACTTGATTCCTGTTCCTTGACTATTCGCATATCCATATATGGGAGACTCTATGGATCCCCCATTGCCTGAGCTTGATTCGCACTATTTCTTGGGGTCAAAAACTAGTTTGGATCTTTATTACTATCTTGTACTTATGTCTTGCTTTATTGCTTTATTTATGATTGCACGTGGAGTGCATGTACTATTTACGAACCTTGTGCCACGCTTACGTTGTATCGACAAGCCCAGTCACACTTTCGAGTTCCCAGTCGTTTACAACCGTCGCCACACACCCTGGGTCCATCGCGGAGCCGGCTGACTTCATAGAGGATAGCTTATTGGGGGTGCCCCACTGAAACGATTTATGAATCATCTGAATGCATTATCGTGAGGCCTTATTTCTTTTTATTTGGTTCTTCCCGAGGTTGATTGTGTGTGTTTTGCTATTTGTGCATCCCTGCAGGGTAAATCTATCCGTAGTTATGGACGACTTGGAGCACTGTTTCTCGATCATAGACAAGCATAACTAAAGTACCGCCTTTAATTTGACTAAGACATGACTAGTAATTAGTGCAATACTCATGAAATGGTTAATAAAAATTGCCAACGGGTGCGATGTTCTTCCTCCTTCTCGTCGGTAAGCAAGAAGGAGGGGGGGCGATATTTATTTATGTTGCTTATATAACTGTTATTACTAATTAATGTGCTTCCATCCATATCTGGTTGGGCGGATGTGTAGTGTGTCTCTATAAAACTATTTAGCTATTATCTTTCGCTGCAATTGCGTCACCACGGGTTGTTCCCTTTAGATGCATTAAGGCTTGCTGAGTAACCATAGGGTCTCACACGATAAATATTTATTCAGATGGTTAGGTATACTCTTAGGAAGGTTACTGGGTAAAAGAGACCGATGTGGTGGCAATGTCTGTCAATTGAAGATATTCCAGGGATGGATATCCTTGAGATCTATGGGCAGGATGTGCTTATTTTAGGGCATCGTATGCCAATTTTCTTCTTATCTGTACTCGGATTATGTTTTTTGCTTCCGCGTGATACTCTGTTGCATGATGTATGAGGATGTATCCTAAGCTATTATATCTACCTAGGATATTTGGATCTTGCCGTTTGGCATTGAATATTCTGTCTCTATTGTTTTTAGATGGTGTGGATTTGATGTCTATTGTATGTCGCTGACATCATACTCATTTGTGTATGTTTTGATCGCTTTACCTGTTGACTACGCCGCTCGCTCTTGTCCCGATGTTGTAAAAAGTGGGTGGGATGGTTGGTCGGTACCGTGCCCTGCTCCACGAGGTGGGCCTACTGTGTGTGGCTACGCGGCCCCACGGTAGTACATCCTATCCACTTTTTGTTCATCTAGGATTGAGCTTAGAGCATAGGGTCCGAGGTATTACAATTGGTATCAGAGCCATAACGCCCTTCAGGGTCTCAACCAAGATGTCCGTTGGCAGTCTAGAAAATATTGTTGGTAGCTATGTATACAATGGAAAAATTAAACGTGGGAGTAGGACTGCTTCCATTTTTCTTCTTACCCACCCACCGACCCTTTTCTAGTAAGGAAGTGTAACATTTGTCTATCCTCTTCTAAAATTCAAACTAGAATTCATGTGTTTGGGGTTTCTATAGTACTATAGGATGTGTTAATCTTTTGTTGCTCTTTTGCATCCAATCTTGCTTTGCAATCTGCCTTTGGTTATCAACTCTTGGTACATTCCATACCGATAGGCTTATGTGTAAACTGATGCGATCTGTCTTACTCTTTGTTATCGACGTAATCTTGTTAAGGGTGTTCTTCCTTTTGGCATGTTTTCACTGAATCTGGACTTGCTAATTTCTATCTGTTAAGTTGTTTTTCACATCTCTTGGTATTTTAATGCCGAAAATGCAGGAAATTTTTCTTTGATACATCTATGTTTCCACACTCCTTTTCAGTCGTGTGGGATATGCTATCTATCTTCTTTTGTCGGCATGTCCATGCTAACTCAATCTTTTGCTACCTGCACTTCAACCTAGAGTTTTTACTTCATCTTTAATTCTTTTGGGGCTAAATACATAACTTGTGTCGATCTGATGCTTGTGATTGTAATTTGGTTCTCGGTATAGCTATATGATGCTTATTATTAGTGGAATATGGCCAATGATATCAATCTAATCCCCCAAATGATTGTGGTTATCTCTTGTGTATTTGAGTTTTACCGTGATCATATCTATATCATATTCAAGTATCTTTGGTGTGAACACCCAGATTTTTAAGTCCAGATGCCTGTTATGCCGTACATCGCAATCCCAGGAATACCATTTTTGCAACACATAACAAAACTGATAGTACAGTACATCATCCATTACAAACCATAATGGTCTTGCAAATAGTTGATCTCATGATCATGTCTTAATACACATCAAAGCAGCGGAAATAAACATAATAGAGTCTCCATCTTTATTATCACAGGCAATGCTGACGATGGGAGATGATCCTAGTTATCGTAGACATCCTGCTATCCTTCCTCCGGGTAGTCCTCTTCATAGTATGGTGATACGTTGCTAACGTATCCATAATAATTGATGTTCCATGCTTAGTTTTATATACTTTCTTATGTTTTGTTCAAACTTTGGAGTACTTTCTATACACTTTCTTAGACTAACCTATTAACAAGAGCCACAGTGCCAGCTTCCTGTTTTCTGCTGTTTTTGGTTCCAGGAAAGTCAGAAAATGAATATTCTCGGAATTGGACGGGACAAAAGCCAAAGTCTGTTTTTCACCGAGGGACACTCGGAGCTCGAATACGAGACAGAGAGGGGCCAGGGGGCCACAACACAACCTGGCCGCGCGGCCTAGCCTGGCCCGCGCCAGGGGGTGGTCTGGCCGACTCCGGCACCCCCTCGGCCTCCCCTTTCGCCTATAAGATGCCTCCAATACAGAAACCATAAGTACCCGATCAAAATTCCACAAAAGAGTCTGTAGCCGCCGTTATCTCCATCCCTAGATCGAGAGGGATCTAAAGCTCTTCCCGGCACCCTACCGGATAAGGGAATTCACCCTGGAGGCCATCTTCACCACCATGCAAGCCTCCGGTGGGATGCGTGAGTAGTTCACCCTTGGACTACGGGTCCATGTAGTAGCTAGATGGCTGATTCTCCTCCTTTGTGCTATCGTGTTTAGATCTTGTGAGCTCTGTTCATGATCAAGATTATCTATTTGTAATTCCTACATGTTGTGTTTGCGGGGATCCGATGGATATTGAGATGCTATTTCAGATTGATTATTGATTCTATCATGTCTTTGTTATTTGTGATCTTGCATGCTTTCCGTTGTTAGTAGCTATCCTGGCCAAGTAGATGCTAGTAACTCCAAGAGTTAGTATTTATGCTCGATAGTGGGTTCATGCCTCTAGTAATCTAGGGAAGTGACAGAAATCTCTAAGGTACTAGATGTGTTGTTCCTACTAGGGAGAAAACAGCAATCCTTTGTTCTAGAACAATCGTATTGTTTACTTTACACGCAATGCGTAATGCAATTATCTGTTGCTTGCAACTTAATACCGGAGGGGGTTCGGATGATAACCTGAAGGTGGATTATTAGTCATAGATGCAGTTGGATTATGGTCTATGTATAATGTTGTAATGCCCAATCAAATCTCAAAGGAGTCAAGATGAGTAGTATATGCATATTGCTTTCTCGATGTTTGTCAATTGCCCCGCTATAATTTGTTCACCCAACATGTCATCTATCTTAAGGAGAGCCACCACTAGTGAACTATGGACCCCGGTCCTTTCTTTATCATCGATCTACAACTATTTACTGTTTTCTGTTTACTTTCTGCATGCTATTACTTTCTTCCACACAATACGTTTAATCCTTTGTTTTCAGCAAAACCGGTGAGATTGACAACCTCACTGTAAGTTGGGGCAAAGTTTTGTGGTTGTGTTGTGTAGGTTTCCACATTGCTGCTGGCACCGGTAGTGCGCCCTGCCAAAGTCCAGCTAGCAACACCTTGGAGGTGTTTCCTTGCTCCTACTGGATTGATAACCTTGGTTTCATAACTCAGGGAAACTTCCTCTTGGGGTTCCCCGACGAGCTTGTCAATACACGAGTCAGCAAGTATTTTTCTGGCGGCGTTGCCGGGGAGTCAAGGACATCTTCACAAGGGGAGTCCCTCATAACCAATCTCTTTACTTTGTTATTTTTGTTTTTCTTAGTTTACTTTTTCTTTGTTTTCTTGTTTCTTTATCAAAAACACACACAAAATTAGTTTTACTAGTTTGCTTTCTTTATTAAAAACACAAAAAAAATTAGTTCTTATCTTAAGTTGCCATTATGTCTAGCATTGCTCCAATCACTATGTCACCTGAGGAAATGATTTTCACTTTTAAACAAGGAATTGAAGAGAGTTTCAAAGAAGTTTGGTCTAGAATCTCTGATCTACATGAAAAAACTGAACCTAAAATGACTCAAAGCTTGTTCCTTAGCAGTTTTTACCTTGGAATTGCTCTTTGCTATAGATATGCTTTGGATGCTGTAGTGGGAGGAGATTTCCTCCAATGCAATGAGGCTGATGCTTTTCATGCCATAAAGAAGTTGGTCTTTACTTAGAACTTGCCTAGCAAATCTAATTCTTCCTTCATAAACATATTTGCTAGATTTAATACTCTTAAGACCAACACTGCTAGTTTGAAAGATTGCTATAGTACACTTAGAGAGCATCATGACTATGTTCCAATAAATTCTGAACCCTCAAAATGGCTTCCCACAGTAAAGATTGCTATGAATAATGAAACTTTTCATGATCATTGGATATCATGTCTGAATTCTGTCTTATGCCTAAGGATATCTTCGAATCTTTGAATCTTTGAATCTTTGGGGACTTTCTAAAGGGGAGTAGAAATATTTCTTGCTAATAATGCCACAATATCACCAATTGGAATAGCTGAAGGAGTGTTTACAAAGATCCTAGGAAAATGGTTTCTACTGATTATCTTGTTATTGAATGTGTAGGAAAAGGACAAAATACACTTGGAAGATCCCTATTGAAACTCCTTGGAGCAATAATAGATGTCGAAAAGGGTACCATGCACTTCTCTTCTCCACCAAACAATCATATGTTCCCCAAGGTTAAGAATAAAGGTAAGAGAGGTAAGGGCAAGAAATTTGGTTTTAATGCTTCTTCATTTGAGAACACTTGATTCTCTTTCTTGCTTCTTATGCCAAACTTAAAGGCGTTAAATAAAAGTACTTATTGGGAGATAACCCAAAAGTTTTAGATGAGTCTTGAAAGTTATTACTTCAGTAATAACCGCTCCTTATCCTTTTTATTTGCTTTTTCTGCCAAGAGTAACCTCTAATGAGAGAGAAGTAATGATTGGGAAAGTTGTTGTCCCGAAACAGATTTCTGTGCTTCACCGTAAAAATTCGTGTAAAATCTCTGTACGTCGTTTTGAGGCGTGATATTTTGTGCTTCTGCCCCAGGTTGTTATCTAACTTTAGTTAGTTCAACACCTTTCGATTTGAGCAATAGAAGGTCTTCAAAAAAAATCGTCTTTACCTGCTGGTCTGTTTTGACAGATTTCTGCCATTATTTGCATTTGCTTCTTGTTGGTTTCTTTTTTGAGTTCTTTTGGGGAATTGAGCTTTTTGAGGGAAGTGCTACCGTAGCTTGTGTTTTAATGGAAGTTTTATTGGTGTTGAAACTGAACCTAAAGACTTATTATCTTGAGTGCACTAATGTTGCTAATAAAGATTGTGTGAAGTTTTGTATGAAGGAAAAATTTCAGGTGTATGGAAGGAATGAGTAATGAGATGAAGAATGGACTAAAGCTTAAGCTTAGGGATGCCACGCGTGTCACCCCAAGAAATATTCAAGAGGTACAAGCGTCAAAGCTTGGGGATGCCCAAGGAATCCCCTTCTTCATCAATAAAAATCCTAGGTTTCTTCCAAACACTTCATTTTTATTGTTTCATGCATAGTTGTGTTGTTCTTGGAGCGTCTTCTTTTTTGTTTTCGTTTTGGTTTTTCGTTTTCTTGGTTTTCTGAATAAATTGGTTGGACCACCTCTTTCATACATTGGTTTTCAAATAGTTTGGTTTGGATTGGAAAAGAGTAGGGAAAGTTCATGCTTAAGTGGTAAAGAGAGCTTGTTTTTGACTGTGGCCTATGCTTTGTCATGCCATGCTTGATATTGTTTTGGCTTTATGCTTAGTATTCTTTGTTGTAGCATGACATGTTATAAACAATTGAGATTACTTAATGTGCCTTGGAAGAATCATGCGTTGTTTTAGCATATTAAAGCATAGTATTGTGGTATTCTTCTTTGATGCTTTATTTGGGATGACTTGGCGCATGATCATACCATGTTATGACTATCCCATGTCACCAAAGTCTTTATGATCCTTTAGTTTTCGACTTGTAATATCACTTTATGCTTTTATTAATGATGTTTTGTCACTTTGCATGATTATGGCCATTATTGCTCTCTTAGTTGGTCGCTCCCAGTCTTTTGCTAGCCTCCATAATCAAGTATGAGTTCCACTCATGCATCTAACTCCTAAAACCAAGTTATTCCAAAGAGTCCACCATACCTACCTATTAGCATTTGATATTCCAAGTATATTCATGTTTTTATCTACCTTCCGAATTAAACTTGTTATGATAAATCTAGTGATTAAAGCTCTCACGAACTTGATGGCACACTTTAATTTTCTTGCCCTTAATAAACTTGAACCATTGTGTCTTCTATGTTGTATATCCTTGAACTTATATGTTGGGGATTAGCAGAACCATGCTATCATGGGGAACGCTTTCAACATTGCACTTGTACTTTGTACCTAGTTGATATCATGCTCTTTTGTCTATGGATGTCGTCGGTGTGAAATGAAAGGGGAGCTTGTAATTCCATGAAGTTATGTATGTGTGTTAGAGAAACACCTGGGCCGCTGGTCTAATCCATGTTGTCATGGTGGAAATCTGCAGTGTAACCATAATGAGTTGTCTATGAAGCATTCTTCTTATAAAAAAAGAGAGTGAGATATTGAGAAAAAAAGAGAAAAAGAAAAAAAAAGAGATATGAGAAAAGAGGAAAGAGAGAAAAAGCACCATTTTCCCATGTAAATAAGAAGATTGCTGAGATGCTTGTTGTCTGCTTGCCTTGTCATTTTGATATGGGGATTCTTCCGTATCATCGGGAAAGGGGTACCCCGTTGGCGGTTCTCTATGATACACATGTACTTACTATGACAAGAACTTACCGGTAACTAAACTTGAGTAGCATGAGGAGCAGCCCTCGTATTCAAGGGACATGAGATTTCCAACTTATACTTCATCAAGCATATACACCATAGTTTGTTCACTTTAACCTTAATCACTTCAAGATGCTTATGATAGGGGCAATGAGAGCTGAAAGCTAATAAGTACCATAATTTTTGGAAGCTCTTTATGAAACTTGAATCCCTACTTCCTCCTATGAATGCCTTTCTTTTACTTTTACGTTGAGTCTCCATCTTCTACCTTTATGCACCTATTTTGAGAGCATAGTGGCCATTCTTAGTTCTATGTGCATTGTCCCAAGACTTATTGATTGATGCATAACTTTGATATTGCTTTTTTTGAACTATTTGTATCTAGTCACTCTGATGAACTTTGAAGGTGTCTTATGCATTTATGTTTGCTACTCTATGAGGGACAAGCTGAATGCCACAATGCTATGTTTTCTTTATGTGAAACAAACAAACGTTTTGCAAAGCATTATTATTCATGAATCTTTTGTTTGTGCCTTTTCATGTTAGAACATAGTTGCTTTGTCTTATTGTTAGAACTTTGTCTTTCATGCTATGTTGAAGTACTATGATCCCAGCTATCAATGTTTTACAAATACTTTGATCAAGCTTATGATGGTGCATGTCACCTCAAAAATTATTCTTTCTTTTTATCACTTACCTACTTGAGACGAGCCGGAGTTAAGCTTGAGGATGTTGATACGTTGCAAACGTATCCATAATTTTTGATGTTCCATGCTTGGTTTTATCTACTTTCTTGTGTTTTGTTCCAACTTTGGAGTACTTTCTATACACTTTCTTGGACTAACGTATTAACAAGAGCCACAGTGCCAACTGCCTATTTTCTGTTGTTTTTGGTTCCAGGAAAGTTAGAAAATAAATATTCTCGGAATTGGACGGGACAAAAGCAAAAGTCAGTTTTTCACCGAGGGACACACGGAGCTAGAATACGAGACGAAGAGGGGCCAGGGGGCACCACACCACCTGGCCGCGCGGCCCAGCCTGGCCCTTTCGCCTATAAGATGCCTCCGATACAGAAACCCTAAGTACCCGATCAAAATAGTTGTAGCCGTTGTCATCTCCATCCCTAGATCAAGAGGGATCTGAAGCTCTTCCCGGCACCCTGCCGGAGAGGGGAATTCACCCTGGAGGCCTTCTCATCACCATGCAAGCCTGTGGTGTGATGAGTGAGTAGTTCATCCTTGGACTACGGGTCCATGTAGTAGCTAGATGGTTGGTTCTCCTCCTTTGTGCTATCATGTTTAGATCTTGTGAGCTCCGTTCATGATCAAGATCATCTATTTGTAATTCATACATGTTGTGTTTGTGGGGATCCGATGGATATTGAGATGCTGTTTCAGATTGATTATTGATTCTATCATGTCTTTGTTATTTGTGATCTTGCATGCTTTCCGTTGTTAGTAGCTATCTTGGCCAAGTAGATGCTAGCAACTCCAAGAGTTAGTATTTATGCTCGATAGTGGGTTCATGCCTCTAGTAATCTGGGGAAGTGACAGAAATATCTAAGGTACTAGATGTGCTATTGGTACTAGGGAGAAAACAGAAATCCTTTGTTCATAGAACAATTGTATTGTTTACTTTACACGCAATGTGTAATGCAATTATCTATTGCTTGCAACTTAATACTGGAGAGGGTTCGGATGATAACCTGAAGGTGGATTATTAGTCATACATGCAGTTGGATTACGGTCTATGTATAATGTTGTAATGCCCAATCAAATCTCAAAGGAGTAAAGATGAGTAGTATATGCATATTGCTTTCTCGATGTTTGTCAATTGCCCCGCTATAATTTGTTCGCCCAACATGTCATCTATCTTAAGGAGAGCCACCACTAGTGAACTATGGACCCCGGTGAGCCACAATACGTTTAATCCTTTGTTTTCAGCAAAACCGGTGAGATTGACAACCTCACTGTAAGTTGGGGGCAAAGTTCTGTGGTTGTGTTGTGCAGGTTTCCACATTGCTGGTGGCGCTGGTTGTGTGCCCTGCCAAAGTCCATCTAGCAACACCTTGGAGGTGTTTCCTTGCTCCTACTGGATTAATAACCTTGGTTTCATAACTGAGTGAAACTTACTGCTATACTCATCATACCTTCCTGTTGGGGTTTCCCCAACGAGCGCGTTAATACACGAGTCAGCATATGGCCATGGGAATAGCCAGGGACAAAGCCACGAGTACTCTTAAAGTACTCACAAACTATCACTAATGTAATTAAGACAATTCTAGTAGGAATCCTAAGCTCTAGGCTTGTTTGCAATAAGCTAGTTTTATTTCAGAAGTACTTAGTAGTAAAGCCTATTTTAGTTGTCTAGATTACTCAAGTGGGAACCTAGTTTTCATTTCCACAACCCTGTTGTGGTCAAGTCAAAGTCATATTTCAAGTCAAAGTCATATTTCAAGTCACAAGTCATTTTGAAAACATCTGACAACAGAACAGTATGGCCATCCAACTGTCCATGACCGCAGATGTGGCAGTTCGAATAGTTTGACACTCTGTAGAGGTGGTACACTTTCACCATAAAATTCGATACATCCGTCAGGGATAACCCTGAATCATCATACTTGGTATGCGAATAATCAATCCTAACCTTTTCAATTACACACCCTAGTATAGGCACCTCCCCTATGAGCTTGGCCTCCCAGCCATGGCCATCTGCCATCCCTGGAACTGCATAGGTGGACATTCATAGTCACGAGGTAGCCTCAGCTTAACCTCTTTTCCGCAAGGGAACCCATACTAAGACATATAAATTTCCAGTTATGCCCTACCCAAATCAGGTATTGTGGTTGTACGGTAAAAGGTGGAATGGTATCGCATTCGAACCCAACCATCAGTTTTTATTCAAAGTCAAAGCACATGCCTCATTCATCACCATTTACAAGTCATTGGGTTTCCTAACCCATTTCAAAACATTTCAATAGAATGACTCATCATTCTAAGGTTTTCATAATCATTTGCTCCAAGTGTTCCCATCTAAAGTGATCAATATTAGTTTAGCACTAGCAACTATCAGTGAGGGTATCACTATTGAGGGGTGCTAATCAAGTATAACTACCCAAGCCTAATTCTATGCTCCTGAGGGCATCTATCCTATTTTTCCACTAATCACCAATAATTAACTATTTAAGAAACTTTGGTAAAGGTACAATAATAAAGCTTGCAGGTAAAACCTAGGATTGGTAAAGTTGCATCTCAATAGCATGCATAGTGTATCCTGCATAGGTTAGCTTACATAGTGGAGCTTGCCTTGGTTGGTACAGTTGTCGAAGTTCTCTTCTTCTTCGTAGAATTCTTCCTCCTCGCAGCCCGGGTTTGTACTAGCGTCTATAAATAAATACGAGGTACACAATCACCAAATAATAATTAGCTACTTCTATTTAGCACAGAAAGGTTCACACTAGATGATCTAGCATCATCTCAATCACTACTTGAAATATTGACTTGGCCTTATTTATCTTATTTTAGAAATGCAATTTCTACTCATTGAATAATACTTAAGATTTAATACTCTCCAATTATAAAAAATGGGATCATGTTGACACATGTCATCACCACATATTCCAATACTTGGGAATGTGATTTAAAGTGGTTGGCCTATATTACAAAGTTTAATCTTGCTATTTAATATTATTAAAGTGACTAGAATTGCCATATAGCCATTCTTTTAATTTGAGCCCATGACTACTACATGTAAACTAAATATTTTTACATATTTAGATTGAACATGGCAAATGTGATTTTTGCGAGTTGGAATCAACTCAAAAACATTTCTGGTTGATTTTAGAAAAATGTTTGAAGTTGGAAAACTCATTGTCTTGTTATTTTTACTATGGGTGATCTATAAATTCAAACTATTTGAATCCAACGGGAGTGTTTAGAGATTTTCATTTCCTTTCTAAAAAAATTGGAATCATGCAATTTGGTTAAGTAAATCTCCCTGAATTCCATTTTGAAATTAGCTATAGAATACGGTTTTGAAATAAAAAGGAAAATCTAGATTTGAATTCGTGGACATGCGTGGGAACGATATTGGGCCGACCCATTTGCACGACGCGCACACAACGGGCTGCACTTGCGATGGCCCCACCTGTCAGCGGCTATTCTAACACGAAGCTGTATGCGCTAATCTAGGCAGCACGATTAGAGCGCGATCAACGGCTCAGCGTCATCGTCTCCGTCGCACGGGGCACGCGGGATTTCAACCCTAGCTCTATGGCAGGGGTCGTCGGGGCCTTATCAGGGCTCCAACTAGCTGCGGTGGTGCGGGCGACCGAACTGATCAACGACGGTGGTTCGAATGGTGGTCGCGACAGCTCCTGGGGCGGCCCCTATCACTGGCTCTGTTCCACCACAGCAGCGGCGAGCTCCGGTGAAATTTTGGCGATGCACTGCTTAGCTTGCTCCGGGGAAGGGTCAAAGGGGTTGCTGGGGGAGAGGTGAGTCAAGTGGTGCGTTTCGAGGCAAGGGGCGGGGTCTATTTATACCCCGGCGAGGGGAGCATTAGGGCATGGCTTGGGCTCATCGACGATGTCGATACAGGGGGCTATAGGCATGGCTGAGGGTGTAGGTGGATGCGGTGCTCCCTGGCAGTCGTCATGCGCACAATGGCATAGCGAGGCGCGGTCTTAATCGGACGGGGACGTCCATGCTCTGCTCGGGTACCGCGGGTGTTCTTCATGTTGTACGGTGGTCACGGGTCGCGCGATGTCAAACGGGAGGTCACTGGCATCACGGCGATTGCATTGATGTAAGGATAGAGCGAGGCGCGGTGTGGTTCCATGGGACAGCTCAGCGCTCTAGCGTGTGCTCGGCATGGAGAAGAGATAAATGGACGTGGCGGTGCAGGCGTCTCCACTAGCTATTGTTGGCCGAGGCGTACACTGGCGGGTGCGGTGAGGTCACGCCTATCTCCTAGTGGTCGTGGACGAGGGTGGCGAAGCGTGTAGCATCGCGTCCATGTCCGGTCGGCATGGCATGGTCGGGTACCACTTTGCACTGGTCATTTGGTCGAGTGAGAGAGGCTCAATTGCACGGGCTAGCATTGGGGTGATCGTGGGCGAGTAGTGGAGGCTGGGTCGAGTACAAGGATGATCACAAGATTGATCAAATTAGTGTATAGTTGGTAGCTGTGTTACCATGCTTGCTAAGTGCTCAATCAAATGGCTGCATGAAATAAACATTTGAATTTTCAAATGGTATTTAGTGGGTGTGTTGGTCATATGCTTGAGTGTCTCTTGTTGCAAGGATTGGTCAAGTGGAGAAAGTTTGGATGGTTTTTTAAAAATGGCTATCTTGATGCATACACTTGATTCAATTTTGAAAATTCCCTCAAATGGATTTGAATATGTTCTGGTGAGTTTTGAAAGTTCACTTGTGTTCATTATCACTTGGTCTAGCAAGGTGAGAAAACAAATGGAATTGTTTCTGTTTGAAATATTTTAATAGAGATTCCCAAAGTGGGCTAGGTGTTAACTTTGGCAAAAATGACCATTAGGTCATATGCTTTATAATTTGATTTTCTTTTGATTTGATTTGGTTTAAATTTGACCTAGATGATATTGTTTTGATCCGTAAACCAATCCTCAACATATATATATGATAATCAAACAAGGCATATCATGCATTCATACATCATTAATAAACACACACTTGCATTCATAAGGGTTTATGAATAAATGTTTTAGGTTAACCCTAATTTTGGTTTCTTGGAAATTGATATACTCCTTTTAATATTTTTGAGATGTTATAAACCTTCCCTCCTTAAACAGAATCTCGTCCCGAGATTCAAGAAAAACTAGGAACTAAAGAGATTTGGGAACTCAGTCCTAATATAATCTTCTCGCTCCTAGGTGGCTTCTTCTTTAGTATGGTTGCTCCACTAGATCTAACTTGATACTTCTGGTCCGGGTGGTTTTGAAGGCTTCTTCCAAAATACGAATGCATACTTCACGATAAGTTAAATCCTTGTTGATATCCATGGCTCTGTGATCGATGTTCTTGAAAACTTTGGTCTTCTCCGGAACTTCTAAGCATTTAAGAAGTAACGAGATATGAAACACATCATGTACGGCTAACATCTCTTAAGGCAGTTCTAGCTGATACGATACTTCTCCTCGGCGACTTAAAATCTTGAAGGGTACGACATATCTAGGTGCAATCTTCCCTTTAAGTTGAAAATGCTACATTCCTTTCAAGGGTGATACTTTGAGATACACAAAATCTCCAACATTGAAGGTCAGGTCTCGACGTCTTTTGTTAGTGTAACTCTTCTGTCTGGATTGAGCGGTCTTGAGGTGTTCACGGATCTTGTGAACCTTCTCTTCGGCTCCTCGTAGGATGTCTGGTCCGAATATCTGACTCTATCCTACTTGCGACCAATTTAGGGGGGTATGTCACTTCCTTCCATACAAAACCTCAAATGGGGCCATTTGCAAATTGGCTTGATAACTGTTGTTGTATGAGAATTTTGCGAAAGGCAGACAATCTTCCCTTTAGATCCATATTCTAATACACATGCTCTCAACATACCTTCTAGTATCTGGTTCACTCTTTTCATTTGTCCGTTGGTCTGCGGGTGATAAGTTGTGCTGAAGTTCAGTTTGGTTCCTAATCCTTCTTGGACTTTCTTCCAGAACCTCAAGGTAAACTAGGTTCCTCAATCTGACACAATTGTCTTGGGGCTTCCATGCAAACTGACTATTTTAGCGATATACAACTCTGCTAGCTTCGGGCCTTGCTACGTGGTCTTGACAGGTATGAAATGAGGTACTTTGGACAGTCTATCCATTATGAACCAAATAGAATCATTGCCTCTACTAGATGTAGGCAAAGCGGTGATGAAATCCATTCCAACAGAATCCCATTTCAATTCCGGAATTTGCAATGGTTGCAAAAGTCCTGCTGGTCTCTGGGGTTTCCGCTTTGACTCTCTAACATATGTCACACTTGGCGATATAGCTTCTGACTTCTCTCTTCATTTTGTGCCACAAAAATTGCTCCTTCAAATCCTGATACATCTTCGTTCCTCTCGGATGAATAGAATAAAGAGTATCATGGGCTTCCTGCAAAATGACTTGCTTCAACTCTGAATCTGCTGGCACACAGATGCGTCCTTTATGCCACATAAGTCCATCTTCATCTTTAGTGAATCCGGGTACCTTCCCTGTACCGATATGATGCTTAATTCCATCGATACTGGTGTTTCCTTTCTGAGCTTCCTTTATCTGACTGATCAAAGTGGGTTGAAGTTCAATACTGGCTAGAAATCCTTCGCTAACTAGTGTCATTCTAAAAATTTCCAACTCCTCATGCAAACTTGGCTGGGCTTCCTTATTCATGGTGTTTAATCTACACGTCAATCTACTAAGAGCAACCGCTACCACATTGGCCTTGTCGGGGTGGTAGTGAATGTCAAGGTCATAATCCTTGATTAACTCTATCCATCTTCGTTGCCTCATATTCAGCTCCTTCTGGGTGAAAATATACTTCAAACTCTTGTGATCCGAATAAATCTCATAGCGGTTACCCATGAGTTAATGGCGCCATGTCTTCAAGGCTAAAACTACAACTGCTAGTTCTAAGTCATGGGTGGGATAATTCTTCTCATGTTGCTTCAGTTGTCGGGATAGATATGATATTACTTTTCCTTCCTTCATCAACACACATCCGATACCAATCTTGGATGATCAAAAGGCTTCTTGATATCCAGCATGATCAAAATTGGGGCTGAAATCAATCTCTTCTTGAGCTCTTGAAAGCTTGCTTCACATATGTTCGTCCATTCAAACTTCTTGTCTTTCTTCAACAGCTGGGTCATCGGCCTTGCGATGCTAGAAAATCCTTCAACAAACTTGCGGTAATATCCAGCTAATCCAAGAAATGTGCGGACTTCAGTTTGAGTGGTTGGGGCTTTCCATTCTTCAACATCCTTAATCTTGGAAGGATCGACGGCAACTCCTCCTGCTAACAAGATATGGCCTAGGAATCCTACTTCCTTTAACAATAACTCACATTTTCTAAACTTTGCATACAACTGATGCTCTCTACGGGTTTCAAGGATGGTTCTTAGGTGCTGCTCATGGTCCTCTTCCGACTTGGAGTAGATCAGAATGTCATCGATAAAAACAACGACAAACTTATCCAAGAAGTTCATAAAAATCTTATTCATGAGATTCATGAAATAAGAGGGGGCATTTGTCAATCCAAATGACATGACATTGTACTCATACAATCCATATCGGGTAGTGAAAGCAGTCTTTAGGATATCCGTGGCGCGAATCTTCAATTGATGATAACCAGTCCTAAGATCAATCTTAGGAAACACTCTGGCACCAGTCAGCTGATCAAATAGATCTTCTAACTTCGGCAGCGGGTACTTATTCTTGATAGTGACTTCATTCAGCTTCTAGTAATCCGTACACAAATAGTTGGCACCATCTTTCTTATCCACAAACAAAACAGGTGATCTCCACGGTGATTCACTTGGTTGTATCCGACCTTTTTTCAACATGTCACAAGTTGCTTCTTTAGCTCCACTAATTCGCCGGGATTCATACTATAGGGTCTCTGAGCTATGGGTCTAGTTCCAGGAACTAGTTCAAGATAAACTCGATATCCTGATCTAGGGGAATACCAGGTAATTCATCTGGGAACACATCGGGGTATTCACAGACTACTCTGACTTGATCTATGGTTAATTGGACTAAACTCTTGTTGCATTTGAAATGACGGGACGGCGTCTCGGACACATGCTCTACGGATACTTCGGTGCTATTGGTCATGGTTATGGCTTTCTTGGCATAGTCTATTAATCCCTGATGTTTTGGCATCCAATCCATTCCTAGTACTACTTCCAAATCTTTTGTTCCAAGTACTATTAAATTGGCATAAAAAATCTATTCCATGTATTCTGATAGGCACGGCCTTGCAAAAATTTCTAGCTTTGGTGGTTAACCCAGGTATTTGAACTATCATAACATGCTTCAAATTTGTTGGTTGAATCTTACTAGTTCATGCAAATTCTTTTGTAACAAACAAGTGCGATGCTCCAGAATCAAACAACACTCTTGCAAGTACTGAGTTAACAGAAAACATACCCAACACGACATCTGGCGCTTCCTGAGTTTCTTCTGCATTCATGTGGAATAGATGACCGATACGGTTGTGCGGGTTGCCTGGGGCAAACCTCTTTCTAGGCTAGACACGGCGCTGCTGCTGGGTAGGTGCAGTGACATTGGTGAGTGCAGCAAGTTTCTTGGGGCACTCATTGGAGTAGTGACCAGTAACTCCACATTCAAAGCAGGTTATCATTAACTTGTCCTTCCCGGTAATAGGCACATCATTGCTTCCAGTCCTTGGGGCAGTATTGTTGTTGTTGTACTTGTTGTGGTTGGTGGACCTTGGCGGTGCCCGATTGACGTTATGGGGGTTGCCGATGTTGTTTTTGTGGCCTCTGGGCCTCGGGTTTCCTCCGCCACGATTGGGAAGTTCGGACGGGACATCGGTGGCCTATTGTTTCTTGGTGCAAATCCTGCAGACAAGCTAGGGTGGTACTTCGGGTTATGGTGGGGTTCAGGCTGGTGCATCATACGACGCTTGCGGTTCTCACTTGCTTGATTGATCTTTCCTTCCATATGGATAGCAGAATCCACTAGAGCTTCTAGATCATCAAAAGGAATGTTAACCAACACTGTCTGCATCTCATCATGTAGGCGATTCAGAAATCTTTCCTTCTTCTTTGCCTCGGTGTTGATCTCATCGGGAGCATACCTAGCCAGAGACAGAAACATGTCACAGCATTCTACCACAGTCATCATTCCCTGCTTCAACTCCCTAAATTCATCCCTCATCCTCTTGATCAAACCTGGGGGCACATGAGTCCTGCTGAACTTGAGATTGAATTCCTCCCAAGTCATCATTTGTCCTCCGTTCATTGTATGAGTGTTGTTCCACCATGATTTTGCATAACCTGTCAGATAGTGGGTGGCAAATAGTACTTTCTCCGCAACATCTACTCCTGCAACTTCTAAGTTGTTCTCCATTGACTGCATCCAATCATCAGCATCTAAGGGCTCTTCAGATTTGCTAAACATAGGAGGATTAATGTTTTGAAAGTTCTAGAGCTTAGATCCATGGTGATCCTGATTTCCATGGCCTTGGTTATTGTGTGCCATCTGGGCGATCTGCTGAAGAGTGGCGAGATTGGCTTGATGCTAGGCTCTACCGGCCTCTCGATCTGATACTAACATTTGTAGAATCTAATGCATTGGATCCTGGGATGAGCTGCTACCACCGGGGTTGTCGCGAGTCATCTGAAGATTGAGATAGATCATAAGACAAGAGGGAAATTTCTATGGCTTATGGGTATGGTTCAAAAACTTTAAACTTGAGTATTGCTAAGGTTGGAAAACCAACAACTCCTTTTTCATTCATTCCAAGCAACATAGTACAAACAGAACACTACCACTACTAAGCAGATGGTTTTAAGAATCATTCTGTCATTGTACAATACATTGGGACCGGATACAAACTCACACCTACGACAGTGCTCTAGTGCGACTACTCCTCATCGGAATTGGTGGGTTCTTCGTCGTCCAGGAACTCTGCGTCCTCCTCATCAGTGTGGAACTCCATGGCGATGTCCTCCAGATAGTCGTCATCATCACTGAGGTAAGAGGTGATATCCCCACGAATATCTTCACCTTCTTCTTCCTTCTCCTCAAGCTGTATTTCTTGGTCATGGATGGTTTCTTCAAGGGTTGCCACCTTCTGACGGAGGCGAGCAATGATGCGGTCCTTCTTGTCACGCTGGTGACGAAGTGTCTTGCGCTCCTTAGCTAGGATGGCTGTTGGGGATATACTTTCCGGGTATCCTCACAGTTCCTCACTGACCAGGGTGGCCCACTACGGGTTAGAGCTTTGCTTCACGGGCGGCCCAGTTAGAGAGAGAAGATGGAGTCCAATCCGGCTACGAGAAGGCCTAGAAGACTTACCGACTTAGGCCCATAATATTACTTGTAGTTCAAGATGTACTCTGTAACCAACTCTTAGTCATAGCCAGATTGATCTCTCCTGTAAACCCTAGGCCGGATATCTATATAAGCCGTCCTAGGGAGAGACTTTAGGGCACACACAATACTTTAGACCCTCAACTCGCACAGGAGATACCATTGTAACCCATATTCCGGCTCTGCCGTATTACTGGATTGCTAGCAGGAGTAGGATCCGTCCAAAGCCGGTGGATTCGAACCTGGGTAAACTTGTGTGCTCACCGTCTCGGAACACCGTACGTCTCACACCCCTCTTTTCCGCACGCCTCGAGGACCCCCTCATGGCGTACTTGTCATCATTCCGACGACAGTTGGCGCCCACCGTGGGGAAAGTGAGCTTCGGATCTGCGTTCCGAGCGAATCTGCAAGAATCGGAATCAGCGAGACCATCGCCGTCGGTCGCATCCTCTACGCCAGCGACGTCCCTCTCATTGTTCTCAACGAGACTTGGATTCCGGCTAGGGAGGCCGTGACTGCCTATACTATCATGTCTTTTGGCGAGATCGATGTTTACATCGGTTTCACTGAACCTGCCCAACCCACCCCAGCGGTGATGATAGAGGCAGAAGAATCTTCTGGGTCCCCTTTGTCCGCGGAGGCGGCAGAGTTCCGGATCTCAGAAAACCCTAATCCCACCCAACCCTCACCAGTTGCGGAGATAGTGGAGAAATTTGAGCCTAAAGAAGACCTCACGGTCCAAGTCGAATCTAGAGTGGATCTCCCCAGAGAAGTCGGATCCCAGATCGACCCACCCGTGGAAGTCGAAATCCAGGAGGAGCATATCAACGACAATGATTCCGGCTCTGACGATGCCAGGACAGACAGTAAGACGTATGATACTGCAAGGCGCTAGCGCAGATGCAATCCTCGAAACCATTAAAAGTTTCGATATGGATGATCGCGAAAGCCGCAGGTACCTCAGGAAGCACGCATCGCACTTCGTCAGATATGTTGGATCTGGATCTGGCTCTGCCGATGCTGGAGAAAACACCGACTCGGTGCTGGAGGCAATTGGAACAAACGCTGATGTTCCCGCATCCTCGGATGAATCTATGACTTCGGCAGATTTCCGAAAGTTCTCCGCGGAATACGAAGAGGAGTACAACTCCAAAGCTGCAGAAGAAGGAGAAGCCATGGATGAAGGATCCGGGGAACACTCTCCCAAAGTGTAGGATGACACGGACGTCGGAGATAATCCCGAGGTCCATATGTCCGAAAGTACCGATCAGAGCTTGACTCCGGGAAACGGACCCAAAGCCGTCTTTGCTACCGGCACTGCCAAGAAGGCAAAGAAGAAGAACAAGAAGAACAAGACCCCGACAAAAGACCCGCTCACAGAGGAGGTGATTGCCGAGGAATACGAGGAAGACTCGGATGGAGCACTAATCCCAGACGAGCCGAAAAAAGAAGCATCGGTGGATGGACACGTGATCACTGAAGGTGCGTGTAAACTCATCGATGCCGCATTAACCACACCTATCCCTACAGCTGCAGAACTTACTGCAGATGAGCTGGACGAAAGGGCCCAGGCCCTAGAAGCGCATCGTCAACAACTCCTTGATGAAGACAAAAACATCGTAGTGGAGAAGAAGCGCATGTCAAACAAGGAGTACATGTCCCGTCTACATCAGAAGACACGGAAGCGTCACATTGATGACAACCAATTCCCACATGTCCGTGCCGTCCTTTTTGGAGATGAGATGGGGAAGCCACGAAAGGATAGCAACGGAGATTGGGTTTACCCAACACCAGTGCAAAATACCGTGGCAGCTCACGAAATTCTATCGGCTAATGCAGGACCAGAGGAGATACGTTTGGGTATCAAGCTACTCAATAAGGGACTGGAGCAGCAAAAGGTCGCCCTGTCTGGAAGTCAAAAGCTGGTCTCGGATTCCGACCAATGTCGCACAGATCCGGCATGGGCTGACGTAAGATCCCACTATGTTCGGGCACAGTATTGTCACCCCGAACGCAGGGAAGACAATTATTCAAGAACCGGATCGTCGGGGCAGCACCGCAGAGCTACACACAACTGGAGCAACGTCGCTCCAGTAGCCGAAAAAGACGCGATCGCTGCACTGAATCCGAGGAATCCTCCCCGAAAGGGAGAAGATAAATAGAAACGTCGGGAGGAGGATCGTCATAGAATGCCACCTCCTAGACATGAAAACCGTCCGGCTGAGCCTCACCATGGTGGGAACAACGGACGAAGGAACGAAGGAAACCACGCTGGCACAAGCCGGTAGGGGGCTCGTCATAGTCAAGAACCTCCCCGGAACCGGAATAATGATGCTCCGGACGGAGGCCAGCGATCAGCCAGAAATAACCCAGCTGCACCACCCTCTCCACAGCACAGTTATCACAACGGCCCCCAAGGAGGTCAAGGAGGACGACATGGCGGAGGAGGTGGTGGCAGGAGCCAAAGTCCGGCTCCAAGGCACCACAGCCACAGCCAACATTCGGGACGATCTATATCCCCGAACGACGCAAGGCACAGGATCAACTCCAACATAGAGGCTCGGCGCTATGAAAACGATGACGTGTACATGGGCCCAAAGTGCTTCGGACCACGCATCAGAGCTACAAAATTCCCGGAAGGATTTGCTATCTCAAGACATATCCAAGCCTACGACGGCATTGCTCAGCCAGACACCTGGTTACAGGATTTCTTCCAAGCTTGTTGCATCGCTAAAGGCGGAAACAGCCTGGTCGCAACCCGATATCTCCCACTTATGTTGCAGAAGACGACATGATCATGGCTCAATGAACTTCCAGCAAACACCATCCACAACTGGTATGACTTGCAAAGTGCGTTCTTTCGGAATTTCGAAGGCACATATCAGAGGCCCTGTACGGTTGGAGACCTACAGCGTTGCACCCAGAAAGCCGGAGAAACTTGCCAGGATTATCTCGGACGATGGATCAACATAAAAAACTCCTGCGAAGGAGTAAACGATCAAACCGCGATTGAAGCTTTCATCGCAGGTCTCCCAATTGGTTTACTGCGCCATCGCTTGAAGTGTGACAAGGTTACTGATCTGGGAGAGATGACAGAAACAGCGAGCAAGTATGCAAATGCTGATGACGATGCAGAGGGATTACTCAATGTCCTGGTTGTGCCTCAGTCGGCAAAACAACCAAAGCAAGAAGCTCAGAAGCGCAAAAATACCTCGGAAGAAAAACCCAACGCGGAGACAACAGTGGTCACTACTGTTTCCGGGTCTGGAGGACAAGGAGGACGTGGCGGAGGCCACGGGCGTGGTCGTGGGATGTCAAGGGTCCAAGGTAGAGGAGAGCAACAACCAGGCAAAACCTACTCTTGGGCCGACATCGCCAATAACCCATGTGTGCATCACTTGGATGCCAATGGGGGCTCGTCCCACACCAACGCTGAGTGTCATTTTAACGACGACATCAAGAGAGATGATACCGCGGGCTACAAAGCTAAGCGGAAGAAGGGAAAAAAATCCCGAAAAGGACAAGGAGACCAAGGAAGATTCCAACATGGAGGAAGGTGATGCTTCAAATCCCAAGTCGGAAAGGAAGAAGACTTTTCCCACCAAGAAGAACACTTACGTCACCTTCCTCGGATCTCAACCAGCAAAGGTCAAAAAAGCAGTTCTCCACGAGCTCAATGCAACAGTTCCGGCTATCCCTCAGTATCTGGACTGGTCGGAAGTGGCAATCACATTTGATCGCGCTGATCATCCGCCTAAACTACACAGGCGAGGAAAATACGCCTTAATCGTCAATCCACTTATTGACGGTTATGGTTTCTCCAAGACCCTCATGGACAGTGGTAGCAGCATCAATATTCTCTACGTCTAAACGCTACGCCGGATGAAGATCTCGGAAACACAGCTGAACCATAGCTCTGTGATCTTTCACGGAGTTGTCCCAGGAAGGCAAGCTAATTCCCTGGGAGAGATCACTTTGGATGTTACTTTTGGAACTCCAAAGAATTATCGGACGGAGGCACTTTCCTTCGAAGTGGTCCCGTTCAAGAGCGCATACCACGCTATATTCGGAAGTTCAGCTTACTGGGCTTTTATGGCTCATCCGTGTTACATTTACAATATGATGAAAATTCCAGGTCCCAACGGCGTGATCACCATCAGGGGAGACCCGAAGAAGGCGTGAGAGTGTGAAGATGGAAATGCCGCCTTTGCCGAAGCCGTGCTGCACGCCCAGGAGTACCAGGAGATCAAGAAGAGCATAGATCCGTCCGAGATGCCCATGAAGAAGAAGGAGGTGACAAAGCCAAATCCGGAGTTCAAGGCATCAGAAGAGACGAAGCAGACGCCATTGAAGGATGATGACCCCTCCAAGGTGACCCAGATAGGTGTAGGCCTAAGTAGCGCATAGGAAAGCGCGCTCGTCAAGTTCCTCCAAGAAAATCAAGATATGTTCCCATGGTAGCCATCTGACATGACCGGAGTACCTAGGGAACTAGCCGAGCACTCTCCAAATGTAAACCCGAACGCTAAACCCGTCAAACAGTCCTTACGACGGTTTGGTGATGAAAAGCATAAGGCAATAGCTAAGGAACTAGCACGGCTCGAGTTAGCCAGATTCATAGAAGAGGTCATCCATACTGATTGGTCGGCCAACCCTGTAATGGTCCCTAAAAAGGACACCACTGATTTAAGGATGTGTGTTGATTATACTGCCTTGAACAAGGCTTGTCCAAAAGATCCGTTTGCTCTGCCTAGAATTGATCAAGTTATCGATTCTACGGCAGGCTTGGACCTCCTCTGTTTTCTCAACGCATATTCCGGATATCACCAAATCCGGATGAAGGAATCTGACAAAGTCAAAATTTCATTCATAACCCCCTTTGGAACCTTCTGTTTTGTTACGATGCCCTTTGGGCTGAAGAACGCGGGAGCTACGTACCAACGCACGATGCAGCGTTGCCTCCATGACCAACTCGGATGCAATGTACATGCATACGTGGATGATATCGCGGTCATGTCCAAAAAGAAGGAAATGTTGATTTCCGACTTGGAGGAGACGTTCGCCAATTTACGAAAATACAACATCATGTTTAACCCGAAGAAATGCTTCTTTGGAATACCAGCCTGAAAATTGTTAGGTTTCATCGTGTCTCAAAGAGGCATAGAGGTGAAACGCGATAAAAGCAAGGCTATTCTCAATATTTCCAGGCCAACTCGCCTGAAGGATGTACAAAGGTTAACTGGTTGCATTGTTGCGGTCAGCCGATTTGTAAGCCGGCTTGGTGAAAGAGCCGCACCATTATAAAAACTCTTGAAGAAGACCAAGGATTTTGTCTGGACTGACGAAGCTGAAGCTGCACTACAAGACCTGAAGAAAGTACTCTCATCTGCTCCTATCCTTGCAGCACCGGAACCTCGGGAACCGATGTTGCTTTACATTGCTGCGACAAATAAGGTTGTTAGTATAGTTATGGTGGTCGAGTGACCAGAGGAAAATCAGAAGCACCTGGTGCAGCGTCGGACATACGTTGTCAGCGAGGTCCTGACAGAATTAAAACAGCGGTATCCGCAGTATCAAAAGTTGGCTTACAGTGTTTTTCTAGCATCTCGTAAGTTACGACACTATTTTCAGGAGCACCCAATTGCCGTGGTGAGCAAGGCTCCCATGAGAGATATAATCAACAATAGTGATGCCACAGGACGCGTTGCCAAATGGGGCATAGAGCTTGCAGCTTTCGATATTGAGTACAAACCCCGGACAACAATCAAATCCCAGATCCTTGCTGACTTTGTCACTGATTGGACAGAGACCAAGGAGAACATGGACCTCCTTGATTCGGAATATTGGACCCTCTTTTTCGATGGGTCTAAGGCTCGAGGGGGCTTGGGGGCTGGCGTGGTGCTCAAATCACCCCAAGGAGATAAACTTTTATGCGTGTTGCAGATCCACTTCACAGCGACAAACAACATTGCCGACTATGAAGCACTGCTGCATGGAATCCGGATTGCTAAGGACATTGGCATCCGACATTTGATGTGTTACGGAGATTCGGATCTTATTGCTCAGCAAGTCTCAGATATTTGTAATGCAAATAAGCACATGACAGCATATAAAGCTGTCGTGGACGATCTATCTAAATCGTTCGAAGGGTTTGAAGTTGAACACATCCCTCGAGCAGAAAACAAGGAAGCAGATGCACTATCTCGAATAGGCTCTGCACGGAAAGAGGTCCCGGATGGCGTGTTTTTAGAGCACCTCAAAGTTCCCTCGATTAAGGAAGTAGATGAGGAATATCCGACCAAATCCGACTCACCTTTGATAGCAGTTCCTGCTGTAATTCCCAGCTGGACTCAACCCTATCTCGATTAATTGATAGATGGCAAATTACCCGAAGACGAGGTGCTAAGCCGGCAGATTATCCGACGAGCAAAAGCCTATGCTATTGTTAAAGGTGAGCTCTATCAACGGAGTGTTTCTGGGGTTTTTCAGCGTTGTGTATCTCCGGAAGAAGGAGTGGAAATCTTAAGGGAAATCCACGAAGGCGAGTGTGGTCACCACGCTGCAGCCAAATCTTTAGTGGCAAAAGCTTTTCGACATGGATTTTTCTGGCTTACAGCTTAGGCAGATGCCGAACGATTAGTCAAGACATGCAAAGGCTGCCAAAAGTACGCCAAGCAAGCTCATGTTCAGGCTGATCAGCTGCGAACAATACCTATAACATGACCCTTTGCGGTCTGGGGCTTGATATGGTACGACCTTTTAAACGAGCTCCAAGTGGATTTACTCACCTCTTAGTGATGGTGGATAAATTCACCAAATGGATTGAGGCTAAACCTGTCACTAGTTGTGATGGAGCAACAGTCAAAAGATTTGTCGAGGATGTTATAATCCGGTATGGTTATCCGCATAGCATTATCACGGACAATGGAAGCAACTTTTCCATGGGAGAATTGGCAGAATTCTGCGACGAGCAAAGTATCCGGCTTGACATTGCGTCAGTCGCACATCCACAGGCTAACGGACAAGTCGAAAGAGCAAATGGTTTAATTCTACAAGGCTTGCAACCAAGACTCGAAGCACCACTACGACGTGCTACGGGGTCTTGGGCAGAGGAACTACCCTCTGTAATTTGGAGTTTACAAACAACTCCGAATAGGTCAACAGGATATACACCTTTCCTCTTGGTCTATGGCGCAGAAGCAGTTTTTCCTAGTGATTTAATTCATACTTCTCCTAGAGTGGCTGCATATATCGAAGAGGATGCCGAGATTTCTCGACAAAATGATCTCGACTTAGTCGAAGAAGTTCGCGTCGTTGCTGAAATGAGATCTACAGCCTATCAGCAGAAGTTACGCAAGTATCATAGCCAGAGAGTCTAAACTAGATCTTTCAATAAAGGTGATTTGGTTCTCCGGCTTGTGCAACAAAGAAAGAACAAACTTTCCCCAGTATGGGAAGGGCCCTTTTTAGTTAGTCGAGTATTGCACAATGGATCGTACTACTTAACTGACATGAGGCCAGTCAAAGAAAGACATGCTACTAAGAAGAGAAAGAGAGCTGGAGGCAATACAAATCCGGATGAGTTAGATAGACCGTGGAATATTGCTCAGCTACGTCCCTTTTATTCTTAGTTTATCCTTCTTTGTAATCATAAATATGTACATGTTCTGTGAGAAATAAAAGTTTTGGTTACCTCAAAGTTTTTCTAAGAAGTTTGTACCATCTTATTTCCTAATGGTCATGTCTTAGTCGAAAATCCCAGAATGCTTGAAAGTTCTTTATGCTCATGTTCGTTCTGGTTTAGATTTCCGATTCTAAAACTGCTACCTTCGGGTATAACTCTAAAAATTCCAGTCTTTACTTTGGTTATTTGTCTGATTGTTGGATGCGGGTATTTTCCGAGTAGTGAAATGTTGGTACTGGAAGCCGGCTTTGTTTCCGATTTTAAACTGGTTTAGCAATTGAGCTCCGTTGCTCGACAAAGTTTCCGGCTGAAGGTTTGGCCGGCTCACTAAAGGGACGTGGCAGAAAGCCAGATAAACGATAAGTAGAGACGGAAAGTTCCAAGTGCTTATGAAAACATTTCAGGCACGCAAAAAATCTAAGACAAAAGAGCTGAATAGATTAAAAAACTTAGCACTAGCAAAAGTCATAGTACTTAATATTTACAAGCGCATCATATTCTTTCACAAAATAATACATAAGTTTGTGGTCTATGATGCAGGAGGAGATGAAGGATCTGCCGGCTCGCTGGTAACTGCGCCTTGATATCGTTTCGAGATGTCCGGATCCGAGGTGGTCTGTTCATCGTCGGAAACTTCTTCGGCTTCTTCTGCAGGAGGAGGTGGGGTATCCACGCGGGTGAAGAAAGGGACCTCGTAGCTGGTCAGGTCAGCTACGTGGCACCCATATCCGGCGCAGGAGTCCATGATGGCTTGAAGGTCCTGCTCCTGGTCGTCTTCGTCTACCTTGCAGTACCATCTGGTCACTTGCCATATCTCCATGTTTCCATGGTGGCTCATGACCATGGTAAGAGCGTTCTGCGCAGCAGTCCGCGCGTAGGACATGTTCCAGTCCCGAACGAGCTGCAGCATCTCCTTGGCCTTCTCCCGCACCTGGAAGTCTGACATGCTTGGCATGTCCGGAATCCTAAGAGACTCGCCAATGTCCTCAAGGGACTGGCAGTAGTCATGAATAAGATCACCGACTTGGGTAAGCCGGTGACTGTGGGGCTCGGACGAGGAGGAGTCCGTCAAGTTCAGAGGACCTATACACAAAACAAGTCAAGGAAAATCCGACATTGATGAAAGTCGAAGAAATGATAAGTCAGACAGATGGAACGTACCAAGAATGACGTCGTCAATCTTGGACTTCTCCTCCTGGAGACTCTGGAGTTTAGCCCGGAGAATTTCGGAGAGATCCTTCTCTCTGCCAAGCTCATTCTTAAGATCCGAGATAATTTTATCCTGAGCAGCGATCTTGCGATCATGCTCTTTAGTGGCCATGGAAGAGGATTCAAGGACTTGAGCTATCCTCCTTTCATGATCAGCCTTGAGCTTATCCAGCTCTTGGCGTAGTCCCTTGCTTTCCACCACCAGGGTCTTGAGGTTCTCGGCCTCTTCAATCATAGCGATGGATTGTTTCACCAACGTTGTAAGTCAAAAAGAACAATAGTTCAGAAAAATTCGACATTGAAAAAGCAAAAGACAAGGTTTGAATCTCAGAATGTTTACCTTTGGCTTCATCCTTGGCTACCTTGAGCTCAGCATTTTTAAGCCAGAGAGCTTTGATCTCTCTCCGCTTATCACAGACATTGGTTAATAATTCCTGGTTATAGGAACATACTCTCTATAAGTCAGAAAGCTACTTAAGACTCGGGCTAATATTTTTTGCTAAATATCAGCACGAGCCTTGGGGGCTACACTAGTTCGTTCTTTGGTATCCTAATGAAAGCATAAACCCAGATTTCTATATCCTACTTCATGCTTGGGGGCTAGAGGATATGATATAACATAATGTAAAAACAAGAGTTGGAAATTCCGACTTACATATTGCTCGCGGGTGAGTTTGTCTAACCCCGCGTTCACTTCAGCTGCCACCTTCTCGGCAAGGGTAAGAGGAATTACTAGGGCTGTTGGAAGCTCGCCAGTCCTGATTCTCTCGTCGCGAAGGCGGACTTGAGCGAGAAGGTCAGAGAACTTGATGTCCTCTGCTTCTTGCGCTTCCTCTTCAGGGGATAGATGGCTTTTGTCCAGGACTTGCCTGGCTAGCCGCTGGATCTCCTCTGCAGATTTCCGGGATAAGCCAAACTTGGCAAGTCTGGGATTGCTGAGGAGGTTGTCGGCGAAGACTTCAGCCGAGGGATCATTACCCGAAGAGGGTTCACCCTTATCTTGAGCTGACGCACCCACGGTGACGTCAGTGTGTGACCCAAGGATCACAGGCGCCGTTGGAGGAGCCGGATCTTCTGCAACGACCGGAGAAGGAGTAATCGCTGGTGTTGTAGAAGGTTGAGGGGCAGGAGTCGGAGGAGCCGTGGCAGGGGAAGTTATGGTAAGCTTCGTTTGTCGCAAGGGTTTCAAAGGAATCCCTTTCCCCTTGCCCTTGATGATTGATTTTGCTCTGAGAAAGTAGTAAAGTCGGAAACATTACATCTCGGAAAGAAACTTGAGTAAAGTACAAAGGCGAAAATGTTGTGACAAAAGGTTACCTTTTCACGACTGGCACCTCGTTTGTGCCAACTGCCACTGTCGGAGCTTTACGCTTCTTGAGTGCAAGATCCGGCAATGGGACTACTTCGGTCTCCTGAGAAAACTCAGGAGGATATCCTTCGAGTGGAGCAAGCTCCGACTCGGGGAGGTCAGCAAGCTGAAAACAGGAAAGCATATCAGCATTGCAGTATATAACTTAAAGGTTGAAACACATAAAAGGTGTATTGATGGAAGCTTACCAGCACCACGGGGTTTTCCGCCGTGTGCATATCCAGAGAAACCTCCGGAATTTTCCTCTTGATCCGCTCCTTGATCAGCCATTTGATCTGGCTTATGTAACCCTGGGCGGTGTAGGCTTTGGGGCTGATGCGGAGGGATTCTTTTTTGGAAGACGTGATGGAGTGCATCAGTCTATCCCCGTGGTACTGAAGTGGCTGGATCTGACGTGAGACCCAGCAATGGACTAAGTCGGATCCCTTCAGACCCTTGTGCTTGATCAAATACTCGATCCGCCTCTTAGCGAGGATCAGATCATCGGTGAGAGCCGGAGCAGCCTCGTCCCAGGAAGGATGGGCTGTGGCGGCTCCATCGACAAAAGCCGGCAAAGCAGTAGCTTTGCCGGGAGCTGGAATATCCCTATGGTAGAAGAAAGTGGCTGGCCATTGTTTGACCGAGTCACTGGCAGAAATTTTGGGATAGGACCGGTCTCCTTTAACAGAAAAACAAATGGTACCGGTGATATAAGGAACACTGACAATGATGGAATTTCTCCGGGCATGGAAATAGTACCGAAAGAGAAGCAAACTCGGCCTAATGACGAGAAAGCCCTCGCAAAGCGCAGCATATGCGCTCATTTCTAGAAGAGAATTGGGAGGAAGATTGTGGAGTTGAACTCCATAGTGATCTATCACCTCGGAGAAGAACTCCGAGGGAGGAAAGGACAAACCTCGGTCCAGATGGGTGCCGAAGTGGACACGCTCGCCCTCGTGCGGGTTGGGGACGGTTTCGCCGAGGCCGGTCCGCCAGTCGCCGGCGGCAAGAAGCCCCTCCTTCTCCACGTTCTTGAGGCTTGCCTCGTCGAGGGTGCAGGGGATCCAGATTCCCCGGAAACTCTCCTTCTCCGCAGCTGCTTCCGCCGACGCCGTCGCCACTGCTTCCGCCAAACCAGAGGAAGAAGAAGATGAAGCCATTTTTCTCCGGTGGAAAAGGTGACCTTAAAGTGGCGGCGCTAGGAGCTCTGTGGGAGGAGGACGAGGAGGCTCTGGGCGCGCAGGAGGATTGGGAAGGAAGGAACGGCAAAGGACTGGTGGAGAGGAGAAGAAGAAATCTAAACCCCTTATATCCACCTACCTGTGCCAAGATTCGTGCAAACGCTACAGTGTAACCGCCACGCGTCGTGGAAAGAACTGGGAAGGGCCCGCGCGATGATTGCGTTGCCTCGATCTCCACGCACGCATTGAAACGGTGCCTCGGTTCCACGAACCGCAGGACCCACCAACGGTCGTGCTGACGGAACGTCTGTCAGATGATGTGACTTGACCATGCTTGTGTCAGGTGGCGTTAGAGACCAAGTTCCGGCTTAGTTTAAAAGCGAGCTGGAAAATCCGAGTAACCCATTGAAAGGTCCGACTTACTTTTAAGACCCGGATCGTATTTTTTGTTGTGAAGTTTCAGGAACCCTTCAAGATTCTGCAAGCCGAAGATCAAGCTAGACGATGATAAAATCCGACTTTTGATCTTGGAGGCCTCTGGGGGCTGCTGTTGGGGATATACTTTCCGGCTATCCTCACAGTTCCTCACTGACCAGGGTGGCCCACTTCGGGTTAGAGCTTTGCTTCACGGGCGGCCCAGATAGAGAGAGAAGACAGAGTCCAATCCGGCTACGGGAAGGCCCAGAAGACTTATCGACTTAGGCCCATAATGTTACTTGTAGTTCAAGATGTACTCTGTAACCAACTCTTAGTCGTAGCCGGATTGATCTCTCCTGTAAACCCTAGGCCGGATATCTATATAAGCCGTCCTAGGGAGAGCCTTTAGGGCACACCCAATACTTTAGACCCTCAACTCGCATAGGCGATACCATTGTAACCCATATTCCGGCTCTGCCGTATTACTGGATTGCTAGCAGGAGTAGGATCCGTCCAAAGCCGGTGGATTCGAACCTGGGTAAACTTGTGTGCTCACCGTCCCGGAACACCGTACGTCTCACACCCCTCTATTTCGCACGCCTCGAGGACCCCCTCATGGCGTACTTGTCATCAATCTGACGATAATGGTGAGGGTGTGGTTCTTCTCTGCTGCGAAAGTGTGATTCTGGTTGGCGTAGGCACGGGCATTGTCCAATTCCTTCTGGGTCTCATGCAGCATGAAATCGAGGTGATCCACATGAAGCTTCAGCTCTGGATGTCCTGGCATGGCCAAGGGTTGTCCCATAGAACCACGTCTTGCGTAGTGAGAGAAGCTAGTGCCATTGATCTGGTTGATGTTCTACGCACACAGACGGACAAGTGCTTCCTACATTGCTCTAGGTAGTCCATCCAGACAGTTGTTCTCCCTCAATGTGAACTGTATCTTCTCCGAGGTGGGTGGCTCCATCTTTCCTCTTAGATCTGCAATGATCAACCACTTCATTTCTCCTCCTGGTTGATCATTGAGTTGCGCTCCATAGAACTTGGGGTGCGGGCGTCCAAGAAACTCTACTAGCTGACTCAAGTCCCTCTCGAAGATGAGCTCTCCACCGTTTCCTAGCTGAGAGAACTTGATGTACTTGACTTCCATCTATAAGAAATTAGGATGTGTAAGTTAGTGAGGTGATCAAGTGTGTCAAATTTTATGTAGGATTACAAGAATTTTTTAGGAACAAGTGAACTCTTTTTCGAAAGAATCTCAAGGATAAGAGTGAGAATAAGTTTTCATAAATCCTCACTTCCTTTATTTTGAAACTAAGTTTTTCAGACGTCCATTCTAACTAGGGTCTCCTATGGTCAGGATGGCTCTGATACCAACTTGTGAACACCCGGATTTTTAAGTCCAGATGCCTATTATGCCGTACATCGCAATCCCATGAATACCATTTTTGTGAGACATAACAGAGCGTAAATAAATGTTGTAGAGTCTCCATCTTCATTGTCACGGGCAATGCTGACGATGGGAGATGGTCCTAGTTATCATAGACATCCTGATGTTCTTCCTCCTGATAGTCCTCTTCATAGTCTGGCCATGTGAATAGCCAGGGACAAATCCATGAGTACTCTTAAAGTACTTGCAAACTATCATTAATGTAAGTAAGACAATTCTAGTAGGAATCCTAAGCTCTAGGCTTGTTTGCATTAAGCTAGTTTTATTTCAGAAGTACTTAGTACTAAAGCCTATTTTAGTTGTCTAGATTACTCAAGTGGGAACCTAGTTTTCATTTCCACAACCCAGTTGTGTTCAAGTCAAAGTCATATTTCAAGCCGCAAGTCATTTTGAAAACATCTGACAACGGAATAGTATGGCCATCCAACTGTCCATGACTGCTGATGGCTCAAAATATATTCAAGCTCATTGGGAACCCCAAGAGGAAGGTATGATGAGCAGAGTAGAAAGTTTCCCTCAGTTATGAAACCAAGGTTATCGAACCAGTAGGAGCAAGGAAACACCTCCAAGGAGTTGCTTCCAACTTGGAATCCTGCACAACACAACCACAGAACTTTGCCCCCAACATAAAGTGAGGTTGTCAATCTCACCGGTTTTGCTAAAAACAAAGGATTAAACGTATTGTGTGGAAGATAGTAATTGCTTGTATAAAGTAAACATAAAACAGTAAATAGATTGTAGATTGATGGTAAAAGAATGGACTGGAGTCCATAGTTCACTAGAGGTGATTCTCCTTAAGATAGATGACATGTTGGGTGAACAAATTACAGCGGGGCAATTGACAGACACCGAGAAAGCATACATGCATATACTAATTATCTTGACTCCTATGAGATTTGATTGGGCATTACAATATTATACATAGACCGTAATCCAACTACATCTATGAGTAATAATCCACCTTCAGTTTATCATCTGAACCCCCTCCAATATTAAGTTGCAAGCAACAGATAATTGCATTAAGCAAAGTGTGTAAAGTAAACAATACGATTGTTCTATGAACAAAGGATTGCTTCTCCCTAGTAGCAACAGGACATCTAGTACCTTAGAGATTTCTGTCACTTCCCTAGATTCCTAGAGGCATGAACCCACTATCGAGCATAAATACTCCCTCTTGGAGTTGCTAGTATCTACTCGGCCAAGATAGCTACTAACAACGGAAAGCATGCAAGACCACAAATAACATAGACATGATAGAATCAATAATCAATCTGAAATAGCATCTCAATATACATCCGATCCCTGCAAACACAACACTAATTATTATAAATAGATGATCTTAATTATGAACGGAGCTCACAAGATCTAGACATGGTAGCACAAAGGAGAAGAACCAACCATATAGCTACTGCATGGACCCGTAGTCCAGGGATGAACTACTCATGCATCACACCGGAGGTAGGCATGGTGATGAAGAAGGCCTCCAGGGTGATCTCTCCCCTCCGGCAGGGTGCTGGGAAGAGCTTTAGATCCCTCCCGATCTAGGGATGGAGATGGCGGCGGCTACAGACTGTTTCATGGAATTTTGATCGGGTGCTTAGGGTTTTCGTCTCGGGGGGAATATATAGGTGAAGGGGCAAGGTTGGTGGAGTACCAGGGGGCCCACACCCCCTGGTGGCGCAGCTAGGGCTGGCTGTGCCACCACCAGGTGTGGCCGCCCTGGTTCCCCTCTTCGTCTCCCCTCGGGACTTCGTATTCCTTCTTGTGAAATATTGACTTGGGCTTTTGTCCGGTCCAATTCCGAGAATATTTCCTTACTAGATTTTCTGAAACCAAAAACAGCAAAAAATAGGCAACTGGCACTATGGTATCTTGTTAATAGGTTAGTTCTAGAAAATGTGTAAAAATACTCCAAAGTATGGACAAAACATAAGAAAGTAGATATAAAACAAGCATGGAACATCGAAAATTATAGATACGTTTGCAACGTATCAACATCCCCAAGCTTAACTCCTGCTCGTCCTCGAGTAGGTAAGTGATAAAAACAGAATAATTTTTGAGGTGACATGCACCATCATAATCTTGATCAAAGTATTTATAAAACATTGATAGTTAGGATCATAGTACTTTAACATAGCATGAAAGATATAGTTCTAACAATAAGACATAGCAACTATGTTGTAACATGAAAAGGTACAAACAAAAGATTCATGAATAACAATGGTTTGAAAGACGTGTGTTTGTTTCACATATAGAAAACATAATAAGAATGGTATTCAGCTTGTCCCTCATAGTGTAGCAAGACATAAATGCATAGGACACCTTCAAAGTTCATAAGGGTGACTAGATACAAATAGTTTAAGAACAAGCAATATCAAAGTTATGAATCAATCAACAAGTCTTGGGACAATGCACATTAAACTAAGAATGGCCACTATGCGCTCTCAATAGGTGCATAAAGATAGAAGATGGAGAATCAACAAAGTAAAAGAAAGTCTCTTCATAGAAGGAAGCAAGGATTCAAATCTCATAAAGAGCTTCCAAAAATTATGGTACTTATTAGCTTTCATCTCGCATTGCCCCTATCATAAGCATCTTTAGGTGGTTAAGGTTAAAGTGAACAAATATGAAGATATGCTTGACAAGTTATAAGCTGAAAATCTCATGCCCCTTACTTACGAGTACTGTTCCTCATGCTACTCAAGTTTAGTCACAAGTAAGTTCTTGTCATTGTAAGTACATGTGTATCATAGAGAACTGCCAACGGGGTACCCCTTGCCCGATGATACGGAAGAATCCCCATATCAAAATGACCAGGCAAGCAAACAATGAGCATCTCAGCATCCTTTTATTTCCTATTTGCATAGGATTTTTTTCCTTTTCTTTTTTTCTATTTTTTTCTTTCCTATTTACATAGGCTTCTTTTTTTTATAGAGGATGCTTCATAGATTGCTCACTATGGTTACGCTGCAGGTTTCCACCATGATTAGGAATGGATTAGTCCAGCCGCCCAGGCGTTTCTCTAACACATATACGAATTCCATGAGCCTTACAAGCTCCCCTTTTATTTCACACCACCAGGATCCATAAGCAAAAGAACATGATATCAACTAAATAAAGTGCAATGTTGAAAGTGTTCCCCATGACAGCATGGTTCTACTAATCCACAACTTACAAAATGCAAGCATATACGCAACATAGATGTGCACAATGGTTCAAGTTTATTAAGTGCAAGAAAAGTAAAGTGTGCCATCAAGTTTGTGAGAGCTTTAATCACTAATTTTCACATAACAAGTTTAATTTGGAAGGTAGATAAAAACATGAATATACTTGGAATAGCAAAACGCTAATAGGTAGGTATGGTGGACTCTTGGGAATAACTTGGTTTTATATGGAGTTGGATGCATGAGTGGAACTCATACTTGATATGGAGGCTAGCAAAAGACTAGGAGCGACCAACTAAGAGAGCAATAATGGCCATAATCATGCAAAGCGACAAAACATTATTGATTAAAGCATAAAGTGATATTACAAGACGAAAACTAAATGATCATAGAGGCTATGGTGACTTGGTATAGTCTTAACATGGTGTGATCATGCGCCAAGTCAACCCAAATAAAGCATCAAAGGAGAATACCACAATATTATGCTTTAATATGCTAAAACAATGCATGATTCTTTCAAGGCACATTAAGAAATCTCAATTGTTTGTAACATGTCATGCTACATCAATAATCACTAAGCATAAATCTAAATCAATATCTAGCATGACATGATAAAGCCTAATCCACAGTCAAAAACAAGCTCCTTTTATACCACTTAAGCATGAACTTTCCTACTCTTTTCCAATCCAAATCAACTTATTTGAAAACTAATGTATGAATGCGGGGGTCCAACCAACTTATTCAAGCAAACTAAGAAAACGAAAACTAAAAACGAAAATGAAGCTCCAAGAACAACAAAAGTGTGCATGAAACAATAAAACTGAAGTGTTTGGAAGAAACCTGAGATTTTTATTGATGAAGAAGGGGATGCCTTGGGCATCCCCAAGCTTTGACGCTTCTACCTGTTGAATATTTCTTGGGGTGACACGGATGGCATCCCAAAGCTTGAGCTTTTGTCCATACTTCATCTTATCACATTACTCTTCCCTACACTTTAAAATTTCCTTCATAAAAACTTCATACAATCTTCATTAGCAACATTAGTGCACTCAAGATAATAAGTCTTTTGGTTCATTTTCAACACAAGTAAAACTTCCATTAAAACAAAAGCTACTATAGTACTTCCTTTTAAAAGGTCAAGAATTTTGGCAAGAACTCAAAGAGAAAGAGATTAAGAGGCAAATGCAAATAATGGCAGAAATATGTTAAAACAGACCAGCAGGTAAAAACCGATTTTTTTGAAGACCATATGTTGCTCAAATCGAAAAGTGTTGAACTAACAAAAGTTAGATAACAACCTGGGGCAGAAGCACAAACACTTACAGCTCAATCCGACGTACAGATATTTTTCCCGGTTTTTTACAGCAAAGCACAAAAATCTGTTTCGGGATAGCAACTTTCCCAAATATTACTTCTCTCTCATTAGAGGTTACTCTTGGCACAAAAACCACACAAAAATGATAAGGAGAGGTTATTACTGAAGAAATTACTTCCAAGACTCAACAGAAGATTCCTAAGAAAATTTGGGTTATCTCCTAATAAGTGATTTTCTTTAACGCCTTTGAGCTAGCCATAAGAAGCAAGAAAAGAATCAAGTATTCTCAAATGAAGAAGCATTAAGAGAAAATTTTGTTTTAATAGGAGAGGAAAAAGGAATCTTCTCTCTATTCTTAGGGAAGTGTTCTATACCTTTCTTGTGTGGAAATTGATATTTAATGGTGCCTTCTTTCATATCAATAATGGCACCAACAGTTCTAAGAAAAGGTTTTCCCAAAGTAATAGGACACGAAGTATTGCATTCAACATCCAAAACATAGAAGTCAACGGGGACATAGGCATTGTTAACCATAATAAGAACATCATTAATACTCCCCATGAGTTTCTTTTTAGCATTATCATCAAGTTGGACATTTAAATAACAATCTTCCAACGGTGGTAAATCAAGCATTTCATAAATCTTTCTAGACATAATAGAAACACTACTATCAAGATCACATAAAGCTTTGAGATCAAGATCATTCACTTTCATACTAATGATGGGTTCCCAACCATCTTCTAATTTCATAGGAATAGAAGCTTTATGTTTCATATTTTCTTCTTTAATTTTTATGCGAGCATCGGTAATGTGTTTTGTAAAGGCCATATTCATAGCACTAGCATTAGGACTTTTAGCAAGATTTTATAGGAACATAATTACTTCAGAGATATTGCAACCATCAAGATCAAAATCATAATTATCATCTAAAGTAGTAGAGCTATTGTTTCCCATATTTCGAAGAATTTCAGCATTTTTATTAGAAAAGGTTCCATTGGGTTTACTAGCTTCAACACTAGTGGTAGTGATAGTAGAAATACTAATATTTCTAGCAATTTCATCTTCTCTTTCCCACTTAGCATGCAATTCATCTAACAGTCTAACATTTTCATAAATTCTAACTTGTATGGCATTAGTAGCAGCAAAGGGATTTTCAATAGTTTCAGGTCTAGCAGCCATTTTATTCAAAGAAGATTGTGGTTCAGACAATGATGTTATATTTCTTTTAGCATTGGAGAGTTTTTCCACAATAGTTTTATTGAAGGCAGTTTGTTTACTAATAAAATCTGTAAGCATGACTTCAAGTCCAGAGGGTGCACTTTTATTATTGTTGTAGGAATTTCCATAAGCATTACCATTATTGGGAGGATATGGCCTATAATTATTATTACCAAAATTATTCCTATAGGCATTGTTGCTGAAATTATTATTTCTGATAAAGTTCACATCAAGTTGCTCTTCTTGAGCAACCAAAGAGGCTAAGGGAACATGATTTGGATCAATATGAGCTTTCCCATTAACAAGCATAGACATAATAACATCAATTTTATCACTCAAGGAGGAGGTCTCTTCAATAGAATTTACCTTCTTACCTTGTGGAGCTCTCTCAGTGTGCCATTCAGAATAGTTAACCATCATATTATCCAGAAGCTTTGTTGCAGCACCCAAAGTAATGGTCATAAAGGTACCTCCAGCAGCAGAATCCAGTAGATTTCTTGAAGAATAATTCAGCCCTGCATAAAAGGTTTGGATAATCATCCAAGCACTTAGTCCATGACTGGGACAATTCTTTACCAAAGATTTCATTCTTTCCCAAGCTTGAGAAATATGTTCAATATCAGATTGTTTAAATTTCATTATTTCGCTTCTCATAGATATAATCTTAGCAGGAGGATAGTATTTTCCAATGAAAGCATCTTTGCATTTAGTCCAAGAATCAATACTATTTCTAGTTAGGGATAGCAACCATTCTTTAGCTTTTCCTCTCAAAGAGAAAGGAAACAATTTAAGCTTAATAATATCTCCATCTATATCCTTATGCTTTTGCATCTCACAAAGTTCAACAAAGTTATTAAGATGAGCAGCAACATCTTCAGTACTAATACTAGAAAATTGTTCTTTCATAACAAGATTGATCAAAGCAGGTTTAATTTCAAAGAAAGTAGCTTCAGGAACAGGTGGAGCAATATGTGTGCACATGAAATCATTGTTCTTCGTGCTAGTGAAGTCACACAACTTAGTGTTTTCAAGAGTAGTCATTTTTTTGTATTTTTAATATAAAAAAGCAAACTAGTACAACTAATTTTTTTGTGTTTTTGATAAAAGAACCAAGAAAACAAAGCAAAAATAAACTAAGCAAAACAAAAACAAAAACAAAGTAAAGAGATTGGTTATGAGGGACTCCCCTTATGAAGATGTCCTTGACTCCCCAGCAATGGCGCCAGAAAAAAGCTTGATGGCTCAAAATATATTCGAGCTCGTTGGGAACCCCAAGAGGAAGGTATGATGAGCACAGTAGCAAGTTTCTCTCAGTTATGAAACCAAGGTTATCGAACCAGTAGGAGAAAGGAAACACCTCACAAGATCTAGACATGGTAGCACAAAGGAGAAGAACCAACCATCTAGCTACTACATGGACCCGTTGTCCAGGGATGAACTACTCACGCATCACACCGGAGGAAGGCATGGTGATGAAGAAGGCCTCTAGGGTGATCTCTCCCCTCCAGCAGGGTGCCGGGAAGAGTTTCAGATCCCTCCTGATCCAGGGATGGAGATGGCAGTGGCTACAGACTCTTTCGCGGAATTTTGATTGGGTGCTTAGGGTTTTCGTCTCGGGGGGAATATATAGGCGAAGGGGCAAGGTCGGTGGAGTACTAGGGGGCCCACACCCTTGGTGGCGCGGCTAGGGCTGGCCGTGCCACCACCAGGTGTGGCCGCCCTAGCTCCCCTCTTCGTCTCCCCTCCAAACTCCGTATTCATTCTGGTGAAATATTGACTTGGGCTTTGTCCGGTCCAATTCCGAGAATATTTCCTTACTAGCTTTTCTGAAACCAAAAACACCAGAAAACAGGCAACTAGCACTGTGGCATCTTGTTAATAGGTTAGCTCCAGAAAATCTGTAAAAATACTCCAAAGTGTGGACAAAACATAAGAAAGTAGATCTAAAACAAGCATGGAACATCAAAAATTATAGATACGTTTGCAACGTATCAACCGCGGACACGGCTATTCGAATAGTTTGACACTCTGCAGAGGTGATACACTTTCACCACAAAATTTGATACACCCGTCAGGGATAACCCTGAATCATCTTACTTGGTATGTGGATAATCAATCCTAACATTTTCAATTACACACCCTAGTATAGGCACCTCCCCTATGAGCTTGGCCTCCTATCCATGGCCATCTGCCATCCCCGGAACTGCATAGGTGGACATTCATAGTAACGAGGTAGCCTCAGCTTAACCTCTTTTCCACAAGGGAACCCATACTAAGACATATAAACTTCTAGTTAAGCCCTACTCAAATCAGGTATTGTGGTTGTACAGTAAAAGCTGGAATGGTATCGCATCCGAACCCAACCATCAGTTTTTATTCAAAGTCAAAGCACATGCCTCATTCATCACCATTTTCAAGTCATGGGGTTTCATAACCCATGTCAAAACATTTCAATAGAATGACTCATCATTCTAAGGTTTTCATAATCATTTGCTCCAAGTGTTCCCATCTAAAGTGATCAATATTAGTTTAGCACTAGCAACTATCAATGAGGGTATCACTATTGAGAGGCACTAATCAAGTGTAACTACCCAAGCCTAATTCTATGCTCCTGAGGGCATCTATCCTATTTTCCACTAATCACCAATAATTAACTATTTAAGAAACATTCATAAAGGTAAAATAATAAAGCTTGCAGGTAAAACTTGGGATTGGTAAAGTTGCATCTCAATAGCATGCATAGTGTATCCTGCATAGGTTAGCTTGCATAGTGGAGCTTGCATTGGTTGGTACAGTTGTCGAAGTTCTCTTCTTCTTCGTAGAATTCTTCCTCCCCGTAGCCTGGGTTGGTACTAGCGTCTATAAATAAATATGAGGTACACAATCACCAAATAATACTTAGATACTTATATTTAGCACAAAACGGTTCACACTAGATGATCTAGCATCATCTCAATCACTACATCAAATATTGACTTGGCCTTATTTATCTTATTTTAGAAATGCAATTTCTACTCATTGAAAAATACTTAAGATTTAATATTTTCCAATTATAAAATATGGGATCATGTTGACACATGTCATCACCACATATTCCAATACTTGGGAATGTGACTTAAAGTGGTTGGCCTATATTACAAAGTTTAATCTTGCTATTTAATATTATTAAAGTGACTAGAATTTCCATATAGCCATTGTTTTAATATGAGCCCATGACTACTGCATGTAAACTAAATATTTTTACATATTCAGATTGAACATGGCAAATGTGATTTTTGTGAGTTGGAATCAACTCAAAATCATTTATGGTTGATTTTAAAAAATGTTTGAAGTTAGAAAAGTCATTGTCTTGTTATTTTTACTATGGGTTATCTATAAATTAAAACTATTTGAATCCAACAGGAGTGTTTAGAGATTTTCATTTCCTTTCTAACAAAATTGTAATCATGCAATTTGGTTTAGTAAATAACTCTGAATTCAATTTTTAAATTAGCTACAAAAAACGATTTTGAAATAAAAAGGAAAATCCATATTTGAATTCGTGGGCATGCGCAGGAACGATATTGGGCCGGCCTAACTGCAAGGCGCACGTGCAGTGGGCTGCACTTCCACTGGCCCCACCTGTCAGCGGCTATTCTAACACAAAGCGGTACGTGCTAATCTGGGCCGCACGATTAGAGCGCGATCAACGGCTCAGCGTCATCGTCTCCGTCGCACGGCGTTCACAAGATTTCAACCCTAGCTCTATGGCGGGGGTCATTGGGGGCTTACCAGGGCTCCAGCTAGGTGTGGCGGTGCGAGTGAACGAACTGGTCGACGACGGCTGTTCGAATGGTAGTCGCGGCAGCTCTTGGGGCGGCTCCTTTCGCTGGCTCCGTTCCACCATAGTAGCAGCAAGCTCTGGTGAAATTCCAGCGCTGCACTGCTCGCCTTGCTCCGGGGAAGGGTCAGAGGGGTTGCTGGGGGAGAGGTGAGTCTAGTGGGGTGCATTTTGAGGCAAGCGGCAGGGTCTATTTATACCCCAGCGAGGGGAGCATTGGGGCATGGCTCGGGCTCATCGGCGACGTTGATACAAGGGGCTATAAGCATGGCTGAGGGTGTAGGTCGACGCGGTGCTCCCTGGTGGTCGTCATGCGCACAGTGGCACGGCGAGGCACGGTCTTAATCGGACGGGGACGTCCATGCTCTGCTCGGGTACCGCGGATGTTCGTCATGGTGTACGGTGGTCACGGGTCGCGCGGCGTCAAACGGGCGTGTATGGGAGGTCGCTAGCGTCGTGGTGATTGCATTGATGCAAGGAGAGAGTGAGGCATGGCGTGGTTGCGCGGGACGGCTCGGTGCTTTGGCGTGCGCTCGAAATGGCAAAGAGATAAATGGGCGCGGTAGTGCTGGCGCCTCCACTTGCTGTCGTTGGCCGAGGCATACACTGGCGGGTGCGGTGAGGTCACACCTATCTCCTAGTGGTCGTGGTTGAGGGTGGCGAAGCGTATAGCGTCGCGTCCATGTCTGGCCATCATGGTATGGTTAGGTACCACTTTGCACTGGTCATTTGGTCGAGTGAGAGAGGCTCAATTGCACGGGCTGGTACTGGGGTGATGGGCGAGTAGTGGAGGCTAGGACGAGTAAAAGGATGATCACAAGATTGATCAAAATAGTGTATACTTGGTAGTTGTGTACTGCGCTTGCTAAGTGCTCGATCAAATGGCCGCATGAAATAAACATTTGAATTTTCAAATGATATTTTGTGGGTGTGTTGGTCATATGCTTGAGTATCTCTGGTTGCAAGGATTGGTCAAGTGGAGAAAGTTTGGATGGTTTTTTTAAAATGGCTATCTTGATGCATACACTTGATTCAATTTTGAAAATTCCCTCAAATGGATTTGAATATGTTCTGGTGAGTTTTGAAAGTTCACTTGTGTTTATTATCACTTGGTCTAGCAAGGTGAGAAAAGAAATGGAATTGTTTCTATTTGAAATCTTTTAATAGAGATGCCCAAAGTGTTCTAGGTGTTAACTTTGTAAAAATTACCATTAGGTCATATGCTTTATAATTTGATTTTCTTTTGATTTGATTTGGTTTGTATTTGACCTAGATGATATTATTTTGATCCTTAAATCAATCCTCAACATATATAACAATCAAACATGGCATATCATGCATTCATACATCATTAATAAAAACACACTTGCATTCATAAGGGTTTAAGATTAAAAGTTTTGGTTAACTCTAATTTTGGTTTCTTGGAAATTGATAGACTCCTTTTAATATTTTTGAGATGTTACATTTGGCGAATCTGGAGATTTCTTAACGCACCATGGTGGATTATCATTCGTTTATCATGCTTCACATCTTTCGGGCTCCATATCTGCAAGGTTCTCTTTGATACAGGAGAATCTCATCCTTTCATCTCTAATAGCTTTGCTTAAATGTATGAGTTATCATCGGTTCTTATCCAGACCTGTTTATCCTTGTAATCGGTGATCTGATCAACTATGTGAACCAGTTGACATCTCTTTTCCTCATGCATGTCTATTCTTCCAATGCATGTCTTGAGCATTCCTCTGTTTCTTTCCTGCCTCATGAACTTGGTATTCTTGGAACATCTCGATAATTCTTGGTGTTATATCGTGATGATATGCTTGTCTATTCTATATCAGTGGAAGAACATGAAGAACATCTTCTTATCATCCTCTCAAGCTTCATGAGCACATCATCTGTGCAAAGTTCTCAACATGTAACCTCCGACTTTTTGAAGTCACCTATCTCGGCCACGTCCTTTTGCTATAAACATCACTACAATTCTGGAATCATCAAGTGAATCGTTAATTCCATCCTTCACCTTCAACCATCCAGAGTTTTGCTTGTTTGGTAAGTTATCATCGTCATTCCCCTGAAGCTTTCATCAAGACTGTTATATCTCTCTCGGATCATCTTAAGAAGGACAAGAAATCCTTTTGGTCTTTTGCTTAGCACCAAATCTTTTGAAGACCCTCTCTCTTTATCTCCTATCCTCACTCCCCGGATGCCACAAAGACTTTTCAGATCTTTTGTAATCCTTCTAGTCAAGTTGGTGCTATCTTTTTCTCTATCTATTGAATCTTGTAGCTGTTCTCCGTAATCTTTGTTCATACCTTTTCCGATGGCCAGGAACTTCCAACATGACGGCAACATCATCATCTTTATCTACTTTCGATCCGATAGAGTGTTTGCATCACATCTTTGTTTTCTTATGGAGCTTCATGAATTCTTCTTATCAAGATCTTCAATCTAAATTTTTGAGTGTTGGGTTGCACAATTTTCCTATTCATGTACGGAGTAATGCTTTGGGTGCACGATGGATTGATCCCCATTCGACTACTCTTATCATTCACTCTTGTATAGTGAATTGGTGGATTAATGCGATTTCACTCATTCCACGGAAGTCAGAAGTGGCCTTTATCCCTCGAGACTTTACTTCCATCCTTGTTTTCTGGAGTGTTCTCTCAAGAAAGTAATCAATAATCTCTTGTTGGTGGTCTCGTATATTTCAAGATGGAGCACAATCTTCAACAATCTGGTTGAAACAAATGCAAAATCTTCTCAGTCCTCTTCATTTTACCGATGCTCAACATCATCAAACAAGATGGATTGAAGATATCTCTGACTTCATTTGTCATTTATTTTCTCTTGGTAAAGCAAATTATGGTCGATGCCATCAATTGCAATAATCTATTGCAATAACCTTATGGCTAAGGAAAGCAATAAGAACCTCTACAATAAATTCCAGATCTTCTATATTCAACTTCTTTCCCAGGATTACACCAGAAACTCATGTCACTCTTTCTCTTGAAGATGAATCCGCGCACCTCGATTGCGTGATCCTTTGGTTCTTACCGGCGCAAGAAGAATCTAATCCGAGAAGTCCTAACCCAAATCTTTTCTGTGGTATCGAGGAATTATATTGTTTGAAGGCAATATTGTTTTTCCAAACTTCATTTCTTAAACCTAAGGGACGAAAACAATGCTATTTTCATAGTGGTTGATAACTTCTACAAAATCTCTCTTTCTTCCGGCGAGAGCAAGAATCATCCTCACTTGCATCTGTTGATCTTTAATCCGAGCGATGTGTCTTTCCTTTCTCTTCTCAATTCATCGTATTCTCAAATTCTTTCTAGAAGTGGTTATATTCTTTATCGTGTTCCTTGAGAGCACCTGATCTATGTCCATCCTAACTTCCTTGTTTCGCCATAAGCCTTCAATTCGTCAAGTCCTTTCTTTTCAAGAAGTATAACGTAAGACTCACAACAAGTGTATCAGTTTTGCAATGTGTAATGGTCTCACCATTCCGTTGTACATCAACTTGGGAACGCGAGGATCACCTTCGTTCCGAATACCCGCCTCTCCATGTGCCTTTTTCTTTTTCCTAGGAATCTCGGGGCGAGATTCTTGTTTAGTGGGGAGAGTTGTAGCATCCCAATTGTCTAACAATTGTAATGCTACTTGCCTAGTCTAGATATTGATACTTCCTACATGTCATTTATTGCACTATCATGATCGCATGCTCATGTCATCATGCCACATTGAATTTGAGCATCGTCATGTCTACCTGCATATTGTTTGCCCAAAAACTATTTTGCTAAAATCACTATTTTATTTTCTACAATTATCTCTCTCTTTAGTTCAAATGCAAAATCCTGGTATTTCCAGATATCTTTTATTTATATAAAAACTATTTACAAAAGTCTTTCAAAATTAAAATAAATAAATATAATATTTTGTGAGAGACCAGGCAGCCAACAGCCAGACCCGAAGGCCCAATAGGAGGCCACCCAGCCCACAACCACCAAACCCTAATCCTACCCTCTCCAAACCATAGCCGCCACCTACCTAAACCCTAACCGACCCTAGCGCTGCCCCACTCGATCCCACAGAAACCGCCACCATGCCCCGTCTCCTCTGCCTCCCCGAGCAGAGCCTCCGGCGCCGTGAGCATCGCCATCTGGCCCCACGCCCACAACCGTCACCTCCAGCGTCGACAGGTCCCGTGATCTCCGGTTCCTCCTCTTCCTCGTTGGCTGCCACCCCCGTCTCCTTGAACCATTGTTGCCAGCGAGCCCGCTGTCCTCGCCCTCTCCCTTGTTCGATCCTCAACCAGCCACCGCTCGTGCCCCACCCCCGACCACTGCTTCCGGCCGCGTGGCTCCGTCCTCCTCGTCTCTGCAAGCCGCCATGGTGCCGCCTCGCTGTCCCACCGCTACGAGCATCGCCAGGGACGCCGCTCTCCTCCACCCATCACCTCTCTTGGCAGCCATCGCGCCAGCGACCCCTCATCCACGCCATCCCGGACTAGAGCCGCCATGCCTAGCCCTGCGCGTGCGTGCTGCACGTCCCTACTACCCCTGCTTCCTGTCGCGAGCACGAGGTGATTGTCGGTGGTCTTTTTCTACTTGGACGTGTGCTGTTGGTCTATGCTCCTGTTGATGTGTGGGTATGTACCATTATGTGTATGTGTATAGTGATGATACAAAGATGATGCTATGGAGATGTCGTGGCCAATGTTTTGGTGAGGATGCCAAATTTGGTGAAGTTGTACAATATTGAAGGTGTGGTGAATGTTAAAATCCCCGAGTACTCCATCGTGGATTCTGGAGCCTTGAACCCGAAGGTCTTCCACGTGGAACACCAAGAACTCCTGCCAGACCCGGTGAAGCGGCCGCCTCAAGATCTTCCCCATGGACCGCAAGACCGAACCCTGAATACCCGACCCCGGATCCGAAGTCTGAACCCTGGCACTGGCTTCATGCTCTCCTTCACGAACACCAAGTCCCCGTTCCTGGAGGCGAAGACCAAACCCCTCCGAGCCCAAGATGTTCGATCTGACATGTGTGACCCTATCTGAGACCCCTATAGTCTTGTTGCATAAAAATTGTGCATTCTCGCATACATATTCATGTGTTGGGGGGGTATTTTATCGACTCACCTAATAATTAAATATGGAGACTATATGCGGGCTATATTTGTCTTATCTCGACTCCATTTAAATTAGTGTACCGAACCGATGCCACAATTTGCCTTGTTACGCCAACATTTAAATTGTGGGGTATCTAAATAACATGAACCATCTAACCAATTGTCAGGACCACGATTCTTCTTAACACTGCCTAGTTGGGTTGTATCTTTTGCATGTCATCCTGTAAATAATAATGAATACTGCAAGGTATATGTGAGTAAAACATGCCTAAATAATTAATTAAAGTGCTTTACTGTTTTTTCCACACCTCGCTGATGCCGTGCTATTTATACCATGCCATTGTGCCTCATTCTATCATGGCATACTTGTTGCTTGTTGCATATGATTGATATGATTGTGCAATGTATTTGTTTTGGCCCTTGTGTGTTTGGCTTTTATCCGTATAGACGCTAAGCAAGGAGAATACTAGGAGCCCTAGAAGTATTACCCGGATCCTTCTTATTCCTCAACTGAACTGCTATGCAAGCAATTCCCCATGCTTGCATACATATAGTACCTATGCCTCTATCTTACTCTTGCATCATTGAGTCGCGATTGCATTAAATTGAATCCCAAGTATTGCATAGCCTTTACTTTTAAATCCCACCAAAGCTTGTACATCAATCCCATGAACTATTACTGTAGGAGTTGTTTGAGCCATGCAAGTCATAGAATTGCATATGTAGAGTTTGCGCGAGTCTTTGGATAATGAGGTACCTAAACAACTTAAATTATGTACTAATGGGATAACTAAAGAAAGAGGCACCAGTGAGCAATAGTTGTTATTTGTTTCTTCCATGCTCACTTGCGTCCTATGGGACCCCGAGTACTTGATTCTTGTTCCTTGACTATTCACACTATCCACATACGGGAGACTCTATGGATCCCCCTTCGCTTGAGCTTGATTCACACTTCATTTCTTGGGGCCACAAACTAGTTTGAGCTTTATTACTATCCTGCACTCATGCTATGTTTTTGTGATTTATTTAAGATCGCGCGTGGAGCGCCTATACTATTTAGGAACCTCGTGCCACGTTTATGTTGTATCGACATGTCCAGTCACACTTTTGGGTTCCAAGTCATTTACAGTCGTCGCCACACACCCTAGGTCCGTCGCAGAGCCGGTCGACTTCGTAGTGGGTAGCTTATTGGGGGTGCCCCCTAAAATAAGTTATGAATCCTGTGAATGCATTGTCGGGAGGCCTCGTTGATTTTTATTTGATTCTTTCCGAGGTTGATCATGTGTGTGTTGCTAGTTTTGCACCCTTGCAGTTTATCGATCATAGACAAGCATAACTAAAGTACCACCTTTAATTTGACTAAGACATGATTAGTAAATAGTGCAATACTCATGGAATGGTTAATAAAACATGTCAATGGGTGGGATGTTCTTCCGCCTTCTCGTCGGTAAGCGAGAAGAAGGGCGAGCGATGTTTATTGATGTTGCTTATATAACTGTTGTTACTAATTAACGAGTGTCCGTCTATCTCTGGTTGGGCGGATGTGTAGTGTGTCTCTATGGAACTGTTTAGCTATTATCTTTCGCTGTAATTGCGTCACCCCAGGTTGTTCCCTTTAGATGCATTAAGACTTTCTGAGTACCCCTAGGGTCTCACACGATAAATATTTAGTTCAGATGGATAGGTATACTCTCAGGAAGGTTACTGGGTCGAAGAGACTGATGATGGTGGCAACGACTGTTAGGTGTAGAGATTCCGGGATGGAGATCCATGAGATCTGTGGGCGTGATGTTCTTATTTCAGAGCATCTTATACCAATTTGCTTCTTATCCATACTCGGATTATGTTTTCCACTTCCTCTTGATACTCTGTTGTGTGATGTATGAGGATGTATCCTAAACTATTATATCTATCTAGGATATTTGGATCTTGCCATATGGCATTGAATATTTCTGTCTCAATTGTTTTTAGATGGTGTGGCTCTCATATCTATTGTATGTTGCTGACATACATACTCATTTGTGTATGTTTTGGTCGCTTTACCTATCGATTACGCTGCTCGCTTTTGTCATGATGTTCTAAAAAGTGGGTGGGATGGTTGGCCGGTACGGTGCCCTGCTCCACGTGGTGGGCCTACTATGTGTGGCTGTGCGGCCCCACGGTAGTACGTCATGTCCACTTTTGGTTCATCCAAACTTGAGCTTAGAGTGTAGGGTCCAAGGTATTATAGTATGTCTATGTGGTAGAGTTCCAAAAGAGGGGCCTACCACATGTCCATTTGACGTTGATCATGGATTCAAGATATAAGCTTGTTGTGCTAGAGTAGTCTCATCGTGTCATATCTACTGATCTCCCGGACAAGCATAAGTGCCCAGAGCTCTACGCCATGGTTGTGAAGCATATGATGCATGACCCATGCGGTTTCTTGAATCCCAACAACGTGTGCATGCAAGATGGGTCATGCAAGTGCAGGTACCCCCGAGACTTCAACGAGACCACCGTACAGGGAAAGGACTCATACCTCGTTTATCAGATACGGAAGGACGGCCGTTCAATGAAGGTCCATTGGTAGACATTAGACAAATAGATGGGTTGTGCCGTACAACCCTTACCTCCTGCAGATGTTCAACTGTCACATCAATGTGGAGGTGTGCTCCAGCATAAAGGCCATCAAGTACCTATACAAGTACATATACAAGGGCCACGATAAGACTTTGTTCAACATTGACCAGGCCGACACAAAAGGTAACATAGACGAGATCAAGAGGTTTGTTTACTCCAGGTGGGTTACTCCCCGAGAAGCGATGTGCAGGATTTTCGGCTTCACCCTCAGCAAAAACCACCCGTCGGTCCTAAAGCTGCAGCTTCATCTGCCATACATGCACAGAGTCATGTTCAAGTCGGGAGATAACTTGAACAACATGGTTTCCCAAAATAATGCATCAACATCTATGTTGACGGAGTATTTTGCGGCTAACCAGGAGCATGCCTGGGCTCGAGATATTTTGTACAAGGACTTTCTAGGAATCTTCATATGGAAAAAAAACATTCTAGAAAAAAAGGAAGAATAGTTGTTTCCAAGTAGGCCGAATTGTGTCAACCAACCCTGGCAAGGGTGAGCGGTACTTCCTAAGGGCGCTTCTAAATAACATACCTAGCTCAATGTATTTTGAAGACCTGAAAACTGTATAAGGTGTGCTATGTGATAACTTCCGTGAGGCCGCCAAGAAGAGGGGTCTCATCGAGACCGATAACACGCTCAACGAGTGTCTTACTGAGTCAACACAATGGGCCATGTCAGTTTCTCTTAGGAGGCTCTTCACAACAATCTTGGTATTTTGTGAGCCTGGCGATGTCCGCGGTCTATGGGATAGGCACCTTGATGCGATGTCTGACGACTTTAGGCGACGTGTGTCGTGCCTCATCGTAGTGGAGCAAGAGGTGTTGCTTGACATCAGGGGTATACTACAATCCATGGACAAAGACATAAAGTCGTTCCCTCTTTCGGGCATTGACGAGAGTTATGTAAACACAAATGGTGAGGCAAGGGAAGTCATTGAGGAACCACCATCAAGGTTTGATGATAACAACTTGTCTCTAGCTGACTCACTAAACCGCGAGCAGAGGGCTGCATATGAACAGATACGAGAGGCATTCAATGATGGAGATGGGGGCGTATTCTTTGTCGATGGACCGGGAGGCACTGGGAAGACCTTCCTGTACAGGGAATTGCTCGCTAGGGTTAGAGTCAAGAGAAAGATCGCAGCGGCCACGGCAACATCATGCCCAGAACTGCACACTCTAGATTCAAGATCCCGTTGAACATTGAAGAAGGGTCATCATGCAACTTCACCAAGCAAAGTAGGACAACCAAGCTCCTAAGGATGGCTTCGCTTATCCTATTGGACGAGGCCACGATGACAAAGCGACAGGCGGTTGAGGCACTAGATAGGAGCATGCGCGACATCATGGGCCAGCAGGACCGACCTTTCGGCGGGAAGACTGTCGTGATTGGTGGGGATTTTAGGCAAGTTCTTACAGTAGTCAGAAAAGGGTCACGGGGTCAGATAGTCGACACAGCATTGCGGAGTTCGTACCTCTGGGAGGGCATGCTCCCGCTAAGGCTCGTCAGGAACATGAGGGTGCATAATGACCCATGGTTCGCGGAGTACCTATTGAGGATAGGTAATTTCACCGAGGAAACTGACGAGGAAGGCAACATCCGGCTCCCTGAAGACATTTGCATGCCTTCTACGGACGAGGCCACCGATATAGAGAAGCTAATCAACCATGTGTTTCCTGCCTTGGACAACAATACAAACGATCCTGGTTACATGACGTCTCGAGCAATCCTCTCCACCAAGAACGAGAATGTGGACGAAATAAACAATCATATGATAGAGCATTTCTAGGGTGAGGAGAAGATCTATCATAGCTTTGACAGTGCATAGGATGATCCACACGGTTATTACGCTCCCGAATTCTTGAACGACCTGACTCCTAATGGGATTCCCCTGCACACACTTAAATTGAAGATAAACTGCCCCGTTAAACTACTAAGGAACATCGACCCATCTAATGGGATGTGTAACGGCACAAGGCTCGTGGTCCGTGGGTTCCAGAGGAATGCAATCAATGCGGAGATCGTGGTGGCACAACACGCTAGGAATAGGGTATTTCTTCCTTGGATACCTCTCTGCCCCTCTGATGACAATATATTCCCATTTAAATTTAAGAGGAAGAAATTCCCCGTCAGGCTCAGCTTTGCCATGATGATTAACAAGGCGCAAGGACAGACCATCCCGATTGTCGGTGTGTACCTGCCAGAGCTGGTATTCTCTCATGGTCAGCTCTATGTGGCGTTGTCCAGAGCAACCGCAAAGAGAAACATTAAGATCCTCGCCATCAAGGATGACCGGAAGGACAAGACCACGAAACCAAAGAAGAGGAAAAGATCCTTAGCAACGACCACACTAAACATAGTGTACAAGGAAGTACTAGGCGTTTGATGCCACTCGACAAACTTTGAGGAGCTTTTATGATTATCAAATGTAATAGATGGAAACCGACTTGATATATGTGCTTCTAAAAGTGGCAGTAATCAATATGTTATTATTATTTTGCGTGCGATTATAGTCTATAAAGAGGATGTACTTGTCATGGACGGCATGAGCAGTACTACCAATCAAACAAGGTAATCTTTTTTAGATGAAAACAAGGAAACTAATCGACTTATGAGTTGTTTAGTGTTTTCTGTAATTTTTTCTGATTGCAAACCGTGCCTCAGACTAAACTTCATTATCGAACAGAGAGGAGGACAAATTTAAAATATGTGCATCTGAAAGTGACATTAATCTATTTTTTATTATTTTAATCGTTGTCGCTTCTCTTTAAGCAAAACAATTCTTTCCTTGTTAGTGTAGCTGTTGTCTTGCCTATATATCTGCCGTCCAAGTTGGGATTCGTAGTGATACGCCAATGCTGTGGCCCAGATTTTTTGTATATTATTTGTATACGTTCTTTTTTTCAAGCCTGTTTTTTTATAACATCGGGATGATCCAAACAGGCAAGCGCCACGTCGTTGCCTAGATTTTTTGTTTGGTTAGTTTTTATATATTGCTTTTTTCTGTAGGCACGTTCCCAAATTATACTAGGATTAGTTCACGTGAACCTCGTCATTGGTATGGATAGAAGGAGATGCGTGCCAAATATAGCTTGTTAGTTAGCTAGATAACTATTTATCTAGCTAGCGATAGCCCCTACGATCTCTCCTAGGTTCTAGATAATAACGTTAGTTAGCTGGATAAGATTTGTTATCGAGGCGCTAACAATCCAACACAAACGGAAGCCCATTATTTCAAACTTATTCGCTTCCCTGCTAAACCAAATTTTGGTGCTACATATAACAACCCAGTTTATTTAGTGTCTCCGTCTTGAAATATAGTCTATGTTCATCTTTTCCTATTCAGATCATAACACTCGATGGTGATACCATACAACACAGTCTCAAAAAGGGTGAAGGCACCACCACCAGCTCCGGCCATTCCTGCTCCTCTCGCTCAGGCTCCTGCCACCTTCGAGCTTGAAAGGTGGGATCTTCAACTAAGATCTGTTTTCATAATATCTATTTTTTCTTTAATGAGTATCAAACTTTGGTTCAGATTGCAACACATATTACACATACTACATATTTTGTGTGGATCTAACATCAGCCTTCTTAGCACCTAGCAAGCACACAAGGGAATTTAGCTATCGAACAAATATATTCTCATGAAAATGTGATAGGAGATGTTGTAGTTGCTGCAATAGCCGTTGTTACAAATGATTATGTCATTTCGCAGGAATTTGAAGTTTGATGATGTGCAGATGAAACACATCTACCAAAACATGTGGAATATCTGTGCTATGGTGCAATGGAAGGGCCAGGTTAAAAAGGACACACTTGGTCACTTTTACCTTCATTGCATTCTGCTGGATGAAAATGTAAGCATATTTACTATATATATTACAAAGGCAATATTTAATGTCCTATCTTTTACTAACTCGCAAATTTGTTAGGAACAAAAATGGAAGCTCTTGCATATAATAGTGTAGCAGATCGTTCAACGAGATGCTACATGCATGGCTGACTTACGATTTTATTGTTATTGGCTTCTACCTTGTGAAAATATATAGAGAATATTTTTTTTTGAGAAACACAGTACATCAAAGACGCTCACATACACGCAACCCTATCCCTATGAGCACCTCCGAGAGACTGAGCCGACATATCTTGATATTGACGAAGTCACCACGGGCGCCTCGCTGTTGACGGGCACGTCACGTACCACTGAAAGAACATCGCCGATTAAATCCTGAAATAAATTCAGATAATGCAAACACCCAAATCAAGTATAGGAAGTTTGCGTATAGAGAACATTTCTGGTACATAGACTCCGAAGACCAAGGTGAGAACCTTGGGACGTCGGATAGATTCATCAATCTGTCCACCACGGTTGCCATACTTCAACACTATCTTCACACGACAAAACAAATCTATCACAAGTAAGGGCATCGTCCCTAACTCATCGTATTCAAATCAAGTTCATTCTAACTCTAACTACACTTGTAGATGTGGTTGGTCTCCTTGCCTATGTGGGAGAGACACAATACAAGTACAAGACGCCGTACTATCGCGGGAAACCTATCCGCGACATTGCCTTAATGAACTTTCGGTAGGGCTCATTTAAAAATTTACCAGGCGTCTTCATATTTTATATATGAGAAGTCATGTTTTTTTACTAATTCGCGGGGAAGCTAATATTCTTACACGTCTACACTTAACATATTTATCGTTACATAGGCCGCTGGGACCGGCTGAAAGAGAATTACAAATTCTTGTCGTGACTAACGTCCAAATGGAAGGACGTTAGGATCTTTATCAACTATGGATGAGAGCTCCTTTATATTCTCCCCAAGAACCAACTTAGAAGATTACTATTTGGAGGGGAATTGTTTTTTAGGGTTTTGAAATATGTTGACAGTGTTGTTCTCTGTACGGACACATGTGATATTTTATACTCACTTTTATTTGTATATGTTTGTATGGCCAAGCTTGCCAGACCTGATGACCAGCGCACTCAGGTTGATGCTTCTGTGGAAGCTAGGATCCAATTTGTCACACACCAACAAAATCAACGCCGAAATCAGCGCGGCGGAAGACATGGCTGAACAAGTCATAGTTTGTCCCAAGATGGTGTACTAAAAAAATTGGTGTCCACGGCTATTTAGATATATCATCCTTGACTCTATTCATAGCTGCGTAGATAATATTATTCTCGATTCTATTTTGGGGCACTAGCATAACAATTTGTTACACAAAATAAATTTAGTTGTCCAATTATTATGTTACTATTATTATATTCAATCAATACCATGTTTGAAGCCATGCGTTGTGAGCTCTTATGAATAAAAATATTTGGGTCATTTATTAATTCATGTGTAGTCTACCTCTATTCCCTTTTTTAGCTGTACCTCTGGTCCGTTTGGTTGGAGGTCTGGCGGCCTACAATTTGTGGCTTCGGCTCTGTCGGCCCACGTGTGGAGACCTAGACCTAGCCTAGACCTGGCCCAATAGGCTAGGACTCCTTTTCCTTGTATTTCTATCCCGATTGATTGAAACAATTCCAGCTTACATTAAAAAAAAAATCCCACCAAAATTGTGCTGGACAATAGTAGTTAGAGAAAATCCTTATCCTAACAACTTACGAGATTGCCTTATTAAAGGCCTTATTAAAAAGAGACCTTGCTATTTCAAAACAACTTTCCTACGACTGAATTTTCCAATCCCGATTCTTATCTGCTGCCTCGTGAGGTCCTCTCCGTCGCCTGGAGTAGCCACTGCCGCCATCCATCAACAACAAGGTAAAGACCATCCATCAACAGCAAGGTAAACACTTTCACCTGGTTGCTGTTGCAATGTGTATAGCTTATAGCTTTTTTTAGCCTGTTCATGTGAGAAGTGTGCATGCGATGGACATATTCAAATAGTAGATTCGTTGGTTTTTATTTTTCGACACAGGGAAAAAGTTGGTTTTTTCTATGTGAATTCTTTATAGATTAGCTAAAATTTTCTTTTTGAACACCAAGTTTGAAAACCTGGATATGTGGTTTGAGTTTTGCGGTACAATATACGCTTCATTCGAAAATAATTGTGACAGTACCAACATATATGTCTTTGTACTTGTGAATATACAATATCGTTATGTTTATCACCACTTCTTTAAGATATGTGCACTCTATTAATGTTTTTACGCTCCTTTCTGTTTCATTGTGGGTAAATAGTGCTTGAACCGACGTACTGTACCGATGGCGAGGTCAAGTTAGAGTAAGTACTTTTCTTAACAAATAATGATAAACAATGAAAATATATAGATATTTCCAAATATGCATGGTTAAAATTGATTTTTTACGTAATGCCTATCTTTCAGCACGATATGGATCAGAAGCACTCTTCCGTTCCCGATAGATATAAGTCTCGGGATGATCCAACAGTCAATTCGGCCAGGTGGACGAGTTCACCCCCACTGCTTCAATATAGCAGTTCGTGGGCTTGTATGCTCGGAAGTTGATAGGCACGCGGGCACTAGACACCTTGGATGGAAGCACCTGTTTGACTTGCAGCTTCAAGCTCAAGCACATGCCTTAAGGTGTTCGCCGATTCCGCAAGCTAGCCGCACCATGACAATTATTGACGTTGTGCGCTCGAGATTTCCTCCATACAACATCTGGAACTCTAAAGTTGTAGTGGCTATATTATATGACAACTCGTACTTGCATTTGTTAGTTATTAACTTTGGTCTACATATTATAGTATCTACTACCGTTCGCTGTCCATGATGCATGCGCTCTTCTTTTGGTCAACATGGAAACACGGAGAACATTTTGTAATGCATCCTTCCTATTACCTGTATCTGAACGAGCGTCTCATTCCACGAAACGAGGTAACGAATGAGACCAGAGTAGTGATGGAAGAGCTCAACGAGATGTTTAAAACAATGAACAATGGTTGGACTACAGAAGTCAAGGACTGGCCAATGGATAGCCATCAGGTCATAAGCCCCCATAAAAACAGGTAAGCTAATTAACGGTTTACTATGGTACATGCTCTCGAAAACAAATTTAAATCAGAATCACATTGTTGCAGTGATGACTCTGTATTCACCGTCCTACAATACATGGCAACCATGGATGGCACAAACCATCTTCCTAGGCATATCACTAACGTATGTGCATTTACGCCGGGGTATCTGTGTTTTAATGTCTTTTATTTTCTGCTCATTTATCTTTACTTTTGTTTCGCACACTTTTAGGATCCACTGGAGCTCTGGAAGCAATTCATGGTCCACCTACTAAAGATTAGACACAATGATGCCATAAACAACATCCCTCAAGCAATCAAAATGAACTTGGGTGTCATAAGGGCATGAAGAACTTCTATATTAAAGATGATTCAGATGATTTTGACATCGGATTTATTTAGACGTATTTAGTTTAAATCAGTATATTACAGAAATTGTAAGCAACCGAGTTGCATTGGTACTTTTTATGGATCTGGTTGATTTCACGACAAAACTCTGAATGAACTTTTGTGTATTAGTTATGTGTCTGTCCAAAGTTTTAGTTTTTAGTTAGTTCTAGGGTGCCTTGTTTTTTATAATTTTTAATTAAATAGCATGCATGTAGAATAGAATAGCATGTAGACTCGGATTAGTCTCTTGGAAGTACGAAACGAACACGATAGTCTCTTGCAAGTACAAAACGGCCACCATTTTGGAATGCAACAGATTTGTATGAAAACGTAGCCAAACTAAATTGCCTAATTATCCGGCCTATAATTGTGCATACATTGATCAATCTGATCCTGGCTAAGTAGATAAGTGGCTAAGTAGATAAGTTTTGTTAGCGACAGCCAAACCAAATATTTCAAAGAAAAAAAGCTTCCCACCGCCAAAACTTTTACCCTACATATATCGGCTCGTTTCTTCATTACCCCACCTCGAAATACAGTCCCCTCACCCCAGCTCAAATCTATACACTAGCCGGCATGGTGATCCCAAATAACGGGAGGATTCTAGAATAGTGACGATGCCACGGCAAGCTCATATTCTTCCTGTTCCCGCCTTTTCTCTGATCAGTAGGTAAGATCTTCTACTTCACGATTTTATCGAACTCCACAATTACTTATTCCTTTGAAGATATCTAATTTCAGATCTGTTCCTATGTTAACTATGTACATATAGGGCTAGACGATACGCGGATGCCCTCGCCTCCATCGCCTCCGTTGCGACACTTGGGCATCTCTACAGTTCTGTAGTCTGCTACATACTGGAGTTCGAGAAAAAAAGGGTTTCCTTATGTGCAGGTCATCATGAGCCCAGAACAGCCTCTCCCCCACACACAAAACCCAGTGCCACGAGCAGAATCGGTCAGGCCAGTTTTTGGATCAGTGAAACTGACAATCCATGCTTCGATGGTGACTGATTTCATGGTGGAAATCGAGATTGATCAACTGAAGTATGCTAGCTACACTGGAGTATACTCTAAAGACTTCTGTTTTCTGATTAAATTTATTTATGTATGGAAGTCTCTATCAGTGCGAATGTGTTTTAATAATTGTTCGTATCAATAATGAGATTTTCTCATGTGAAGGGTGCATGATTTATTAGCTGATAAGATATCCGTATGATTTATTTGAATACTTTGTGTACGGTTTCATAAAGGATATTCAATTAGTGTGGTAAACATTATAATTGATAGTATGGCATCCTAGAAGTCAAATGTATACCGTGTGACTCCTGGGAAGGGTGTGCTGGTCCTTTCGAGCCAATTGACTAGGCTCAATGTCGTAGAAAGCAATTTTCATTTTGTCTAGTGCCTTCACCCAGGGATATGCCCCTGTAGAATCAAGTCATAAAAACACAACTCAAATTTTCATTTATTATATTGATGATAATCGCCACTATCTTTAGCTTGTCCAAAAAAATTGTTCTAGATTGCACTGCATATGAAAATATGAAGACACAACAATCTTAAACAATGTGTAGGATTAATTTCCCAAGATATAATCAAGGCAAACACGATGTGAAATCCATGTTAGCGTTTCACTACGTGTTAGTGTAACATGAAGATGGTGCAGGTGCTAATCGACAATATTGAGGCTGACAAATTGGGACTCGGGACCAACTAGATGAGAACACATCCATCCCATTATACATTCTATCGCCAAACCACTTTCCTGGATGACGCAGGTGTTCCTTCTACACAATCTCGGGCATTCAAGATTAAAAAGATGTGACTTACCTTGTGCAAATCACCTTAAAGAAATAAAGGGGATTTAAAGCAACCTAACATACATGGCAATGCCATTCTCTCATGAACAAGACAAACAGTAGCCAAAGATAAATCTGACTAACCTACTTAGGTGTAGGCTCTGAGGAACCCATGGAATTCTCTATCCTCTACTTCTAGAACTGTTCCAGAAAGGAAACCATACAAAGTAAGAATATTCTCAATGGCAGCCTACTCCGAAAGTTAAGACAACCGACAACTGATTTATAATCCAAGTTATTTTGTTATGATTCGGAACATGCACATCTCTCTATCATCAAATGGCTTCACTTGTCATCTTCGTTGAACAATGACTTCAGCTTGCACAATACATCATGCAGAGTAACTTGCAGATCAAATTTTCAGAGTAAAAGTTAAAGCTCTCAACAAAAAGTAACAAATTTGTAAGAAAATATCATTGATTTGCTATGTAGCACTACCATAGGTCATAATTGAAAACACCCAGTAAAGATATGAATAAGAGTAGTAGCTGAAAGTGAGACAGTGGGATCGATGGAAATGGAAGATGGAAGAAGAAAAGGATGAAGTAACCCTGTGTTTGTATCCCAGTAAAATTATAGTTTCAAAACAGTGGAGTTCAATTAATGAAATACTGAATAAAATGGTGAAGCTGATCAAATCAAGCATCAAACTTGCTACAAAGTTCGCACTAAATCAGGGAACTGCTTACATACCCACTCTATCTGAACTAAGCATTGTGACATCACAACCAAAATATTTGAGGTGAAGAATAAAACCACATAAGATATTACAAAATATAATATCGAGCAGGTAACAAACCAATTCATATTTTAAGATTCAGCATTGTTCTTCAAAATCCACTTAGAAACAGTTTCACAGTCTACTGGTCTGTGAGCTTCTTGTGTGCACTAGAAATGTTAACAAGCATCAATGAATAATCACAGTATGATCATAAAACCAATTAAATAATAAACAGAAGCACCTTTCTCTGATCTAAATATGAGTACCTCTAATAGGGCGACACTGACAGTAGAGTGCTTGGCTGCATACTCAAACTCAAATAGCTACATCAATGAAAACCCACTGTTCTAATTAGACTACTCAAACTCAAATGTCTACAGCACCTGTATGAGGCCCCCGGAATAATCCTCTGAGAATCCCTGTTATGCATACGATGATCTCATAATCAGTTTATTATGGCAGATAACCGACAAGTATCAAAGTAATATCCATTACTTAAGAGGATACAAGTCATACCTCAATTGCCATTATGGCTACATAGAACATCATCAGCGGAAATTTATTAAGCGTCGAGCCCGAGCCACGCCTTAACCTATAGGCGACTGACTGGGAGAGCGTCCTAGTTCGCTTAGTCTTCATTGTCACCTGCTTCTCGATGTACTTCTCGAATCTAACCAAGTTAATAGCCAAGGACAATGCTAGTGAGTACATTGAATATACTTGCAAACCACCTTAAGAGAGTAATAATAACAAGAGGATATGCAATATGGTTGTGGTAATAGGAGGGCTCCAAGAGAGGTTCTTCTCTAAAATAGTTTCTCTTGTAGATATAGCATCTACATATCTTTGTTGAAAACTATTGTAAAACATTTTTAAAAGCCTTTTTTAAAAGTTTTAGAAAAACACTAGGATTGGGTCACCCATTTGTTCCTCCTTCCGGTCATTCCATGACCAACTCCTTTCCTTTCTTTTTCAACCATCCCATGGTCAACACATTTAACCTTTCGACCATCCCATGGTCAAAACATTTCCAAAAGCCTTTGCTTTCTTGAAAATCCTTTTTGAAAACAAAACCAACACTGCTCTACAACAACCTTCCCAACCGTCCATGACCGTGGACACGGCTATTCGAATAGATTTACACTCTACAGAGGTTGTACACTTTACCCACATCATCCGGGTACCCTGCCCTGATCGCCTACAGATCGTGGGTAGAATAACCGATCAAGACTCTCCCGATGCCACTCTAGTATAGGTCCTACCCTATGAGTTGTTCCCCTCAACACCGAGACGCCGGGATCCACAAACCAATCGAAGCGCAATCCGACTCCTCGAGAGTGGGCACTTTCAATGAGAGGCTCATAGTATCGACAGATCGCTCTCATGGGCGATCCTACTTCCTCCAGGTGAGTGTCTAACATTTGAACCTTTATGTAAAGGAAGCCCGGAATTGGAGGGAGATTATCCCTTATAAGAAGTTGTGAGAATTCCCACACCAGAGTAGCAAACTTCAAGTCCAGCCCTGTCCCATTTTAGAGTAATGTGGTTGCACGGGTTAATTGTTCTAGCAAAACTACAAAGAAACGGGTGAGTTTTCGTAACCTTTTCCTTCCATCTTTCCGTCATCATTTTGTAAAACAAAAACTTTTTATTTTCTCAATCCTCTCTTTGTAGGTCAACCCCCACCAAGATTTTACCATAAAACATTTTTGTAAGACTTTTTCTGGGGTCTTCCCATCCTATAGTTTTGATGTGGCTAAAACGGGGTTTTCTAAAGGGGTATGGTGTAGTACACCATCTACCATACTAGGGATAAGTAGATGTCGCCAAGGGGGTTGTGTCGTGGAAATGGCCACGGCAGTCGCTGCCACTGGCACCGACTGAGTGTTTCGTGAGGCAGAGTTGGCGGCCATCTGCGGTGCGAGATGGGGGCGGATGCACATGGGTTTATCCAGGTTCGGCCCCCTGGAGGGTAAAGACCTACTCCTGCTAGATTAGATTATGAGAGAGCGAGTTACAAGGGTGGCGAGCTCGGCGGCTAGGCAGCGAGTCGCTTGAGGGGGTGTATGAAGGAACGTAAGGTTCCAAGATACCCTAGGGAGGTTTATATATTAAGCACCTCACTAGGGTTTACAAGCTGTCCCCGAACAAGATAAGGATCCGGAGACTTTTGACCTAGTCCGACTGGGCTTCTGCTACGCTTCTGGGCTTCTAGTCGCTAGTCGATGGGCCTTTCCTTTCTTCATAGTCCAGTCGCTGTCTTTCAGACGCACTCGCAGGCCTTTCGACCCAATCGGAATGTCCTGCTAGGCATACCCCCTTTGGCATATCCCCATCAGTAGTCCCCGAGGCCATCGTTGATGCAGGCGCAGGCGTCCTTTTGGTGTTCGGAGTAGGCGAGCCCAATTTGGGCGTCCAGTCGAGTTGGCGATGGACTCTATTAGAACCGAGGAGAATTTCCCCATGTTTCCATTCGTCACTTCAATGAATATCACTGCCGCCCAGTCGTCGTTTCGGCGAGAGGAAAGACTGGCGGGTGGCGGGTGGACCAAAGGAGTTGGACCGTCAAACCTGGTCAAACTATCCGTTGGAATTTACAACGGTAACTACGGCGCAATTACCGTGAGTAACGGCTATCCCGATTTTGGTGGGTGGCGTTTCCCATCTAAGGGGAGTGATGGCTCAGCTCCGCAGTCCTTCTTCACATTCTTCATTCTTCCTCATTTGTTCTTCCTTCCTGCGTCCTCCCGACTTGTTCTTCCTGCGTCGCGCGATTCCACATCTTACTCGATGGCGCCTCCCAAGGACTCATGGGGGAAATCCAAGTGCACCACGGCCCAACTTAGATCTTTTGAGGACGCCGGGGTGCTCTGCAAGGGGAATTGGCGGGTTCCCCCCTCCTCTGAGACCGAGCCGAAGCCGTGACCCGGCGAGTTCATCTGCCTCCGCAGTCATCTTGAGAGGGGTTTGGGGTTCCCTACCTCACTCTTCTTCTGCCGCTTCTGCGCGTATTACGCGATCAAGCCATCAGATCTTGGTCCACACAGCATCGAGCAGTTGGCGATCTTTGTCGCCTTCTGCGAATGCTACCTTGGTTGCAGGCCATATTTCCCGCTATTGCTGGAGCTCTTTCACGGCCGCATCAGGCGCGAGGCGTCCAATGGCTTGATGGTGGCCGCAGGCGGGGTCACCTTTCAACTGAAGCCGAAGGCCAACTTCGTCAAGCTCCTCCTGCCGAAGAAGGCCACCAGCGAGTGGAAGAAGAGATAGTTCTACATCAAGGAAGCCACTCCCTCCGGCAAGGTGTCTCTTCCCGAGTTTGTCGCCGAGAGGAGCGAGCCCCGTCGGTTGGCGCCGAAGAAGCTTCCCGAAGATCAGCGGATGGCCATCGCAGAAATGATGGATCAGATCCAGAAGCTGAAGGACCAGGGGTTGATTCCGATCAACCTCTACAACTGCTGGCTCGGGCGGTGCCTGGTTCCGATGGCGGCTCGACTGCACTGGATATACGAGTACAGCGGGAAGCATGACCCATCTCGAACCAGCAAGGAGTCATGGGAGGCCGAAGACTACAAGGCCGCCCTGAAGAAGATCACCGACGCAGAGTTCACCGACGTGGCAGTCGGGGTCGCCCCGTACACTCCTGTGAAGAATGAAGCCTTCTCGCTTGGTGTTCTCTTTCCAATCGCTACGTTCGTATCTCAATTTCAGTCTTCTCGCTTGGTGTTTTTTGACTCGTAGTGGTTCTCAGCTTTTTCAGGTATTGGAGGGCTGGCTCCCTCCGCTTGATGAAGAGGTTCCCCAGGAACTGGAGGAAGACTCCGAGGGGGATCCTTTCGACAGCGACGGGGAGGAAGAAGAGGTCCCTCCCCCATCGCATGTGGCTCGCAAGACCCGGATGCAGAGACAACGAGAAGTCGAAGCGAGCTGTAGCCTGGATGAGCTCAACGAAGGCGACGAGGTCACCCAGGAGCAAATGTCCCAGCGCACCGCTACGCCGGCCCAAATTGCCAGCAAAAAGGCCCGCGTCACCAGCCAGGTCATCGGTGGTGTTCGAGTCAGATGATGATTCTGACGACGAAGGATCTCCCGAAGTCTCGCACAAGGCCCCAAGGGACGCAGTCCCGACAAAGAGGTTGGAGGGCGAGGACACGGAGGTGGTGGTAGAGGTTCCCCTGGCGGCGATTGCGCCGATGACCTCGGGGGTTCCAAGCCAAGAAGAAGCTGAGGCGATGGCGTCCAAGTCGCCACAACCGTCAAAGGCGGCCGCATCAGAGCCGCAGATCCCGGCGACTGCAGCTTCATTGTCAAGGAAGCCCTCGGTTTCGGGGGCTTCAGATGTCTTCGAGAGGGGGCTCAGCCGCAAGCTGGGTCCTGAGTTGGACAAGCCCGCCCATATTAGCACCGGGCTTCGCGTCCTTCCAGTCGCTAAGTAAGTAGCGCTTCCTCGTCCCAATTCACCTTGCTCCTTTTGTGTTGTTGTTGTGTTGATTGAAGGGGCTCGTGCAGGTCGGGGGCTAAAAAGATTGGTCGAGCTTCGGTGGCTAAGATTCCACCGGCCATCGACATGGGAGAGGGCGACCTACCTAAGAAGAGGAAGGCCTCCGAAGATGTGGCGACCGCCGAGGTCGCGAAGAAGAAGAAGGGGGGCGCCGACGATGCTGCGACCAGGGGAAGCGTCGCGGAGCCAGCTGCTGCGCCAGTCGCCAAAGAGGTGGCGGCGACACGATCGGAGCCCACCTTGGCTGCGTCCGTGCCGGAGGCGCCGGTCCCGACAACTAGCGTCCCCGCCAGGGCGTCGGCGATGTTCCCTCGTTTTATGGCGAAGGGGTTTCCAGGTGTGGTGGACACGCAATCTCGGCAGAGTCCGGAAATGGTGGATGCAGACATTGGGTCCCGCCGCGGGCGCACCTCCTTCACGATCCCGTCGACTGGCGCCGGGGAACTTCACAAGATGCTCGGCGCTGCTATTCAGGTATGTCTAGTCCCTGAATTCCTAGTCGCTGAATTTCTGCGGCTAGGAATTGGTTTTCTTTTTCTTCCTTCTCCGGTCCCCGAGTTCCTAGTCGCTGAATTTCAGCGGCTGGGAACTGGGTTTTTCTCCTTTCCAGTCCCCGAATTCCTAGTCTCTGAATTTCGGTGGCTAGGAATTGGTTTTCTTTTTCTTCCTTCTCCATACTTTTTTGGGGTCTTCCCATCCTATAGTTTTGATGTGGCTAAAACGGGGTTTTCTAAAGGGGTATGGTGTAGTACACCATCTACCATACTAGGGATAAGTAGATGTCGCCAAGGGGGTTGTGTCGTGGAAATGGCCACGGCAGTCGCTGCCACTGGCACCGATTGAGTGTTTCGTGAGGCAGAGTTGGCGGCCATCTGCGGTGCGATATGGGGGCGGATGCACATGGGTTTATCCAGGTTCGGCCCCCCGGAGGGTAAAGACCTACTCCTGCTAGATTAGATTATGAGAGAGCGAGTTACAGGGGTGGCGAGCTCGGCGGCTAGGCAGCGAATCACTTGAGGGGGTGTATGATGGAACGTAAGGTTCCAAGATACCCTTGGGAGGTTTATATATTAAGCACCTCACTAGGGTTTACAAGGTGTCCCCGAACAAGATAAGGATCCAGAGACTTTTGACCTAGTCCGACTGGGCTTCTGCTACGCTTCTGGGCTTCTAGTCACCAGTCGATGGGCCTTTCCTTTCTTCATAGTCTAGTCGCTGTCTTTCAGACGCACTCGCAGGCCTTTCGGCCCAATCGGAACGTCCTGCTGGGCATACCCCCTTTGGCATATCCCCATCAGTAGTCCCCGAGGCCATCGTTGATGCAGGCGCAGGCGTCCTTTTGGCGTTCGGAGTAGGCGAGCCCAATTTCGGCGTCCAGTCGAGTCGGCGATGGACTCTATTAGAACCGAGGAGAATTTCCCCATGTTTCCATTCGTCACTTCAATGAATATCACTGCCGCCCAGTCGTCGTTTCGGCGAGAGGAAAGACTGGCGGGTGGCGGGTGGACCAAAGGAGTTGGACCGTCAAACCTGGTCAAACTATTCGTTGGAATTTACAACGGTAACTACGGAGCAATTACCGTGAGTAACGGCTATCCCGATTTTGGCGGGTGGCGTTTCCCATATAAGGGGAGTGATGGCTCAGCTCCGCAGTCCTTCTTCACATTCTTCATTCTTCCTCATTTGTTCTTCCTTCCTGTGTCCTCCCGACTTGTTCTTCCTGCGTCGCGCGATTCCACATCTTACTCGATGGCACCTCCCGAGGGCTCATGGGGGAAATCCAAGTGCACCACGGCCCAACTTAGATCTTTCGAGGACGCCGGGGTGCTCCGCAAGGGGAATTGGCGGGTTCCCCCCTCCTCCGAGACCGAGCCGAAGCCGCGACCCGGCGAGTTCATCTGCCTCCCCAGTCATCTTGAGAGGGGTTTAGGGTTCCCCACCTCACTCTTCTTCTGCCGCTTCTACGCGTATTACGCGATCAAGCCATCCGATCTTGGTCCACACAGCATCGAGCAGTTGGCGATCTTTGTCGCCTTCTGCGAATGCTACCTTGGTTGCAGGCCATATTTCCTGCTATTGCTGGAGCTCTTTCACGGCCGCATCGTGCGCGAGGCATCCAATGGCTTGATGCTGGCCGCAGACGGGTTCACCTTTCAACTGAAGCCGAAGGCCAACTTCGTCAAGCTCCTCCTACCGAAGAAGGTCGCCAGCGAGTGGAAGAAGAGCTAGTTCTACATCAAGGAAGCCACTCCCTCCGGCGAGGTGTGTCTTCCCGAGTTTGTCGCCGAGAGGAGCGAGCCCCGTCGGTTGGCACCGAAGAAGCTTCCCGAAGATCAGCGGATGGCCATCGCAGAAATGATGGATCTGATCTAGAAGCTGAAGGACCAGGGGTTGATTCCGATCAACCTCTGCAACTGCTTGCTCGGGCGGCGCCTGGTTCCGAGGGCGGCTGGACCGCACTGGATGTACGAGTACAGCGGGAAGCATGACCCATCTCGAACCAGCAAGGAGTCATGGGAGGCCGAAGACTACAAGGCCGCCCTAAAGAAGATCACCGACGCAGAGTTCACCGGTGTGGCGGTCGGGGTCGCCCCGTATACTCCTGTGAAGAATGAAGCCTTCTCGCTTGGTGTTCTCTTTCCAATCGCTACGTTCGTATCTCAATTTCAGTCTTCTCGCTTGGTGTTTTTTGACTCGTGGTGGTTCTCAGCTTTTTCAGGTATTGGAGGGCTGGCTCCCTCCGCTTGATGAAGAGGTACCCCATGAACTGGAGGAAGACTCCGAGGGGGATCCTTCGATAGTGACGGGGAGGAAGAAGAGGTCCCTCCCCTAGCGCCTGTGGCTCGCAAGACCCGGATGCAGAGACAATGAGAAGTCGAAGCGAGCCATAGCCTGGATGAGCTCAACGAAGGCGACGAGGTCGCCCAGGAGCAAATGTCCCGGCGCACCGCTACGCTGGCCCAAATCGCCAGCAAAAAGGCCCGCGTCACCGGCCAGGTCGTCGGTCGTGTTCGAGTCGAATGATGATTCTGACGACGATGGATCTCCCGAAGTCTCGCACAAGGCCCCAAGGGACGCAGTCCCGACGAAGGGGTTTGAGGGCGAGGACACGGAGGTGGTGGTAGAGGTTCCCCTGGCGGCGATTGCGCCGATGACCTTGGGGGTTCCAAGCCAAGAAGCAGCTGAGGCGATGGCGTCCAAGTCGCTACAGCCGTCAAAGGTGGCCGCATCGGAGCCGGAGATCCCGGCGACTGCAGCTTCATCATCAAGGAAGCCCTCGGTTTCATGGGCTTCAGATGTCTTCGAGAGGGGGCTCAGCCGCAAGCTGGGTCCTGAGTTGGACACGCCCGCCCATATTAGCACCGGGCTTCGCGTCCTTCCAGTCGCTAAGTAAGTAGCGCTTCCTCGTCCCAATTTTCCTTGGTCCTTTTGTGTTGTTGTTGTGTTGATTGAAGGGGCTCGTGCAGGTCGGGGGCTAAAAAGATTGGTCGAGCTTCGGTGGCTAAGATTCCACCGTCCACCGCCATGGGAGAGGGTGACCTACCCAAGAAGAGGAAGGCCTCCGAATATGTGGCGACAGCCGAGGTCGCGAAGAAGCAGAAGGAGGGCGTCGACGATGCTGCGACCAGGGGAAGCGCCGCGGAGCCAGCTGCTACGCCAGTCGCCAAAGAGGTGGCGGCGACGCGATCGGAGCCCACCTTGGCTGCGTCCGTTCCGGAGGCGCCGGTCCCGACAACTAGCGCCCCCACCAGGGAGTCGGCGACGTTCCCTCGTTTTATGGCGAAGGGTTTCTAGGTGTAGTGGACACGCAATCTCGGCAGAGTCCGGAAATCATGGATGCGGACATTGGGTCCCGCCGCGGGCGCACCTCCTTCACGATCCCGTCGACTGATGCTGGGGAACTTCACAAGATGCTCGGCGCTACTATCCAGGAATGTGTAGTCCCCGAATTCCTTGTCGCTGAATTTCTGCGGCTAGGAATTGGTTTCCTTTTTCTTCCTTCTCCAGCCCGAGTTCCTAGTCGCTGAATTTCAGCGGCTGGGAACTGGGTTTTGCTCCTTTCCAGTCCCCGAATTCCTAGTCGCTGAATTTCGGTGGCTAGGAATTGGTTTTCTTTTTCTTACTTCTCCAGTCCCCGAGTTCCTAGTCGCTGAATTTTAGCGGCTGGGAACTGGGTTTTGCTCCTCTCCAGTCCCCGAATTCCTAGTCGGTGAATTTCGGCGGCTAGGAATTGGTTTTCTTTTTCTTCCTTCTCCAGTCCCCGAGTTCCTACTCGCTGAATTTCAGCGGCTGGGAACTGGGTTTTGTTTTGTCAAATGCTTAGGTGAGTTCTTTGTTTGCAGGTATTACAAAGGGAGTCGACTGATCGCTAGGCTGCGAGAGAGTGCTTGGAGCGTGACTTGCACGAAGCGGAGGAGGTGAAGCGGCGGCTTCAGGAAACTATTGGTGAGTGTCTGTTTTGTCCTTGTTCTCCTCTTTCGGGTGTGAGCTGGTTGTGTATAGCATTCTGATGTATTCTCGTGCAGATGCTTTCCCGGCTTAGATCTCCAAGTCCCGTGAGGGGTATGTTCCGGTCGCCGAGCTGGACGCGGCGAATGGGCGAGTAGCCTCTTTGGTCAAGGATTTGGAGGAGGCGAGAGTGGCCTCGATTTCTTTGGAGGAGCGAGCGAAGGCTGCCGTTGCCGCAGCTGAGGAAGAAAGCAAAGCCACGGATTCCATCATCGTGGGGTTGCACAATGAGCAAATTGCCTTGGAGAAGCACGTCAAGGAGAACTTCCACAAACTCCTTGGTGAGTCTTTGTCTTTGCTTGACCCTTTCGTCTAGTCCCTGCTTTGGGGATTTCATAGTTTCACTGACGCCTGACTTTGCAGCTGTGGTAGGCCAAAGCGACCCGGTTGTGCAGACTTACAATGCCTCGCAGTGTGTGACTGCCGTGGTGAATGCAGCCACAGCCTCAGCGTTGTGCGTCCAAGCGGCTCTCCAGGGCATGTCTCCCACCGAAGTTATCCCTAGGGGGCTGACGGAGGTGTGGCGCTATCGGGAAGAGGTGCCCGTCGTTGTGGAGTGGATGACGCGCTCGGCATTCAGGCGCAGGGCTGCCACGGCGTTGAGCTTGGGTCTCGCCCATTTCCCCGACGACTTCGATCTTGACGATGTGACGAGTGGCTATCCGTCGGCGACTAGCATGGTGCAAATGTCGGAGGTGCTGAAGCTGACCGCAAAGGCCACTCCTTACGCCGATCGTGTCTTGGCGATGGGGGATCTGCTGCCATATTAGGAGACAGTGTTGGCGCCTGGCGACCCCGAGCCGGAGTACCGCGACATGAAGTCAGAGCAGCCCTTTCGGTCATCGTTATCGAAGTCACTGACAACGTACCCGACGAACCCGTGGCAGCCTTTTGTGCGCGCCAAGGGGGGTGGTGCTGCTTCGTCATCAGGGCCTGTAGAGTAAACAATGTAATTTTCCAAGTTGTGATGAATGCCAAGTGGCGAATGCTGTAAGATATTTTTGTAATATATGCCACGGGGGGTCGATCGACTCGTGTTTTGATGAGTGATGTATGTTGTGTGTTTCTTATGCATTGTTTTGATTGAGCGAGTCCCCGGGCGCGTCCGCCTTTTAATAGGGTATAACTCGATTGTATACTTTTGTGTATTTGTTTTGTTTACGCATTGTTTTTATCCCTCGCGTCTTCTGAGTGGCGAGTCCCCAAGCACGAGTAGGACTGACTTATGAGCGAGTCCCCGAGCATGGTGTCCGACCGTACTGGTCATGCTCCTATTGCAGGTTGTGAGTGCGTTGTTTGTAACGCGTCTCCTCCCCTGGCCCGGAGAGCTAGTCGCTTGGCGAGCCCTAGGCAGCTCTCTTACTTGGTGTGTCCCTGAGCCGCGTGGGGGTTCCCGATTTGCGGAGTCCCCGTGCGTGGTACTTAACCGTTCGAGTCGCTTTGCACGAGGGTGGGAGGGACAGATAGCTGTGAGAAGCGTGTATCAGATGTCTTGGCCTGGCGGGCCAGTCGGGCTAGGCGACTCCAATGGCGGCTCCGGGTTGGCGTTTTTCGTGGACGACCCAAGGCCCGAATATTTCCGGGGCCCTTGTGCCGCACTACTTGGCCGTGTCGGTCGCTCGACCAGAGGTTGACTTCCGTAAGTAGCATTTTGCTAGCGTGTACAAATGCGAGTGGCACAAGTATATGGCGAGTGGACACAATTTGTGCGATCCGAATGAATTTCATTATATATTCCGATGGAGTACAGTGTGAGGTTCTAAGTATAGAACTTTCTGAGGAGGTTTACATTCCATGGCCTCCCGACCTCCAATTGGCCATCACCCCGTATGTCGATGAGGTAGTAGGCATCGTTGCCAAGGACTCGGCCTATGGCGAATGGCCCCTCCCATGGGGGGGAGAGCTTGTGCATGCCCTTCTTGTCTTGGGCCAGTCATAGGACCAGGTCGCCTTCCTGGAAGGTGCGAGTTCGCACTCGGCGGCTGTGATAGCGGCGGAGTCCTTGCTGGTATATGGTGGTGCGGGAGCGAGCCAAGTTGCGTGCCTCGTTGAGTTGATCGATGCTGTCTTGGCGGGCGATCTCGTTGGCCGCCTCGACGTAGTTGGCGACTCGAGGTGAGTCATGCTCCAGGTCGGTTGGCATTACGGCCTCGGCGCCATACACCATGAAGAAGGGCGTGAACACGGTTGATCGGTTGACAGAGGTGAAAGAACATTTCATGTTTTCCTTTGTTTTGCGTGTTAGATAACAATACTATGGAGACTTTTCATGTGTGCTAAGTGTGCAGGAAGTTTTGAGGGGGGCCAGATAATCCGCCCCTCCAAGGGCCGGATAATCCGGCCTACCTCATCTCTCAAGGAAGCCAAGGCGCGTCGCTCTGTGTCCAGTCGGATTTTCTCCCGGAAAATCCGAACTGGGGCGGTTTTTCCTCCCCAGGCCAGATAATCCGGGTTTCGCAAGGGCCGGATAATCCGGCCCCCAGTTTTCGAGCAAAAGGAGCCAAGGCACGTCGCTCGGTATCCGGTCGGATTTTCTCCCCGAAAATCCGAACTGGGGCGGTTTTTCTTCCCTAGGCCGGATAATCCGGCCTTCGCATAGGACCGGATAATCCGGCCCCCAGAAGATGATCAAGGGCAAGCTCGACGCGTCTCACTGTGAGGGGGCGGATTTTCTGCCGGATATTCCGAGTCTGGGGCGGAGTTTCCCCAGCCGGATAATCCGGCCCCCACTTGGGCCAGATAATCCGGCCCCCAAAGTGTGCAATAGCTGGTTTTTGGAAGGGGGTATAAGTACCCCTTCTTTCCCAACGTCCAGAACGCTTGATTCACTCGAATTTGACCAGACCTTATGCAAGAGCTCTAAATCTCGATCTCCCACTTCAACCACCCTAAGGTCTTGATCTTTGGTGGAATTGAAGGAGGAGAAGTTCATCATCAACATCAAGAATCAAGTGCTTCAACTCCTCTCCATTCACTTGGAGAAATCCCTGATCTAGTATTCTTGTTAATACCTAGATCTTGTTATTGTATTTGACAACTTTGTTCTTGTGGCAGCTTGTTGTCATTTCGGGAGCCTCCAAGTTGTTGTGGAGTTGTTGCCCCGCTAGTTGTGTAAAGGCCCCGGTGCCTGCCTCGAAGGGTACCTATAGTGGAAGGTGGATCAGGCCTGTTGTGGCGAGATCCATCGGAGAACAAGGTGAGGCCTTTTGTGGCGTGGTGGTCTTAGTACTGCCCACCCCTCCAACGCAGACGTACTTCCCTTAACAAGGAAGGAACTGCGGTCAAACAAATCATGTGTCTCCGCGTGCTTTACATCGGTTCACTCGTTCCTCTTCCACTCGCTCTTTACTCGCTAGTAGATAGGTTTGCATATAGGGAAATTCCACACATTAGTTTATCTAGAGAATTTACCTTTGTGCTAAGCCTAAAATTGAAAAAGAATTAAAAATTCGTGTGGCACCTATTCACCCCCCCCCTTCTAGGTGCCCATACGATCCATTTCAATTGGTATCAGAGCACCGGCTCTTAATTCGGGCTTAACCGCCTAAGAGTAGTATGGGTACCAGGGATGATGGAAATGAGGCTGTGGATAAGGTCACAATGGATGATCTCAAGTCGTTGGAAACAACCTTGTTGAAATCCTTTGAGGCCAAGATGGAGGAGATGAATCAAATGATTGCTCGCCTTACATCATCCATAGCCCCATATCCATCCTCCTCTGAGGCTCCCACACCATCATCTAAGGAAAAGGGTAACACCGGATCCAAGGATGATGATGTGGAAGGTGAAAAACTAAATGGCTCCACCTCCAAAAAGGGAAGTGGTAAGGAGGAATATAGTGAGGTTCGCCACGTATATTCCCCCGACCCACCTATCCCTCATCCTTATATAAACAATAGGGGCGATCCACCCAAGCTCACTGCATCTTCTTTTAACCAATGGCAATTTCTAATGAAATCTCATGTTTGCAGCTCCTCTATTGAATTGTGGAGGATTATTGAAGAAGGTCTTCATATTGGAGATCAAACCAATCTAACAAGAAGGGAAGTTGTGGATAGCCAGTTGAATGCCACTGCTCTCCACATGATACAGCTGGGTGTGGGTCCCAAGGACATGCCACACATTGAACATCTCAACACAGCTAAAGAGGCGTGGGATGCTCTTACGGACCTTTTTGTTGGAAATGAAAGCATGAGAAGAAACCGATATGATGCCCTTAGTAACGAAGCTGAGGGATTCTACATGTTGGATGGTGAAAACCATGAGGACATGTATAGAAGACTCAAGGGCATCGCAACAACATTTCGGAAGCATGGGGCCACTCACATTGATGATGCATGGATAAAAAGAAAGTATGTGAGTGCCTTAATGCCTTTCGAACCGACGAATTTGAAGAGCTTGCAAGGTAGACACAACTATCATCAAATGACATCCAATGAAGTCATGCAGGAAATGGCGTCATTCAAAGTGACGGCAAAGAATGCTGAAGATGCCCGTGCTCGGGCCATTGGAATGCAAAAGGGTGTCAATGTGGCTCTCAAAGCGAATGTTGTTGAGAAAGAGGACGATGAAGGAGTTTTTGAGAGTGTATCCATGGACTGCCCCGATGAGGTCAAATGTGCTCATGGTGAGTACATGGCATTCTATGCAAGGAACTTTTGGAAGGACCCTGCCAAAGCTAAGTCTGAACTTGAGCGCAAGAATGGGTCAAATGGAAGAAGAGAAAGTGGCCCAAGATTGAGAACTTGCTTCAACTGTGGAGATAGACTGCACTTTGTAGCCGAGTGTCCTTATCAAAATAGAGAAGACAATGGTGGCAGGCTCATTCTCAAAGAGAAATCCAAAGCTCCAAAGAAGAAGTCGTTTGCTAAGAAGAATGGCCCTTTCAAGAAGCAACCCAAGATGGTCCTTGTAGCTGAAGAGGAATACTATTCCGCAAGTGAAAGATGAAGAGGATGATGATAGTTCTCGCGAAGTGGCCGCTATAGCCACCACATCGACTCCCTCCTCTCTCTTCGACTCGCCGAACGAGAACGCCATCAACAACAACGCCACTTGTCTAATGGCAAGAGGATCCGAGGTATCAACTTCTAACTCCTCATTTCCTAAGACTAACATAATTTTGGATATGGATGATCATGACAGTCTTGAAATGAAAGAAGAAGTTATTGCCTTGGATACTTTTTTCACTAACCTACAAGGTGAGCACAAACTCCATTTTGATGCTCTTATGAGTCAACTTGCTCAAGCAGAAGATCTCCTTGAAGAAAAGGGCAGAATTGAAAGAGAAGATGCCTTGGAGATATCCTCTTTGAAGAATGTCTGGGAAGAGGAAGAGGAAACTTGAGTTTCTTTGGAAGCAAGACTCGAATCCCTAGAGGAGTCACAAGAAGCTGTAGCTCAGCTCATTAAAGAATGTGACCATGCTCTTGCCAAGGTAAAGAAACTAAAGAAAGAAAAGATTGATTTTGGGGCTGTTCATGCTAGACTCTTGGAGAAGTTTGATGATCTTGAAAGTTCTCACAAGGCATTGAAGAGTGATCATTCTACTCTAAATGAGTCTCATGACCAGCTCCAAACTCAATTGAAACGGTATGATGTGCCAAGTACCTCCTCTTCATCCTTTGGAAAATAAGATCTTGCAAGGAATTCTCAACACAAAGGTCAAGGGGTTATTGATGAGATACTAAGCAGGCAAAGGACAAACAACAGTAAAGAAGGTCTTGGTTACATACCCAAGATAAAGAGAAAGAAAAACAAGAAGAAGAACAAGAACAAGACTGCTCAATCAAAGACTAGCAACATTACCAATGACAATACTAATTATGATGGTTTTGCAGGGATCAACAATCCTAACTTCGAACTATATTGTGATTCTTATGGTGATGTTTATGCTAGTTATGTAGGGCCTTATGATTGTTACATTCCTTGGTCTATTTGGGTTCCCAAGACCCTTGTTACTAACATGAGAGGACCCATTGAAAAATGGGTACCTAAAACCAAGGAGTAATTTTCTTGCAGGGCTATGCTTCCGGTGGTTCTAAATGGGTACTCGATAGCGGTTGTACGAGTCATATGACCGGAAGCAAGGAGATCATCACGGAGATGCGGCCAAACCTTGATCACATTACCGTCTCCTATGGTGACAAGTCAAAATCTGAGGTATTGGGTCTCGGCAAAGTTGTGGTGGCTCACGATATCTCTCTCGTGGACGTCATGCTTGTTGAGACCCTCGGGTATAACTTACTTTCAGTTCGTGCCCTTGGTAAGATGGGCTTTGCAGTTTACATTGATGCTGATTTAGTGGTACTCTTGTGGAGCAAGTCTCCAAAAGTCGCTTTCGTGGGATATGTCGAAAACGACCTGTACGTGGTGGACTTTTCGGGGAAAACCACTACAGGTCCGATGTGTCTTTTTGGAAAGGATGACGCGGGTTGGCTATGGCATCGCCGACTAGCCCACGTCAATATGAGAACTTTGCAAAGTCTCCACAAGGGTGACCACATTCTTGGACTAAAAGAAAATGTCTCTTTTGCCAAAGATCGTGTTTGCAGGGCGTGTGTTGAAGGGAAAATGCATGATTCTCCTCATCGAAGGACAACTATTATCTCTTCAAAAAGGATTTTGGAGCTCCTTCATGTGGATCTTTTCGGACCTCCATCTCATGCAAGCCTCGGTGGGAAGAAGTATTGTCTTGTGATTGTTGATGATTACTCAAGATACACTTGGGTTTATTTCTTCAAGTTGAAGAGTGAAACTCAACAAACTGTCATCGACTTTGCCAACGAGGTTCAACGTCAACACAACGTCCCCATTCTGGCTATAAGGAGTGATAACGGCTCGGAGTTCAAGAACCACACCTTAAATGAGTTCCTAAGTGAAGAGGGGATAAGACATCAATATTCCGCTGCGTACACCCCTCAACAAAATGGTGTAGCCGAGAGGAAGAATCAAACTCTAATGGACATGGCAAGACCAATGTTGGCCGAATTCAAATCTCCATATAATTTCTGGGCTGAAGCAATCTCTACTGCTTGTCATTCATCCAACCGTTTATACCTCCGCAAGATTTTGGACAAGACTCCGTATGAAATACTTACCGGTAACAAGCCAAACATCTCATACTTCCGGGTATTCGGGTGTAAGTGTTTCTTTCTTATTAAAGGAGTTCGTTTATCTAAGTTTGAATCTAAGGCTCTAGAAGGTATTTTTGTTGGTTATGGTTCCAAATCCCACACTTATAGAGTCTACAATAAGCTCTCCGGAACTGTTGTAGAATCTTGTAGTGTGGTGTTCGAGGAAAATGACGGTTCCTGTGCGGAGCAAGTTGGTGTTTGTGATGCAGATGTTGAAATACCCCAAGATGCCATAAGAAGAATGGGCGTGGGATTCTTCCGCCCCACTGAGGAACCCCTTGTGGCGGACCAGGAAGGACAATGCTCTACTCATATAGAGCCCTCATCTACACATACGCAACATGCTCCAACCACGGGCGCAACTTCTACACCATCTCCATCAACTGCTGAAGGTCAAGATGCTCCAGAAAGCTCCAGGCCGGATTTTCTGGTGGATACCGGATTATCCGGCCACCTTTCTCCAGCTGACCATGCAGCTCCTGGTGGTGAAGATATCAATACAAGCTCCAGGCCGGATTTTCCGGCTGACCCCGGATTATCCGGCTCCTCGCCAGTTCAAGCAAGTCCCAGGCTTCCTGATGCAGTTGCTACAAGTTCTCCCAGACCGGATTATCCGGCCTCTTCATCGGCTGGATTATCCGGCCCTGACTCTCCAGTTCTGCAGCCTCATGTTATGGCTTCGGAGTCACCTCAAGGGCATGCATCTCCACCACCTGCTACTGATGTTCCAGCTACTGATAAAGGCGGAGAAAATGCTTCCAATGAAGACTCAAGTGATGAATCTCCTCCACCAAGAGACAACAAACTTATTGAACTTCGCCGCAAGGCTCGGGCTGATCGTAACCTTGAGTTGTGGGGTCACACTCTCAACAAGGTTGTTGGTGATCTTCGACGAAGGGTGTCTTCAAGAAGAGAATTGGCCAGTTTTGGTGAGCATCAAGCTCATATCTCCATGGTGGAACCTAAGAAGGTCTTTGAAGCTCTTGAAGACCCAGACTAGGTTGTTGCTATGCATGAATAATTGAATAATTTCGAGCGCAACAAAGTCTGGAAACTAGTGGAGAAACCCAAAGAGTGCCGCAATGTTATCGGCACCAAGTGGATTTTCAAGAACAAGCAAGATGAGAATGGCATTGTTGTGAGGAACAAGGCAAGACTTGTGGCACAAGGTTACTCCCAAGTTGAGGGCATCTACTTCGGCGAGACCTATGCTCCTGTGGCTCGCCTTGAGTCCGTCCGTATCCTACTTGCTTATGCTGCTCATAACAATTTCAAGTTGCAGCATATGGACGTCAAGAGTGCCTTCCTTAATGGTCCTCTACATGAGTTGGCATACGTAAAGCAACCCCCGGGGTTTGAGGATCCTAACTTCCCGAACCATGTCTAAACTCGATAAGGCACTCTATGGCCTTAAACAAGCCCCACGTGCGTGGTATGAGCACCTTAAAGAGCTTTTGTTAGATCGTGGCTTCGAAGTTGGGCAAATCGACCCCACTCTTTTTACTAAGAAGGTTAAGGGGGAGCTCTTAGTATGCCAACTATATGTAGACGATATCATTTTTGGTTCTACTAACAAAGCTTTTAACGATGTATTTTCAAAGCTTAGCACTGACAGGTTTGAGATGTCTATGATGGGGGAATTACGGTTCTTTCTTGGATTCGAGATCAAGCAACTTAGAGAAGGAACCTTTATTAATCAAGCAAAGTACATCCAAGACATGCTCAAGAGATTCAAGATGACGGATCTAAATGGTGTCGCTACTCCGATACAAACGAAGTGTCATCTCGAACTCAACCCTCACGGTAAAGATGTGGACCAAAAGGTATACCGGTCCATGATCGACTCTCTTCTTTACCTCTGCGCATCTAGACCCGATATTGTGTTGAGTGTGGGAGTGTGTGCAAGGTATCAAGCAGCTCCTAAAGAAAGCCACTTAGTGGCGGTCAAGAGGATCTTTCGATATTTGGTTCATTCCCCCAACTTTGGTCTCTGGTATCCCAAGGGCTCCAATTTCTCTTTATGTGGTTATACTGACTCAGAGTGGGCTGGTGATAAGGATGATCGGAAATCCACTTCTGGAGCTTGTCAATTCTTGGGAAGATCTCTTGTATGTTGGTCCTCCAAAAAGTAGAATTGTATATCTCTCTCCACCGCCGAAGCTGACTATGTTGCTGCTGCCAGCGCTTGCACTCAATTATTGTGGATGAGGCAAACTTTAAAGGAATACGGTGTCAATTGTGACAAAGTGCCTCTTTTATGTGATAATGAAAGTGCTATCAAAATTGCGTACAATCCAGTTCAACACACAAGGACGAAGCATATTGAGATTCGGAATCATTTTATTCATGACCATGTTGCTCGAGGCGATATTGATCTATCTTTTGTGAGCACAAAGAACCAACTGGCGGATATCTTTACAAAGCCACTTGATGAAGCAAGGTTCTACTATTTGAGGAATGAGCTAAATATCATTGATTTCGGGAGTTTGTCTTGATTACCCATGCACTCACTCGTACGTCTCAATCCTTGTTTGGTCTAGGTGTGGGCATGGATATAGGGGGAGTGTGGTCCTAACTTATTGGGCTAACCCTCCCCCCATAATGCCAATAGCAAGTTATATCATTTCTCTTAATATCATGCTGTGATATGTGAGCTTATTGATGAATATTGGTCGTGAACCCAAGATATATCTTCGCGGTGTCACACCATACACTCCAACAAGGTGGCTTCGGCCACCACCCTCTCCCTTGTGGAGAATTGGATCTTTTTGGATGTTATTTGCTCTCTCATGTTCTTATGGGAATCACACTCAATTGGCTTTTATTTGATTTGGATTTTGCAATTTTGAGTGTCTAGTACCATCTCAGTTTGGCTTTCTCAATCCTAAGCCTTCCCTACCACTAAGCCATCTATTCTTGCACACGAGGACGAGGACGAGGACTATGATGAGTGATCCCATGGGGCGCTAGAATCGCTCTTCTCCCTTTTTGGTGTTTCGATGCCAAAGGGGGAGAAGTAGTTCTATTAGGTTGTCCGTGGATTTGCATGGGTCGGGCATAAGCACTTGCATTTAGTGTTGAACTTTTAAATTCGTGGTTTGTGATTTGTGGTTGAGACTTTATGTGGTTGTCTAGATGATACCTATGGACTTCATATCATGGATTATGCTCATGGCTATATCTATTCATATCCTATTGCTGGAGGTTTATCACGGAAGGCGCATGCTCATAATGGTTATCCAATAATAATTGTGATTTTGTCAAGGATGCCTATTCTCTACTTGGGTGGTATGTGCTTTTGCCCTTATGTCTATGGAATAGATTCACCTATTTGTGTGCATTTGTATTCCAATGCAAAACTCTATTATGCACACATTGAGGGGGAGTCCCTTTCGTAGTTATCTCTGTTTGTCTTGTGTCTTTCTCCTGCAAATCCTGGTATTGTCGTCTAACACCAAAAAGGGGGAGATTGAAAGAACATTCATGTTTTCCTTTGTTTTGCGTGTTAGATAACAATACTCTGGAGACTTTTCATGTGTGCTAAGTGTGCAGGAAGTTTTGAGGGGGGCCGGATAATCCACCCCTCCAAGGGCCGGATAATCCGGCCTACCTCATCTCTCAAGGAAGCCAAGGCGCATCGCTTTGTGTCCAGTCGGATTTTCTCTCGGAAAATCTGAACTAGGGCGGTTTTTCCTCCCCAGGCCGGATAATCCGGGTTTCGCAAGGGCCGGATAATCCGGCCCCCAGTTTTCGAGCAAAAGGAGCCAAGGCGCGTCGCTCGGTATCCAATTGGATTTTCTCCCGAAAAATCCGAACTGGGGCGGTTTTCTTCCCCGGGCCGGATAATCTGGCCTTCGCATAGGACCGGATAATCTGGCCCCCAGAAGATGATCAAGGGCAAGCTCGACGCGTCTCACTGTGAGGGGGCGGATTTTCTGCCGGATATTCCGAGTCTGGGGCGGAGTTTCCCCAGACCAGATAATCCGGCCCCCACTTGGGCCGGATAATCCGGCCCCCAAAGTGTGCAACGTCTGGTTTTTGGAAGGGGGTATAAGTACCCCTTCTTCCCCAACGTCCAGAACACTTGATTCACTCGAATTTGACTAGACCTTGTGCAAGAGCTCTAAATCTCGATCTCCCACTTCAACCACTCGAAGGTCATCATCTTTGGTGGAATTGAAGGAGGAGAAGTTCATCATCAACATCAAGAATCAAGCGCTTCAACTCCTCTCCATTCACTTGGAGAAATCCCTGATCTAGTATTCTTGTTAATACCTAGATCTTGTTATTGTATTTGACAACTTTGTTCTTGTGGCAGCTTGTTGTCATTTCGGGAGCCTCCAAGTTGTTGTGGAGTTGTTGCCCCGCTAGTTGTGTAAAGGCGCCGGTGCCCGCCTCGAAGGGTACCTATAGTGGAAGGTGGATCAGGTCTGTTGTGGCGAGATCCATCGGAGAACAGGGTGAGGCCTTTTGTGGCGTGGTGGTCTTAGTACCGCCTACCCCTCCAACGCAGATGTACTTCCCTTAACAAGGAAGGAACTGCAGTCAAACAAATCCTGTGTATCCGCATGCTTCACTTCGGTTCACTCGTTCCTCTTCCACTCGCTCTTTACTCGCTAGTAGATAGGTTTGCATATAGGGAAATTCCACACATTAGTTTATCTAGAGAATTTACCTTTGTGCTAAGCCTAAAATTGAAAAAGAATTAAAAATTGGTGTAGCACCTATTCACCCCCCCCCTCTAGGTGCCCATACGATCCATTTCAGGAGGTGCGAATCCCCCATATCATAGAGGGGAGCTCGTCGACCTAGCATCCTGGGGTGCACTCGAGGGGCACCTGCAGTCGCGGCTTGAGCCAGTGGAGGACACTCTGGTTGGCGCGCTCTGCTTGGCCATTTGATTCCGGGTGAGAAACTGATGCGAGGTCGAGTCAGATGCCGTGTTGCTCATAGAATTCCGCCATGGCCCCATTGGCGAAGTTGGTTCCATTGTCTGTTATGATGTTGTGCGGGTAGCCATACCGGTAGATGAGTTTGCGTAGGAACTTGGTGGCCGTCTTGCCGTCACACTTTTTTATCGTCTTGGCCTCGACCCATTTGGTGAACTTGTCGACTGCGACCAGGAGGTGAGTGAAACTAGACGGGGCCTTCTTGAATGGGCCTACCATGTCCATTCCCCATACGGCGAATAGCCACGTGATGGGGATTGTCTTGAGTGCCGAGCCAGGGAGGTGCGTCTGGTTGGCGTACTTCTGGCACCTGACGCATCGTTGGACGATGCTGGTGGCGTCGGCGTGTGCGGTGAGCCAGTAGAAACCATGCCACATGGCCTTGGCGACTAGCGACTTGGCGCCAACGTGATGGCCGCAGTCGCCAGCGTGAATCTCCTGGAGGATCTTGCGGCCTTCTTCTGGCTATACGCAGCACTGGAACACGCCGGTCACGCTGCGCTTGTGGAGCTCGCCGTTGATGATGACGAAGGATTTGCAGTGGCACACGATCATTCGCGCCTCTGTCTCATTGCTCAGTAGGAGTTTGTGTTCTAGGAAGGCGGCGTATGGCGCTGTCCAGTCGCTAGGTTCCACAATCATGGTGACTAAGGCCGGTTCTAGTTGCAGTGGGATGCCGACGTCGATCTCTTTCGGTGGGCTAACCGAGGGTTTTTGGATGATGTCGAGGAAACGCATACTGGTGGCGCTTGTCGGGTCGATCCGATGCGGGAAAGGGCGTCTGCCTCCTCGTTTTTACACATGTCGATCCACTCGACGGAATAGCCGTCAAAGTGTCCTCCCAACTGGTCGACAGCTTGGCGATACGCGATCATTGTTGGGGAGACAGCGTCGCATGTCCCAGCGACTTGGCCAGCGACTAGGTCGGAGCCGCCGTAACATCGTAGGCGGTTGACTTTCATCTCCTTGGCAGCTCTCGTGTCGTGAAGGAGGGCCTCATATTCTGCCATGTTGTTGGTGCAGGGCTTGAAGTTGAGGTGGAGCACGTATCAGAGCTTGTCTCCTTTGGGGGAGGTCAGGATGACCCCAGCCCCCGCGCCGTCGGCATTCTTGGAGCCGTTGAAGTGGAGCGACTAGTAGTGGAGGTATGGGAGCTTCTCTGGCTGCTGTGCTTCTTCCAAGTCTACAAGGAAATCAGCCAGGGCTTGTGACTTGATCGCTTTCCGGGGCTCATACTTGATGTTGTGGACGCCGATCTCGACGGCCCACTTGGCGACTCGCCCGGTTGCCTCGCGATTGCGCATGATGTCCTGCAGGGGCGCGGAGGAGACCACCGTGATTGGGTGCTCCTGGAAGTAGTGTGGGAGTCGCCGTTGTGCTCGGAATACCGCGTACACCAGTTTTTGGTATTGCGGGTAGCGCTGTCCTGAGTCCATTAGGACTTCACTGATGTAGTATACGGGGCGTTGTATGGGGCGCTCCTTGCCCTCTTCCGGTCGTTCGACGACCATCACGGCGCTGACGAATCGATTGGAGGACGCGACGTAAATGAGCATTGGCTCTTTGTCGAGTGGCGTGACGAGTAGTGGTGTCGCGAGTAGCACTTCTTTGACCGCTTTGAGTGCGTTGTCGGCCTCTGTGTCCCATTGGAACGTTGGGTTCTTGCGCATCAGGCGGTAGAGGGGCACTGCCTTCTCGCCTAGTCGGGGGATGAAGCGACTGAGGGCTGCGACTCGCCCTGCCAACTTTTGGACGTCATGCAGGCACTCAGGTTTCCCGAGTCGCACGATGGTGTCGATCTTGGTGGGGTTGGATTCAATGCCTCGCTTGGAGACTACGTATCCTAGAAGCTGTCCGGTGGGTACGCCGAAGGTGCATTTTCCAGGATTCAGCTTGATGTTTTGTACCTCCGCAAGTTTGCAAAGGTTTTAGCTAGATCGGCGAGCAGATCGTCCTGGCAGGTGGATTTTACCACCATGTCGTCGATGTAGATGTGAATGTTGCGGCCAATTTGGCTCACTAGACACTCCTGCATGCACCTCTGGTATGTGGCGCTTGCGTTCTTGAGGCCGAGCATCATGGCCATGTAGCAGAATGCGCCGAATGGCGTAATGAACGCCGTCTTCTCCTCGTCTTCGACCGCCATCTTGATCTGGTTATAACCAGAGTAAACATCAAGAAACCACAGCGACTCCGATCCCGCGGTCAAGTCGATGATCTGATCGATGCGCGGTAGGATGAACTCCTCCTTTGGGCAGGCGCTATTGAGGTTGGTGTAGTCAATGCACATTCTCCATGTGTTGTTCTTTTTGAGAACCAGGACTGGGTTTGCCAGCCACTTGGAGTACTTGATTGGCCGGATGAAGCCTGCGGCTAGCCGGCGCTGAACTTCCTCGACGATTGCTCGGCGGCGCTCTTCATTGAAGGGCCGTAGCGACTGCTTTACTGGTCGCACTTTGGGGTCGGCGTTGAGTTTGTGCTCAGCGAGTTCCCTCGAGACACCTGGCATGTCAGATGGCTTCCATGCGAAGATGTCGCGGTTCTCACGGAGGAACCCGATGAGCACACTTTCCTATGCGGGGCTCATGTGCGCCCCGATGGTGACTGTCACATCCCAAAATTCTCCTAATTTTGGAATGTAAAGTTAATAAAATAACTTGGTTGAATTGTTTGACTTTGTTGAAATTTCTCAAAGAAAAGAAACTTTCTGTTATGATTTTCCTTCCTTGAATTTAGAAAACTTGTATGAGATTGGATTTACAGGACTATCCAACTTGTTTTCATTTTCTTTTCAACTATTTGATTCTTTAAATATCCAACCATGCTTAGATGATTAAAGAGAGGGAATAAAATGACTTTCCCAATTATGGTGGAGTGATATTCTAATTTCCCTATTTGACCCTTAAAGTCTCTACTTCGATTTATGAAACCATTCTAGATGCTTTTCACCACTTGCTTGAAAGGAGAGAAGATAACATGACATCTTCATTTTCATTGGATGTTAAGAATGTGTTTCTTCATGTTACATGATTGAACTTGTTGTTTTGGGCATTTGTGGCATTGTGTGTTTTGGTTGAGTGGTTAAAATAAAACCCTAAGAAGCTATTTAGAAATATTGCATAGTAGCCATATAAGGCCAAATGCATAAAACCCTATATCCTTTTTGATAATACCTAAGTAGCCATATAGGCAAAAAGGCATGAATTGAGTTTTAGTTTTAGGATTTGTGTGAATGTTTGCAAAAACAAAAATCATGAAGCATTCATAAGCATTCCTTTGCATCCATGCAAAGTTCCCAAAAATTGAATCCAAATTCTAATATCTAGATCCGATAGTTGATTTACCCAAATGTTCCTATAAGGAATATAAAGACATTTATAAATAAATCATCTCTAAACTAGTGAAAATGTTATAAATATGATCTTATAATGATCTATGGAATTTTAGAAAAAATTAGAAACAAGAATCATGTCATTTGGAGTTCGTATGCAAAAGATATAAAGAAAATACCAAAATAGAAAAAGAAAAAAAAAACGAAATGGGCCGCCGGCCGGGCCACCTCAGCCGACCGAACCAGCCATGGTACGGGATCCATCCCACCTCCACTTTAAAAAGCATGCGAAAATCTGTTTTCTAAACCTATCTCTATTCAAACACTTATAACTTTTTATCTACAACTCCGAATTGACTTCCGTTTGTTTCTACTTGTTCCCTACTCCAAGATCTATCTTCCCATCATCATAAAAGCCTAAGTAATCCATCGGAGCCACAGCTATAACACTTCTCCTTCCCGAAATCCCGAATCTACACCCTACCGAATCGTATTTCGCTTTTAAACCCATCTAAACTTCGTCGGCTGCCTTCGGCTTCAACACGAAAGTTGTAGATCTCGTCGAAATCGTTCAATTCCGACAAACCTCACCTCTTTTCATCCATCACAGCCGGAGAATTTCGCAACGCAATATTTCAGATCTGATGGCGTAATTCCAAGATCTACTCGCGCTCGTTTCTTGGAATCCAAATTCCTTTGGTGAAAAGGTAGATCTAATCATCCTCCACAACTTTCATGTTCAAAGTTTTTTGATTTGACCTACGGATTTATCTCTCTAACACAGATCTACTTCTAGTCCTTTGTTAGGCAAAATCAGGTCTATTTTGAGCCAACTTCTCTTCTAGCCACCGGATCTCATCCCGACGGTCGAAATTCAATCGTCCCGATCAGTTGCCTCATCACCGCCACGTCGTCGTCAGGTCAGCATCTAGTCCCAGTCAGCCTGCACGGTCAACCTGTCCAGTCAGCGGAATATTCTCCGGAATATTCTGGTCGAATTTAAAATTGCAGATTATAGATCTAACTTGTAAAATCTATAGAAAATTCATACTATGTCCAAACATCGCAAATAATATACTCCTGGATTCAAAAAATTGTATAGAACATGATTCTGGAATAAAATTACAAGTTTACTTTATAGATTACTGGCGAATAATTATTTAGTATTATTGGCCTTTTAAATCATTAAATTCATAGTAAATAATCTACATATCCGAAAAATATGAGTAATATGTCCCTGAGTTCATAATCTTGCGTAGTTTTCAGATCTGTACTTAGTTTTGTTCGTTGTCAGCACGATCTGTTCAGATTTATTAAACTCCATTAAACACTAAATAAATCCTAGAAAAAGATCTATAACTCCGATTAAGATGAATCCAATTCCTCCTGGTCCGTATTAATGTCCTCTATCCAATAAAACTAATAACCAAATTTAATTGGACAATTAGGACAGAAGTTGCAACAGAACTACTAAAGCCTTTTTTTTTGGTCATCAAGATTTAATAACAAATACCCTATTGCATTAAATGATCTCCTACATGCATCATATGATCTAATACCATTCAAAGAACTAATATTAAATCATCATGCGTGGTTGTGTTCATCATTGTTGTGGTTGTTATGTTTGTAATTGTGTTGATTGGAATTGTTTTGTCCTCGCGTTAGATTGTTCGGAGAATGCGATTGCTGCCGAAGAATTCAATCATCACCCATAACACAAACATAAGGCAAGTTACACCACTTGTTCATGTTATGTCCCAGTTTTTGACTATGCATGTTTTACTCTTCAAAATCTTGTAGTATGCATGTGTAGGTTTTTAGTAGCTTTCTCATTACTATTTTTGCAAGTGCGGTTTTGTAGTATGCCTTGAGTAGCTTTATACTGAGGATTTTCCGTCCTAATAGGTTCCCCCTGTTTTGCTAAGTATTGCTTGCTATGCTATATATATATCAAATACCGTTGGGAGGGTTCGAAAGACTCAAGAATTTTCTAAGTATGATAGCTCTCTCGAGCGAACTTTCTTCTCCAAAACCCCTTCAAAATAAAACTAAGTTTTCTTCTGGGCGGAATGGTTGTCGGGACAACGAGTGAGATTTTGGTGGAGGACGGCCGCCCAGGAATCAAAGAAGTCTGCCATGTTTCGGAATTCAGAACCTTCCCGTGCAACCAGAGTACATATGGGCTCTGTCTTGGCTTAGTACTTAGTGGGAAACCTCACCGGGGTACCAACATTTGGAGGTTTATGGGCACGGTTGGATCCAGCTGGTAGAGGGGCTACTAAGGGAAGGCTTCACCATGGTCTTGTCTGTAAAAGGACTTGATCGTGGATTGTGGGGAAAGTGCACAACCTCTCGAGAGTATTGCAATCTGATCGATCAGCCGAGTTCACGGAAAAGAACATTTTGAGCATCTGAAGGATGGAGCCTCTGAAAGATCTTCCTCTCTCTCTTTTCAAACAAAAGTTTTTCAAACCCTATGGCGTGCGTAATATCGCTAATAGGTGGGAATTTGGGAACTTGGTGTGTCATATCCAAGTAACTTGGTGCGTAATATCCAAGTGTCACCTGGTGTGTAATATCCAAGTGTTAGGTTGATTGGGCACTTGGTGAGTAATATCCTCGTGTTCCATTTGACCCTATACTATTTATCAAAGTTTACAAAGTAGGGAAAACTTTCTTCCTCTTTTCTCGTTACCTTGATAAAATTGGCTTTACGCAAATAAACCCCAAAGCCTACTCTAGCCTTGCATGTAGAGTTAGTCTTGTTCCTTCCTTGGTGTAATTTGCCAATACATTCAAAGTATTGACCAACTCGTTTGGCTGCACGTTTTATGTGCAGAATTTGGAGATCGTTGAAAGGTGCGCTAGGATCGCGAGTCTTCACTCAACCTGCCTGTGGCATTGATGGGACTCCAAGTTGTATATATTTTGCTTCTGTTGTAATAATGTAAACTCTGGATTATTCGATTCATGTAATAAAGACTTGTGTTTTACATGATATTTCATCGACTATGAGTGCTAGCTAATGATCCAGGGACTAGCATGTTAATCACAGGGACTTAGGATCTTACCGATCCGAGGTCATAACAGTGACCGTCTGGCTGGAGTCGCCTGGGACGAGCTCGACGGTGCGGGTGTGCGTGGTCGCCTCGAACATGGAGTTCGCGGCGATTGGTTTCTTGAGGATGGTGGGGTCGTCCTTGTTGATGTTGCCCGCGTATTTCGCGAGCTCCTCCGCGTGGTCGGTCTCCACGGTGATGACGATGTCGGCGAGCTCGGCGCCCTTGTCTTCGAATTCCACGGCCATGTCGGGGTCACCGTGGACGGTGATGATGCCGCTTGGCCCGGGGAGCTTCATCATGTTGTAGGTGTAGTGTGGGGTTGCCATGAACTTTGCGAATGCTTGGAGGCCCAGGACACAGTGGTAGGGGCTGCGGAAATTCACCAGCTCGAAGACGATCCTCTCCGTGTGGTAGTTTGCTGGAGTGCCGAAGGTGACTGGCAGTGTTACTTTCCCAATCGGGTACGCCTTCCGACCGGGGATAATGCCGTGGAAGGTCGTCAGTGTTGGCTTGATGGCTGTTTCTGGGAGCTGGAGCCTTTTGAACGTGTCGAGGTACAAGATATTGATGGAGCTCCCGCCGTCCATCAGCGTCTTGGGCAACCAGTAGTCGGCCACCTTGGGCCTGACTACCAGGGCGACTCGCCCTGGGTACTCGATTCTTGGCGCGTGGACCTGGCGACTCCAGGTGATGCTCTGCTCGGACCAGTTTAGGAAGCGAGGGATGTCGACTTGCGTCACCGCATTGATGGCGACCGCGCGGGCGAGCACCTTCTTCTCACGCTTGGTGCTGAGTCTGGTGAAGGTATGTAGCGACCCGACGACGGTTCCGAAGCCGCCGCCGTTCCCGTTGTCCCGAGGTGGGTTGTTGTTGGGGTCTTCCCTTGCACGTCTCGCCTTCTCAATCTCTTTGAGAGAGTGGCAATCGGTGGTGGTGTGGGTGGCGGGTTTTACCTCCCTGCTATGGTAGATGCAGGGCTGATTGAGCAGGGCGGCGGGGTCAAATTTCGGCCTCATCGCGTTGTTGGCGCGGTAGTTCCTGATGTCGCGGTGGTTTCCTCCATCGCGGCGGTAGTTCTTGGAGTCGTGCTGGCCGTAGCCGACGTTGGCAACGAAATCGACTCGCCCGTCCGTGCGGCGCTTGCTGGTGATGCGGGTGTTGCTGTAGCACATATCGTGTAGGCGCCCACTGTCGTGGATGCTAGTGCGACGTCTTCCTCCCATCTCGTCGTCGGAGTCTTGGTTGGGGTCCTCCTCCGCGTAGCGCTTGGCGATCTCGAGGAGGTCGGGGATGTTATCAAGCATCTGGTAGACCCTCTTGATCTTGGCGACCAGGGGTTCGTACCGGCACGTGTTCTTGAAGCAGTGTATCGCCGTGTCTAGGTGGATGCCGGAGGCGTTTATCCATAGTTCTTTCCACCTTTGGATCCACCGGTGGGTCGACTCGCGTTGTCCCCGGATGCATCGCTCCAGTGGCGCGGGTGTAGGAGCCCTCGAAGTGCCTGACGAAGGCGTTCTGCATTTCTTCCCAGGAATCAATGCTGTCGGTGGGGAGCGTGTTGATCCACTGCCGGGTCGCACCCTCCATCATTAGGGGGAGGTAGCGAGCGGCGAGCAGGTCGGTGTGGCCTGCGATCACCATTGCCATGAGGTATGTGTCCAACCAGACAGCGGGGTCGTACGTTGGGTCGTACTTCTCGATCTCCTTAGGGGCCTTGAAGTTGGTGGGGTATTTTTTCCCGCGAATCATTGGTCCAAAACATTGTGGCCTGACTCGGCTGAGCGAGCCTCTTGGCTCCGGTTCGCCGCGGTTGGTGAGGGTGTGCCGCAGATCGTAGGGCTGGCGTGACCGCCACGTCTAATTGTTGATGATGTTTTTTCGGGCGTTGAGGGGCTGCCCATTGGCATCGACCGTGTTATTCACCGGTCGCAGCTCGTTGGTTGACAACGCAGGATTGGCGGCCCGTGGTTGGTTTGCCAGGGGCTAGGGTGGTGGACAAACTAATGCGTTTGCCACGGTGGGGTGGCTGCTTGATGTCACCCTGCTTGCTGAAGAGCGGGAGTACATTCGCCCCCGCGGGTCGACTCTCGCGGCTTGTTGCTCGACGGCCCTGACGAGTAGGGCCTTGGCGTACTGGATCTGTAGCGCGCCGTCGCCTTGGACATCGAGTTTGGCGATCACGGCATCGGCCGCGACGACATTGTCCATCAGGGTGGAGTATAGTGGTAGCCCTTTGGCGTCACGGGCTTGAGGCGAGATGATGATCCGCGGTTGGTCTGGTGGGGGCGCGCGGCCCATGGGTGGTGGAGGGGCCCCAGTCGCCGGTGCTCCAGGTGGTGGTCTTGCGGGGTTGCTCCCACCTGCGGCGTGTTCTCGCAGTATTTGCGCTCGGCGGCGCGTGTGGGGTCGCCCTCGTCACTGAAATTCAGGACGCGGCCCTGAACGTTGGGGTTCAGACGGGTCCTGATGCGGCGCTAGTGATAGAGTGACACCTCCCGCACCGTCTCTCGCTCGAGGCGGTATTTCTCGCGCTCGGTGAGTTTGTTGCGTTCCGCCTCCGTGAGCCGCAGGCGGGCTTGCTCCACCTCCATGGCCATCGCGGTCGGTGGGATCAGCGTGGAGAACGGATCTGGTGGGGCGGCCATGCTACCCGCCATGTAGATCGCGTTGAAGCGATTGGATCTGGCGCAAAAATCCTCGGGGGCTTCCGAGCCGGAATCGGAGTCGAAGATCCCCAGGATGGAGGGGTCCTCGAAGTCCTCGGGGTTGGAGACTCGCGTGATGGAGTCCTCCCGTGATGCGGCGGTGATGGATCCGCCGACCGATGCAGGGGTCGCGGAGTCGGCGTCGTCGTTCAGGGTGTCGTCGTTGGTGGCGGCGTTAGGCTCGACCGCGTCGCTGGCGGCCGAGTCGTACTTGGTGACGAGGCTCCTGATGGAGCGGACCTGCTCCTCCGAAAGCAGATCGCGGTGTGGCGGCGATCCGCCGACGATCATCGTCATGGCTAGGTCGATCGCACCGGTGAAGCCGACGAAGAGGTTGATGGAGCCGACCAGCATCATCACGGCGTGGGTGACCGGGCGTGACGCCGAGATGTAACTGCTGGGCAGGATCTACAAGATCCCGCCGATGGCGATCATGCGACCGGTGGCGAACGGCCGATCGATCAGCATGTAGGGTTTCACCGCAGAACTCAGGCCAGTCCCGCTAGGCCCCACAATGGGCGCCACTGTCGTGGAAATGGCCATGGCAGTCGCTGCCACTGGCAGCGATTGAGTGTTTCGTGCGGAAGAGTTGGCGGCCATCTGCGGTGCGAGATGGGGGCGGATGCACATGGGTTTATCCAGGTTCAGCCCCCCGGAGGGTAAAGACCTACTCCTGCTAGATTAGATTATGAGAGAGCGAGTTACAAGGGTGGCGAGCTCGGCGGCTAGGCAGCGATTTGCTTGAGGGGTGTATGACGGAACGTAAGGTTCCAGGATACCCTAGGGAGGTTTATATATGAAGCACCTCGCTAGGGTTTACAAGCTATCCCCGAATCGGAACGTCCTGCTGGGCATACCCCCTTTGACCTTGTCCGACTGGGCTTCTGCTACGCTTCTGGGCTTCTAGTCGCCAGTCGATGGGCCTTTCCTTTCTTCATAGTCCAGTCGCTGTCTATCAGACGCACTCGCAGGCCTTTCGGCCCAATCGGAACGTCCTGCTGGGCATACCCCCTTTGGCATATCCCTATTATGTTGTACTTAGTTGAACAATTGTGTAATGGTTTGGAGGAGCCAAGCCATCACCATATATAGATCTTCATATAAGAAAACAATGCAACTTTCATAAACAGAAGGTAAAACATGCATAAGTAAAATAGTAGGACAAGGCTTATGAGCAAGAAGGTGGCTTTCCTATGATCCGCAATATGGCAATATATGTCCCTAGACTTCTTCTTAGAATACCATAATAACCCATAATAACCTCTTCTTCTGGTCTCCGATAATATCGCAACTATCGTCATCAAAGATAGCACATGCAAGAAAACAAAGCCATAATCAACACAAGGCATGCAAGCATAAATAAAACACAGCAAAAAAATACAACACATTACTCACTTCGGTAGGTTTTGATAGATTGAGCTCATAGCAATTGTAAAGGCTTCATTTACATCTGTGGAACTCCTTTGATGAATTAAAAGTCAAATATCACCTAAAGGAGGGGTTTTAAACTAAGGCTTGGATCTGTATGATATCAATGTGCAAAGATGATATCATCACATGGGTATTGACAAATTAAAACCAACAAAAGTGCTTTCACTATTTTATCAATTTTCTTTCATTTACTATGAATTTTCTAGTGATAAAAGCTCTAGTTTTAGGAAATGATTCACAAGAAAGGGTTTGTCGGTCCAAAAATTGTTTGCTCTTATGGTTAGGTAGGTATTGATGTACTGGTTCACTGAGAGTTGGAATTACTTCAAAATATTTCCCAAAATTCCGTTGGGAAAATCCCAAAGCCAGTTCTGGTAGTAGGTATTTGTCTTTTTCACCAGATATAATTTACTGGGGCCTTTGGTATGATTCCAAATATACATGATAGATATGTTAAATACCTTTCTGCATAAGTTTTATTCATCCTTTTTGGAGTTGCATAACTTCTGCTAGCATTTAATTAGTGTACATACCCTAAACATAATATTTTAATTTACTAAAAATTATAGGAACACCAATAATTCAAGATCTCCTAGTGTTTGGTATATATAGAAGTAATTTTTTTAATGTGAGTTTGAATCAACTCAAAATATAGTATAAATTTACCAAGGGAAATTTCTAAAGTCAATACTGAATTGATTTTGTTATTTTTGTTACAGGAAAAACATACCTCAACATGGCATGTGATAAAGGACTCATGGTAGGTACTTAAAATACCTACTAGAGAAAGTTGGAAGCACATTGTTTGGAGTTTTAAAACTCTGAAATGATTATTGAGTCGTTTAGACACTTCTTGGGAAATTAATTTCTGAGAAAATCCTGGTTATAGGTTGGCCCAGCTACTTTTCTTGCATGTTGTAAAACACACACATGAACATGTGGGAATTTGGATCCGGCCAAATAAGGGGTTTTCCATTTTTGTTTGGATAGTCCAGTGAGCAGATCTTAAAACAATTGATAAAAGGGAAATTCTTGTGGGTTGGTTTTCTGAAGGAGATGGGCCGCCAAACACCATTTTCGGCCCAGCAAGGGGAACCACGCACGAAAGCCATGTTTTGAAACGCTGGCAAGAGGGGCCCACGTGTTAGCCGGAGGGGGATGTCGAAGGAGTATCAGTGCATTGTGGCAACCCGATCTAAGGGGATCTGACGATCGACGGTTGTCGTCTCTAGAGGACAGAGGGTCTGGTGGCCGGAACCCTAGGAGGCATGGGGAGGACCAAGGAGGGTACCTGGGTGGCTCATCGGTGGCCGGGGAGGTGACAGGTGGACGCGTCTTGGCGCGTGGGATTCAAAGAGGGGCGGCGGCAGGGGTCTTTGTGACGGAAGCGAACTCGCGTGCAACGGCCTAAGGCGGATGGCTTGGTGCTCGTCGGAGATGGCCCAGGGGGGCATGCATGTCGACGGTGAGGGTGAATGGAGAACGCTAGGATCTTGGGGAGCACCAGGAGGGCTTCGTTCGTGCTACATGTGCTCGGGGAGGTCGGGCTCGCCGGAGGATGTCGTGTCGGACATGCGCCGGATAGTGGTGGTCTCTGTGTTCCTAGAAAAAAAGAGAGCAAGGGGGAGGTAGATTTGGTCTAGGGGAGCTGGGCAGGAAGCATAGAAGGAGTTTGGAGAGGTCGGGGGCAACCATATGCACTACCTCCCGAAGGAGACCGAGAGGAGTTGTCCGTCATCTCCATGGTGATGGGAAGCTAGGGGTGAGATCTAGAGCTTGGGGAGGGGTAGGTGGAGGGGATAGGATGCAAATGAGGGCGAAGGTGGCATTGGGGTGGTCTCTGGCTGTTTAACCCGAGTGGTGAGGGTGTGTCATGGACATAGTGCATGCGAGGGATTGTGGGGAGGATGTTGGGTTCACAACATAGAAAAAAAAATTCCTATGATGGGAACTATTATACGCCAAGATCTATCTACTAGATACAAGCAACGGGTGGATACACATCCATACAAAACATACCCTCGAAGAACAACAAAGCTTTGTTAACAAGATGGAACTCGTGGATCATGTAGTCGAACGCTTGCCGATCTCAAGATCATGTGGAAGTCCTAGCGCCGCAAATCAGTAGCACATCCATCCTCGCACACACGTTCAGGCCACCAAACAACCTCCACCTCCTTGCTCCAGTGATGCAGCGGAAGCAGCGACTCCTTCCAGACAAAATGCCACCGGGAACTTGTATCTCGCTAATCCAAGACCATGGGGGAATAATTCTAGAGGGGGAGAGAGATCCTTCATGAGGAGATGTGAGTGAGAAGGAGTGAGAGGGGGGGCCTTCTATAGGAGGAGGGTGGTGCCTTTCCCCATGGCCGGCGCCCCATGGGGGTTCCCCTTCACCTCCCTCATTCATGTGGTGGTAACCCCTCCACATAAATATGCCCCTTCACATTCTCTATTAAAGTCTCCACTTCAAATACACTGAATTTCTCCAAATTTAATGCTCTCTCATTTAATAATACTCTTTTATTAATTTTATTAATAATTTTGTTAATTACTTTAATTAACAAACATTCACATAAAACCCCCTACAACATTTCAATATCACAGGCATAACCAATTTCTGCAATTTCACCCGAAACAATTCCGGTGTCAATTGAAATAATTCCAGCGCTTTGCAATTCTTTCATCTAGAACATATTTGCTCCAAATGGTGTTTGTCCACCCTTAAGTGTGTCACCCTACGGTTCACTAATAATGCAGACATGATTGAGACCCCTCTCAGATCAATAATCAGAAGCGGGACCTGGAGTTCCATACTAACTCCCACACATTCAACGATGACTTCTGTGATCGAGAGAACCTTTAACGATAGTAACTCAATCCATTTTTCTTGCGATATATTACATGTCCGAGATTCCATCATCACTATCTCAATACTTAGTTTGATCTCGTCACCGACATGAACTCTTTTCTCGTTCCCATGATATCACATTCTAGTGCTCACATCACTTGCTTGCAAGCTATCTTGATGTGATATCACCGAGAGGGCCTAAAGTATATATATCTGTCACCGGGAATGAAAAATTGTACTCTTGATCCATAAGCCTCAACATCACACATTCGGAATACCCGAACCGATCTTTATAGTCACCCTGTTACGGTCTGATGTTTGATATTATCAAAGTATTCATTCGGTGTTAGCAATTAACATAATCTCATGGTCTAAGGATAAAGATCACTTCGCATAATGATATAGCATTATAAGCATAATGACTTTGATTGTAATGCTATACTTCAGATGAATATTCATCATTCACCAATGTTGTGACCTTGTTATTAACATCCAATGTCCATGATCAGGAAACCTTGATCATCTTGTTAATCAACGAGCTAGTTTATAAGAGAGGCATAACTAGGAACCCTTTATTTGTTTATTAAACACATATGTATTAACGTTTCCAATTAATACAATTATAGCATGTAAAATAAACTTTTATCATAAACATGGAATAAGATAATGACAAATATTATTGCCTCTCGGGCATATTCCATTCAGTCTCCCACTTGCACTAGAGTCAATAATCTAGTTTGTAAACTTGCGCATTCAACACCTATGGCTTTCTGGTGTTGCATATATGTGTTTACTAGTGGTAAACATAATCTCTGGATTTGACACTTTTAGATCCGTGTGTATTTGCATGTCTTTGCGTCTCTACGCATCACTCATTCTCTAATGAGATGACATTGTATAAATTTGGTCCTTTGGTGAGACCTTTAGTTTGTTTGGGTTAATATATGTTGATATTATTGTCATACAATATATCTTTATAGTATTATCCCACTTTGAACCACACCTAGTTTGATAAACAACTACTTAACACAAATGCCCTCCTTTGCTCTTACTATAGCAGTCATATACTTAGCCTTTTGTTGTAGTATCTGTCACAATGTATCAACTCTGGAACTCATCCAAATCCATCAAGGAACATCCTTCCATTACATTGTGCCACCCATAGTCTAAATTGAGATAAACTTAAGTTGTAGCTTGTGACAAAACTAGTATCAATGTAACACTTTACAATGAATTATTTTGTAACCTTTTACAACATATTCTTAGTTCTTCTAAAGATCATAAGAATATCCTTTTCTATCGTCCAATGATCATCTTATGAGTCATTCTAGTATATGCTCATAACATTTAGAGCATAGGACATATCTGGATATGTACATATCACGGTATATATTATTGATCAAAATATTCATGTGATTTCACTCATCAAGTGTGAAGTAACACTTGAATCTCGTTTCATTCACCAAGTGTCAATACACTTGAATCTTGATTCAAACTTTTCCGTGTGGCAAGAACCTTTCTTGTCGTTTCCATATTGAACTTATTCAATATCTCATATATGTACGTTTGGTATAACCCTATTAGCGCCTCAATCTATCCATATAGACATTGATGTCAAATATTCCGGTTTTCCCCAAGTCTTTCATCAAAATCCAATTTTAATGAAATTCATAACTTGTGTCAACGGAAGATACATCATTTCAAATCAACACCATGTCTTCTACATAAATATGTCTCAGCACTCCCACTTATTATCTTGCAAATGCCAGCATCTTCATCGTCTCCGATGAAATTAAACTCTTTTAACATTTTCATCACGGTGAAGATTCCAACTCCGCTATGATCACTTCAACCAACAAAGTTTGCATGCCCTATTAGCATCCTTTGAATCAACAATACCCTTCGGACTGTGTCATGTACACGTCCTAGGTAACTATTCTATTAGAAGAACATTGTTTTTTGTTCAACTAACATATACCAAATTATATGTAGTGGTTGCTACATTAATACGTCAAGACTAAATATCGCTATGAAAGATCAAATCTTGTCATAGTCAACTCCTTGAACATTGTCGTAAACTCCTTTCCAACATGTCGACTATTTCATAGATGTCAAACATCCATGTCTATTTCTTTATAGATCCAAATATGACCGATAGGCTTCACGCCTTTCCGGAGGGTCTTCCAAGTTCAGAAACTTGATTTCTCGTGTATGGATACCATGGATTTTATGACTTCTAGTCATTTTATGGAGTCAGGGCCCATCATCGCTTCCTTTTATGGAGTCAGGGCCCATCATCGCTTCCTTTCATCGCCCATGGATTTTATGACTTAGCACATGTTGCTTAGGTTCATCAACCTAATCAAAGTTCTATTGTCCTCTATCAACACCTGGATTTTTAATCCCACATGCTTGTTATGCCATACCTCGCAATCCCAGGATTACCATTTTTGTGAGACATAACAGAATTGGTACCACAATACATCATCCATTACAAACCATAATAAAGGTCTTACAAATAAAGGATCTCATGATCCAGTCTTAATACAATCAAAGCAGCGGAAAGTAAACGTAGTAGGGGCTCCATCTTCAGGGTCACAAGCATTGCTCACGATGGGAGATGATCCTAGTTGTCATAGACCTCCTAGTGTCCATCTTCCTGGTAGTCCTCCTCATAGTCTGGCCACGGGAATAGCCAGGGACAAAGCCTTGAGTACTCTTTAAGTATTCGCAATCTATCACTAACAAGTAAGGTAGTTCTAGTAGGAATCTTAAGCTCTAGGTTTATTTGAAAAAAGCTAGGTTTATTTCATAAGGAGTTCAAAAGTAAAGAACCTAATTTAATTTTCTACATCACCTAAGTGGGAACCTAGTTTTCATGTCCACAACCCTGTTGTGGTCAAGTCAAGGTCATAATTCAATTCACGAGTCATTTTTGAAAACATCTGACAACAGAACAGTATGGCCACTCCAACTGTCCATGACCGTGGACGCGGCTATTCGAATAGTTTGACACTCTGCAGAGGTGGTACACTATTACCACAATATTCGATACATCCGTCAGGCATAACCCTGAATCATCATACTTAGTATGCGGATAATCAACCATAACCTTTCAATTACACACTCTAGTATAGGCACCTCCCCTATGAGCTTGGCCTCCCAGCCATGGCCATCTTCCATCCTGCGCACTGGATAGGTGGACATTCACATTCACGAGGTAGCCTCAGCTCAACCTCTTTCCATGAGGGAACCAATAGTAAGGCATTTAAACTTCTAGTTAAGCCCTACCCAATTTAGGTATTGCGGTTGTACGGTAAAATTGGAATGGTATCGCATCCGAACGCAACCATCTCTTTTTATCAAAACTAAGGCTCATGCCTCAAGAAGTTTCATCATCGAACCATTGTGTTTTAGAACACATGTCAAAACATTTCAATAGAATGAATCATCATTTTAAGGTTTTCATAATCATTTTCTCCAAGTATTCCCATCTAAAGTGATTGGTAGTAGTTTAGCAATAGCAACTATCAATTGGGGGTGTCATTAATAATGGGTGATAATCAAGTGTAACTATCCTAATCTAGTTTTATGCTTTTTTATGGCATCTAATTATAACTACCTAGGCCTAGTTTTATGCTCTTTATGGCATCTATCCTATTTTCCAATACTCACAAATCACTAACTAAAGGTAAAGAACTTTGGTAAAAGTAAAAGAATAAAGCTTGCAAGTAAAACTTGGGATTGGTATAATCAAGGTTGCATAACCAAAGCATGCGTACTGCATCTTGCATAGGTTATCTTGCAAGGATGACTTGCATAGTTAACTTGTAGTGTTAGGCTTGCCTTGAGTAGCGCAGTGGTTGCAGTTCTCTGCTTCTTCGTAGTACTCCGCCTCCTCGTAGCCCGGGTCGGTACTAGCGTCTATAAAGGAATACGAGGTACACAATCACCAAACAATACTTAACTACGTCTATTTAGCACACTTAGGCTCACACTTGATGATCTAGCATCATCACAAACATCACATGAAATAAAGACCTAGTCTTATTTATCTTATTTTGGAAAAGTAATTTCTACTCATTGAAAATACTTGAGATTTAATATTCTCCAATTACAATATGGGATCATGTTGACACATGTCATCACCACATATTCTAATACTTGGGAATGTGATTTAAAGTGGTGGTCACATTTTATAGAGTTTAAAATTACTATTTAATAAAATTAAAGTGACTAGAAATGCGTATATAGCATTATTTTAGTATTAGTCCGAGCTCACTGCATGTAAACCTAAATATTTTTACATATTTAGATATATCTTGTAAAATGTTATTTTTGAGAGTTGGAATCTACTCAGAAGCATTTATGGTTGATTTTTGAAAAATGTTTGAAGTGGCAAAAGCCTCTGTCTTATTATTTTTACTACAGGTGATATCTAATTTCAAATGGTTTGAATCCAACGGGCTTGGGTAGATATTTTGAATACCTTTCTAACAAAATTGGAATCATGCAATTTGGTTCAGTACATCACTTTGAATTGAATTTCAAAGTAACTAACAGATTAGGGTTTTGAAAATAAAGAAAAAATCTAAATTTGAATTCGTGGCGAGCGCGGGAACGATACTGGGCTGGCCCAACTGCACAGCGCACGCACAGCGGGCTTCTTACAGGCAGGTCCCACACATCAACGACTAAACTAAACTGAAACGGTACACTCTATCTGGGCCATGGGATTAGAGTGCGATCGACAGCTGAGCATCGTCATCTCCGTCACACAGCGGCGGCGAGAACTGAACCCTAACGCGACGGTGGGGGTATGTGGGGGCTCACCAGGGCTCCAGCTAGACTTGGCGATGGGGGCGATCGAACGTGTCGAGGCCGACAAGTCGAATGGTGGTCCCGGCGGCTCCTAGGATAGCTCCTAGATCCAGTTCCTCTTCTTCTCTGTAGCGGCAGGCTCTGGTGAAATTCTGGCGGGCTGGTGCTCGCCTTCCTCCGAGGAGAGGTGTGGGAGGTTTTTGAGAGAGAGGGGAGTGAGCTGGTGTGGCAAATGAGGGCTGGGGTGGCCTCTATTTATACACCAGTGAGAGGGGCAGAGCGGCATGGCTCGGGCTCGTCGGCGACATCATTGCAGTGAGCTAGTGGCACTGATGAGGGTAGGGGTAGACGCGGTGCTTCATGGAGGTTGTCATTCAAGTGATGGCGCGGCAAGGGGCGGTCGAGAACGGTCAGGAGCGGTCCGTGCTCTGTGCGGGAACGGCGGCATTCGAGACGGCGCACAATGGCCACGGTTCGTGCGGCGGTGAATGGGCATGTCTGGGGGGTAGCTAGGGTCGCCATGCAGAGAGGGAAAGGCGTGGCGTGTGTGCATGTGTCGGCTGCGGCGCTCTAGCGTGCTCTCGGCATGGCAGACAAAGAAGTGGGCGTGGCGATTATGGCTGGTCCATGGCGTGTCTTCGGTCGAGGGGTGGACAGGGGGTGGCGGTGAAGTGTCGCTTGTCTCCTGGACATCGTGAGAGAGGGAGGCGCGGTCTATGGCGAGCGGTTCTTGGTCGACCGACACAGTGATCTCGGGCGACACTGCACTGGTGCGAACGGTAAAGGGGGAGCTTGTCCACTGCGCTGCTTGGCACTGGGGGAGATCGAGGGAGAAAAATGGGGCACAGTGGGGAGAAAAATACTACTTAGAACAGTGATTGTTAGTCAAGGTTTTACTATTGTCTGCCAAGTGCTCGACCAAATGGCCGCATGAATTCAAGATTTGAATGTTTGGATGAATTTTAATGAGTGTGTTTGTCACATGCTTGGGTGTCTAGGGTTGCTGGGAAAAGTCAAGGTGAATTGATTTGAGTGGTTTTTGAAAAGTGGTGATCTTAGTACATACACTTGATTCAATTTTGAAATGTCTCTCAAAGGGGTTTAAAAATAGTTTCTGTCTTTTTGTAACGTTTGCTTGGATTCACTTTTACTTGGTCTAGCAAGGTGTGAAAATATTTGGAAATGTTTCTGTTAGAAATCTTTTACTAGGAACACTCAAAGTGGTCTAGTGGATAATTTTGGTCAAAATGACCATTTGATCATATGATTCATATTTGATTTTATTTTCATTTGATTTAGTTTGTACATGGCCTAGATGATGTAGTATTCATCTTTAAACCATTCCTTATCATTTGTAGAAATCAAACATGGCAATTGCACTCATTCATATACTAATGCAATGCACACATACACTCATATGAGATTTAATAAGAAAAGTTTTTGTTAACCCTAAACTTGGGTGATTAGAACTTGCTAATCTTGTTTAATTTTTTTGGGGTGTTACAAACCTTCCCTCCTTAAAAAAAATCTCGTCCTGAGATTTAAGAAAAACTAGGAACTAAGGAGATCTGGAAACTGAGTCCTAATGTAATCTTCTCGCTCCCAAGTAGATTCTTCTTCAGTATGGTTGCTCCACTAGATCTTGAGAAACTCTATACTCCGGGTCCTGGTGGTTCTGAAGGCTTCTTCCAAAATACGAATGGGTACTTCACGATAAGTTAGATCCTTATTGATATCTATGGCTCGGTGATTGATGTTCTTGAACACTTCGGTCTTCTCCGGAACTTCTAAGCATTTGCGAAGTAACGAGATATGGAACACATCATGTATGGATGACATATCCTCCGGCAGTTCCAGTTGATATGATACTTCTCCTCGTGATTCAAAATCTTGAAGGGTCCAACATATCCGGGGGCTAACTTCCCTTTAAGTTGAAAACACTGCATTCCTTTCAAGGGTGATACTTTGAGATATACAAAATCTCTGACATTAAAGGTCAGGTCTCGATGTCTTTTGTCAGCATAACTCTTCTGTCTAGATTGGCCGGTCTTGAGGTGTTCACGGACTTTGTGAAGCTTCTCTTCGGCTTCTCGTAGGATGTCGGGTCCGAAGATCTGACTCTCTCCTACTTGCGATAATTCAAGGGGGTACGACACTTCCTTCCATACAGAAATTCAAAGGGGGCCATTTGCAAACTACATTGATAACTATTGTTGTATGAGAATTCTACAAAAGGCAGACAATCTTCCCATTTTGATCCATATTCTAGCACACAAGCTCTCAACATATCTTCTAAGATTTGGTCGACTCTTTTAGTTTGTCCATCGGTTTGCGGGTGATAGGTTGTGCTGAAGTTCAGCTTGGTTCCTAATCCTTCTAAGACTTTCTGCCAAAATCTTGAGGTAAACTGGGTTCCTCGATCCGACACTATGGTCTTAGGGGTTCCATGCAAAGCGACGATTCTAGCAATGTATAGCTCTGCTAGCTTCGAACTCTGGTAGGTGGTCTTGACAGGTATAAAATGGGCTACCTTGGACAGTCTATCAACTATGACCCAAATAGAGTCATTTCCCCTACTAGAGGTAGGCAAACCGGTGATGAAATCCATTCCGACAGAATCCCATTTCCATTCCAGAATCTGCAATGGTTGCAAAAGTCCTGCGGGTCGCTGATGTTCCGCTTTGACTCTCTGACAGATATCACAATTGGCTATGTAGCTTCCGATTTCTCTCTTCATCTTGTGCTACCAAAATTGCTCCTTCAAATTGTGATACGTCTTTGTTCCTCCCGGGTGAATAGAATAAAGAGTACCATGAGCTTCATGCATGATGACTTGCTTCAACTCGGAATCTGCTGGTACATAGATATGTCCTTTGTACCACAAAACTCCTCCTTCATCTTTGGTGAATCCGGGTACCTTCCATGTATTGATACGATGCTTGATTCCGTCGATACTTGCATTTCCTTTCTAGGCTTCCTTGATATGACTGATCAAAGTGGGTTGAAGTTCAATACTTGCTAGGAATCCTTCACTAACTACCTCCGTTCTAAACTGCTCCAACTATTCATGCGAACTTGGTTGGGCTTCTTTAATCATGGTGTTTAATCTACACATCAGTCTACTAAGAGCATCTGCTACCACATTGGCTTTGTCGGGGTCATAGTGAATGACAAGGTCATAATCCTTGATTAACTCTATCCATCTCCTTTGCCTCATATTCAGCTCCTTCTGGGAGAAGATATACCTTAGACTCTTGTGATCTGAATAAATCTCACAGCGGTTACCCATAAGGTAATGATGACAAGTCTTTAAAGCTAAAACTACGACTACTAGTTCTAAGTCATGGGTAGGGTAGTTTTGCTCATGTTGCTTCAGTTGTCTAGACAGATATGATATGACTTGGCCTTCTTGCATCAACACACATCCAAGACCAATCTTGGATGCATCACAGTACACATCAAAAGGCTTATTGATATCCGGCATAATCAGAAATGGGGCTGAAATCAATCTCTTCTTGAGCTCTTGAAAACTTGCTTCACATTTGTCCGTCCATTCAAACTTCTGATCTTTCTTCAACAGTTGGGTCAGCAGTCTTGTGATGCTTTAAAATCCTTCTATGAACTTGCGGTAATATCCCGCTAATTCGAGAAATGCGCGGACTTGGGTTTGAGTGGTTGGGGTTTTCCATTCTTAACATCCTTAATCTTGGTGGGATCGATAGCAATTTCTCCTGTGGACACGATATGTCATAGGAATCCTACTTCCTTCAACCAGAACTCACATTTGCTAAACTTGGCATACAATTGATGTTCTCTAAGGGTTTCAAGGATGGTTCTCAGGTGTATCTCATGGTCTTCTTCTGACTTGGAATAGATTAGAATATCGTCGATAAAAACAACGACAAACTTATCCAGGAAGTTCATACAAAATTAATTCTTGAGATTCATGAAGTAAGCGGGGGCATTGGTTAATCCAAAACACATGACAGTGTACCCATACAATCCATATCTGGTGGTAAAGGCGGTCTTTGGGATATCCATTGCACGAATCTTGAGTTGATGATAACCAGTTCTAAGATCAATCTTAGAAAACACTCTGGCACCAGTCAACTGGTCAAATAGATCTTCTATCTTTGGCAGTGGGTACTTGTTCTTGATGGTGACATCATTCAGCTTCATGTAATCCGTGCACAAACGGTTACCTCCATCTTTCTTATCCACAAACAAAACAGGCGATCTCCATGGTGATGCACTTGGTTGAACCAGACCTTTCTCTAGCATAGCATCAAGTTGCTTCATTAGCTCCGCTAATTCAGATGGGTTCATACTATAAGGTCTCTGAGCTCTGGGTCCAGTTCCAGGAACTAGTTCAATGATGAACTCGATATCCCGATCTGGGGGCATACCAGGCAATTCATCTAGGAACACGTTGGGTATTCACAGACTACTCTGACTTGGTCTAGGGTTGGTTGGGATAGACTCTTGTTGCATTTGGATTGATGCGGCCGCATCTCAGGTACATGCTCTACTGATACTCTAGTGCTACTGGTCATGGTTATGGCTTTCTTGGCACAGTCGGTCGATCCTTTATGTTTCGACATCCAATCCATTCCTAGTACTACTTCCAAACCTTGGGTTCCAAGTACTATTAGATTAGCATAAAAATCTATTCCATGGATTCTGATAGCTACAGCCTTGCAATTTTTTCTAGCTTTGGTGGTTGACCTAGGTATTTGAACTATCATAACATGCTTCAATTTTGTTGGTTGAATCTTACTAGTGCATGCAAATTCTTCTATAACAAATGAGTACGATGCTCCAGAATCAAACAACACTCTTGCAAGTACTAAGTTAACATAAAACATACCCAACACGACATTTGGCGCTTCCTGAGCTTCTTCAGCGTTCATGTGGAACATACGGCTGTTGCGGTTGAGCGGGTTCCCTGGGGAAATCTCTTTTTAGGCTGGACACGGTGCTGCTGCTGAGCGGGTGCATTCACATTGGTGGTTGCTGCAAGCTTCTTGGGGGCACTCGTTGGAGTAGTGACCCTTGACTCCGCATTCAAAGCAAGTAATCATGGACTTGTCTTTTCCTGCAATAGGCACATCATTGCTTCTAGTCCTTGGGGTAGTATTGTTGTTGTTGTTGGTGTTGTTGCTGTTGTACTTGGGTGATGCACGGTTGAAGTTATTGGAGTTGTAGGGGTTATTGTTGTGGTTTCCTCCAGACCTCAAGTTTCCTCTGCCATGATTGGGATAGTTTGGACGGGACATAGGGGGTTTGTTGTTTCTTGGGGCATATCCTGCAGACGGGTTGGGGCGATACTTCTATATATGGTTGGATCCAGGCTGGTGCATCATGCGACGCTTACGGTTGTCATTGGCTTGGTTGATCTTTCCATCCATCTGGATAGCAGAGTCCACTAGTTCTTCTAGATCCACAACGGATGTTGACTAACACTGTCTGCATCTCATCATGTAACCCATTCAAGAACCTTTCTTTCTTATTTGCTTCAGTGCTAATCTCATCAGGGGCATACCTAGCCAAGGATAAGAATCTGTCATGGTATTCCACCACAGTCATTCACCCTTGTTTCAATTCCCTGAAGTCATCCCTCATCCTAGTGACCAAACCTTGGGGCACATGGGTCCGGCTGAACTTGATCTTGAATTCTTCCCAAGTCATCGTTTGCCCTTTGTTCATGATACAAGTGCTATTCCACCAGGCTCTTGCATCACCTGCAAGATAATGGGTGGAAAATAGTACTTTTTCATTGGCTTCAACTCCTACGACCTCCAAATTGTTCTCCATGGTTTTGCAGCCAGTCATCAGCATCTAAGGGCTCCTCGGACTTACTAAATATAGGTGGGTTGGTATTTTGAAAGCTCTTGAGCTTGGATCCATGGTTATCCTGGTTTCTGTGACCTTGATTATTGTGGGCCATCTGAGCTATCTATTGAAGAGTGGCTAAGTTGGCTTGGCATTTGGCTCTACTAGCTTCATGGTCAGAAACTAACATTTGCAGAATCTGCAGCATTGGGTCCTGAGATGAACTGCTTCCATCGGTGTTACCGCGAGGCATCTGAAGATTTACATAGATAATGAGACGAGGGGGAAATTTCTAGGGTTTATGGGTTTGTTTTAGAAAATTTAAACTTGGAGTTTGACTCAGGTTTTGCAAACTAACAACTTTCTTTTCATTCATTCATTCATTCATTCATAGCACCCAATACAAACACACACCACAACAAGGAAACAGATAGTTTTAAGAACCATTCTATGAAACTACGATACAGTGGGACCGGGTACAACTCGGTCCTACGGTAGTGCTCAAGTGCATCTAATCATCGTCAATGAAGGCGGTATCATCTTCATCAGTGTGATCCTCCATGGCCTCGTCCTCTAGGTAGTCGTCATCATCACTCAGGTAAGAGTAGAGATCTCCACGGATATCTTCACCTTCCTCCTCCTTCGCTTCAAGCTGGATCTCCTGTTCACAGATGGTCTTCTCGAGAGTGGCCACCTTCTTGCAAAGACGATCGATGATGCCATCCTTCTTGTCACGCTGACGACGAAGTGAATGGTGCTCGTTGGCGAGGATCGCGAGGGTCTAATCCTTCCTGACTCAATGGCATGGTTATGGTTGGCGTAGGCACGGGCGTTGTCCAACTCCTTCTGTCTATCATACAACATGAAGTCGAGATTATCCACCTGGTGCTTCAGCTCTGAGTGTCCTGGCATCTCCAAGGTCAGTCCCATAGAATCACGCCTTGCGTAGTGAGCAAAGCGAGTGCCATTGATCTGGTTGATGTTTTTCCCACACAGACGGGTAAGAGCTTCCTGCATAGCCCTGGCTAGTCCATCTAGCCAGTTGTTCTCCCTCAAGCTGAATTGGATCTTCTCCGAGGTGGGTGCTTCGATCTTGCCTTTGAGATCTATAACTATTAGCCACTGTAGCATTCATCCCACGTGATCGTTGAGTTGTGCCCCAAAGAACTCCGGGTGCGGGTGCTCAAGATGCTCTGCGAGTGCATCTAGATCCCTTTCAAAGATAAGGTGGCCTCCGTTGCCCAGCTGGTAGAACTTGGTATACTCGACATCCATCTATAAGAATTTAGGGTGAGCAAGTTAGTGGTGTGATCAAGTGTGTCAAATTTTATGTCGAATTGCAAGAATTTTTGAGGAACATGATTTTTTTTGAAAGAATCTCAAGGATAAGAGTGGGAATAGGTTTTCATAAATACTCACTTCTTTCGTTTTGAAACTAAGTTTTTTTGTTTAGACGTCCATTCTAACTAGGGTCTCCTATGATCAGGATGGCTCTGATACCAACTTGTCAACACCCAGATTTTTAATACCAGATGTCTGTTATGCCATACCTCGCAATCCCAGGATTACCATTTTTGAGAGAAATAACAGAATTGGTACCACGGTACATCATCCATTACAAACCATATAAAGGTCTTACAAATAAAAAATCTCATGATCCAGTCTTAATACAATCGAAATAGTGGAAAGTAAACGTATTAGGGGCTCCATCTTTAGGGTCAAAGGCAATGCTGATGATGGGAGATGATCCTAGTTGCCGTACACATCCTGCTAATCATCCTGGTAGTCCTCCTCATAGTCTGGCCATGGGAATAGCCAGGGACAAAGCCATGATCACTCTTCAAGTACTCGCAAACTATCACTAACAAGTAAGGCAGTTCTAGTAGGAATCTTAAGCTCTAGGTTTATTTGCAAAAAGCCAGGTTTATTTCATAAGGAGTTCAAAACTAAAGAACCTAATTTAATTTTCTACATCACCTAAGTGGGAACCTAGTTTTCATGTCCACAACCCTGTTGTGGTCAAGTCAAGGTCATAGTTCAATTCACAAGTCATTTTTGAAAACATCTAACAATAGAACAGTATGGCCACTCCAACTGTCCATGACCGCGGACGTGGCTATTCGAATAGTTTGACACTCTGCAGAGGTGGTACACTTTCACCAGAATATTCGATACATCCGTCAGGGATAACCCTGAATCATCATACTTCGTATGCGGATAATCAATCATAACCTTTCAATTACACACTCTAGTATAGGCACCTCCCCTATGAGCTTGGCCTCCCAGCCATGGCCATCTGCCATCCTGGGCACTGCATAGGTGGACATTCACATTCACGAGGTAGCCTCAGCTCAACCCCTTTCTGCGAGGGAACCCATACTAAGGCATATAAACTTCTAGTTAAACCCTACCCAATTTAGGTATTTCGGTTGTACGATAAAATTGGAATGGTATCGCATCCGAACCCAACCATCAGTTTTTATCAAAACTAAGGCTCATGCCTCAAGAAGTTTCATCATCAAACCATTGTTTCAGAACACATGTCAAAACATTTCAATAGAATGAATCATCATTTTAAGGTTTTCATAATCATTTTCTCCAAGTATTCCCATCTAAAGTGATTCGTAGTAGTTTAGCACTAGCAAGTGTCAATGGGGGGTGTCACTATAAGGGGTGCTAATCTAGTGTAACTATCCAAATCTAGTTTTATGCTTTTTATGGCATTTAAGTATAACTACCTAGGCCTAGTTTAATGCTCTTTATGGCATCTATCCTATTTTTCCAATACTCACAAATCACTAACTAAAGGTAAAGAACTTTGGTAAAAGTAAAAGAATAAAGCTTGCAAGTAAAACTTGGGATTCGTATAATCAAGGTTGCATAACCAAATCATGCCTACTGCATCTTGCATAGGTTATCTTGCAAGGATGGCTTGCATAGTTAACTTGTAGTGTTAGGCTTGCCTTGAGTAGTGTAGTGGTTGCAATTCTTTTCTTCTTCATCGTACTCCTCCTCCTCCTCCTCGTAGCCCGGGTCGGTACTAGCGTCTATAAAGGAATACGAGGTACACAATCACCAAACAATACTTAACTACTTCTATTTAGCACACTAAGGCTCACACTTGATGATCTAGCATCATCACAAACATCACATGAAATAAAGACCTAGTCTTAATTATATTATTTTGGAAAAGTAATTTCTACTTAGTGAAAATACTTTAGATTTAATATTCTCCAATTAAAATATGGGATCATGTTGACACATGTCATCACCACATATTCTAATACTTGGGAATATGATTTAAAGTGGTGGTCACAATTTATAGAGTTTAAAATTACTATTTAATAAAATTAAAGTGACTAGAAATGCCTATATAGCATTATTTTAGTATTAGTCCAAGATCACTACATGTAAACCTAAATAGTTTTACATATTCAGATAGATCTTGTCAAATGTGATTTTTGAGAGTTGGAATCAACTCAGAAGCATTTATGGTTGATTTTTGAAAAATGTTTGAAGTGGAAAAAGCCTCTCTTGTTATTTTTACTATAGGTGATCTATAATTTCAAATGGTTTGAATCAAACGGGCTTGGGTAGATATTTTGAACACCTTTCCAACAAAATTAGAGTCATGCAATTTAGTTCAGTAGATCTCTTTGAATTGAATTTCAAAGTCACTGAATGATTAGTGTTTTGAAAACAAAAAAAATCTAAATTTGAACGTGGGGCGAGCGCGGGAACGATATTGGGCCGGCCCAACTGCACAGTGTGGCACAGAGGGATACTGACAGGTGGGTCCCACATGTCAGCGACTAAACTAAACCGAAACAGTACGCTCTATCTGAGCCATGCGATTAGAGGGCGATCGACGGATGAGCATCATCGTCTCCGTCACACAGCGCTGACGAGAACTGAACCCTAATGCGACGGTGGGGGTATGTGGGGGCTCACCAGGGATCCAGCTAGACTTGGCGATGGGGGTGATCGAAATTTTTGAGGCCGGCAAGTCGAATGGTGGTCGTGGCGGCTCCTGGGGCCGCTCCTAGCTCCAGTTCCTCTTCTCCTCTGTAGCGGCGGGCTCCGGTGAAATTCTAGCAGGCTGGTGCTCGCCTTGCTCCGGGGAGAGGTGTGGGAGGTTTCTGAGAGAGAGGGGAGTGAGCTGGTGTGGCAAATGAGGGCTGGGGTGGCCTCTATTTATACATCGGCGAGAGGGGCAGAGCGGCATGGCTCGGGCTCGTCGGCGACGTCGTTGCAATGAGCTATTGGCATGGCTAAGGGTAGGGGTCGACGCGGTGCTTCAGGGTGGTTGTCATGCGAGTGATGGTGTGGCAAGGTGCGGTCGAGAACGGTCGGGAGCGGTTCGTGCTCTGTGCGGGAACAGCGGCGTTCAAGACGGTGCACAATGGCCACTGTTCGCGTGGTGGCGAACGGGCGTGTCTGGGGGGTAGCTGGGGTCGCGGTGAGTGTGGGCACGCGTAGAGAGGGAAAGGCGTGGCGTGTGTGCGCATGTTGGCTGCGGCGCTCTAGCGCGCTCTCGGCATGGTGGACAGAGAAGTGGACGCGGCAATTACGGCTGGTCCATGGCATGTCTTCGGTTGAGGGTTGGACAGGAGGGTGGAAGTGAAGTGTCGCCTGTCTCTTGGACATCGTGGGAGAGGGCGGCGCGGTCTGTGGCGAGCGGTGCTTGGTCAACCGGCACGGTGAGCTCGGGCGGTGCTGCACTTGTGTGAACGGTAAAGGGGGAGCTTGTCCACTTCGTTGCTTGGCACTAGGGGAGACTGAGGGAGAGAAATGGGGCACAGTAGGGAGAAAATTACTGCTCAGAACAATGATTGTTAGACAAGGTTTTACTGTTGTCTGCCAGGTGCTCGACCAAATGGCCGCATGAATTCAAGATTTGAATGTTTGGACGAATTTTAGTGAGTGTGTTCGTCACATGCTTGGGTGTCTAGGGTTGCTAGGAAAAGTCAAGGTGAATTGATTTTAGTGGTTTTTGAAAAGTGGTGATCTTAGTACATACACTTGATTCAATTTTGAAATGTCTCTCAAAGGGGTTTAAAATAGTTTTTTTTATTTTTGTAAGGTTTGCTTGGATTCAGTTTACTTGGTCTAGCAAGGGGTGAAAGGATTTGGAAATGTTACTGTTAGAAATCTTTTACTAGGAACACTCAAAGTGGTCTAGTGGATAATTTTGGTCAAAATGACCATTTGATCATATGATTCATATTTGATTTTCTTTTCTTTTGATTTAGTTTGTACATGGCCTAGATGATGTAGTATTCATCTTTAAACCATTCCTTATCATTTGTAGAAATCAAACATGGCAATTGCACTCATTCATATACTAATGAAATTCACACATACACTCATATGAGATTTAATATGAAAAGTTTTTGTTAACCCTAAACTTGGGGGATTAGAACTTGCTAATCTTGTTTAATATTTTTGGGGTGTTACATCCTCCCACTTAAATTTTGTGAAAAATTCCTTCTTTAAGAAACTTCACGTTCCAAGCGACAAACTCTTTTGTCTTCGATGTTATCGAGGAATGCCCAACAAATTATTTGGGATAACCTACAAAGACGTGCTTATCTAACTTTTGTTGTAAACATTTTACTAATGCATAGCATACCAAAAATTAAGAAAAGACAACTCGGGTTTTATCCCAAAATATAACTCATATGGTGTCATTTCAACGAATTACGATGGTGCTCTTTTCAGTGCAAAAGTGGTAGTATCTAAAGCTTTAATCCTTAAAACATAATGGAAGTTTTATAAATGATAGCTTCGATCTTACCATGTAAAACAAGGTTTGATTTGATCTCTCGAACATACCATACTATTATGGTTTATCAAGAAATGCAAATCCATGGAACAATTCCTCAAATCTTAGGTGTTTTGCTAAACATGTAACTCAAATATCATCCTTTATGATCGAATCAGAAATTCTTCATTTTCTCGTTACAATGATTTTCCACTTCAACTTGAAAGTCTTTGAACAAATTTCAAATGTTTCATACTTCTTCCTTGTTAAGTACATATACAGATATATTCACTCAAATTTTCGGATAAAGTATATGAAGTTGAAAGTTCCACCGCTCATGACTACACATGATGGACTATATATATCAATGTGCAAAATATCCAATAAGTTAGTCATTCGTCCCTCTTCGGCCTATGAACAGAGTTTCAATTATCTCTAGGATAGTCTCATAAGCGTCAATTGATCAAAATCAAAGACTCCAAAAAAAACCATCAACCTGAATATTCTTCATGTTTTCTTTCCAATATAATTTAAATGGTGATGTCACTTCGTAAGCCATCTTTCAATCATTTGTCTTGTGACATTTTAGCAATACTGTTTATGGATGTGATTTCTCCAACTAGACTTGTAAAAGTTTATCCATCCTTTATGGAATTCGGAAATGATTTGAACAACCATTGTTCTCGTAATACCAGAAAAAAATAACAATTATTAAAACAAATCTTGAAGGCTAGGTTTGATGACAACGAGAAACACAATAACACTTTATTTGTTTTTGATGAACACCATCACATATTCTTTTGCTAGTTACTTAGGCTGTTGTAGTTTATGAATTGCGTTGCTTTGTGTGACATTTCACACCAACCAATTCAATATCCAATACCAGAGAACAAGATTGTTTAACAAGCAAAGAATACAACCATAACATGTATATCTTCTATATACCTAAGTAGACAGTTCCAACCTTTTATTTTCTGCCAAATATTTTATAGATTCTCTTTCAGCATTTCCTTTCCTTTAAAAGAATCTATCAATATCAATAGTGGTGTCATCCACATGACACATAGTACAAAGTGTATATAGTAAAATACTAATACCTTATGACTTGCACTTTGAAGTGGATCACCATCATCAAATGTCTGGCGTTCTTTCAAAAATCAATTCTTTAGTAATCGTTTAGTGTAGTAAACATTTTACCTACATCTTGTATTCATCCTTACCATGAAAACTTTCATGACCAAGCTAGTATACCCTATAAGGACGAATCATGAGTATAATGTTAGTTCCCAAAACCTTTTTGGGAGATACGGATGCTAGCATCTCCATCCTTCACAAATTCTCATACAATATGAGAACATGTATATTGCTAAATTATACTCTATCATATTGCAACCAAAAACATTGTTTCATATATCACAATATCTTCCACACATGATGGTTTCTGAAACAATTCTTTTAGATCCTAGATAACATCGATATTAAAACAACTTTTGAATATCAAGAATCATGGAGGCAAGCATGATACTTAAGATACTAACACTGAAATTGTTACTCTTGATTCAATACTATTTATTGAATTTCATGGAGTAAGTGAGGTTGTGCTGAAAGTTTACAATAGTACTTTAAACTTTAGATTGACACTCATAACAATACGATACCAGTTTGTAAAGCAAATATCTAGAATTCTATAGTTCTATTATCTCAATCACAACTAAGTACATGGTAGTAAACATATGTCAATGACTACAAGAAATTATGCAAATTCACATTGATTTTAGTTTATGATAAATTGAGTTCGACTAATCCAAATTACAAATGAACTCCCACTCAAAACCAACATCCCTCGAGTTGTTTTGGTGATTACATGAACCAAATCCACTAAACCAAGTCCGATCATCACGTGAGTCGGTGTAGCTTCAAAGGCGAGCATCTATATGGGCATCATATCTACCATATGACTCATGCTTAACCTTTTGGTTCATGTTTCGAGGCCATGTCTGTACATGCTAGGCTCGCCAAGTAAGAACCTTAGTACTCACGTGTGTAAAACTGTCTTACACCCGTTGTATGAAAGCGTAGAGTCGAGTACACCCGATCATCACGTGATGTCTCGAAACACGATCCATAGAATGGTGCATACTTAAGGAAGAACATATTTTTATCTTGATATCTAAAAGAGGGATCATCTTATAATGCTACTAAAATACCAAACAAACAATATAAGATGCAAACATCACATGTGTAAAGTGAAATGATATGGTTCTTGCACTTGATCACTATGATGTGCATCATGGTATGATCTTTATCATTCCTTTCTGTGTAAGGCCAAGGTCTATGAAACTTACACGTTAGGTGTTTTGTAAGAGTATCAACTATATATCAACTTACAACATTACCATATCATGACATTAGCCCCAAAACAATCTAAACTACACGCTTCTAATTTATCAATTGCAAGTTTTACATGGCTTAGGGATTTCGAAGATAGAACCGTTCATACCTACGAACATGGAACCACAACGATGGTAACCAAATTATTTTCAACTCTTTATAAATCAGATATTGACAATAGTAGGAGAGACAGACACCCAGTAGCCACTTAGGCAAAACTAGTTGCATGTCAAGCGTGGAACAGGTCTCATGTGCGAGGACATGTCAAGTTAGTCTGGGCCGCTTCATCCCACTATTCCACCAATATCAAAAATACATAGAAGATGCAATCAAATAATTATCAGCGCCCACATACACATATGTGTTCTACCTGTGCAAAGCATCTACGCATAGATCAGGATCTAATACCACTGTTGGGCTCGCAGCATAGAAAACACAAAAATTCATACGATGGGAACTATAATACGCCAAGATTTATCTATTAGATACAAGCAACAGTTGGATATACATCCATAGAGAACATACCCTCGAAGAACAACAAAGCTTTGTTAACAAGATGGAACTCGTGGATGATGTAGTCGAACGCTTGCCGATCTCTATATCGTGTGGAAGTCCTAGTGCCAAAAATCATCAGCGCATCCGTCCTCACACACACGTTCAGGCCACCGAACAAACTCCACATCCTCGCTCCAGCGATGCAGTGGAAGCAGCAACTCCTTCTAGACGAAATGCCACCGGGAACATGTTTCTCGCTAATCCGAGACCATGGGGGAATAATTCTAGAGAGGGAGAGATCCTTCACGAGGAGGTGTGAGTGAGAAGGAGTGAGAGGGGGGCTTTTATAGGAGTATGGGGTGCCCCTCCCCATGCCTGGCGCCCCATGGGGGTGCCCCTACACCTCCCTCATTCATGTGGTGGTAACCCCTCCACATAAATATGCCCCTTCACATTCTCTATTAAAGTCTCCACTTTAGATGCATTGAATTTCTCCAAATTTAATGCTCTCTCATTTAATAAAACACTTTTATTAATTTATTCAGAATTTTTTTAATTACTTTAATTAACAAACATTCACATAAAACCCCCTACAACATTTCAATATCACATGCAGAACCAGTTTCTGCAATTTCACCCGAAACAATTCCGGTGTCCATTGAAATAATTCGAGCGCTTTGCAATTCTTTCGTCTAGAACATATTTGCTCCAAATGGTGTTTGGCAATCCTTAAGTGTGTCACCCTACGATTCACGAATGATGCAGACATGATTGAGACCCCTCTCAGATCGATAATCCGAAGCAGGACCTGGAGATCCATACTGACTCCCACACATTCAACGATGACTTCTGTGAGAACCTTTAACGATAGTAACTGAATCCCTTTTTCATGCGATATATTACATGTCCGAGATTTGAACATCAGTATTTCAATACTTAGTTTGATCTCGTTACCGACATGCACTCTTTTCTCGTTCCCGTGATATAAAATTCTAGTGATCACATCACTTGCTTGCAAGCTATCTTAATGTGATATCACCAAGAGGGCCCAGAGTATATCTATCCGTCATCGAGATTAACAAATTACACTCTTGATCCATGAGCTTCAACATAAAACCTTCGGAATACCCAAACCCATCTTAATAGTCACCCTGTTACAGTGTGATGTTTGATGTTATCAAAGTATTCTTTTGGTGTTAGCAGTTAACATGATCTCATGGTCTAAGGATAAAGGTTACTTCATATAATGATATAGAAATATAAACATAATGACTTTCATTGTAATGATATACTTCGAATGAATATTCATCACATCATTCACCAATGTTGTGACCTCGTTATTAACAACATCCAATGTCCATGATCAGGAAACCTTGATCATCTTTTTAATCAACGAGCTAGTTTATAACAGAGGCATAACTAGGAACCCTTTATTTGTTTATTAAACACATGTATTAACATTTCCAATTAATATAATTATAGCATGTAGAATAAACTTTTATCATAAACATGGAATAAGATAATAACAACTTTATTATTGCATCTCAGGCATATTTCCTTCAGTCTCCCACTTGCACTAGAGTCAATAATCTAGTTTGTAAACTTGCGCATTCAACACCTATGGCTTTCTGTTGTTGCATATATACATTTGCTAGTGGTAAACATAATCTCCGGATTTGACACTTTTAGATCTGTGTGTATTTGCATGTCTTTGCGTCTCAGCGCATCACTCATTCTCTAATGAGATGGCATTGTATAAATTTGGACCTTTGGTGAGACCTTTAGTTTGTTTGGGTTAAAATATGTTGATATTATTGTCATACAATATATCTTCATAGTATTAGCCCACTTTAAACCACACCTAGTTTGATAACAAACTACTTAACACAAATGCCCTCCTTTGTTGTTACTATAGCAGTCGTATACTTAGCCTTTTGTTTTAGTATCCGTCACAATGTATCAACATTGGAACTCGTCCAAATCCATCATGGAACATCCTTTCCATTACATTGTGCCACCCATAGTCTAAATTGATATAAACTTAACTTGTAGATTGTGACAAAACTAGTATCAGTGTAACACTTTAGAATGAATTATTTTGTAACCTTTTACAACATATTCCTAGTTCTTCCAAAGATCGTAAGAATATCCTTTATTATTGTCCAATGATCATCTTATGAGTCATTCTAGTATATGCTCATAACATTTAGAGCATAGGACATATCTGGATATGTACATATCACGGTATATATTATTGATCAAAATATTCAGGTGATTTCACTCATCAAGTCTCAAGAAACACTTGAATCTCGTTTCATTCACCAAGTGTTAATACACTTGAATCTTGATTCAACCTTTTTCGTGCGGCAAGAACCTTTCTTATCGTTTCCATATTGAACTTATTCAATATCTCATATATGTACGTTTGGCATAACCATATTAGCGCCTCAATCTATCCATATAGACATTGCTGCCAAATCTTTCGGTTTTGCCCAAGTCTTTCATCGAAATCCAATTTTAATGAAATTCTTAACTTGTGTCAACAAAAGATACATCATTTCCAATCAAGACCATGTCTTCTACATAATGTATTAGAAATATGTCTCATCACTCCCACTTAATTTCTTGCAAATGCAAGCATCTTCATCGTCTCCTATGAAATTAAACTCTTTTAACATTTTCATCATGCTGAAGATTCCAACTCCTCTACGCTCACTTCAACCATTGAAGTTTGCATGCCCTATTAAACATCCTTTGAAGTAACAAAACCCTTCGGCCCATGTCATGTACATGTCCTAGGTAACTATTCTATTAGAAGAACATTGTTTTGTTTGTTCAACTACCATATACCAAATTATATATAGTGGTTGCTACATTAATCTATCAAGACAAAATTTCGCTATGAAGGATCAAATATTGTCATAGTCAACTCCTTGAACATTGTCGTAAACTCCTTTCCAACATGTCGACTATTTCATAGATGTCAAACATCCATGTCTATTTCTTTATAGATCCAAATATGATCGATAGGCTTCACGCCTTTCTGGAGGGTCTTCCAAGTTCAAAAACTTGATTTCTCGTGTATGGATACTATCATGGATTTTATGACTTCTAGTCGGATTATGGAGTCATGACCCATCATTGCTTCCTTGCATGTAGTCGGTTCATCATTGTCAAAACAATAATGACTTCTGTTTCAAATATTACTATTTGATTCTTCCAGCCCACATGGTTCAATAGGAACTCGAATCTCCATGATCACAACCTTTGTAATCACGGGAGCCATGAGCATTTTAGCCGCCTCCGGGACACTTTCCGGCACTACACTACTTAGCACATGTTGCTTAGGTTCATCAACCTAATCAAAGTTCTATTGTCCTCCCACTTAACTTTTGTGAAAAATTCCTTCTTTAAAAAACTTCACGTTCCAAGTGACAAACTCTTTTCTCTTCGGTGTTATGGAGGAATGCCCAACAAATTCTTTGGGATAACCTACAAGACATGCATATCCGACTTTGGTTGTAAACATTTTACTTATGCATAGCATATCAAAATTTAATAAAAGACAACTCGGGTTTTATCCCAAAACATAACTCATATGGTGTCATTTCAACGGATCATGATGGTTCTCTTTTCAGTGTAAAAGCAGTAGTCTCTAAAGCTTTAATCCTTAAAACATAATGGAAGTTTTATAAATGACACATTTGATCTTACCATGTAAAACAAGGTTTCATTTGATCTTTCAAACATACCATACTCCTATGGTTTATCAGGAAATGCAAATCCATGGAACAATTCCTCAAATCTTAGGTGTTTTGCTAAACATGTAACTCAAATATCATCCTTTATGATTGAATCATAAATTCTTCATTTTATCATTACAATGATTTTCCACTTCAACTTGAAAGTCTTTGAACAATTTTCAAATGATTCATATTTCTTCCTTGTTAAGTAAATATACAGATATATTCACTCAAATTTTTGGATAAAGTATATGAAGTTGAAAGTTCAACTGCTTATGGCTATACATAATGGACTATATACATCAATATGGAAAATATCCAATAAGTTAGTCATCCGTCCCTCTTCGGCCTATGAACGGAGTTTCAATTATCTCCAGGAAAGTCTCACAAGCGTCAATTGATCCAAATCGAAGACTCTAGAAAATCTATCAACATGGATATTCTTCATGTTTTCTTTCCAATATAATTTAAACGGCGATGTCATTTCGTAAGTGATCTTTCAATCATTTGTCTTGTGACATTTTAGCAATAGTGTATATGGATGTGATTTCTCCAACTAGACTTGTAAAAGTTCATCCATCCTTTATGGAATTTGGCGATTATCTGAACAACCATTGTTCTCATAATACCAGAACAAAATAAGAATTATTAAAACAAATCTTGAAGGCTAGGTTTGATGACAACAAGAAACACAATAACACTTTTTTTTGTTTTTGATGGACATCATCACATATTCTTTTGCTAGTTACTTTGGCCATTGTAGTTCACGAATTGTGTTGCTTTGTGTGACATTTCACACCAACCAATTCAGTATCCAATACCTGATAATCACATTGTTTAACAAGCCAAGAATACAACCATAACATGCATATGTTCTATATAGCTAAGCTAGACATTTGCAACGTTTTATTTTCTACCAAATATTTTATATATTTTGTTTCAGCATTTCCTTTCCTTTATAAGAATCTATCAACATCAATAGTAGTGTCATCCACATGACACATAGTAAAAAGTGTGTATAGTAAAATACTAATACCTTAGGACTTGCACTTTGAAGTGGATCACCATCATCAAATGTCTGGCGTTCTTTCAAAAATCCATTCTTTAGTAATCTTTTAGTGCAGTAAACATTTTACCTACATCATTTATTCATCCTTACCATGAAAAATTTCATGATCAAGCTAGTATAGCCTATAATGACGAATCGCGAGTATAATGTTAGTTCCTAAAACCTTTTTGGGAGATCCGGATGCCTAGCATCTCCATCCTTCACAAATTCTCATACAATATTAGAACATATATATTGCTAAATTATACTCTATCATATTGCAACCAGAAAATATTGTTTCAGATATCACAATATCTACCACACATGATGGGTTCTGGAACAATTCTTTTAGCTCCTAGATAACCTCGATATTAAAACAACTTTTGAATATCAAGAATCATGGAGGCAAGCATGATACCTAAGATACTAACACTGGAATTGCTACTCTTGACTAAATACTATTTATTGAATTTCACGGAGTTAGTGAGGTTTTGCTGAAAGTTTGTAATAGTACTTCAAAATTTAGATTGACACTCATAAGAATACGAGACCAGTTCGTAAAGTAAATATCCAGAATTATATACTTCTATTATCTCAATTACAACTAAGTACAAGGTAGTAAACAGATGCCAATGACTACAACAAATTATGCAAATTCACTTTGATTTTAGTTTATGATAAATTGAGTTCGACTAATCCAAATTACAAATGAACTCCAACTCAAAAACAACATCCCTTGAGTTGCTTTGGTGATTACATGAACCAAATCCACTACACCAAGTCCGATCATCACGTGAGTCAGTGTAGCTTCAAATGCGAGCATCGTTGTATGAAAGCGTAGAGTCGAGTACACCCGATCATCATGTGGTGTCTCGAAACACGATCCATAGAATGGTGCATACTTAAGGAAGAACACATTTTTATATTGATATCTAAAAGAGGGATCATCTTATAATGCTACTAAAATACCAAACAAACAATATAAGATGCAAACATCACATGTGTAAAGTGAAATGATATGGTTCTTGAACTTGATCACTATCATGTGTATCGTGGTATGATCTTTATCATTCCTTTGTGTGTAAGACCAAGGTCTATGGAACTTACATGTTAGGTGTGTTGTAAGAGTATCAACTTACAACATTACCATATCATGACATTAGCCTAGCAACGATCTAAACTAGACGCTTCTAATTTATCAATTGCAAGTGTTACATGGCTTAGGGCTTTCAAAGATAGAATCGTTCATACCTACGAACATGGAACCACAATGATGATAACCAAATTATTAGCAACTCGTTGTAAATCTGATATTGACTATAGTAGGAGAGACAGACACCCGCTAACCACTTATGCAAAACTAGTTGCATGTCAATCGTGGAACATGTCTCATGTGCAAGGACATGTAAAGTTAGTCCGGGCCGCTTCATCCCACTATTCCACCAATATCAAAAATACATCGAAGATGCAATAAAATGATCATCAGCGCCCACATACACATATGTGTTCTACCGGTGCAAAGCATCTTCGCATAGATCAGGCTCTGATACCACTGTTGGGTTTGCAGCATAGAAAACAAAAAATTCCTATGATGGGAACTATTATACGCCAAGATGTATCTATTAGATACAAGCAACGGGTGGATATACATCCATAGAGATCATACCCTTGAAGAGCAACAAAGCTTTGTTAACATGATGGAACTCGTGGATGATGTAGTCGAACTCTTGCCGATCTCAAGATCGTGTGGAAGTCCTAGCGCCACAAATCATCAGCGCATCCGTCCTCGCACACACGTTTAGGCCACCAAACAACCTCCACCTCCTTTCTCCAACGATGCAGCGGAAGCAGCCACTCCTTCCAAACGAAATGCCACAGGGAACATGTATCACGCTAATCTGAGACCATGGCGGAATAATTCTAGAGGGGGAGAGAGATCCTTCACGAGGAGGTGTGAGTGAGAAGGAGTGAGAGTGGGGCCTTTTATAGGAGTAGGGGGTGCCCCTCCCCATGGCCGGTGGCCCATGGGGGTGCCCCTTCACCTCCCTTATTCATGTGGTGGTAACCCTCCACATAAATATGCCCCTTCACATTCTCTATTAAAGTCTCCACTTTAAATGCATTGAATTTCTCCAAATTTAATGTCCTCTCATTTAATAAAACTCTTTTATTAATTTTATTTAGAATTTTGTTAATTAATTTAATTAACAAATATTCACATAAAACCCCCGGCAATATTTCAATATCACATGCAGAACCAGTTTCTACAATTTCACCCGAAACAATTCCGGTGTCCATTGAAATAATTCTAGTGCTTTGCAATTCTTTCGTCTAGAACATATTTGCTCCAAAAGGTGTTTCGAAACTCTTAAGTGTGTCACCCTACGGTTCACGAATAATGCATACATGATCGAGACCCCTCTCAGATCAATAATCAGAAGTGGGACCTGGAGATCCATACTGACTCCCACACATTCAACGATGACTTCTGTGATCGAGAGAACCCTTAATGATAGTAACTTAATCTATTTGTCTTGCGATATATTACATGTCCGAGATTTGATCATCGGTATCTCAATACTTAGTTTGATCTCGTTACCGATATGCACTCTTTTATTGCTCCCGTGATATAACATTCTAGTGATCACATCACTTGCTTGCAAGCTATCTTAATGTGATATCACCGAGAGGGCCTAGAGTATATCTATCTGGCATCGGGATTGACAAATTCCACTCTTTATCCATGAGCCTCAACATAACACTTTCGGAATACCAGAACCCATCTTTATAGTCACCATATTACGATGTGACGTTTGATATTATCAAAGTATTCTTCTAGAGTTAGCAATTAACATGATCTCATGGTCTAAGGATAAAGATTACTTCGTATAATGCTATAGCAATATAAAAATGACTTTGATCGTAATGCTATACTTCGAATGAATGTTCATCGCATCATTCACCAATGTTGTGACCTTATTATTAACAACATCCAATGTCCATGATCAGGAAACCTTGATCATCTTGTTAATCAACGAGCTAGTTTATAAGAGAGGCATAACTAGGAACCATTTATTTGTTTATTAAGCACACATGTATTAACGTTTCCAATTAATACAATTATAGCATGTAGAATAAACTTTTATCATAAACATTGAATAAGATAATAACAACTTTATTATTGCCTCTCGGGCATATTCCCTTTAGGGAAGGTGGTCGATGGTTGGCTATGAGGGGCGGTGCAAAGAGGGGCGGTGCAAAGAGGGGTGGTGGGGTCCTATGGTCGAGAAGGGAGTGAGGTGAGGGATGGTGGCAGCTTTAGCCAATTACTTTACAAGATTTGCAATAATTGGCTTCTCTCTCCTTCTTAGTCTCTGTTTCCAAGAGGTAAAGGTCAAAGATCATTGGGTGCTAACGTGCTGCGACCATGGAGTGATGGTGGCTGCTGGGGTGGAGTATTGGACAATTTGAGGAGGGTTTGTTGTGGTTTTGATTATAGTTTTGAACAATTTCAATTTTTGTCCATAATGTTTATCAGGAATTTTTTTTGGATTTAATCACGTATAGATGGGGAAAGGGTACTGGTGGATAGATGAGCGCAAGATACCTCTCTGGGAATTATTTGAGATTTTTCCAAGGATTTTTAGTCCACTTAAGATCATTTATTCAAATAGTGCTAAAATGATTTTTAGAAGTTGATTTCATATTTTTGAATGGGACAAGGGTGTTTTTTTGATGTGGATAGTTCTAAATACCATATAACTAATTGGAGAATTTTCCTGGAATTTAATGGGATGGAAAAGTATTTTTAAGCAATTATTCCTTATTTCTACCATTTAAGAAAAGGGAAAAAAGAAATATTAGAATTCTTAAAAATATTTATCTTAGAAGTGGGAAGATAGGGTATGATATATAGGCCTCAATTAAGCCTAAAGTTGGAGGTGTGATTTGGAGAAAAGCAAACTTTGCTTTATAGAGGGAGTTTGGAGGTTTTGTCCATTAAGGGAATTAAATAGGTTTTGGTCCATATTAATTAGAGATTTCTATTTCCGTGCCCCTAGTTCGTTAGTTGTACACATTTTTCCCCATCCGCTTAGTTTTTCCTCACTTTTCCCCTCCCTCCCTTCTGAAACCCTCACATGCGCTCGGATGGCGGGATGCTGTCAGATCAAAGGCTTGACCGTTACATGCTGACCGGTGGCATGTTGGGGCGGGTCGTGCGTTGAGCGTTACGTCACCTCGACCGTTACATGCTGACAGGTGGGGCCAGGATACATAGCGGACCAGCCATCCATCTCTCGCCGATTATGGGGGACGTGGTGTGGGACCATGTGGGACACGTTTGGTGGTTACGTGCGCCCTGTGACCTAAATTGAAAATTTTCTTTTTTGTTATTTTTATGATTGGCCTTTTTAAGAGCGCCTTTCCCCTCTCTCTCTCTCTAACAGTTGTGTTTTTTTGCCCAAAAAGGTAGCGAATCTAGAGCAGCTTCTCTCTTTATTCATTGTTCCTTATGCCCTCATTTTCCCCCAATCTGGTAGCAAATCTAGAGCAGCAAAACTAACGAGCACCATAAATAAATTCAGTAAACAGAGCAGATGTAGATAAAGCAGCTAATATAGGTTATATAGTACGGTACTTAATAAGGTTCGACAATTAGGCTGCTCAGTAGCAGCGGACAAGTTTAACACAGACAAGACAAAAGAAGCTGCTTTACAGCAGCAGCAGCAGCAGTAGCAAATCAGTCGCCCCTCATGGCCTCTGCTAGGAGGGCCTCCACCTCCTCCCTCTGGCGCCTCCTCCACTTCTTGCTGCCCAGTCCCTTGACCTTGGGCGCCTTGGGCTTGATCGGGGGCATGCAACCCTCCTCGATAGCCACATTCTAGAGGTAGAGAAGGTGAATACTGAGCGCCTTGTGCTTGGCTATGAAGTCGTGGACGTTCACAGACCCGCCGTAGGTCCTCACGTCCTCGGCATGCTTCATGAGGGAGTTAAAGTCCATGGCGCGGAGCCTCCTGGTGGGGCAGAAGGGGCACCTGTACATGTCGCCGATGAAGAAGTTGTTGTACTGGCTAGATTTCAGCCTCCTCAGCACATGATGAGTCTTGGTGTCCTTGGACTCGTCGTTGCTGTGGACATCGCTGCTATCCTCCTATTGGAAAAAATAGTAGAGTGCAATAAGGACACGATTGAGATATTTTGATTATCGGGATTGATTATTTGCATAAATTAACCGATTGAGATCTCCTGATTATTCCCCAAATCTCAAACCAAATCGAATAATGATCCCAACTACAAACATGGGGTTCAAATACGAATAGAGGATTCATCAAAATACGAGATCTAACACAAGAGGATTAGCTATTGTAAAAATACGAACAACCAAGCCCTAATAACATACGATCTAGCATCCAAGGATGGAAATGGGGGAAGAACAAGGGAAGGGGAGAAAACCATGGTTACCTCCGACCATGGGTCGGCAATGCTGGTGTCGTAGGGGTTCTTCGGCCTTATGTAATCAACCTCCTCATATCGATCCCAGCCTAGCAGGATCTGCCTGAGACCGGTGGGGGGCCTCCTCACTGGCAGCTACAACGGATGCGGGGACGGGGACGAGGGCCTCCTTGCCGGTGGCCTTGGAGGTGTCGATGGCCACCGCGCTGTTCTTCTCCATCGCTGACGTGGTTGGGGTTTTTTTGGGGGTTTGCAAAAGGTGATGGGACAATGGAGACGGTTGAGTGACGAGTGAGTGATGAGTGAGGGTGGGGAGGCCTCTATTAAAGGAGAAGGTAAGCGATGTTTCGTTGCACTATCGTGCACCACGTAACCGCGTATGCTACTGCACCGTGCACGGCCACACGTGTCCGCTACCGCCCCGTGCACCGCACATGCGTACCGTGAGTCACGTTTTTTCCCTCATGTCTAACCCTGGCGACTCAGTTGTACTCAGTTTTGCCCTCGAGTGTAACACTGGCAGTTTGGTTGTACTCAGTTTTGCCCTCCAGTACTAATACTGCCGTGTGCAATATAATCATTTTTACCCTCCAGTGGCTGGTCAACATAGAGTCAACGAATAGGTTTTAGCTAGTTAATTGAGTCATTTTATGCACAACAAATTCAAAAAGAGCAAAACATAGTGGCATCTACCTAGGGAGTCTTATTATGTGACCTGCCACCAGAAGAAATGTATATAAACCAAGTTTTAACCTAAATCACCACTTCTCAAATCACCTACTATCTCTGAAGGTTCATGGCTTTCTACTCAAGCCTCTTCCCAAAACATCCCTCCCCAAAACATAGTTTGTCTGAATGAGGCAATAATTGTCAAACTGGTGTATATTTGAATTGCAAATAGTTTTATGTATGCCAAGATTTATTTTATTGTAAAAAAGATGCATTTTCCATTTTTTAAATCTATTTCTATTTTCTATTTGAATCCCTTTGTCAGTCTTGCCCTTGGTTTTTAAGTTCTACTCAGTTTTGCCCTTGGTTCTTAAGTGCTTCTCAGTTTTCCCCTCCCTTTGTATCAATCTCTCGCACATGTGCTCATCTTCGCTGCTACGCTCTGATTGGTCGAGACAGTTGTCACACGGATCATGCCCACCAACCATTGATCCTCTATGATCTAGTGGACAGGATAACCCCAATATCTATCGGGGGCACCCCTCTATCCAAGCAAAATAACAAGTATGCCACCGGTAATTTAACTCCATAAACAAATAAACTTGAATATAATTTGAAGGGAACATGTTCAAAGGTGTATAATTTGTGTATTACATTCCACTCTATGAAAATGATAATCTCTCAAGATTTTCTTAGCACAATATTATCACGTATTAAGTACGATTTCAAAGAGTTTAAATGTGTATAATTTTCGTATATGCACGTTTATGCATTACATTCCACTCTATGAAACTGAGGGAGAAAATGATAATCTCTCAAAATTTTGCTAGTACATCATTATCTCGTTATTAAGTGCGATTTCACAGTGTACGAAGGTTTAAAAAATTTGTATACGCAAGTTTATGCATTATATTTCACTCCATGGAAATGACACATGATCAGGATTTTATTAGCACCACATTATCATGACCTAAATGCGATTTCAATGAGACCAAAGGTGTATAATTTTCGTATATGCCAGATGCATTACATTCCACTATATGAAAATGATAATCTCTCAAGATTTTCTTAGCACAACATTAGCACGTATTAAGTGCGATTTCAAAGAGCAAAGATGTATAATTTTTTTATACGCAAGTTTATGCATTATATTTCACTACATGGAAATGATAATCTCTCAAGATTTTCTTAGCACAACATTATCACGTATTAAGTGCGATTTCAAAGAGTTCAAATGTGTATAAACTTCATATATGCAAGTTTATACATTACATTGCCCTCTATGAAAATCTGGGAGAAAATAATAATCTCTCAAAATTTTGTTAGCACGTCATTATCACGTATTAAGTGCGATTTAAAAGTGTTCAAAGGTTTATAATTTTCGCATATACAAGTTTGTGAATTACATTCCACTCTATAAAAATGATAATCTCTCAAGATTTTCTTAGTACAACATTATCACGTATGAAGTGCGATTTTAAAGAGTTCAAAGGTCTATAATTTTTGTGTACGCAAGTTTATACATTATATTTCACTATATGGAAATGATAAATGATCAGGATTTTATTAGGACAATATTATCATGTCCTAAGTGTGATTTAAAAGAGTTCAAAGGTGTACAATTTTCGTATATGCATTAGATTTCACTATATGAAAATGAAGCAACGGCACGGACGCGGGATACCATCTTGCAATGCCAACCTGGGTAAGCTGTGGGTCTGGCGCTCACGTGGATAAGCTGTGGGTCCGGCGCTCACGTAGATAAGTTGTGGGTCCGATGCTGATCTAGATAAGTTGAGAGAGGTGTCCACTACTGGAATCGACTGAACGTGGCCCCACTTGTTAGCATGTAACGGCAAGGGTACACTATGGGACCTGACAGAACACGGCCCTACTTGTTAGCACGTAACAGCGAGGGTTCACTACGGGACCCAACTGAACATGGCCCCACTTGTCAGCACATAACGGCAAGGCTGATGGACGGCGAGTTTCAGACCATGTGAGAGTTTCGTACAAGGAGATGGGCAAAAGTGAGGAAAAACTAAGCGGCTGGGGAAAACTAAGTACAACTAACGAACCGAGGGCACGAAAATAGAAATCCCTATTAATTATGGATAATATTGATAAATATTTATAATCAAGGTAGATGATTTCCACAAGCTATATGAATCATTTAAAACCTTGGGATTTGATAATCCAACTTGATTTTGGTAGAAAATAAGGATAAGAGGATCTTGGGCCAAGTTAACATCATACCATCAAAACCTTGTTGGATCTTGGAGCTCAGAGCTCCCCATGGGTCATGGGTTATATGGATGGATAGATCAAGTGAGTATATCACCATGGTACAGAGGTTTTAGGTTGATCATGAGTGAGCTCTCCAAGAATTGATGCCAAAGTTTGAATAAAATAAGGGTACCAAAACAGATTACCAAATAGCCTCCAAAACTATGTGGGTTCTAGAAGCTCAAGGCTCCATTTTCAACAAGTTAAGTAGGTATGGATATACCTTTATGAGTAGAACACACTAATGAAAATATTTGGTCAAAAGGAGTTAACATGAAGATGTGAGCTTCTGCCAAAGTAGGCTCGTTGGTCAGATTTGCAGAAATTATTGTTTTCTTGCCTTTGAAACCATCAAGAACAAGTGGGTTGGAGGATGATATATCCAAGAGAAAAAGTTGGCCTTGGTAGTCCTTATGATGGTATACAAGATGGTTCAAGTGCATTTCCAAAAATGCACATGCGTTGAGAAAGGGGAATGCTCAAAAATGAGACATTGCTAACAGTTTTCTAGACTTAGTCATATTTGGCAGATTTAGAGTTTTTGACTATAATATAAGAGGGGATGTTTGTTGATTGGTCGCAAAGTACCAAAGCATCATTAACTGGATGATGTTGAAGTATAGATTGAGTAGATAGGATCCAAGCTTGTATTTGGTCTTCATTGGCTTAGAAGTCTCTAGAAGAGGATAATTTCAGAAGTAATCTGGTTGAGGGTTTTGGATGATCACCTAGTTGCTAGAGGTTAGATCAAGCTTTGGAATCTTGCTTAGGGTTTGTAATATTGATTTAGATTGATCCTAGAGGATGAGCTCCTAGAGTATCTCATACTACTTCCTAAGCAAACAAGTCAGACAGTAGATCAAGGCAATTCATCTTCCAAGCAATTCAAATTACTACCAGGGTTACCATCAAGCCTAGCTTGAGGTAAGGATGGATATTTTGAAAGTTTGGAGTTTTAATAAGGTGAGAGTCCTTGGTACCTCTACCAAGAGTGGAATTCAGAAGCTTTATAAAAGGTCTTGGAAAATCTAGAGGTAAGAGTAGTCGAAAGTTTTGTCTTGAAAACATAAGGGGATTATATTAAATAGCTCCCCATAGTTTGGTAAATAGGAGCTATGGAAATAGTTAGTGTTGCAAAGGCATCTTGGCTCAGGTTTTTTAAATTGCCAGAACATTTGAGAATATGGAATCAGCCAAGATAGTTTTGTAAAATAGCTTTTGTCGATTGAGTGTGAGGTAAGAAGTATATCATCTGCTACACATTCAGATGCATAAGCACAGACAAACAACAAGCAAACACCGCACCATTAAATTAGAAAAACTTTTTGTTCCTCCTAACTTTTGCATTCTGGACAACTAATTAGGGTTGCTGAAATTGGGATGTTATAGACCGCATTCATAGATAGAAAATAAATATCAGTTTATTAGATATACTATTAGTACATCGTAGTTCATTGTAGAAATCAAAAAATTGTATAACCTACTAGAGCTCGTGGACAAAGTCCAACCTTTCATTCTAATTTCAAAGCAATTTGAGAGGCAATCTAGCCCACAAATTTGCAGCAGCATTTATTTCTTCCAAGCTCCGTATGGTCCATACTTTCCTTGTACGATGGAGTTTTATATCTGGTGGAAGGAGGCGACATGGGATCAAAGGAAAATTAAGGAGGACGGGTGTAACATCCCAAAACTTTTCAAATTTTGGAATGTTAAAATAACATAGAATTATTTAAACAGTTTTACTAAAATTTTACTTTTCCCTTAATTGAATTTTCAAAAGAAAAGAAACTTTTCAAAGTTTATGAAAATAAAGCAAATCCTGTTTCTGAACAAAAGATTTTGGAACAAGTGGATAGGGTAAAACCATTTTCAAAACTTTTTTAAGTTATTTGGTTTTATGGGAAAACCGAAGCTTTAAATTTTTTATTTTATAAACCTAAAATCTTTGATAAATAGATTCTATACAAAAACCTTCTTGCATAAAACAAACCCTAATATAAATATTTTATGGAAATATTTATAGAACATTCCTACCTTAATAATGGTTTCCTTATTTTTATTAAATGTTTTGTTTTGAGCCAAATGTAAAATCATAGTTATAAAATTTAATAATTCGTTTGAAATGGTTTCTTAAATGTCCAAAACATCTATTTTAGGTTTTTATAAAGATTCACTTATTTTATTTTCATTGACTTCTTTTCAAAATAGAAACCCTATGGGGAAAACACCCCTATAGATTTTAATATCTAATTTAAAAATATTATTTTCTTTTATTTTGTTTTTGTTTTGAAGAGGTATACAAATAAATCAAATAATTCAATTTGTGATTTTAAGAATTTTTCTAGAAGTTTTATGGGTTTTTGAAACTAAAGGAAATAAAAAACCAGAAAAGAAAAGGAATAAAACAAAACAGAGAAAAAAAAGGGGGCCAGTCAGCCCAAGTGGGCCAGCCCACCCGACTCACCCCGCAGCCCTGCTATCTACCGCGCGCGCGGTGCGCAGCAGCCCCAGCGGCCCACCTCACGCATCTGGCCCGCCTCCCTCCTCTCACTGACGAGCGGACCCCACCCGCATTACCCCCAACCTCCCGACGCGCACGACCTGGCCACGACATCGCCGCAACGTCCCACTCGCCCCACTCCTCCAACTCCCCCACTTGTCGCGACCCCCTCCCCTTAAAGCCCCGGCCACCATCTCTCTTTCCCCCCTTTTCCTCCCACCGCAATGCCCCTAGGCTGCTGTAATTCCTCGCCAGAGCTCCGCCTTGACGCCGATGTTCTTCATCGCCGCCGACGACCCAGTGAGCCAGAGCCGCAACTTTCTGTTCCATCGTCTTCCCCTTGTTCCAGCGCATCTCCTCACCCTCCTTTACCCCTCTTTTCTATAGCTCAACCGCCTCGCCGAGGACGGCCGAAGCCACCGCCGTCCGATGTTGCTCCATCCGCGCCTCGTCGCTGTTCCAGGAAGCACGAGTATACTTCGCCGCCATCCTCGACCTCCCCTCGACGCCCCGGTAATCGTTGTCCCCTCCGCGCTTGCCAGAGACTATCACCGCCCCTTCACCGCCGACGTCTGCGCCGCCCACCGCCACCTCTGCCAACTCCAGCTGGTGAGCCCTCTCCCATTCATTCCCTACCGCCCGATCTAAAACCAATGGCTAGGATTAGATCCTGACCGCAGGGGTCCCGTCCTATTAGATCGCGCCGCGTGACCGATGCGTCAGCGCCGCATCGGCAGCGCGTGTCAGTCGTGTAGGCATCGTGTGGCGACCACGTCAGTGCCACATGAGCGCCTCAATCCCTATGCTTAGGTTGGATCACGAACATCGAGTCGTACTGTTAGTTCATCGTTATCGTGTTAGTTCGTCGACCCTATCAACTTGTGAGATATGGCATTGCTAGATCATTTGCCTTTCATTGTGAGAATCTTGAATCTTTAGGCGTGTTTGTTTGTATTGAACCATTTTTTTTATGATGGATGTTAGATTGTTATGTTTCTTATGAATGTTGCATTATTATGCTTGTTATGAGTGTTGGATTATGGTGTTTTATATGAATTGATGTGTTCTTGACTTTGGTGACCATCCTAGTAATTTGTGTAGTAGCTCTTCCTTGGACCCTTTTGGCCTATGCCTACCCAAGCCTCAAATCCCCTAGAAAGGACATTACATAGGGTGATGTCGAAATAAGAATCATAAATACTTAAAGTGAAAATATCTATTTATAATCTAGTCCATTTTCTTTTAAGGGTGGTAGCACCCAAATGTTTTTACAAATCCTTTCTTACTAGCTTTTCCGAATCGCGGGACGATATTCCTTAACATCTCAAAACTTTTCAAATTTTGGAATGTTAAAATAACATAGAATTATTTAAAGAGTTTTACTAAAATTTTACTTTTCCCTTAATTGAATTTTCAAAAGAAAAGAAACTTTTCAAAGTTTATGAAAATAAAGCAAATCCTATTTCTAAACAAAAGATTTTGGAACAAGTGGATAGGAAAAAACCATTTTCAAAACACTTCAAAGTTATTTCGTTTTATGGGAAAAATGAAGCTTTAAAAAATTTATTTTATAAACCTAAAATCTTTGTTAAATAGATTCTCTACAAAAACCTTCTTGCATAAAACAAACCCTAATATAAATATTTTATAATGGTTTCCTTATTTTTATTAAATGTTTTGCTTTGAGCCAAATATAAAATCATAGTTATAAATTTTAATAATTTGTTTGAAATGGTTTCTTAAAAGTCCAAAACATCTATTTTAGGTTTTTATAAAGATTCACTTATTTTATTTTCATTGACTTCTTTGCAAAATAGAAACCCTATGGAGAAAACACCCCGATAGATTTTAATATCAAATTTAAAAATATTATTTTCTTTTATTTTGTTTTTGTTTTTAAGAGGTATACAAATAAATGAATTATATTCAATTTGTGATTTTAAGAATTTTTCTAGAAAGTTTATGGGTTTTTGAAACTAAAGGAAATAAAAAAACAAAAAAGAAAAAGAATAAAACAAAACAGAGAAAAAAGGAGGCTAGTCAGCCCAACTGGGCCAGCCTAGTCGGCTAGCCCACCCCACTCTCCCCCGCGGCCCCGCTATCTACCGCGCACACGGTGCGCAGCAACCCCAGTGGCCCACCTTGCCCATCTGGCTCGCCTCCCTCTCACTAACTAGCGGACCCCACCCGCATCACCCCCAACCTCCCGACGCGCACGACCTGGCCACGAGCTCGCCGCAGCGTCCCACTCGTCCCACACCTCCGACTCCCCCACTCGTCGCGACCCCCTCCCCTTAAAGCCCCAGCCGCCATCTCTCTTTCCCCCCATTTCCTCCCACCGCAACGCCCCCAGGCCGCTGTAATTCCTCGCCGGAGCTCCACCTTGCCGCCGTAGTTCTTCGTCGCCGCCGCCGACCCAGTGAGCCAGAGCCGCCCCTTTCTGGTCCATTGTCTTCCCCTCGTTCCAGCGCATCACCTCACCCTCCTTTACCCCTCTTTTCTGCAGCTCAACCGCCTCGCCGAGGACAGCCGAAACCGTCGACGTCCGACGTTGCTCCGTCGGCGCCTCGTCGTCATTTCAGGAAGCACGAGTATACTCTGCCGCCATCCTGGACATCCTCTCGATGCCCCGGTAATTGTCGTCACCTGCGCGCTCGCTGGAGACCATCACTGCCCCTTCACCACCGATGTCTGCGCCGCCCGCCGCCGCCTCTGCCAACTCCGGCCGGTGAGCCCTCTCCCTTTCATTCCCTAGCTCCCGATCTAAAACCAACGGCCATGATTAGATCCTGACCGAAGGGGTCCCGACCTATTAGATCGCGCCACGTGGCCACTGCATCAACGCCGCATCGACAACGCGTGTCAGCCGTGTAGGCATCGTGTGGCGACAACATCAGTGCCACCTGAGCAAATTAGCCAGTGTGTATTTGTTTTGTTATTAAATAGGCAGAAAATGCTATAATCTTCTAAAATGCATAGTAAATGTTCTGTATATCCGAAAAATGCATATGATATATGCCTAGATTCAGAAAATTGTGTATAATATTATAGATAATTAAAATTCGAACTTTGCTAAAGAAAATATTTTAAATATTTAAACTCTAATATAGAGTATTTAAATCATAGTAATTATTCCTGTATCAAAAAATTGCAAATAATACCATTCTGAAATCCTTGTGAAAAGTACTACTATATTATATCCCACTATTTGTTTTTAAACTTGGACATTTTAAATTGAATAATATTTCAGAAATGCCATTTAGCCATTATAGGCATATATTTATTTCTAAAAGTGGTTTTGAAATGATTACTTTTGCAAAATACTCATATTTTAATCCTCTATCCATTAGGAACAGAGAGTAAAATTATTTTGTAGGTTTACAACAATGTTATTAAAAAATGAAGCCTTATTTCCTTCAAATGCTATTTTGGACATTACTAAATTAAGAAAATAGTTTTAGAACGAAACCCTTTTTACAAAATTGTCTAGAAAGGTTCATTTATCCAACATTGCTAAATGATTTTTTTTAAAATATAACATATTAGAGGCACATGACCTAGTGTCACTACAAGCACTAGGACTAGTAAAGTATTTTGAGAATCAAGTATTGGTTTAGCAAAACATGTGCAACCTAAACCATACCCTTTAGCATGCTTTGATTGATTTCATTGTATTGCATTGAATTGGTGTGTCTGCTTGGTTGGTTTATTCATTGCACTATTTGTGAATCATGTAGATTGACCGGAGAGTAAACGATGATTTGTGAAGAGAGTATTTCCGACAACTTCAACAAGAGGCATGTTCACTTCATAAATATCCTACTATTTTCTTAAGCAATTAGATGTTTTTAAAGATTGCATATGTAGGACTATCTAGTATTTATGCTATCCTATGCAACCCAGATAGGATAGCCATATGTATCTTGACTAATGAGTAGAAAACAACGTAGGAGTTGAATGCTTAGCCATGTTATAGATTCTGTGGGTGGATTCATACTAAGTTATGTGATGTTGAAAGGATGTTATTTTATGTAATGAAAACAACATAACTTAATGAACCACTTGGGTGGATGGGATTGATATTTTTTGGTGGACTACCAATCAGGAAATCAGCCCTGTCAACGGCTGACTCCTGTTGTATGTGCACACCCAGAAAGCACCTAGGCTTAAAGAAATTTGGCGGCGTTTTTGTCTATGAGCTTCCATGTACAACCACTTGTGAAATGGGCTCTGTCTTCACTAACTAAGTTGTGAGAACTCAACCCGGCGTGATAAAGGGTGGTAGAATTTTGTAGGTGTAACGAGTCCGTCGTGCTTGAGGGACTACTTCTGAAAGGTCTCGTCTTAGTTTTCTTCCGGCCGTGCCACATCTAGGTGGTATTGTGTGCAGGGGTTGACTGGGTCTTGTGGGTAAAGTGTACAAACCTCCCAAGAGTGTTAAATCTAAGTACTTAGCCATGTCAGCGACTAGACTTTGAAGCAGTTCAAGAAATCTCATCATTCCAATTTCCTTAAATTAAAATTTGTGGGTGAAGAAGGGCAATTTTCAAAACAAAAGTTTTGGTTTCATTGCTGTCAACCAATGGTACCCGGTTCACTGCTATCAACCAGTGGTACCATTTTAAAAGTAAAAATTTTGGGTTCATTGATATCGATCAATGTTACCCCTTTATTTTTAAAAGAAAGATTTGTATTTTCAAAATGATAGGACAAAAACCATTGCTTTACGCAAATTTAGACAAACTCCACCTTGCCAAATATGCATGTACTTGTATGTTGAGATTTATAATCCACCAAATAGGTGAACTTGCCAATACATTCCATGTATTGACCATTCATGGCTGCAACCTTTCATGTTGCAAGTTACCCTGAAGATGAGTGAGACACGCTGTTAGGGTTACGAGTCTATACTCAGCATGTGTTCGCCTGTGGCTCTTAATGGATCTCTTTATTGTTATTAGTCTTCTGTTGTCGATCTTTGTATTGAGGAGCTAGCTCTTCTACTATGCAACTTGTATGTGACTTTGTAAAGTTCTGGATCATGCGATGTAATAGAATTATGACCTTTTTTCGTGATATTACATCCTAAATTGTGTGTGCTAGCGAGTCGATCCAGAGACTAGCACTGTAAAGCACAGAGACTTGGACCCCTACCGGGTCGGGTCGCTTCAACGGGGCCTGTGACACGTAAGGAAAAAATGACCAAGAAAAGAAATGGATCTTGATCCAATAACAACAAAAGATGGACATATATTGCAACAAAATCTGTGAAGTTAGGAGATATATGTGAAAAATTGAAGCAACAAGTTAATAGGTTAGGGAAAGCAGTAGCACTCACACCCGTAAAAACTGAATTTGAAGTAACATGAGACATCATAGTTCACATCACTTAAAAATTGTATGCTCAGCGGATATGTTACCACGGTGGCCCAAGTCCAAATCAAAGTGTATGGTTGGCAACGATGAGATTAAAGTGTATGTCTGACTTCCATAAACATTCTGGACCCAGATTTCTTCAGAAACATTCTACTCTCAGTTTTGGCTCATTTGTCATTGTTGTTTGAGTATAGTTTCTTCAGAAACAATGTTTACTGTCGAGGGGTTATAAATTTGAACCATAACCTACTCACAAGCATCATAAATTTACGGACAATAAATTTGTTGGCCGTAATACAATACAAATATTCAGACCTGCATGCCTAAGAGCAAATTAGTTGAAAGTAAACGGACGCATCACTTCGTTCAGACTTGAGACAACAAATTGAGGAACCATTTGCGCTGGCCAGAGAGGCATGTATGCATATATGGAAGAAGCCTAGTGAGCTGCTGGAACCATCTTTATGTTCCACCCCAAGCCCAACAAATACGCCTGGAACCATCTTCATATTCCACCCAAGCCCAACAAATACACCTGTCACGAGTACCGCCTCGCAACACTTCAACATCACTGTGATGCCTGGTACTGCTAAACTCCACTACACGTTCTACCTCGCCCTCATGGTGGACAACCCGAATTGGCGTGTATCCATGTGCTACAAGTGTATCAATTATTGGATTACTGAAGGTTTCGTACAACTACTTTTGCATTGATATCTGCCCCACAATACATTGTCAACCATTTTGTAGAAACAAATTTTCCTAAACAAGTGGCATCCCCTATCTAAATTGTGTCAAGGTTCTCAGCACCTGTTTGCTTAAACAATATCAAATTTGCTTCAAGTTGATTTGCACACAAAAATAACAGATTCCTCCCTCAAAAAAAATTAACAGAATCTAGGACAAACAAACAAACTATAAACTAGCTAAATACGATTTACTAATCTAACAACCCTGCAAATTTTTTTCCTGAGGCCTAACAACCTGATAAACATCGTAACGGAAACAGATATAATTTTGCTTCCCGTACCAGTATTTCCCATATTTATGATATAGGCAAGCGCCAAGTTAGTTAGAGTACCTTTTTACCAATCGACGAATCCTCGAGGAGCTAGGAATCCTCCACTGGAATCAAGGTATTCCCTATCCCCCTCTCCACCAGCGCCGAGCGCCACGGGCATGCACCACGCACAATCGAATCGGTGACGCCAACATCCACGAAAAGATCTGTGGCAGCGGCGGCAAGAAAGAGAGGGCCGCGGGAATGCGGCACGATGAGCTGGTCTAGGTTGGGGTGGCCACCCTGCCTGCGGCGTCAAGCAGCACCATTGTAGCCGTCTCCATCCTCCAGAAAGTCGTGCGGGAAGAGCTTTTCTGGAGCGAGCGTTGAAGCCCTCCATAGCCTAACCACCACGTGCTTCCACGACACCATGAAGCAGCGGGGCAGGGATTAAGTGTTGGCTTGGGCGTGCAGTTGATGGGGGCTTGCGGAGTTTCCGGAGGGTGGGGCGGCTCGGCGCCAGAGGGCGGGGTGGCTAGGCGTTGGAGGGGGCTTGCGGAGTTGGTGGGGGCGGGGCGGCTGGCAGCCGGAACCCATGGCGTCCGGTCGTGGGAGAGGAGTCGGCGGGGCATGGCCATCCAAGGCCGCAACAGAGCAGAGGGCCAAGGAGAGGGGATGCGTGAGAGAGCAGCGGCGGGGCAAGTCCATGCGTGGCCATGACAGGAAGACGGTTGAGGATTTTTTTTAAAGCCCGAGCGGGATTGTCACCGACAGTGCCCGAGCGCCTCATGCCCTCATCCATAGCGATTCCTTTTTTTTCAGCTGACCGATTGCTTTTGCTAGTATAAATGGATGAGATCCTTTTTTCATTGCTAGGTAGGAGTAGTCAATATGACTGCTTATTCGGTAGTTCCTAGGATTTTTTCTGGAGCTCGCTTTCAATTTGCGAATAGCTGCAATCCGTAACAGGGGAAAGAGCGGTAGTAGTATAGAAGGGAATTATCTCACATCAATTTTATTGTAACATGTATCTTTCTATGTTAGATCAGAGACAAATTTATAGATATAGCAGACCCAGACACAATGATCTTGGACGTGGACAGGAGTTTGGCACAATCAAAAGAGGTGAATTTAGGAAGTTGTTTTTACTTTCTATGCATAGTCTATATTACTATATTTTACTACATTTGAGTAATAGTAAATATTTATTCCACATTTCTAGATCATGGGTGGGATGGAGACTGAGATTGCAGATGCTATGAAAGGACCCATCGACATAGGCTCCAATGCGATGTTGGTGGAAGAGACAAAGGAGGTGATTGTATTTTTTTAAAGTGTGTTTCCATACGACAGTCTTTATAATTTATTCTATAAATGTTAGGCTTTTGTAAGTCATGGATGATACGGAAGTAGATAAAGGGACGGTCAATACACAACATAATAAACCAAAGAAAGCAAACGCGAAGATTATCCCGAAAGGTACTTAGTTGTGCTCCGATTATCGCCCTGTCATTTTTGTTAGATTGTTTTTATCTAATTAGTCATGTACACTTATATATCGTGGCAGACAATGTTTGTACTACTGAAGATTTTGTTGCCATCAAAGCAATCATGTCTGCACCTACAAATACCAAGTTTGTGGACATTTGTGATGTACTAATATCTAATGGCGATTAAAATATCTCAATAGCGATGATGGATTCTCGCCCGATGACGTAAGTCAACAAAAAAACACTATTGTCTTGAATTTGAATGTATTTTATCTGCCTTTATTTTATTTGTCGAATTACAGGTGGTAAATGCATACATATATTGTATGTGTGCATGTGATCATCTTCTTGACAGAACGGATGGTAAGGTATATATGGACAAAACATTCATCTCCAACCAGCTAAAAAAGACCTTAAAGTACATCGCCACATCATAGAGCGGGCAAATATTTATCTAAAGCATGATATGCTCAGTACTAACTCCTACATAGCTATATAGTCCTTTATATTTTTAGCATGTCTATTTGTGAGACTTAGGCAACAAATTATTTTAGGTCTTCCTTCTAGTAAACATCAGTAACACCCATTGGTATTTAGCGGTCATCAATGCAAAGAAACGTTTGATACAAGTACTGGACTCAATCGGTGTTAGAATGAGTAGAAGTGACCTCACTAACATGGTAAGTAAGTTGACTATGATCTCCTATTGACATTCTGTTTTCCTCAAGGCCTATTACTATTTTCTCGTATAATAGCTGCAAGCACTTGAGAAGCACCTAAAGATTGCATCCAAAAGGAAGGGGTTTGACAAGGGTGAAAGTGGCAGGATGTGGATGTCACAACATGGGCAATAGAAGAGCATATCCAAAAACGACTGCAGACTGATGGGTATGTTGAACACCCATCAAATTTAATGTGAAAATTATTTTGATCCACAAAGTTGTATGTTTAATATCTAATAAATCGCTGATCATTTATACTAGATGATGCATATATATATACAATAAACCTAGCTTCATGATTGTTCATAAAGTTTCCTTAAATTGATTTGTCTTGATGGAATAGCAATATAACATTTTGTAATCTTATAGTGCATCGTGTGGGTTGTTCATGTTAAACTTTACGAAATATTGGATAGGAAACATGCTTTCAAAGAATGTCACTCAGGTACTATTTTTATTGGGACACAATTAGTACTATCTTGCATCTTAAAATATTATTTTACAAGTGTAATTTTTTACTACTTTGTAGGAGGACATGAGAGCATTTCGAGAACAAATAATTGTCATATTGCATGATTCAGAACTGAATAAGATAAGAGTCAGTCCGATATACAATCAGTCTAAGATGCCGAGTGCCGAGGAGAAACATCCATGAGATATAGCCAAAGAAAACAATCCCATTCTAGCATGCATCATGCTCACAAAACCACATGAGTTTATTGACGAGATCTGTAAATACATCATGTCCATCGATGATGCAAAGTGTTTGGAGTAAGCCTCATGTTAACATAAGTCAGTACATATTTTTATGATATCATTATTTTGATCATTTGTTTCGCAGGAAAGAATTGGTGCGAAGCTCCAAACCTTTTCCACTTGGATTAACTCTAAGGAAAATTCAAGGCATACTTAGGATGGAACAACCTATGGATAAGGATTTTTGCAATATGGTTGTTTGTATAGTGGCATGTGATGAGATACAATTGCTCATAGAGCCTCATGTGCACAATATGGACTTCAGATTTCATGTAAGTTCTTACAATCACACATATTTATTATCAGTGTAATGGTTTTAATCCTTTTTTATCTCAGTCGGTGATGATCGATGGTACACGACATCCAAAATAGCGTAAAAAGCCAAATGTTAAGGAGTTGGCAACATTGTTTCATAGTTGGCCTATAATATCTCGTCGTGCAACATGGTAAGTTAGGTCTCTTGTCCATTCTTGATATGATTTATGTGTTTTAATGGTCATCATTTCCAGATTTTGTTGCCACATGCATCCCTTGGTGACTTCATCTTGTTCACCATCGACACGCATGAACACTGTGTATCTATCTTAGACCCCTTTTCTGAACCATTGTCAGAAGAGAGGTACCAATTAAAATTACAAAGGTGCTCATTCTATCTAAATGAAGCTCTTGAAATAGCGCAACCTGACTGGAATTCTGATATATATTTTTGGCCATTTAAATACCCTCATAGTATTCCAATACCAACAAGCTCTGAAAGGTTATTTTATTAGTTCTCATTACAAGTAGTTTATTTTATAATTACAATCCTAACGACCAAGATAATGAAATCCATTCATTTGCAGGAATTTGTCGAGTTACTTAGTTTTTGTTTTATGCTCTCGTGGGATGGTAAAATATTTGTTCATTCAATTTGCACCGTGAGTATTCTATGTTCACAGTTATTATATTTTCATGAGAAAACTCCATGCTAACAAAATCGATTGCTTATGTTGGATGGCTATGAGTTGAGGAAAAAGTTTTTGATACACCTTCTCAAGTACCACGCAAATAAAGTCGAGGATAACATTCCTGATGTTATACGAGGATATCCTAGTTGTATCAATGGAGGATGGCTTAGTGAATACGAGATAATTTTGTCAATCCTTCATTTTATACACATTACATTGAACTATATGTAGTAAATCTTTAAATGTTTTTAAATATTATGTGGATAATTTTTGAATGTATTTATATATATACATCCATTGTTTACACATGTAACATGTGCTACACTAGATATATGTAAGGAGATGTGGCAATGCATGGGCATTCCACTGGTAATTCTTTAGATTTCAAATCCATGTTTCTATCAATTTTGTATATATGCAGAATTTATATGGCATGATTTATGAAATCAACTTATGGCTATCATGTTTTGACTCTAGCATTCGTCTAGTCCATCCATCCATGCTAGAGGTTTGATTTTTTTGGATTCCCACGAGTCTTGCAGGTTGTTCATTTTGTCAATGTTTCTACGATGTTCTATATGTAGCTATTTACCAGTTAACCCGACACCGAATCTTAGATTTCTGCATTTATTGTCTTCCAGGTGCGGTGGTCATATGTTTTTTTCCTGAGTTACAATGGGTACCATGGAACATGCTCCTGCTAACTTTGGTTGTATTTCTATTTTTGTTTAGCATGATATCATCTTGCTGGTCTTCTTTCAACTTCTCCCTATGGGGAAATCCGTGGGACTCAAATATATTCACTATCCATGTGTATGTTGTGTTGTTGTCTACTGATTAATAATAAACTCCATTTAAATGAGGGTTGGATTGGACAATATAATGTGGAATTGTTGCCAGTGATGATTATATATGAGAATATAGATATTTATGATGCGCCACTTTTGTTAAGAACATGTATTCATTTTGGGTCTTTTAGAATAGCGATATATTTGTTCTGCGGGTGGCCATGCTCTTTTGGTGAGCTAGAGGTGTTGCAGTCTGATTATAGGTACAAAATTGATATTGCCTAGGCTCTTCTCATGGATGGATCATGGTTGTAACTTTAAGATTCTTCAGTCCAATGCAATGGTGCAAGTTGTTGTGCTACTTGGTTTTGGCCTTTTTGAAAGAGAATTCGATGTGGTATGGCTTCCTTTGTATCAGATTCTTCATTTGGGGCTTATCGGCTTTGCCCACACGAGCAAAATATATATGGGTATCATTAATTCATTTGGTGTTTATTTAATTTAGGATAGATGATAATTATATTCAGTTCACTGGTATAGTATCAGGCAAGGAGATATATATTTTGGCAACTTCAAATTCCCAAGTCGTTGTTAACACATGTCATCTTAAAAAAGTTCAGATTTCTAATTAGTTTTTTTTGTTCTTATCGGTAAACAAGATATGTTCTTGTGCTAGAAAGATCTCCATGTCCATCTGTATTGCATTGGTTAGGAGTATTAGGACATATTGTAAGGATTTCCTGTATCTTATAGCTTTCAGTTCTTATTTGAGTGTGGAATTTGCATACCATTAGAGCAATATAACTGATATAACATTATATTTGATATAGCAATACACTGACGCAAGTATTTTAGTGTCGATTGAACAAGTCATCAAACTTATTTGGTGCAGGCTAAAAATATATATTCAGGTAACATGACCACATAGTGTTAACAAGAGATTCAGAGAGAAAGGAAATGCCATTAATATTTGGGATTTATATTTTCATGCCCCTGGTTCGTTAGTTGTACTCAGTTTTCTCCAGCCGCTTAGTTTTTCCTCATTTTCCCTCCCTCCATTATGAAACCCTCACATGCGCTCGGATGGGGGTGCCGTTAGGTCAAAGGCTTGACCGATACATGCTGACAGGTGGGACCGCATTGGACGGGTCATGCGTTGAGCATTACGTTACGTCGCCTCGACCGTTACATGCTGACAGGTGGAGCCGTATTGGGATGGGTCCTGCATGGTGGGGCCGCGTTGGGACGGGTCTTGCATACGTGGTGAAGGGTTGAGCCACATGGAGACACGTTAGACCGGTCATTCTCGCTCCGAGCCTGGAATAGCTCCCACACCACCCCTCCGCTCCACTCCCCCGCTGTTGTGGCCTCCTACCTAAGAGCCCCTCCTACCTTATGTCGTCATCGGCCCCCGAGCCACCCCCTCCCCCTAGCCGCGGAGCCTACTTTGGCTCTGCTTCCTCCCACGCTAGATCTACCCCTTTCGTGGAACAGTATGCGACGCCGACGGGTGTACCGGTCCTCCCCATCGAGCGCGGAGAAGATTAGGTAGAATCGGAGGGATCTAACGCACGGATTCCATCTGGGTAAGTATTGTTTCCCTTTGTGGATTGATTATAGGCAGTAATTGAGCGTGAATCGCTGGTGCTCAGCTAACTGACTTGCTTTTCGAATAGGATTAATCCAGCGCTGGCATTTCGGCTGGCGGTTAAACTGGATAATAGCGTAATTCGTGGTTGTGAATGGTATCTCTCTGGATTTTACTTCCCAGCGGTGGTTGCAACATCCATAACTCTTAGAGATTTGAAAGATAAAATATATTCTAAATTCCCCTGGAGCAATGGTGATTCAGTTGATTTGCAATATTTCAATATTAGCAAGCAAGATTGCTCCCACTAACTAGCAAAGCTAATCTGGTAATGCTTTTCTCTTTGAATGCTACCGAACATTTTCGTCGAATTCGTCTTCGTGTGCAACCTAAAGTAGAACACACGAGAAAGAGGGCTAAAGCATCATCTGGTGGTCAGGCATCATCAGGTGGCCGGGCATCATGTGTCTCTACTGTCTCTATTAATAGTGTGCTCCCCCGCGCTCCTTGTTGGTCCACAAAGTACCATATGTTCGCACTGCGAGTGTAAGCCAAATCGCTCGTGCGGCCGATGTGGAGGACGAAGCAGAGCTTGCTGAGGGAGCGCCTCCACTAGATGATGAGGATGAATTGATGTTTCCTGAATTGGTAGATAGATTTAGTAAAGAGGCACTAGAGGATCAATACACGGAGGAATTGGCCCACGGTGCCAGATTTGATGACATTGATGAAGAAGAGAACAAAAAGAACAATGACAGTCTCATTTTAGCCAAGTACGATGGTGAGGACTTGCCAGTAATTGAGTGGGATAGGAACGATCATAAGATTTCAGAAGGAACCATATTTGAAACGATGCGGGACTGTCGTAATGCCCTTACTACATATTGCATCTGCACCAATAATGATTATGTTATTATTAAGAGTGAGCCAGCAAGGTTCACAGTGAAGTGCCCATATAAGAGGTGTAGGTGGAGGATGCATGCATCTACTATGCTCAAGAGGAGTTTGGTTCAGGTATTACACTAGTTGTGTATTTTAGATTATTGTGTAGAATTTGTTGACTGTACCTGACATTTTCATTATGTTTCAGATAAAAGGTAACCGGTTCGAACATTCTTGTCCACCTCAAGGGGGATAACCAAAGGACAAAACAAAACTAGCAAATACTAGGGGGTTGGCAGATGTAATCATGGATTGGATGTCAGTGAACCCATCACTTGGTGCAACAGCGCTCATTAAAAAAGTTTCTGAAAGGTTTAATATTACAGTACCTTACATGAGGATGTTATATGAAAAGTAAATGGCTCTTGATAGGATCATTGGTCCATGGAATGAAAGTTTTCAGTTGCTTTACAGCTTCAAAGCTAAAGTGGAGATGGCTAGTCCAGGTAGTGTTGTACAGATAGACATGCCTACAGTTTAGTACAAAATAAGAGGGAAGACAATGGAGAAGGAGTGATTTAGAAGGGCTTTTGTTTGTTTCAAAGCTTGTTGGCAAGGGTTTCTGGATGGTTGCAGGCCTTATTTGGCCGTCGATGCAATAGCTCTTCATGGCAGATTTAAAGGATAGCTAGTAGCTGCTACTGTAGTTGATGGCCACAATTGGATGTTCCCTGTTGCTTTTAGAGTTTTGGAGATTGAGTCAGAGGAAAGTTGGACTTGGTTTCTGGAGAATTTGCGCGACCTTATAGGTCATCCACCAGGACTTACTATCCACACGGACGCTTGCAAAGGTTTGGAGAAAGCTGTAGAAGCAGTATTCCCCGGAGTGGAGCATAGGGAATGTATGCGACACTTAGTGCAGAATTTTACAAAGAAATTCAAAGGTAAAGTTTATACTGACAACCTATGGCCAACTTCATACAGATGCAGTTTGAGGAAGCATATGTATCATTTGGAAGTGTTGTATAAACAAAAACCTGCGGTGAAGGAGTACTTGGATGCACATCATGGAATGGTGTGGTCAAGAAGCTAATTCAATGAAATTTGCAAGGTAGACTATGTGACAAGTAACCTTGCAGAGACTTTAAATGCGAAGGTCGAGTCATTGAAAGGGCTTATGTTGTGGCAAATATTTGATAAGATTGGGCAGATGATCATGATAAAGATCGATTTGTGTCAAAGAATTGCGTCAACAGTATATGCTGGACATCTCATCCTCCCATCTTTCATTAAGGCATTGCATGCCAGGGCAAAACAATTAAAGATGAAATGCATTAGAAAAGGAATGGAGGCTGAGGTAACGTATACTGACAGTAAAGATAGGCAATGGAGGTATCCAGTGAGTTTGGCTGATAGGACATGCCATTGCTCCATGGGAAACCCTACATACATGCATTGTTTTTCATGTTTGTTCTAGGAGGTGAAGAGGGTGAAGTTGATCAGTACGTGTCGAAGTATTTCTCCGTTGCCAAATTTAGGGCAGCATATGCTCAGAATGTTCTAGCCTTGTTGGGAAAAGACCAATGGATGGAAGTGAATATAGGCTTCAAGCTATACCCTCAAGTTTTTACTAGACCAACAGGTAGGCCAAGGAAGAATATGATGAGAGCTAGTGCAGAGGGTGGTGCACCACCTTGACGATGTAAGTGCAAACATTGTGGGATCCTAGGGCACATTGCTAGGCTTTGCAAAAATGCAGTGGACCCAGCTTATGGAATGGATGATCAGGCAGGAGCAGCAAATGCAGATGAGAATGAAGTATCTGAACAAGAGGAGAATGAAGAAATGGATGCATTGCAGATTGAACCAATGGATCGAGAGGAGATTGAACTAGATGCAGGGGAGATTGGACCAAATGCAGGGGAGATTGAACCAGATGCAGGGGAGATTGGACCAATGGATCGAGAGGAGATTGAACCAAATCAAGGGGAGATTGCACCAAATGCATGGGAGATTGAAGCAATTTATTTATTGGAAGCAGAGTTAAAAAGTAAAGGAATTACACAAGAGGATATTGAAGAAATGATGCCAATGCATTTTGAACCGTATGGACCAATGAATCAAAACGTGGTTGAACCAATTGTACGATAGACTTAAGCACTTGATTCATTTGATGCAGAGAAAAAGAACAAAGGGAACAAACGGAAGAAGATGATGGTGGACTCTGAGAATATTCCAGCCAAGATCACCCGGATAAAGGTGGTGAACTCCGAGAATATTCTAGTGAAAAACACTAGGAGAAAAAATGAATTTGAATTATTAATTTGAATTTGTATGATGAATTTGAACTACTGTCAATGTTTGTATTGAAATTGAACTACTATCCATGTTTGGGATCCTTCCAAGTTTGTATGTTGGATAACCCCATAATGTATGTGTTATTGCAAGTTTCTATTGTCATGCACCTAATTGCTTAGCACTTCTCAGTTTTGCCCTTGACATGTGGTCAACACATGGGGTTTAGCTAGTTCATGGCTTAAACCATAGCAAACATTGACCAAAACATTGACCAATTGATCCAAAATTTTGCACACTTGTGTATCCTGGATTGATTTACCATATGAAATTGGAAATTTTGGATTTACTTGTAATTAGCCACATTTTTATTTTTCTAAGTGATTAAATTCAAATATGGTTTTAGGGTTAGTTTAATTCAAAAAAGAAGTCAAAACATAGTGCAACCTTCACATGGAGTCTTGTTATGTTAACTAAAACCTAGCATGAATAATAAAGGAAAAGGAAATAAAGAGAAATTGACTTCTCCCCTAAACATCTTCTTGGAATGAGCTACTAGCTATGAAGATGCATGGCTTTCTACTCAGTCAACCTCCAAGATAACTAATGAGTGCATATTTCCATCATTTTTTATATTATTATTCTGCATTGTAGATCTAGGATCTTGGTATTTTACGACGTTTGCATGCACATATTATGTCTGTTTTCACCAGGATCAGGACAAATGATGGATCCAATGATACAATTATTGAAGCAATTGTATTGAGGAGAAAATGAGTCAAAAACAACGTAAATCGCTTATTTGGGAAATATTAATAATACCAGAAGAAAACCCGAAGCGAACAGAGGAGATAGGGAGCATAACGACCAAGTACAGGCGAAAGAAATATTCCCACTGTATAGCTCCGACCGTATAGCTGGCGCCGCCTCCGCCTTGTCAAATAGTTTCACATCGTGCAATTGGTTCGGATACATGACATATAGAACCCCCAGAAATCATGAAAAACTCACCTCCGGAAGGCATCTAGAGGGGGAACTGATCCGCCAGGGATCCATCTTCACCCTGCACAGATTTGGGACGCTAAGGCATCGATCTTCATCAACCACTGCTGCATCACCGCCATGCTCATCCATCCCATCTACATCGTGTCTAGATCTTGTTGTAGTTCCTATACTAGTCGTGTATCTATACAAGTACTATTCATCTATGATTGTTCTCATTACTATTGCCATGATGTTGATTCCCCCATGTCTGAGTAGATCCTTAGTTCTTGGGGAGATGGAGAAAACCTAGCATATGACTGAGATGATATAGAGATTATTATGTTATACATCATTATGTGTATGTGTTAATTGTCTTCATCTTGATATTAAGGATAAGTGCACCTTCTTAATATTTTCCTCTTATGGGGACTTGATGGAGGGGATTACTTGTTAGTAGACGGAGGGATGATAGCGCTTACTATGACAATAAAGTTGTTGTTATTCCTTACGTACTAACTTGGGGAAGCAAGGAGAACTCATCAAGCCATGTCCATGCCATGGGAGAGATCCCTTAATAGCGCGGTAATGCGATTGATGAGGATATCTATAGGGATTATGATGATTCTGACTGCCTGAACAACAGATCACACTCAATTATAGTTGGCAGATTCGAACACAGGGTAATTCCAGAGGTTCTATGAAAGAAACAACTCCAAAATATTTTAACGTGGTCTTCAAACCTAACTTGTGACGGCTATGAAGGTTTATATGAAGGCTGGGGCGTCCTCCCCTCTAAAAGGGCCTAAAAACAGCCATAACTTGGCCCAAACTGACTCGGTTCGACTCAAACTGATACATACCGACCCATATATGGGTTCGGCCTTATTGGAACGCAGTCCAAACGTCGTGGAACACCTCAAACATGTAATTCTTGGTGCGCCATCTCTCTCTCTTGCTCATACGTGATTTCCTCATTGCGTCCTAGTGCGCCTGCCTCCCGCGAATCCTCCTCCTCGCGCAACGCTTGTGTTATCAAAAAACCTGATCATACAAAGATGCATAGACTTAGGTAGTATAAAGTTCTCATTAAGTAAAACATCAGGTTCAATTAAGAGTGAATTCACATGTTGCTCAATCAGCTTTGCACGAGCTCTTGTAATGGGTCCAATCCTGATTTCATTGGACTTCTTCTTTGCAGCAACATCTTCATTGTGTAGGAGTAGGAGATAGTGGAATAGTATGGATGTCCTCATCATCTCCCCCCTTCAAAAGGCGTCGACCTCGACGCTCCAAGGTCTTCTCCAGCATATGGTGATAAATCAGCAACGTTGAAGCTGTTGCTAGCACCACCAAACTCCTCAATAGGTATATCAACTGAATAGGCATTATCATTAATTTTGGCTAGCACTTTGTAAGGACCAGCACCACGTGGCTTCAACTTGGACTTGCGAAGTAGTGGAAATCTGTCCTTGCATAGATGCACCCAAACCATATCTCCAGGCTCGAACAACACTTCTTTTCTTGCTTGATTCCTTGCTGCAGCAATGTTCTTGCCTTTCTTCTCAATAGCCTCTCGAGTCTTCTCATGTATTTTCTTCACATAGTCAGCATGTTTTGATGCCTCCATATCAACTCTCTCATGTAATGGCAGAGGCAACATATCGAGTGGCGTTAATGGCTTGAAGCCATACACCACCTCAAAAGGACAAAGCTGAGTAGTTGAATGCACAGCCCTGTTGTAAGCAAACTCAACATGTGGCAAACACTCTTCCCACTCCCGCAGATTCTTTTTAATCATGGTCCTTAGTAGCTGTGACAATGTTCTATTCACCACCTCCGTTTGACCATCTGTTTGGGGGTGACATGTAGTACTGAACAACAACTTTGTTCCTAGCTTCCCCCATAAGGTCTTCCAAAAGTAGCTCATGAACTTCACATCACGGTCAGAAAAAATCGTCTTTGGTACTCCATGTAATCTCACGATGTCCCTGAAAAACAGGTTAGCAACATGCGATGCATCGTCGCTTTTGTGGCAGGCAATAAAATGAGCCATCTTAGAGAACCTATCCACTACCACAAATATAGAATCATGACCTCTCTGAGTTTTAGGTAGACCTAGCACAAAATCCATACTAATGTCTTCCCATGGAGTAGTAGGTGTAGAGAGAGGTGTATACAAACCGTGAGGCTTCAACTTGGATTTTGACTTGTGGCAAGTAATGCATCTGCTCACAAATCTGTACACATCACGCCTCATCTTGGGCCAATAAAAATGATCAGCAAGCATGAACAACGTCTTCTCACGCCCAAAATGACCCATCAAACCACCAGCATGTGATTCCTGCACTAAGAACAAACGCAACGACGATTCTGGAATACATAGTTTGTTAGCTCGAAACAAATATCCATCATGTATATGATACTTATCCCATGCGTTTCTAAGAGCACATAAACGATATGGTTCAGCAAAATCATGGTCAGTTGCATAAAGTGCACAAATAGCTTCTAATCCAGGAATTTTAACATCAAGATTGTTTAATAGCATGTTCTTCCTAGATAGAGCATCAGCAACAACATTCTCTTTTCCCTTCTTATAATTAATGATGTAAGGAAAAGACTCAATGAACTCAACCCATTTAGCTAATCTTCTATGCAAGTTTGATTGAGCTTTCAAGTATTTCAATGCTTCATGATCAGAATGTATGATGAATTCCTTTAGCCACAAATAATGTTGCCAAACTTCAAGTACTCTCACAAGTGCATACAATTCTTTATCATAGATTGAATAATTCAAACGAGCACCAGTCAATTTCTCAGAAAAATAAGCTATAGGCCGTCCCTCTTGCATCAAAACGCCGCCTATGCCTATACCACTAGCATCACATTCAACGTCAAATTGCTTCGAAAAATCAGGTAATGCAAGCAATGGTGCAGAAGTAAGCAAACGTTTCAATGTATCAAATGCAATGTCCTGGGCCGCGCCCCATACAAAAGGAACACCTTTCTTTGTCAAATCATTTAATGGTGCAGCAATGGTGCTAAAATCTTTCACAAAGCGCCTATAGAAACTAGCGAGACCGTGGAAACTACGCACTTGACTTACATTCATTGGAGTAGGCCAATTCTGAATTGATTCAATTTTAGATTGATCTACCTCTACTCCATGCTTAGAAACAACAAATCCTAGGAATATGACCTTATCTTTTGCAAATGTACACTTCTCAAGATTAGCATACAGTTTATTATCACGTAACACTTGCAAAACTTGTCTAATATGAGTGCAATGTTCAGATTCGGTGTGGCTGTATATGAGTATATCATCAAAGTAAACAACCACAAAACGACCAATAAACTTTCTCAAAACATGATTCATCAAACGCATGAAAGTACTAGGTGCATTAGTAAGACCAAACGGCATGACTAACCACTCATACAAACCGAATTTAGTTTTGAAAGAAGTTTTCCATTCATCCCCTTCTTTCATCATAATTTGATGATAACCACTACGCAAGTCAATTTTAGAGAAAACAGCAGCACCACTCAATTCATCTAGCATATCCTCTAAACGTGGAATAGGATGACGATATCAAATAGTGATGTTATTAATCGCTCTACAGTCAATACACATGCGCCATGTACCATCTTTCTTAGGAACTAAAATAACAGGAACAACACAAGGGCTAAGAGAAACATGAATGTACCCTTTATCCAGCAACGCTTGTACTTGCTTCTGAATTTCCTTAGTTTCTTTGGGATTAGTCCTGTAGGATGCACGGTTGGGAAGTGTGGCACCAGGAATCAAGTCCACTTGATGTTCTATACCACGCAATGGGGGTAAGCCTGTAGGTACATCTTCTGGAAACACATCCCCAAAGTCCTGCAAAACAGAAGAGACACCAAGAGAAATAGGGGTCATGTCGTTAGAAACCAATACCTCGCCCTTATACATGAGCACAAGTGGCATGGCTGTAGGATCCTCACGAAACTCTCTCATATCCTCCTTGGTGGCTAATATCAATAACCCAGGCACTCTCTCACTTTTCGTTATATCACTCAATTTAGGCTCAATTACATCAGGAACAGCTGTCACGCAATCTCGCCGAGTGGTAGTATCTTCCTTCAAGTTCACCTCTATCTTTTGGCGAGAATCATTCACAATTTCTTGTGGTGTCATTGGCTGCGTAGTAATCTTCTTTCCTTTGAATTCCAAGTGATATGTATTGGCTCGGCCATTGTGTTGCACATGGCGATCATAGAGCCAAGGCCGACCCAATAGTAGGTGACAAACAGTCATAGGAACCACATCAAAATCAACAGAATCTTTGTATGGCCCTATTTGAAAGTTCACTCGTACCATATGATTTACCTTCACCTCACCATTGTTGCTCAACCATTGTATGTAGTATGGCTTGGGATGAGGTAAGTATGTCAAATTCAGTTTGGCACATAGTTCCTTACTTGCAAGATTTCTGCAGCTACCTCCATCAATAATGACCTTGCAAGCTTTATTTGGTCCAACTAGAGCTTTTGTTTGGAACAAGTTGCAATGCTGGGATTCCTCAACCGGTTGCACACTAAGTACACGTGAAGACACGACGATAGTTGGTGCACGCTCAGCATATGCATCAGCACCACCCTCGCCGTCATCAATATCATCATCAGAAGCTTCATGTCCACTTTCTACTTCACCTTGTTCATTAACAAACATAACCTTGCTGTTTGGACAATCCTTCTTGTAGTGACCTCTGCCTCCACAAGTATGGCACACCACATCACGAGTACGTGCAGTAGACATGTTGGAACCCGAGCTAGCAGTAGGAGCAGCGGGTTTCCGAGTATTAGAACCAAACGAAGGTGTACTTGCTGGTTTGGCTGATGGTGCAAACGGAACAGCAGTTGGTGGCATGACAGTGGGAGGTGTAGATATGGCCGAAAATCTGCTAGAAGATGGAAATCGAGCACGTGACTTTGCCTCTTCAGCCAGCTGGGACTCGGCCTCTCTAGCATGGTGCAATAGCTCGTTCATTGTCTCATACTTGTGATAACGCACAATACTCTTGATTTGAAGCTTCAAATTGTTGAGGAAACGTTGCATCGTCATCTCTCGTGATTCATGAACATTAGCACGCTGCATAAGCATCTCCATCTCCATGTAGTACTCATCAACTGTCATTGTGCCTTGCCTCAACTGTGTGAGCTTGTCAAACACAGAACCCAAATAATTGGAGGGAACAAAACGATCCAACATGATGGCCTTCATCTCACGCCAATCCCTCACAGGAAGTTCATTGTCGTTCCGTCTATTCTGCACAATAGCCTCCCACCAATGCAAAGCGTAACTATCAAATTCTGATGCAGCAAGTTTTACCTTCTTGTCTTCTGGGTAATCAAATAAACGCCAGAGCTTTTCAATCTTCAACTCCCAAGTAATATAATCCTCAGGATCAAGCGAGCCATTGAACGAAGGAATTGAGAACTTGGGCTTGCCCAAACTATCATCAGCTGGATTGTAAGCACGCTGGGCACGTCCAAGAGGAGCATACCCACGGCCATACAGAGGAGCAGCCGCAGGTGCAGGGGGATTTGCACGTCCCCTGCCACGATGTGGAGCCGCATCAGCCGCACTCCCCTCATCAAAGTCCTCAAACCCATCATCATGTTGTGCCAGTCCGGGCTGGAGTGTTGCCTGAATTGCCTCAATGGAACGCTGCAAAGTGGCAAAGTTGACATTCATAGCAGTCAGCTGCGTCTGAATATTATTGATGGCTCCAGTATTATTCTCCACAGCATCTTGTATGTCGGTGATATTTCTATCAACAGACTCTCTCCAAGTAACAAGCTCCTCCACCTGCTTTTTCTGTGACACAATTTCATCATCACTCAAAGACATGATTAGTAAGTTAGTGCAAAAATCAAAATCAGTATGGTGGAAACTCTCACAACTCACTCACAACTGATAAGAAAGAAGATCTTACCGTTCCAAAGTGAATAGAGATGCTCTACCAAACGTAATCAAAGACTGATGCACTGAAGTGATGAAGTGAATATCAAAGGTATAGAGAACGATCACAGGGCACACAAGTTATTTATGGTGGAGCTATAGGTATGGTATCCTAACTACACCGCAAACAAGTCCTAGTGCTGATCGTATGACAAAGACCCACGGAAACACACACGGTGGAGATAAATGGGGCAATTGCAACTATGAAAATGAGCTAAAAAAGTAAGGTATGTCGGAGGAATGCTCGTGTTGCAATGCACAAGGAGAGACGCTAGCAATGTCTCAACGAAACGGGCACAAGATTGCTAACTGAGCAGCCCGTAGAGCACTAAGCACGCTAGTCTTGTAGGATAGTTATAGACACAAAGAAAGGCTTACTAAGGCTCACAAGGATAGGTACGCTATGTGGACTCAGTAAAAAAAATAAACAAAAAAAAATTTGACATGAGAATTGGTCTCTGCCACGGCAGAAAAATGGCCTAAAATCCTGCCGCGGCAGGATGGCGGCGGAAAAAAAAATGTTTTTTTCTCGTACTAGCACAGACTAGTCTTTGGTAAGGCGACGGTTCGATTTTTTTTTTCGGAAATTTTTTTTTGGTCACGCTAGAGCACAGACTTGTCTGCGGTCAGGCGTGAGGCAGCGAGCCGATTTTTTTTCGACTCGCCAAGTAGTACACAACTAGGACTCTTTACTTGGATCGAATCTGACTTGAAGGTAGCGGAAAACGATGGTGGAAAACAATTAGAACAACTAGAAAACAAATCTACGAAGAACAGATCTAGATCTAATCTAATAGAGGAACGCGACCAGCAACTATTACTCGAATACGATGTAATCTAGGCTATGGCAACTCTTTTTGTGAGGCTTTTTCTGTATAGGATGAAAAACACTCTCTAATCTATGGATGGATTGTGGATTGCTTACTGAGGCAACAAGGAAATTTGATACCAAGATGATATTGCTCACCGAGTAAACCCAGCGCTCTGATACCAAGATGATATGGGGTGGCCCGATCTTCTCAGCAAGCTCTTGTCGATGGTGATGGTGGATGATAGATAACTAGTGCGTAGCTATGATCTCTCCCGCTCGATCCCTGATGCCAATGCAACAGCTCTCGAACCTTGTAGGATATTCACAACACCACACTCTTGCGCACGCAGCCGTGACCACGAACGGTAGTATGCAATCTACTAATTCCCAATGGAACAACAGATCACACTCAATTATAGTTGGCAGATTCGAACACAGGGTAATTCCAGAGGTTCTATGAAAGAAACAACTCCAAAATATTTTAACGTGGTCTTAAACCTAACTTGTGACGGCTACGGAGGTTTATATGAGGGCTGGGGCGTCCTCCCCTCTAAACGGGCCTAAAAACAGCCATAACTTGGCCCAAACTGACTCGGTTCGACTCAAACTGATACATACCGACCCATATATGGGTTCGGCCTTATTGGCATGCAGTCCAAACGTCGTGGAACACCTCAAACATGTAATTCTTGGTGCGCCATATCTCTCTCTTGCTCATACGTGATTTCCTCATTGCGTCCTAGCGCGCCTGCCTCCCGCTCCTCCCTCGCGCACTTGTTGATATTGGAAATCAGCGCTTGTCCTTCTTGCTGCAACTCTCCTCCTCCTCGCACAACGCTTGTGTTATCAATAAACCTGATCATACAAAGATGCATAGACTTAGGTAATATAAAGTTCTCATTAAGTAAAACATCAGGTTCAATTAAGAGTGAATTCACCTGTTGCTCAATCAGCTTTGCACGAGCTCCTGTAATGGGTCCAATCCTGATTTCATTGGACTTGTTCTTTGCAGCAACATCTTCATTGTGAATAGGAGTAGGAGATAGTGGAATAGTATGGATGTCCTCATCATCTGTAGGTATGGTATCCTAACTACACCACAAACAAGTCCTAGTGCTGATCGTATGACAAAGACCCACGGAAACACACATGGTGGAGATAAATGGGGCAATTGCAACTATGAATATGAGCTCAATAAAGTGAGGTATGTCAGAGGAATGCTCGTGTTGCAATGTACAAGGAGAGACGCTAGCAATGTCTCAACGAAACGGGCACAAGATTGCTAACTGAGCAGCCCGTAGAGCACTAAGCACGCTAGTCTCGTAGGATAGTTTTAGACACAAAGAAAGGCTTACTAAGGCTCATAAGGATAGGTACGTTATGTGGACTCAGTAAAAAAATAAACAAAAAAAGAAAATTTTTTGACCTGAGAATTGGTCTCTGCCACGGCAGAAAAACGGCCTAAAATCCTGCCGCGGCACGATGGCGGCAGAAATTTTTTTCTCGTACTAGCACAGACTGGTCTGTGGTAAGGCGACGGTTCGATTTTTTTTCAGAATTTTTTTTGTCACGCTGGAGCACAGACTTGTCTGCGGTCAGGCGTGAGGCAGCGAGCCGAATTTTTTTTATTTTGACTCGCCATGTAGTACACAACTAGGACTTTTTACTTGGATCGGATCTGACTTGATGTTAGCGGAAAAAGATGGTGGAAAACAACTAGAAGAACTAGAAAACAAATCTACAAAGAACAGATCTAGATCTAATCTAATAGAGGAAAGCGACCAACAATTATTACTCGAATACGATGTAATCTAGGCTATGGCAACTCTTTTTGTGGGGCTTTTTCTGTATAGGATGAAAAACACTCTCTAATCTATGGATGGATTGTGGGTTGCTTACCGAGGCAACGAGGAAATCTGATACCAAGATGATATTGCTCACCGAGTAAACCCAGCGCTCTGATACCAAGATGATATGGGGTGGCCCGATCTTTTCAGCAAGCTCTTGTCGATGGTGATGGTGGATGATAGATAACTAGTGCGTAGCTATGATCTCTCCCGCTCGATCCCTGATGCCAGCGCAACAGATCTCGAACCTTGTAAGATATTCACAACACCACACTCTTGCGCACACAACCGTGACCACGAACGGTAGTATGCAATCTACTAATTCCCAATGAAACAATAGATCACACTCAATCATAGTTGGTAGATTCGAACACAGGGTAATTCCAGAGGTTCTATGAAAGAAACAACTCCAAAATATTTTAACGTGGTCTTCAAAACCTAACTTGTGACGGCTACGGAGGTTTATATGAGGGCTGGGGCGTCCTCCCCTCTAAACGGGCCTAAAAACAGCCATAACTTGGCCCAAACTGACTCGGTTCGACTCAAACTGATACATACCGACCCATATATGGGTTCGGCCTTATTGGCACGCAGTCCAAAAGTCGTGGAACACCTCAAACATGTAATTCTTGGTGCGCCATCTCTCTCTCTTGCTCATACGTGATTTCCTCATTGCGTCCTAGTGCGCCTGCCTCCCGCTCGTCCCTCGCGCACTTGTTGATATTGGAAATCAGCGTTTGTCCTTCTTGCTGCAACTCTCCTCCTCCTCGCGCAACGCTTGTGTTATCAATAAACCCGATCATACAAAGATGCATAGACTTAGGTAGTATAAAGTTCTCATTAAGTAAAACATCAGGTTCAATTAGGAATGAATTCACCTGATAGTCATTATTGATTTGACTCAGTATTTCCTTCCAGTTCAGGCAGTCAGAATCATCATAATCCCTGTAGATATCCTCATCAGCGATGGTTGTCGGTTACTGTCTACTATGGTTATGAGGACGATATGTGCATTGGTTGCTGGTAGATCGTCCATATATGGAGCTCCTCCCACATACATACACACTATGAGAATATTCATTATAATACTCTCGATTACTTAGTCTAAATTGCTAGTGTTGTATCCGCTACTCCCTGAGAATGCCTTTTCTCTATTGGAGTTCCAAAATTCTATTACACACGCGATTCTTACTTTCTGCATTAAGTTTTTCTTTAGTTTAAATTACCTTGTTCAACCAAAAAACCCAAAACAACTCTATTTATATTGCACCCTAAAGTTATTTCTTAAGTACCCTGTTTAGTTATAGTTAAAAGCATTTTAGTCTTTTGCCTACTGCTCCCTGTGGGATCGATATCTTTATTTTGAAACTAGCTACAAATAATTTGTGCACTTGCAGTCATCAAGCTATTTTCTAGCACCGTTGCTAGGGAACTTAACGCTATAAGTCACTTTACTTTTAGTTATTTACTTTCGTTGTACTAATTTTTACTTGAAGTTGCAGGACTTCAAAAATGGACAATACTCAGCATTTAAATCAGCTTGAGGCAGTAAGAAAAATGGGTTTGCCCATGGACGCTTTTATAACTGTCAATAAAAGCATAAATCCGGATGGAGTCGAAATCCATCCTTTATTATCTGAGTTATTACCTTCTAAGAAATTTGCAGGGACAAATGAAGAATGTGCATATGGAAACTTACAATTCTTTGAAGACATTTTGAGTTCCTTTATTTTTGATGGCTGTAATCTTGATATGGTTAAAATCCGGTTGTTTAGACAAACACTCTCTAATAATGTTTGCAACTGGTACATATCTGTTTGTGTGGGAGCACCAAGGACTTGGGAGGAATTGACAACCAAGTTCCTATCAAAATATTATTCGGAAAGCAAAGCTCACAGGATGAGAGGTATTATTATCATTTTCAAAACTAATCCTAGTGAGGGCTTATATGAAGGATATCTAAGGTATAAAAGTTACCTGGATAATTGCCCCCATCATTGCTTACATGATTGGTTAATCACTCATACATTTTATGGAGGGATAAATATTGAAAATAGGACGAATCTAGACACTGCTTCAAATGGTAGTTTTCTATCGTATACTTATGATGATGCTTGGAATGTAATAATAAAAATGAAAGAAGCAAATGAAAATTCTAAAGATAAGGAAAATATTACAAATAGTTTTTCAGAATATGCTTGCATTAATGATTTCCTTGCACATGAGAGGACAAATACAATGATTAAGACCCTCGGTATTGATTCTTACTCAGTAAAGAAAATTATTGAGAATTATGCAGGGCATTTGCAGGTACCTACAGAATGGGAACCTCATAAACCTCTCAAAGAAAAGAAGTGTGCAGGAGCACTAATGGAAGAGTTCTTCTCGATACCTATACGGGGAATCTTTGAAAAGAGAACAAAGAGGAAGAACAAATAAAGAAGAGACTGAAGAAACCATAAATGAATTCCGAAGCAACAAATATGAATAATGTTATAATAAAAGACCTTATGGAGGCACAAATAGTGGAAGATGAAGTGGTTAAGCTAGACCGTGAAACTTCAGAATTCATCCGAGGTAAGGTTCGAGGTAATGAAACTTCAAAGCCTATGACCCCTATATATTGTGGAGAAACTTTCTTATATGGAATTTGTGAACCAATTTCCACCATAAATATTATGCCGTCATCACTTTATCAACAACTTCGCTACAACTTAAATAATCTAGATGTTGAACCAGTAGATAATATTGTCAAATTGTCTAATAAAACCAATATGAAACCATAAGGCGTAATCAGAAATATCTATGTCTTTATTGGCTCACTCATGTACCCCCTTGATTTTCATATTTTTGACATTCCTCGAGGTTCTTTTTGCCCTATTCTTTTAGGCAGGCCTTTTAATTCTATCACCAAAGCTCGAGTGGATAATCAGAAGGAAACTATTTCACTGAAGTTTGGGGAAGAAGAAATGGCATTCCACTTTGCCAAACTAAAAAAGAGGCGATATGAAGTGGAGGATATCAAGGAAGAAAATACGATTGTTGAGATAACACAGTACTCCACAAGATGAACTAGAAAGGAGTTTGATTAATTGGGAAGAAGCATTGGATGATGAGAAGAAAGAAGACATGGATGATTACCTTGATTCAATCCCGGATAATGAAGAACTGGTAAGAACATGTGATGAAGAACCTCCACCAATAGAATTGAAAAAACTTCCAGACAATATGAGGTATGAATTTTTAGATAATGAAAATAAATCTCCTGTTATTATTAGCAAGAATCTATCAGAAAATGAAACGAATAAACTCATTTCAGTTTTGGTTAAGCATTGTGAAGATTTCAGATATACATTGAGTGATATTAAAGGAATAGATCCATCTATTGTAACACTTAAGATTACCATGCTTGATGATGCTGAACCCGTAGTAGATACACAAAGAAGGCTTAATCCTAAGATGAAGGAAGTAGTAAGAAAAGAAGTTATATGCTTACTTGATGCTGGTATAATATATCCTATTTCTTTCAGTAAGTGGGTTAGCCCAGCTCATTGCATACCAAGACAAGGTGGTCTTGATGCTGCTATGAATGAGGAAGGTGAGCTAGTTCCTGTGAGACCGATTGTAGGATATCGTATGTGCATTGACTTTAGGAAATTAAATAGAGAAACACAAAAGAATCATAAACCTATACCTTTCATGGATAAAATTCTAGAAAGACTTAATAATAATTCTTATATTTGTTTCCTTGATGGTTATTCTGGATATTCTGAAACTGCCATACAGCCGGAAGATCAAGAGAAAACAACTTTTACTTGTCCTTATGGCACATATTCTTATAGATTAATTCCATTTGGCTTATGCAATGTAGCAGCAACTTTTCAGGAATGTGTTCTAAAGATTTTTGATGATTTTGTTGAGAAGACTATGGAAGTCCTAACAAATGATTTTGTCATTTGTGGAAGAACTTTTGATAATTAACTCTACAATCTGACTAGAGTTTTGCAAAGATGCAGGCAATCAAACTTAGTCTTGAATTGGGAGCAATGTTTTTTCATGGAAAGAGAAGGTAAAGTTTTTGGGAACAAGGTTTTAGATAAGGGAATAGAAATAGATAAAACTAATATAAATGCTATAGAAAATCTTCCAATACCTCAGGACATTAAAAGCTTAAAAATGTTTCTGGGACATGCAGGATTTTATAAGAGGGTTATAAAAGATTTTGCTAAACTAGCTATGCCCCTTACCAATCTTCTTGATAAAGAAACTCCATTTTATTTAGACCATGATTGCATTGCAGCTTTTGACAACCTTAAAGATATACTAGTTTCAACACCTATCATGCAACCTCCAAAGTGGGATGAACCTTTTGAAATTATGTGTGATGCTAGTGATTATGCTTTAGGGGCTATGTTGGTACAACGAGATGGAAATAATTTAAATGTTATTTATTACGCTAGTAGACATCTTAATAAGATTCAAAAACATTATTCTACTACATAAAAATAGTTTATAGCTATAATTTTTTCTTGTGACAAATTTAGATCTTACATAATTAATTCCAAGGTAATAATTCATACGGATCACCAAGCTTTGCGTCACCTGCTTTTGAAAAAGGATGCTAAGCCTAGGTTGATTTGGTGGGTTTTATTACTACAAGAATATGATTTGCAAATAGTAGATAGGAGGGGTAAGGATAATCCGGTAGCATATCATCTCTCTAGAATGGAGGGAATAATTAATGACCCCGTACCTATTAATGAATCATTTTCAGGAGAATATTTAGCAAAGGTGGATATCGCTGATCCATGGTATGCAGATTATGCTAACTATTTAGCAGCAAAAAAATTACCTCCCGGTATGACAAGAAATCAAAGAATGAAATTCTTTAATGATCTTAAGTATTTTTTTAGGATGATCCGTATTTATATCGTCATGGACTTGACGAAATTATTCAGAAGTGTGTTCCTAATCACGAAATGAATGCTATATTAAAAGCTTGTCATGATAGTCCATATGGAGGGCATCATGCAGGTAAAAGAACTGCTGCAAAGGTACTTCAATCCGGATTCTATTGGCCCACCTTGCTCAAAGATGAACACATGAATGTGGAATATTGCTGAAAGGGCATGTATGCCCCTATGTGTGGTTTTGGTAATTAATGACAATCCCTATGGACTAATGTGCAAATTGAGTTTCACTTGTAGGTTTGTCCATTGGCATCGCTTGGACCATGTGTTGGTTTCAAGGATGAAAAAGAAGAAGCATCATCCAAGGGCTTTGTGCCTATTGGAATCAAGTAGAAGAATAAGAAGAAGAAGAAGAAGAAGAAGATCAAGTATGCCTTAAAGAAGAAGAAGAAGATGGAGTTCCTCATGGCTTTCTTCAAGACATCATCATCGAGATTTGTTGTGCAAGCTCACGGTGCGCCATCTCTAGAAGATATCATGCTTGGAGCTTGCCATCCTCGGCATTCATGGAGTGATGAAGACAAGGTCAAAGAAGTGGTTTTCCCATGGAGTATGGGGGAGCCATTCGCAAGTCTTCATCAAGCAAGAGCAAGCAAGAGCATTCAAGAAAGGTGTTCCATCTTGAAGGTGACAAGATCGTCTACATCAAGCTCAAGTGGGATGCTCAAGGCAAAGGTATGGCCTTGATAGGGTTTCCTTATTACCGGTCTCTTGTAGTGTTCTTGTAGTGTTGGGAGACCGGGTTTAGGATAGATAACCGTATTATCAAGAGGGGCTCTCGAGTGGGTGACTCGTTCGTATCTTTCGGTGAGAGATCAAACCTTTGCATACATAGCATCATCGTTCTTGGTTGTTGTTTGGTTCTTGTCCATGTGAGGATCTAGAGCTTGTGGTTATCTTCATAACAAGCACTAGTTCATCAAAAACGGATTTCCCTTGCATATCTTATTGCGTTTTTGATCTTGCGGGTTTTCCGGCTCCACACCTTGGGAGGTATCTCACATATATATTCATGGTATTTTCTCCCTTGGTGATACCCAATATTTCGAACAAAATTGGTTTCATCTCGTTTGGAGTTCGGATGCAAAAGTTGTGGCAGTTCTGGTTCTAAAGTTTTTGCCTCACCGGTAGTTCCGGTGGGCCACCGATAGTACCGGCCAGACGTCGGAAGTACCGCTCAGGTAGAAATGCCACCGGTAGTACCGGTGTTAATTCCGGCCCAACTTCCGGCAACCCAAATTTTGGTTCAGTACCCTCTCTGCCTGGTTAGCGCTATTTGACGGAACTTGGATTGGATTTTTAGGCGGTAGTACCGCTAGGACATTCTTGCCACCGGTAGTTCTGGCGAAGTGGCGGTAGTACCGTCCATGCTCGTGTTTTTGTTCTTTGCCTCGCTGTTTTCTGACTGTTGGCTGGGTGCCACCGGTATTACCGGCCACCCACCGGTACTATCGGCCGTGCGCGAATCTGTGAGTAACGGGCAGATCGGGGAGCCCTTTAAAAGGAGCTCCCCTTTCCCCTTCGGCCCTATCACTTGTTCTTCTTGGTTTTTGGCTTTCTCTCTCCTCCATTGTTGACCTTGAAGAGCTTGCCCTCTCCCCTTCTCCCTCCTATGATTCTTGCATCTTTTTGAGGGATTTGAGAGAGGAGATCTAGATCTACAAGCCCCACCAAGCAAAATCCCTTCTTTGTGAAGGAATCCTTGGGATCTAGATCTTGGAGAGTTTTGTGTTCTCCTCTTGTGTTCTTCCTCCCTTATTCCCCCAATAGCTTTTGTAGCTTTGGTGGAATTTGAGAGAGAAGGACTTGCCTCTTGCATTTGGTGCATAGGTTTGAGTTCTCCTCGGAGATTCGGTGAGTTCAATCCCTTGGGATTGTTTCTCTTGGGTTCTTGGAACCCTAGACAGTTGTGTGGTTGGATAGTTGACCTTTTGTGGTCTTGTAGCCTTTTGTGGCCTTGTTGCCTTTTGTGGCTTTGTAGCCTTTGTGGCATTGTTCTTGGGGCTCCAATTGAGTTGTGGAGGTTCCCCAAGCTTGTAGGCCTTTTGTGGCATTGTGGAGCCTTTGTGGCGTTTCTTGGGAGCCCTCCAATTGAGTTGTGGAGATTGCCCCAAGCCTTGTACAGGTTCGGTGACCGCCCTCAAGTGTCCCATAGTGGAACGTGAGTAGGCCTCTGTGGCGAGCTCACGGGAGAATAGGGTGAGCCTTTTGTGGCATCGGTGAGTTGCGTGGCTTCGCATCCTTGGTGAGGCCTTGTGTGGCGTTGGGTGTGCATCAAGCCACCACACCTCGAGGTGAGCCATTTGTGGCGTTCGAAGTTCATTATGCCCCCGCACCTCTCCAACAGAGACGTAGCTTCTTTGGAAGTGAACTTCGGGAAACAAATCATCGTCTCCGCGTCCCTCGGTTATCTCTCAACCGAGCCCTTTACCTATGCAATTTACATTGTGATAGCCTTCGTGCTTGAAGTACTATATCTTTCTATCTCCTTGTTTCTTGTATTGCTTAGCATAGGTTGTTGGTGCACTTAGTGAAACTAGTGGATATAGGTTTTGGCTTGATAAATTAAACGTTAAGTTTTATTCCGCATTTATTAGAGCCTAAACCGTAATTATTTTAAAACGCCTATTCACCCCCCCTCTAGGCGATGTCCATTTCCCTTTCAATTGCGATGCTTGCCAAAGAAGAGGTAATATAGGTAGGAGACAAGAAATGGCAATGAATTATAGTATAATAATTGAACCCTTTGATGTATGGGGAATAGATTACATGGGACCATTTATAGAGTCTAATGGCTATACTCATATTCTTGTTGCTGTTGACTATGTTACTAAATGGGTTGAAGCTATCCCAACAAATCATGCAGATGTAGCTACCTCAGTAAATATGATCAAAGATGTCATATTCCCCAGGTTTGGAGTTCCTAGATTTTTAATTACTGATGGTGGTTCTCATTTTATGAAAGGGACTTTCAGTATAATCCTTAGCAAGTATGGAATAACTCACTGCATTGCTTCACCATATCATCCCCAAACAAGTGGTCAAGTGGAACTCTCAAATAGAGAACTAAATACCATCCTCGAAAAGACGGTGGACAAATCAAGGAAGGATTGGTCATACAAGTTAAACGACACTCTATGGGCATACCATACTGCGTTTAAAAATCCAATGGGTGTACGGTAAGGCATGTCATTTACCTTTAGAACTAGAACACCAAGATTTTGGGGTAATCAAGAATCTAAATTATGATCTCAAAGCAGCAGGGGAAAAGAGTTTATTAGATATGCATGCTTTAGATGAGTTTAGAAGTGAAGCCTATGAAAATGCTAGGTTGTTTAAGGAAAAAGTTAAAAGATGGCATGATAGAAAAATAGAGATTTTTTTTAAAAGGGGACAAAGTGTTGCTCTATAATTCTCGTCTTAAGTTGTTTCTAGGAAAACTCAGGTCGAAGTGGGAAGGTCCATATGTAGTTGAAGAAGACTATTCATCAGGAGCAGTGAAGCTCCAAGGAAAAACACCCTCTCTTGCATGGGTGGTGAATGGACAATGCTTGAAGCATTATTAGGTGAAAGAAGATATAAGTGCAATCACTATAGAATTGAGCACCCCTGAAGAAGTGATAAAGCAAAAAATGTACGAAGAACAACAATTACAAGAAGAATGGACTCAAGATGGAATGAGCGGTACTACGGTCAAGCTATTGACCATAAAAGAGGGATTCATGGGAGGCAACCCATGTGAAATAAAGGTTGAGTAAGTTTTAAAAATTCTCAGCTAAAGTCTAGGTTAAGTATTGTTTTAATGAAAATTATTCATGCTCTAGCAAGAAGAAGGATGATGCCAAAATTGGTCGAAAGTCTAAGTTGACATTTTTCTGTCAAAACTCGATATTTCACTAAGTTATAGATTAATAAAGAATACTTGGAGAAGCGGAATTTTTTTGGTGGACATAGAAGATTTAACGACCAACTATAGGGCGGGAATAAAAATTCCGACCATATAGTTCCAGCCGTATAGTTGTTGCGACAACAACACTTCCGTCCTCGAAAGGTACTGGGAGTTTAACGACCAACTATACGGCCGAAATTAAAAATTCTGCCCGTATAGTCGTGGTTGTATAGTTATTGACCCCTCTTCAAAAATTTCATCGAGGAAACAGAGAGTTTAACGACCAACTATATGACCGGAATTAAAATTCCGCCCATATAGATGCGGTCGTATAGTTGTCTACACCCTTGACAAAATAATTGCTGGAATACTGAGAGTTTAACGACCAACTATATGACCGGAATTAAAAATTCCATCCGTATAGTTCCGGTTGTATAGTTCGGTTTCGCCGTAGATCTATTCTATAGCCAGTCCATAGCTATACGACGGGAGCTATACGGGACGTGCTTGTATAGTTGCTCGTTACGCAAGACGGCTAGGGTTTTCGAGCCCTCCTTTTAAAGCAGATCACATCTGACCTTTTTCATTAAGTTTTTGCAGAGCTACAGCCTCCAGCCTCGGAAAATCCTCGCCATCCCTATACAAGCCCTCTAATAACATCCGTGCAGCGAAGCCATGCAACCCTTCCATGTCAACAAGGTCTGGAAGAAGAAAGATGAGAAGCCCATGAAGAGGATTGAGGAAGCAGAACCTAAAGGATCGTCGTCATCATCCGGCCTAGAGATCAAGCCTCTCCCAAATTGGGAGGACCTGTTCCCACAGAGGATGGATATGATGAGACAAGCTGAGCAGGGAAGGAACAAGGATGAGTACCTCTCTAATCCTTATCATTACAACATGGGATCCTATTATAAACCTCCTCTTGGTCCATCTGGTCTTAAACCTAAGAAGGTGCGGCAAGATGAGATTCATGATAAGATCTATGAGTTAGAAAATGCTTCTAAAGCATGCGTTGAAACGATTGGAGAAGGGATGGACTCCTACTAGATGATTAGCAAATACTGACATAGGTATGATTACTCGGGTGCCTATGATTTGCTACCCTATATTGGGTAAAAGTCCTACGGCCCATAAAGATTTCAGATGATGGCTCAAGGAAGCAACCGACAAAGGCTTTGATTGTATTAGGAAAGAAACTATGAACCGACGTTATGTTGGTATTGTAATCACGCGTGTATGAAACCTATCCGCATACAACTTTGAGACCCGGGCTATTTTATATAGGACGGGAGAATCCCAGGCGAGGGTACCGAAATCTAGGATACAAGTTGTAATAGTGCAATTACTCAATATTCAAGCGACTTTGATTCCATTGTTTCCTTGACATTCGACGAAATCCCCAGCGTTCTCTTTTCCGCGAAACCCTAAGTCCATCACCATGGGCATTGTCGTGGTTACCCCTCATCAAAGACCTTGAGAAGAAGGTCGATGCAATCGATGGTAGAGTTGGTTTCTTGATTAAAACTGTCTTTGAGTTAACATATGAGAAGAAATTCCTCAAGAGGAAAATATTGAAGCTCCAATACGACATGGTCAAGCTCAGCATTCGCTTTGAAAGAATAGTTAAAGCGGGCAACTTAAAGGGAGAAGGCGATGCTCCATCTACCCAAGAGGAGGAATAGGTATCTACAAGGAGTTAATTGATCCCGCCTGGCTTGATTCCAAGCTTTGGGAGATCTTTAAGACCTTGTAATCTATCTTATAAATTTTATTATTCTTGCATTAGTTCAAATTAGAAATAAAGTTTGCATAATTAGAATTCCCTTCAGGAATAGTTGATCCCTTTTATGAAATTCCGAGTTTATTATCATATATGGAGCAATATTGAGTTTGTGTTTGCTTTATTGATATATGAATGGCTTGAGTATGATTTTACTTGCACTTGATGATAGCAATAGGAGTCTTCCACGCCATTGGTATTAATGGAACACATAACGATAATTTGGTCAACATGTTGTAAGACTACGGTTTGATTCAAAAAGAAAAATTATCTATACAATTAAGTTAAAAAGGAAAATCTTGAACAAAAGAAAATGAAGTGATATCTAAATAGAAGGAGAATAGGTCATGGTAGAATCTCAAGTCATAAGAATGCTTCATATACAGTTAGAATTTGATAATTGAGATCATTGAACTTTGAATTCCTACATGAAGTGGCATATATGGCTAGCTCCTTTGCATAACACTTAAAACAAAAGTGTGAGCATATATGCAAAAGAAAAGAAAAAGAAAAGAAGAAAAAGAGCGAATGTGCAAAGAGCAAATAGGCATATGCCACTGTATTGTAGTATGACAAAGCGACACTTTTGAGATTTTGAATCCCAAGTGAATATGTTGATCCTAAAATGTCAACACCCGGATTTTTAATCCTAGATGCCTGTTATGCCATACATCACAATACCAGGATTACCATTTTGCTGAGACATAACAGATTGGATATCATAGTACATCATCCATTACAAACCATAATAAGGTCATACACAAATAAAGGATCTCATGATCCAGTTTTAGTACAATCAAGCAGCGAAATAAATAGCGTAGCGGTGGGGTCCATCTTCAGAGTCACAGGCAATGCTGACGATGGGAGGTGATCCTAGTTGTCGTAGTCGTCCTGCTATCCTCCTTCAGGGTAGTCCTCCTCATAGTCTGGCCACGGGAATAGCCAGGGACAAAAGCAAAGAGTACTCTTTAAGTACTCACAAACTATCACTAACAAGTAGGGTAGTTCTAGTAGGATTGCTAACTCTAAGTTCATTTGTAAAGTTAAGTTTGAAATCTAAGCTGAGTTCAGAAACAAAGAAAGATAAAATAAAGTTTGAAAACACCTAAGTGGGAACTTAATTGTCATAGTCACAAGTTTGTTGTGGTCAAGTCAAGTCACAATTCATTTCATAAGTTGTTTTGAAAACATCTGACAACGGAACAGTATGGCCACTCCAACTGTCCATAACCGCGGACGCGGCTATTCGAATAGTTTGACACTTTGCAGAGGTGGTACACTTTCACCACAAGATTCGATACATCTGTCAGGGATAAACCTGAATCATCATACTTAGTATGAAGATAATCAAACATAACCTTTCCTTTACACACTCTAGTATAAGCACCTCTCCTATGAGTATGGCCTCCCAGCCATGACCATTTGTCATCTTGGGCAAGACATAGGTGGACAACATTGAGAGGGAGCCTCAGCTCAAACCTCTCCCGTGAGGGAACTAATACTAATGCATATAAACTTCCGGCTATGCCTTACCCAATTCAGGTATTGTGGTTGTACGGTAAAATTGGCATGGTATCGCATCCGAACCCAACCATTAGTTTTTATAAAAGGGCTAAGGCTCATGCCTTAACATTTTCATCTTCATCATAAACCATTTGTGTTTCTCAACACATGTCAAAACATCTCAATAGAATGACTCATCATTCCAAGTTTTTCACAAGTCATTTTCACCAAGTATTCCCATCTAAAGTGAATCAAGTTTTGGTTTAGCTCTAAGCTACTAAGTTAAGAGTGTTCACTAACATGGAATGCTAATCTCAAACTCATGCCATAGAATGACATCTAAGTCTAACTAGATAGGTCAAGTTTTATACTTTTTATCCTACCTTTAAACAAGTAAAGGACTTTGGTAAAGTAAAGAAGGTAAAGCTTGTCAATAAAACTTGGAGTAGGTAAAGGTCGAAGGGTATAACTAAAGCATGCCTAATGCATTTACTTAGGTTAGCTAGCTTGCAAGGGTTAGCTTGCATTGTTAATGATGGCTTGCTAGTATAATACTTGCAAGTGTTAGCTTTCCAATAGTAGCTTGCCTTGGGTAGTGATGTGGTTGAAGTTTTCTTCCTCCTCCCCTTGGCATGTGCTTGGTTGAATCAAGCCTGTTGCCAACATAGCATCTAGCTGCTTCTTCAATTCCACTAACTCTGAGGGGTTCATGCTATAGGGTCTCTGGGCTATGGGTCTAGTTCTGGGGATTAGTTCAATAATGAACTCAATATCCCTATCCGGGGGCATGCCTGGAAATTCATCTGGGAATACGTCGAGGTATTCAAAGACTACTCTGACTTGGTTTATTGTGGGTAGGGCTAGACTCTTGTTGCACTTGAATTGACGGGGTAAGGTTTCAGATATATGTTCTACTGAGACTCCCGAACTACTGGTCATCGTGATGGCTTTCTTGGCACAGTCAATCAATCCTTTATGCTTTGACATCCAATCCGTACCTAGTACTACTTCCAAACCTTTGGTTCCAAGTACTATTAGATTGGCATAAAAATCTATCCCATGTATTCTGATTGGCACAACTTTGCAAATTTTTCTAGCTTTTGTAGTTGAACCGGGGATTTGAACTATCATGACATGCTTCAAATTGGTTGGGTGAATCTTACTAGTGCATGCAAATTCTTCGGTGACAAATGAGTGCGATGCTCCAGAATCAAACAACACTCTTGCTAAAACTGAGTTGACAGAAAACATACCCAGCACTACATCTGGCGCTTCTTCGGCTTCTTCGGCGTTCATGTGGAAGAGACGGCCGTTGCGGTTGTGAGGGTTCCTTGGGGTGAATCTTCTTCCTGGTTGAACACGTCACTGCTGTTGAGATGGGGCATTCACATTGGCAGTGGCAGCAATCTTCTTGGGACACTCGTTGGAATAGTGACCCTTCACTCCACACTCGAAACAAGTGATCTGAGACTTGTCTTTTGCTGCTACGGGCACAACATTGCTTCCAGTTCTGGGTGCAGTGTTGTTGTTGTTGCTCTTGGGAGGTGCACAGTTGAAATTGCTAGCGTTGCCGGGGTGATTGTTGTTTCCTCCGGACTTCACATTGCCTCCACTACGGTTGGGGTAGGTTGGGCGAGACATTAGGGGTCGGTTGTTCCACGGGGCATATCTGGCAGAAGGGTTGGGACGGTACTTCTGGTGACTGTTAGATCCAGCTTGCTGCATCATACGACGTTTGCGGTTGTCGTTTTCTTAGTTAATCTTCCCTTCCATCTGAATGGCAGAGTCGACTAACTCTTCGAGATCCTCGAAACGGATGTTGATGAGAACCGTGTGCATCTCATCATGCAGTCCGCTCAGGAATCTCTGCTTCTTCTTGGCCTCCGTGGTTATCTCATCAGGTGCATACCTGGCGAGGGACAAGAATCTGTCACGGTACTCCACTACAGTCATTCTGCCTTGCTCCAGCTCTCTGAATTTATCCCTCATTCGGGTGACTAGACCCTGTGGCACGTGGGTGTGGCTGAACTTGATTTTGAAGGCTTCCCATGTCATCACTTGACCATGGTTCATTGTGCGGGTGTTGTTCCACTATGCTCTTGCATCTCCTGCCAAATAGTGGGTGGCAAAAAGAACCTTCTCATTGTCATCCACTCTGGCTACTTCTAAGTTGTTCTCTATTGTGTGCAACCAATCATCTGCATCTAGTGGGTTCTCCGAAGTGCTAAAGATTGGGGGATTGGTATTCTGGAAATTCTTCAGTTTGGATCCTTGATGATCCTGATTTCCATGGCCTTGGTTGTTTTGGGCCATTTGAGAGATCTGCTGCAGAGTTGCTAGGTTGGCTTGGCGCTCTACCCTGCTAGCTTCATGGTCGGCAACTAGCATCTGCATAATCTGCAGCATCGGGTCCTGCGATGAGCTGCTCCCTCCGGGGTTTCCACGAGTCATCTGAAGATTGAGATAGATAAAGGGGTAAGAGGGAAAGGTCTAAGGTTCATGGTTTTGATTTCAAAGCTAAAACTTTGAGTTTGACTCAGGTTTTGCAACTAATTTCGTTTCATTCATTTAAGAAAAGCACACGATACAAACACACACACACCTCAACATCAAAGGAACGCATATGGTTTTATGAACCATTCTGCAAGCTACGGTACAATGGGACTGATACTCCTTACTCTACGATAGTGCTCTAGTACATCTACTCATCATCAATGAAGTTAGAATCATCATCATTGGTGTAGAAGTCCACAACATCCTCTTCCAGATAGTCATCATCATTGCTGAGGTAAGAGTCCATATCTCCCTGGATGTCTTCACCTTCCTCTTCTTCTTCTTTTGCTGCAAGCTGAGCTTCTTGCTCCTTGATGGTCTTCTCGAGTTCGGCCACCTTCTTGCAAAGACGGTCGACGGTGCAATCCTTTTTTGCGTGTTGACGGCAAAGAGACTGACGATCCTTGACGAGCAGGGCGAAAGTCTAGGACTTCTAGGGGGCAATGGTGAGGTTGTGGTTGGCAAACTCTCTAGCATTGTCCAACTCCCCCTATCTGTCATATAGCAGGAAGTCAAGGTTCTCCACTTGACGCTTCAACTTCGGGTGACTTGGCATCTCCATGGGCATTCCCATAAAATCACGCCTTGCATAGTGAGCAAAGCGGGTTCCTTGGATTTGGTTGACACTCATGGCACACAGACGTGCGAGAGCTTCATGCATTGCCCTGGCTAATCCATCTAGCCAGTTGTTCTATCGGACGTTGGTGCTTCTATCTTGCCTCGAAGATCAGCGGAGACTAGCAATTGTAAGTCTCCTCCTAGGGTTCTAGGAAGTTGAGCTCCCAGAAATTACGGATGCGGGCGTCCCGAGTACTCCGATAATGCATCAAGATCCCTCTCGAAGATCAGCTGGCCTCCGTTGCCCAACTGGTAGAACTTGCTGAACTGAGTTTCCATCTATAAGAATTGGGGATGAGAAAGTTAGTGAAGTGATCAAGTGTGTCAAAATTTTATGTAGTAATGTAATAATTTGTAGGAACATGAATTTTTTTGAGAGAAAGAATTCCCAAGGGTAAGAGAGGAAATAGTTTTCATAAATACTCACTTTGGGGTTTGAAACTAAGTTTTTTATCGAACGTCCATTCTAACTAGGGTCTCCTATGGTCAGGATGGCTCTGATACCAAGTTGTCAACACCCGGATTTTTAATCCCAGATGCCTGTTATGCCATACATCACAATACCAGGATTACCATTTTGCTGAGACATAACAGATTGGATATCATAGTACATCATCCATTACAAACCATAATAAGGTCATACACAAATAAAGGATCTCATGATCCAGTTTTAGTACAATCAAGCAGCGAAATAAATAGCGTAGCGGTGGGGTCCATCTTCAGAGTCACAGGCAATGCTGATGATGGGAGGTGATCCTAGTTGTCGTAGTCGTCCTGCTGTCCTCCTTCAGGGTAGTCCTCCTCATAGTCTGGCCACGGGAATAGCCAGGGACAAAAGCAAAGAGTACTCTTTAAGTACTCACAAACTATCACTAACAAGTAGGGTAGTTCTAGTAGGATTGCTAACTCTAAGTTCATTTGTAAAGTTAAGTTTGAAATCTAAGCTGAGTTCAGAAACAAAGAAAGATAAAATAAAGTTTGAAAACACCTAAGTGGGAACTTAATTGTCATAGTCACAACTCTATTGTGGTCAAGTCATGTCACAATTCATTTCATAAGTTGGTTTGAAAACATCTGACAACGGAACAGTATGGCCACTCCAACTGTTCATAACCGTGGACGCAGCTATTCGAATAGTTTGACACTCTGCAGAGGTGGTACACTTTCACCACAAGATTCGATACATCTGTCAGGGATAAACCTGAATCATCATACTTAGTATGCAGATAATCAAACATAACCTTTCCTTTACACACTCTAGTATAAGCACCTCTCCTATGAGTATGGCCTCCCAGCCATGACCATTTGTCATCTTGGGCAATACATAGGTGGACAACATTGAGAGGGAGCCTCAGCTCAAACCTCTCCCGTGAGGGAACTAATACTAATGCATATAAACTTCCGGCTATGCCTTACCCAATTCAGGTATTGTGGTTGTACGGTAAAATTGGCATGGTATCGCATCCGAACCCAACCATTAGTTTTTATAAAAGGGCTAAGGCTCATGCCTTAACATTTTCATCCTCATCATAAACCATTTGTGTTTCTCAACACATGTCAAAACATCTCAATAGAATGACTCATCATTCCAAGTTTTTCACAAGTCATTTTCACCAAGTATTCCCATCTAAAGTGAATCAAGTTTTGGTTTAGCTCTAAGCTACTAAGTTAAGAGTGTTCACTAACATGGAATTCTAATCTCAAACTCATGCCATAGAATGACATCTAAGTATAACTAGATAGGTCAAGTTTTATACTTTTTATCCTACCTTTAAACAATTAAAGGACTTTGGTAAAGTAAAGAAGGTAAAGCTTGTCAATAAAACTTGGAGTAGGTAAAAGTCAAAGGGTATAACCAAAGCATGCCCAATGCATTTACTTAGGTTAGCTAGCTTGCAAGGGTTAGATTGCATTGTTAATGATGGCTTGCTAGTATAATACTTGCAAGTGTTAGCTTGCCAATAGTAGCTTGCCTTGGGTAGTGTAGTGGTTGAAGTTTTCTTCCTCCTCCTCGAAAGCTTGGTCGGTACTATCGTCTATAAATACATACGGGATACACAATCACCAAACAATGCTTAACTAGTCTACTTAGCACACTAAGGCACACATTAGATGATTTATTATCATCACAAGCATCACAATTTTTAATTAACTAGCTTTATTCTTTTTATTTGAGTAAAGTAATTTCTACTCATTGAAAATAACTAAGATTTAATATTCTCCAATTAAAATATGGGATCATGTGGACACATGTCATCACCACATAATCTAACATATGGGAATATGATTTAAAGGTTGGATCATATTTCAATGAGTATAAGTTTAATAATTAATGATTTAAAGTGACTAGAAATGCCTATATAGCACTACCTTGGTACTAGTCCAAAGTCACTACATGCAAACCTTAATATTACTACATATTCAGATAGTTATGGTTAAATGTGAATCTTGAGAGTTGGAATCAACTCAAAAGCTATTTTGTTTGATTTTTGGAAAATGTTTGAATGTGCAAAAGCTTATGTCTTGTTCTTTTTACTAGGAGAGATATCTAACCCTAAAGGATTTAAATCCAATGAGCTTGGATAGAGATTTTCATTACCTTTCCAACAAAGTTAGAATCACTCAATTTGAATGTGTATAACTCTCTGAAATGATTTTTAAACTAAGGGACAGAATTAAGTTTGGTCTAAAATAGAAAAAGCTAAATTTGAATTCAGTGGATCGCGCGGGACATAAATGGGCTGACCCAGTTTACTCCACACAGCGCCCGGGCTGGTTTTAAGTGAGGGCCCCACCTTTCAGTGGGACGGTGGTTTCCGAAGCGGTATGGGCGAACTATGGCCATAGGATTAAAATGGATCTAATGGTTCACGGTCGTCGTCGATGACGGACACAGCGCCGGCGAGACTGAACCCTAGCACGGTCGGTAGGGGTGCGGTGAGGACATACCAGGGCTCCAGCTAGTGCGACGAGGCAGGCAAATGAACTGATAGACGACGGCGATTTTCCTGGAACTGGCGGCATCCCTGGAGATGGCCTGGATGAACGGTTCCCTTCTCCTCCTTCCGCAGCAGACTCCAGCGAAATACCGGCACTGCGGGCTACGGCTTGCTCCGGTGGGGCTCTGGGAGAGTTCTAAGAGGGAGTGGATGAGAGTGATGTGAGGAAATGGTGCTGGGGAGGCCTCCTTATATAGGCGCGATGAGGCAGCAGTGAGGCATGGGAGGTGCTTGCCGGTGACGACGGTACAACGGGGTAGGGGCTTGGGCGGTGGGTTAGGACGGTGGGCGGTTCCCTGGCGGTCGTCATGGCAGTGCGTGTGTAGTGAAATGCGGTCGGGAGACGTGAGCGGCATGGCGTGCATGATGTGTCTGTCGACGGCGAGTTTCGCGGTGGCCGGCGGCTACTGGTCACGGTCGGGGAAACGGGCGTGTCCTCTAGCTTCCTGGGGCGGTGGTGATCATGTAGGTGGGCGGTGAGAGTGAGGCAGGGTCTGGTTGAGAGCGGGACCGTGCACGCTCTGCGGGCGGCGTTGGCATGGCAGACAAGCTCCGGGCGCGGCGGTTCCTGGCTGCTCCTCGCTCTGTCCTCGTGTTGGGGCTGGCCTGGAGGAAGAGGTGGACCACGAGCGATGTGTTGGGCAAGGTTGGCGAGGTTGGCGGCTGCTGTGGTGCGCTATCGCCGGTGAGGTGCTCGAGTGGGCTCGGCATTGATGTCCATGCCCATTTGGTCGTGGGCACAGTGCTTGGCCGGGCTAGAGGGGTAGGGGATGCAGTGGAGAGGGTTTGGTGGCAATGTGGGAGACATGTTTGGCCAAAACACTGCTCACACTAGTGTTTTGGTTTTGTTTGATTTGTGCCCACCAAGTGTTTGACAAAATGGCCGAAAGAATAAAAGTTTGGAATTTTGAACTGAATTTTGGTGCAGTGGTTTGTCACATGCTTAAACATCCGTGGTTGCTTGGGTTTTTGAAATGGAGTTCATTTGGATGGTTTTTGAAATAGTGTGATCTTGATACATACACTAGATTCAATTTTCAAATGTCATTTAAAATTAGAGTTTGAATGTTTTGGGGAGATCACAAAGTGGGCCCTAGCACATCACTACTTGTACTAGCAAGGGGTGCAAAGAACCACAATTGTCTCTGTTGGGAATTGAGTGCTAGGAACACCCAAAGTGGGCTAGTTGATTAAAATGGCAAAAGTGACCATTTCCTTATTTAATTCTTTTTGATTTCTTTTTCTTTGGGATTTGCTTGGGGATGATCTAGATGATGTGACATTCATCATAGAATCATTTTACAACCAATGGATCACTCAATCATGGCATTTCAAAAAACTCCTAATTTAAATGCACCCACATATGAATGCTTAAATATTTTTAAATGGAAAAGTTTGTGTTGACTCTCATTTTGATGATTTGGATCTTAATACTCTTGGATTAAAGTTTTGGGATGTTACATACCTTCCCCCCTTAAAAAAAATCTCGTCCCGAGATTTAAGAAAGAAAACTAGGAACTAAAGAGATCTAGGAACTCAGTCCTATTGTAATCTTCTCGCTCCCAAGTGGCTTCTTCTTCGGTATGGTTGCTCTATTGAATCTTGAGAAATTTGATACTCCGGGTCCTGGTGGTTCTGTAGGCTTCCTCTAAGATATGGATGGGCACTTCATGATATGTCTGATCCTTGTTGATATCGACAACTCGGTGATCAATGTTCTTGAAAACTTCGGTCTTCTCTGGCACTTCTAGACATTTGCGAAGTAACGAGATATGGAACACATTGTGGATGGTTGACATCTCCTCTGGCAGTTCCAGTTGATACGATACTTCGCCTCGGCGATTTAGAATCTTGAAGGGTCCGATATATCTGGGGGTTAACTTTCCTTTTAGACTAAAACATTGTGTTCCATTCAATGGCGAAACCTTGAGATATACAAAATCTCCGACATTGAAAGTCAGGTCTCTCCTTCTCTGGTCAGCATAACTCTTCTGTCTGGATTGGGTGGTCTTGAGGTGCTCACAGACTTTGTGAACCTTCTCTTCAGCTTCTCGGAGAATGTCAGGTCGAAAAATCTGACTCTCTCCTACTTGCGACGAATTCAAAGGGGTACGACACTTTCTTCCATATAGGAACTCAAATGGTGCCATTTGCAAACTGGCTTGATAACTGTTGTTATATGAGAATTCTGCGAAAGGCAGGCAATCTTCCCATTTTGATCCATATTCTAACACACAAGCTCTCAACATATCCTCTAGGATTTGGTTAACTCTTTCAGTCTGTCCATCAGTTTGCGGGTGATAAGCTATGCTGAAATTCAACTTGGTTCCTAATCCTTCTTGGACTTTCTGCCAAAATCTCGAGGTAAATTGGGTTCCTCGATCTGATACTATGGTCTTGGGGGTTCCATGCACACTAAAAATTCTAGCAATGTACAACTCTGCTAGCTTCGAACTCTGGTAGGTTGTCTTGATAGGTATAAAATGAGCTACCTTGGACAGTCTATCAACGATGATCCAGATTGAGTCATTTCCCCTACTAGAAGTAGGCAAACCGGTGATAAAGTCCATTCCGATGGAATCCCATTTCCATTCAGGAATCTGCAATGGTTGCAACAGTCCTGCGGTTCTCTGACGTTCTGCTTTGACTCTCTGACATATATCACACTTGGCGATGTAGCTTCCTATTTCTCTCTTCATCTTGTGCCACCAAAATTGCTCTTTCAAATCTTGATACATCTTTGTTCCTCCGAGATGGATAGAATAAAGAGTATCATGAGCTTCTTGCATGATAACTTGCTTCAGTTCTGAATCTTTTGGCACACAGATACGGCCTTTGTACCACAGAACTCCTTCGTCTTCGGTGAATCCAGGTACCTTTCCTGTACCAATACGACGTTTGATTCCGTTGATACTTTCGTTTCCATTTTGGGCTTCCTTGATTTGGCTAATCAAAGTGGGTTCAAGTTCAATGCTAGCTAAAAATCCTTTCCTAACTAGATCAGTTCTAAACTGCTCCAACTCCTCATACAAACTTGGTTGCTTCTCCTTGATCATGGTGTTTAGCCTACACGGTAATCTGCTAAGAGCATCTGCTACCACATTGGCTTTGCTGGGGTGATAGTGAATGTCATGGTCATAATCCTTGATTAACTCTATCCATCTCCTTTTCCTCATATTCAGCTCCTTCTGAGTGAAAATATACTTCAAGCTTTTGTGGTCTGAGTAAATCTCATAGCGATTACCCATAAGATAATGATGCCATGTATTCAATGCCAAAACTACGTCTACTAACTCAAGATCATGGGTTGGATAGTTCTGCTCATGCCGCTTCAGTTGTCGAGAAAGATAGGCGATGAGTTTCCCTTCTTGCATCAATACACATCTGAGACCAATCTTGGATGCATCACAATACACATCAAACGGCCTCTTGACATCTGGCATGATCAATATTGGGGCTGAAATCAATCTCTTCTTCAGCTCTTGGAAATTGGCTTCACATTTGCCGGTCCATTCAAACTTCTTGTCCTTCTTAAACAATTGGGTCATGGGTCTTGCTATGCTTGAAAATCCTTCTACGAACTTGCGGTAGTATCCCGCTAATCCGAGAAATGCACGGACTTGAGTTTGAGTGGTTGGGGCTTCCCATGCTTCGACATCTCTAATCTTGGTGGGATCAACAACTATTCCTCCGGCAGACACAATATGTCCTAGGAATCCTACCTCTTTCAACCAAAACTCACAGAGTGGGTGCGGCTGAACTTGATTTTGAAGTCTTCCCATGTCATCACTTGACCATGGTTCATTGTGCGGGTGCTGTTCCACCATGCTCTTGCATCTCCTACCAAATAGTGGGTGGCAAAAAGAACTTCTCATTGTCATCCACTCTGGCTACTTCTAAGTTGTTCTCCATTGTCTGCAACCAATCATCTGCATCTAGTGGGTTCTCCAAAGTGCTAAAGATTGGGGGATTGGTATTCTAGAAATTCTTCAGTTTGGATCCTTGATGATCCTGATTTCCATGGCCTTGGTTGTTTTGGGCCATTTGAGCGATCTACTGTAGAGTTTCTAGGTTGGCTTGGTGCTCTACCGTGCTAGATTCACGGTCGGCAACTAGCATCTGCATAATCTGCAGCATCGGGTCCTGCGATGAGCTACTCCCTCCGGGGTTTCCACGAGTCATCCGAAGATTGAGACAGATAAAGGGGTAAGAGGGAATGGTCTAACGTTCATGGTTTTGATTTCAAAGCTAAAAATTTGAGTTTGACTCAGGTTTTGCAACTAACTTCATTTCATTCATTCAAGCAAAGACACGATACAAACACACACACACCACAACATCAAAGGAAAGCAGGTGGTTTTAAGAACCATTCTGCAAGCTACGGTACAATGGGACCAATACTCCTTACTCTACGATAGTGCTCTAGTGCATGTACTCATCATCGATGTAGAAGTCCACAACATCCTCTTCCAGATAGTCATCATCATTGCTGAGGTAAGAGTCCATATCTCCCTGGATGTCTTCACCTTCCTCTTCTTCTTCTTTTGCTGCAAGCTGAGCTTCTTGCTCCTTGATGGTCTTCTCGAGTTCGGCCACCTTCTTGCGAAGACGGTCGATGGTGCGATCCTTTTTTGCGCGTTGACGGCAAAGAGACTGATGATCCTTGACGAGCAGGGAAAAAGTCTGGGCCTTCTGGGCGGCAATGGCAAGGTTGTGGTTGGCGAACTCTCTAGCATTGTCCAACATCTTTTGTCTGTCGTACAGCAGGAAGTCAAGGTTCTCCACTTGACGCTTCAACTCCGGGTGACTTGGCATCTCCATGGGCATTCCCATAAAATCACGCCTTGCATAGTGAGCAAAGCGGGTTCCTTGGACTTGGTTGACACTCATGGCACACAGACGTGCGAGAGCTTCATGCATTGCCCTGGCTAATACATCTAGCCAATTGTTCTCACAGTCGTTGGTTCTTCTATCTTGCCTCAAAGATCAGCGGTGACTAGCAATTGTCAGTCTCCTCCTGGGGGTGTAGGAAGTTGAGCTCCCAGAAATTCCGGATGAGGGCGTCCCGAGTACTCCGATAATGCATCAAGATCCCTCTCGAAGATCAGCTGGCCTCCGTTGCCTAACTGGTAGAACTTGCTGAACTGAGTTTCCATCTATAAGAATTGAGGATGAGAAAGTTAGTGAAGTGATCAAGTGTGTCAAAATTTTATGTAGTAATGTAAGAATTTGTATGAACATGAATTTTTTTTGAGACAAAGAATTTCCAAGGGTAAGAGAGGAAATAGTTTTCATAAATACTCACTTTGGGGTTTGAAACTAAGTTTTTGTTCGAATGTCCATTCTAACTAGGGTCTCCTATGGTCAGGATGGCTTTGATACCAACTTTTCAACACCTGGATTTTTAATCCCAGATGCCTGTGATGCCATACATCACAATCCCAGGATTACCATTTTTGCGAGACATAACAGATTGGATATCACAGTACATCATCCATTACAAACCATAATAAGGTCTTACACAAATAAAGGATCTCATGATCCAGTCTTAGTACAATCAAGCAGCGGAGTAAATAGCATAGCGGTGGGGTCCATCTTCAGAGTCACAGGCAATGCTGACGATGGGAGGTGATCCTAGTTGTCGTAGTCGTCCTGCTATCCTCCTTCAGGGTAGTCCTCCTCATAGTCTGGCCACGGGAATAGCCAGGGACAAAAGCCATGAGTACTCTTTAAGTACTCACAAACTATCACTAACAAGTAGGGTAGTTCTAGTAGGATTGCTAACTCTAAGTTCATTTGTAAAGTTAAGTTTGAAACCTAAGCTGAGTTTAGAAACAAAGAAAGATAAAATAAAGTTTGAAAACACCTAAGTGGGAACTTAATTGTCATAGTCACAACTCTATTGTGGTCAAGTCATGTCACAATTCATTTCATAAGTTGGTTTGAAAACATCTGACAACGGAACAGTATGGCCACTCCAACTGTTCATAACCGTGGACGCAGCTATTCGAATAGTTTGACACTCTGCAGAGGTGGTACACTTTCACCAAAAGATTCGATACATCTGTCAGGGATAAACCTGAATCATCATACTTAGTATGCAGATAATCAAACATAACCTTTCCTTTACACACTCTAGTATAAGCACCTCTCCTATGAGTATGGCCTCCCAGCCATGACCATTTGTCATGTTGGGCACTACATAGGTGGACAACATTGAGAGGTAGCCCAGCTCAAACCTCTCTTGTGAGGGAACTAATACTAATGCATATAAACTTCCGGCTAAGCCTTACCCAATTCAGGTATTGTGGTTGTACGGTAAAATTGGAATGGTATCGCATCCGAACCCAACCATCAGTTTTTATAAAAGGGCTAAGGCTCATGCCTTAACATTTTCATCCTCATCATAAACCATTTGTGTTTCTCAACACATGTCAAAACATCTCAATAGAATGACTCATCATTCCAAGTTTTTCACAAGTCATTTTCACCAAGTATTCCCATCTAAAGTGAATCAAGTTTTGGTTTAGCTCTAAGCTACTAAGTTAAGAGTGTTCACTAACGTGGAATGCTAATATCAAACTCATGCCATAGAATGACATCTAAGTCTAACTAGATAGGTCAAGTTTTATACTTTTTATCCTACCTTTAAAGAAGTAAAGGACTTTGGTAAAGTAAAGAAGGTAAAGCTTGTCAATAAAACTTGGAGTAGGTAAAAGTCAAAGGGTATAACCAAAGCATGCCTAATGCATTTACTTAGGTTAGCTAGCTTGCAAGGGTTAGATTGCATTGTTAATGATGGCTTGCTAGTATAATGCTTGCAAGTGTTAGCTTGCCAATAGTAGCTTGCCTTGGGTAGTGAAATGGTTGAAGTTTTCTTCCTCCTCCTCTTGGTAGAACTCCTCCTCCTCGAAAGCTTGGTCGCTACCATTGTCTATAAATTCATACGGGATACACAATCACCAAACAATGCTTAACTAGTCTACTTAGCACACTAAGGCACACATTTGATGATCTATTATCATCACAAGGTTTAATTAATTAGCTTTATTCTTTTTATTTGAGAAAAGCAATTTCTACTCATTGAAAATAACTAAGATTGAATATTCTCCAATTAAAATATGGGATCATGTGGACACATGTCATCACCACATATTCTAACATATGGGAATGTGATTTAAAGGTTGGATCATATTTCAATGAGTTTAAGTTTAATAATTAATGATTTAAAGTGACTAGAAATGCCTATATAGCATTATTTTGGTACTAGTCCAAAGTCACTGCATGCAAACCTTAATATTATTACATATTCAGATAGGTATGATTAAATGTGAATTTTGAGAGTTGGAATCAACTCAAAAGCTATTTTGGTTGATTTAAAAAAATGTTTGAATGTGCAAAAGCTTCTGTCTTGTTCTTTTTACTAGGAGATATCTCTAACTCTGAAGGATTTAAATCCAACGGGCTTGGATAGCGATTTTTATTACCTTTCCAACAAAATTGGAATCACTCAATTTGAATCTGTATAACGCTCTGAATTGATCTTTATACTAAGGGACATAATTAAAGTTTCATCTAAAATAGAAAAAGCTAAATTTGAATTCAGTGGATCGCACGGGAAATAAATGGGTCGGCCCAGTTTACTCCACACAGCGCCCGGGCTGGTTTTAAGTGAGGGCCCCACCTGTTAGTGGGACGGTGGTGGCCGAAGCGGTATGGGCGAACTGTGGTCGTAGGATTAGAATGGATCTAACGGTTCACAGTCATCGTTAACGATGGACACGTCGCTGGCGTGATTGAACCGTAGCACGGTCGGTGGGGGTGCGGTGAGGACGTACCGGGGCTCCATCTAGTGCGGCGAGGCGGGCAAACGAACTGGTAGACGACAGAGATTCTCCTGGTACTAGCGGCGTCCCTGGAGATGGCCTGGATCAACGGCTCCCTTCTCCTCCTTCCGCGGCAAACTCCGGCGAAATTCCGGCGCTGCGGGCTATGGCTTGCTCCGGTGGGGCTCTGGGAGAGTTCTGAGAGGGAGTGGATGAGAGTGGTGTGAGGAAACGGTGCTGGTGTGTCGTGGTGGTGTCACGGCAGATGCTATGGATAGACTAAAGGTGGGGACTAATACACGCTAGGGGAATCTAGGGAGGGATAGTGGAGTGATTCTCCACACAGATGTTTGTATAGCTTAGTCTCCAAGATTACAAGTGCTCCTTGAGATGTATTGGCGAGAGGAGGAAGAAGGAGCTCTCTTACTCTCACCCACAGATCACCACTAAAACCCTAGCCAAAACAGAATAGTAGAAAAACACAACCCCTTCTACAGAAGCCCCAGCCCCCCTTTTATAGAGGAGGCTCGGTTTCTGCCTAGGGCATACGTGGAGGCATATTCCTAAGAATATGCCTCCTCCCAAAGTGGTAAGCCGACCGGGGTGCTTTTTCCCCCGCGTCACACACGCTTTAGCTACGTGAGCCTCTGTGGCGCCCGCGTCAGCCGACATGGGCGTCGTCACCCCTGTCGGCCATGACCCGGTGGTCCTGCTCTTGTCTGCTTCGCTCATGCAGTGCGTACCGGGCCCTCTTTTTGACCAGCAAGATTCCTTCCTTCTCCTAGAAGCCAAACATGACCCGGATCACAGCTGATCCGGGCACCCCTGTTCCTGCATACAAGTAAACATATACTTCCGACTTACTGCTCAAGTCGGTTGAGACTTAGTTAGGCGAACACCCCCTGGTTCGGGTTACTCCCTGATTCGGCCTGCCTTGAGGTGACCTGGCCAGCATCTGCTTTGGCCTTGCCAAACCTCGGCTAACTCGGCCTTTATCCCCGGCGTGACCCTACCCGGGGGTATCCCCCCAACATTAGTCCCCAAAGCTGGTGCGGTCTTAGCTGCCTTGGCCGTTAAGGCCACATCAGGTTCAATTCTGTGCTCCGGTCATTATTGCCGAGTTACCACTTTACCTCGGATTATATGGATTTACGTTCCCTTTGCACATTCCAAGTTTTCACTTTCCGGCCGGGTTACCACTTTGACTCGGACCTCCTGGTTTTACTTTCCCTCCGCACATTCCAAGTTTTCACTTGCTGGCCAGGCTACCACAGTTTCATCCGGGTCTTGTTTCCTTCTCTCGCATGCTAACCCATGTGAAGGGTAATCATCATGTCGTCTTATTTTAAGGGCCTGCACAGTAACCGCCGTAGTAATTGTCAGTTATCACTGTGCACGGGTCACGTCATGACTGCCTCCTCGTTTATCGCATCACAGTGTCATGTCATGGGATCTTCTCCGCTCTGTGGCCCTCTGTGTGGCTCCCCACTGATTGGTCCGAGCGGGCGATACACGGCCACAGCGTGTGGCTATTCGTAGGACACGATCCCACTCACCACCCGAGGGCGTGGTTAAATAGCGGAGGGGCGCATCCCTTAGGATTTTTCTCCTTCTGCGCCCCTCTACCCGTTGCTCTTCTTGTCCGTCTTCCTCGCGACCGCGCCGCCGCCAGTGCTCCAAATAGCAGCATCACCGCCGCGCTTTTCCCTCACATTTCTGCGCCGCAGCCACCGTTACGCAGCTCCTTTGCCACGGGTCCTCGCCAATCCCGGCCTCTGCCCCCCGCCGCCGCTAACGCCAACGAGGGCAGCGAAGATCTGATGACTGAAGAGGAGCTCATCGTTGCTGAGCAGGAGATGGAGGAGGACGCCGCGACGGTGGACCGCGGTGTGTGGGTCGGGTCCTTGATGGGTTCGTAGCATGGAAAACAAAAAATTTCTACCGAAAGAACGAACAAAACCCAGATCTAATCTAGATAAAAGCAAAGATCCAATCTATTAGACATGTGCAACGAGATAGATCTGTACTAACCCTTGTAGATCCGAAAGCGTTACGAGATTCGGATCTCGAGGTTGATGTAGTCGATCGCTTGCCGATCTCAAGATCGAGTAGACGATCCTTCCGGCGCCGTGTTCCGGCAGCGCTTCCGCAGTCGGTCACTTGTGCGGAGTTGAAGTAGACCTTCCTCTCCTCGTTCCAGCGAGCAGCGGAGGTAGTAGATCTTCTCCACGGAATCCCAGCAGCACGACGGCGTGGTGGTGGTGGTGGAGTAGAGAATTCTGCAGGGCTTCGCCTAAGCCTGAGCAGAAGAAAGGAGGAGGAGAGAGGCGGCTAGGGTTTGGAGTGGAAGGGGGCAAGGGGGTGGCGCCTCCACCCCCTCTATTTATGGGAGGGAGGCGCCATAGGGAGGTGGAGTCCTTGTAGGACTCCCCTCTCCCTTGGCCAGCGGATCAAGGAGGTGGGGGGAGAGTCCTACTCCCCCACGAATCCTTGTCTTACCCCACAAGGATTCCTTGATCCTTTCTTGGTTTTCAAGTAAACTCCAAGAAATCTTCCAGAACCTTCCGGAACATTCCGAAACCTTCTAGAATCCCCATACAAATACTCCGGAACATTTCCTAACTTAGAAAATGATCCCCAATATATGAATCTTATTCTTCGGACAATTCCGGAGCTCCTCGTGACGTCCTGAATCCAATCCAAGACTCCGAACAACATTCGGTCTCCAACGCACATTCCATATCTACTTTAAAACAACTTCGAACCTTAAGTGTGTCACCCTACGGTTCGTGAATATGCAGACATGATGGAGACACCTCTCCGATCAATAACCATCAGCGGGATCTGGAGATCCATAACGGCTCCCACATACTCAACGATGACTTTGTGATCGATAGAACCATTAACATACGAAACCAATTCCCTTTGTCACGCGATACTCTACTTATCCGAGGTTTGATCGTTGGTATCTCCATACCTAGTTCTACTTCGTTACTAATAAATACTCTTTACTCGTTCCATGTTATGTCATCCCTTGTGACCCAGTCACATGCTTGCAAGCTAATTAGATGACATTCCACCGAGAGGGCCCAGAGCATATCTATCCGTCATATGGATGGACAAATCCCAATCTTGGTCCATGTGCTTCAACACATACTTTCAGAATACCCAATGACACCTTTATGACCACCCAGTTATGAAGCGGTGTTTGATGTCATCAAAGTACCCATCCGGTGATGGTGATTAACATAACCTCATGGTCGAAGGATTAGGTTACTATGTATTTTAAAGCTTATAGAAAACGAACTTAATGACTTGATCTTATGCTATGCTTACTATGGGTGTGTGTCCATCACATCATTCTCCTAATGATATGATCTTGTTATTAACGACATCCAATGTCCATGATCAGGAAACCATGATCATCCATTAATCAACAAGCTAGTTTAACAAGAGGCTTACTAGGGACTCTTTTATGTTTACAAAACACACAAGTATTAATGTTTCCGGTTAATACAGTTATAGCATGGGATGTAAAAATTTATCATAAACATAAAGATATAATAATAACCACTTTATTATTGCCTCTTGGGCATATCTCCAACAGTCCTAGGTCTGCGAAGATGACCTGGACTGCCTCTACCGCACCAGGCGCATCCCCGCCGGCGTTGCGGCTCCTCCGAACTGGCCCCCTCACCCAATCTGGGTGAATACGTCGTCTTCTTGTCCCACTTCCAACGGGGCTTCGGGTTTCCAGTGAGCGATTTTTTCCGGGACTGGCTCAGTACGTACCAGCTCCAGCCGCACCATCTTCCAGCCAACGCCATCACTTCTCTCTTTACCTTTGCTTCTATGATTGAAGGCTACGACGGACTGTGGCCTAGGAAGGAGCTATGGAGCCGGTTCTTCGGCCTTCGTCGCAATGTCATCCCCAACATCCACGCTGATCCGGAGGACAAACAGCTCACTCAATTCGGAGCGGCTTCCATTTCACCCCGGAGGTTTTCTGTTTTCCCCCGGGTCATCGGGTTAGAGTCCTGCAAAGGATGGGCCCGGACCTTTTTCTATGTCCGGAATACGGGCACTGAAGACTTGATCCGGTTGCTCCCCTATACTCCGGGTCCACCTAACCCGGATCTGTGGGATGAGATCCCCAAGAAGCCCACTGCCTTGGCCAATCAGGTCAACAAGATGTTCGCGGAGCTGAAGAAGCTCGGGCTGCGCAACGAGGATGCCATGATCACTTTCGTGCGCAACCGGATTTCCCCCCTCCAGAAGCGCACCCACAAGGTGTGCCATATGAGCTTCGGCCGCGACCCCAACCGGACCTCATCCTTCGAGCTAAGCAACACGGAGATCTATCGCCGGGTTAAGGCTCTTTTCACCACCCCCAAGGACTTCTCCTCCGAGTGGACTTGGGGAATGGAACATTACTGCCGCGATAGGCTTCCTCCCGTGGTAAGCTTCATGTTGCGAACTTACCCGGTCCAATTATATGTCAGTTATTGTTGCATTTTTACTCTTTTGTTCATTCCTTTCCTCAGCAATTTCTTTAGCAGACCATCGAGGACGGCACCGATCCGAGCCTTAAGTGGGCGCCGGACTGGGAGACTCCGGATGAGGAGGAGTCGGACCAGGAGATGTTCCTCCCGATGACTGACACCACAAAACGACCCATGGGTAAATCCTCTTCCATTAGAGATTGGCCTGATGATGAAGATGACTCGGATGTCGAGGTCATTGAACCTGTTGAGGTTGTCCCCCTTTCTTTTGCTTTTCCGCCATCAGCTCACCCCGGTGGTCACATCCACGAGGATCCTCCCCTCGCTACGGGCGAACCTGTTCCGGTGGCTCCGGAGAAGAAGCGCGGGGCTACTTCAAGTTCGTCTTCTAGACCTTCTCAGCCCGCTAAAAGGCGAAAGAAGTCCGGGGACAAGACTGCCTCCAAGCCAGCAGGCAAGGCCCTAGCACGAAGGGCTCAGAAACCCAAGGAGGCCCAAACCTCGGATGCGTAAGTTGTTTTTCCTTCTTTAACTTGCTCTCCCTTGCATCGTTGTGATTTCTCTTCTAACATTATTCTCTTTTGCAGGGCTCCGGTGGAGTTCCCTCAAAGTGGGGAGCATATCTTCACCTCTCCGACCTAGCCCTTATCCCCGTCGCGACGACGAGTCACGTCCGCTGAGCCCTATTCCAGAGGGTTCTGCGGCCACTCCGGGTTCTGCTCCACCTCGGCAAGAGGGGGGTAACCTTGGAGCGGGGGAGACCGGCTTGGCCGAGGCGACGAGATCCACCACTTCGGCATCGCCGCAACCAGCATCTACTGAAGCAACCTCGGCTTCAGCACCAGTACCAACAACCAGACCCGTACCAACACCAACTCCGGCATCAGCACCAACTTCGGCTGCAAAAACATCAGCAGCAGCACCAAGTCCAGCACCAAGAGCACCAGCGCCTAGCTCCTCTGCCTCTTCCGAGTCTTCTCAACCTCGGCGAGGAACCACTCCGGCCGCTCCTAAGGGGAAATCCACTGCGACGACTTCCTCTTCCCAACAAATCAAGGACAAGAAGGATCCAGACACTACCAAGCCACCATCCGTCGAAGCCGGTGAGCGTACCCTCGTGTCAATGCTTCCCAAGAAAGCACCAGCAGCAAAGGACGCGCCTGCCGAGTGAACTGACACACAACAAATGGTTCTGCACACCAGCCCAGCCCTTGCCTTGATCCGAAGGAAAGAAGCGCATGCAAAGGGCTTGGTGGCGCCCCATATGCCCAGCGGTGAACGGTACCCTCCGAGCTTAATTGAATTCGTCATGAATTGGAATAACGCAGAGGTGGTTCAAGACACGGATCTTCCGGGGAAGTTCGGCCCTGCCGAGTTTTCCGCTCAAATGAACACAGCCGCAAAGGAAATTAACCTCGCCGGGCGGATGATGGAGGTACATCGCTTCCCCTTTACAAGTTGTAGATACTAACCATTAGTCCCTGAGCCTCCGGGGGAGTAACTTGTCACTCGGCCGGATGCTCTTTAGAAAATTAACGTAGCTCCATGAGAACTTCGAATATGCAGACACCTAGAGTCGGGTTAAGTTCCACTTGGCCCGGATTTTATTACACTTCGAATATGCACACACCTAGAGCTGGGTTAAGTTCCACTTGGCCCGGATTTTAGTACACTTTGAATATGCACACACCTAGAGCCGGGTTAAGTTCCACTTGGCCCGGATTTTAGTACACTTCGAATATGCACACACCTAGAGCCGGGTTAAGTTCCACTTGGCCCGGATTTTAGTATACTTCGAATATGCACACACCTAGAGCCAGGTTAAGTTCCACTTGGCCCGGATTTTAGTACACTTCGAATATGCACACACCTAGAGCCGGGTTAAGTTCCACTTGGCCCGGATTTTAGTACACTTCGAATATGCACACACCTAGAGCCGGGTTAAGTTCCACTTGGCCCGGATTTTAGTACACTTCGAATATGCATCGAGCTAACTTGTGTTTCTGTATCCCTTTCAGGTGACCACCAATCGCCGGAGTGCGGAATTCCAACGCTTGCTGGATACCCACAAGATGCTACGCGCCAAGCAGGCCGCACTTATCGCGGAATACGAGAAGAGGGGTAAATTTCTTCCTTATCACTTCTTCCTTTTTCTTCATCTTCCTTTGCCGAACTAATCTCATCATTTGGTTTCCGCAGCTGGGGTGGAGGCTAAGAACATTATTATGCGAAAAAATCTGGAGCAGATCAAGGGTAAGTCATTTCTGTCCGACCTTGTCGTGCTTTCTACTTCTTTTTCTCCTTGGCTCGGCCAACATTCATACCTCGGCTCTGCCGGGCCAACACACTATTTCAGCATCGCTTGAAGATAGTGTGCCCGTGCCTGATATGATGCTGCATTTTCTCGAACAAGCAGGGCAGCACCAAGCCGAGCTTAAGAAGAAAGATGACGAGCTCGCCCTCCTCTGGACCAAGGACGATGAGATTTCTAGGCTCAAGGCTGAGATGGAGAAGATGAAGGCCTAGCACCAATCCGAACTTCAAAAGGCTAGCCAAAATTTCACAAAAGAGCGCGAGCGCCTCAACCTCCAGATCGCCAAGGACCAGGATCTTCTCAAGGAGTCCGACATCCAGCTTGGGTCGGCGAACGCTGAGCTTGAGCAGCTCCGGAAGAGACGTGATGACTGCACGAAGGAGTTGACCCAGATCCTCAGTCATATATCACGTAAGTTTTCTTTCCCTTTTCCGACCTACTTCTCCGGGTTACTTCATATGTCTTTTCTTGACCTTTCTCCTTTGTCTCGTTTCTAGGCAAATTTCCAGAGGGCACTCCTATTGCGAGCGCAGCAGTTGCCAACTTCCGCCGACAAAGGGGTACTCCAGCCACTTCTGATAGTGAAGGGATTCCTTATGACTTGGAGGATCTGTTGGTCAGCTTATCATCTTGCGTGGAGCTCATCAAGAATTATGGCAAGGACATCCTCGGCGCTGCAGCTCGCATCTTCAACACTTTCTGGCCCGGCGAAGAAGCCCCGGAGACCACCGCACTTCTCATTGAGAAGTTAATGGAAACCGAGACTCAGCTTGACCTCTGGAGAGAGTCCGCTGGACGTGCCGCAGCTGATACCATCCTTCACCACATACTCACGTGGTACGAGAAGATTGATCTCAACCTCCTGACACATCTGCACACAGGATCCAGATGGACCAATGACCCGGAGTGGGTAGCTCGGCGCCAGGCTTGTGCCTATAGCCTCATTGAATACGCTCCCATTCATGAATGGGTTGAGGGGCCGAGCTTCCTGGAAGCCGCTGGGGATGAAGAGGTTGAGCACGGTGAAGATGGCTCGGATGATGAAGGAGAAGATGATGCCTCTGATATTGAGGGCAGCAAGGACGATGCCGAACTTCCTCCTCCTGCTGCTCCTTGAGCGAAAACACTTAAAAATTTATCAGATCCCCGGTATGCCGGGTGGAGTTGTATTCCAAACACATGTGATATTTTGCTACTAAGTTCTTATGCCGGATTAACTTGGGCGTAGTCCCCGAGTTTCTTTTTCTTGTTCGTTCAATCTCTTGGCTCGGTTCGTGTCTACCTTGATTCGGTTTTATGACTTACAAATCAAGCTTCAAAAATTGTCTTAACAATACTGGGAAACTTTTAGACTTAGCACCAAAATAAAACTACATAATAACTTGAAAATAAATGCAGGGTTAGTTCGAAAAACAAACGTCGGCTCAAAAAAATTCTTCTCCTTAGTCGTTTTTCATGTGCTACGCAATTCCAAACTTGTTCTCTTGCTTGCCATGAAGCCAATTCTTGTTGGACAGCAGCAAGTCGAAGAGTTGGGTTCTTGGTGCTCGCACACTACTAATCCGAGTTAAGTAGAATAACTTATTCCAGCTGACGCGCAAAAAACAACAAACATTATTAAGGCAGTCCCCGAGTTACTGCTCGAGGTGCCAATATTTCATTGATAAGCTCATTGCCGACATACATACCGCCATATGAGATAACTCGGATACATAGACTTCTTAGCTAAGTGTAGAAAGGACGAAGTAGAGCTATATTCCATGGTCGCTTGGATTCCTCTCCGGACCTGTCTGCCTTGTTCTTTTCCTGTGGCTTTGCATCTATAAGATAGTAAGAATCATTGTGCAATGCTTTGCTCACGATGAATGGCCCTTCCCATGGGGGGATAACTTAAGCATTCCCGTAGTACGTTGTACCAACCGGAGCACCAGATCGCCTTCCCGAAAGACTCGGGGGCACACTTTCCGGCCATGATAGCGTCACAGATTTTGCTGATATATGGCGGATCTGGACATTGCCAGTGCTCTCGCTTCTTCCAGCAGATCAACATCATTTTGCCGGGCTTCTTGCACTTTGGCTTCTGTGTATTGGGTGACCCTAGGCGAATCATGCTCTATGTTGGCTGGTAATATAGCTTCTGCCCCATATACCAGAAAGAACGGCGTATAGCCTGTTGATCGATTCGGAGTTGTTCTTAAACTCCACAGTATCGCTAGTAGTTCTTCTATCCAATACCCCGCTGATCTTTGCAGCGGCTCAATGAGCCGGGGTTTTATCCCGGATAATACTAATCTGTTGGATCTTTCCACTTGCCTGTTTGATGCGGGATGGGCTACCGAGGCTACGTCCAGCCGGATCCTCTTATCCCGGCAGAAACGAGCAAATACTCCTTCCGCAAAGTTTGTGCCATTATCAGTTATGGTACTGTGAGGATAACCGTACCTCAAGATGATATCTTTGAGAAACGTTACGGCCGTAGCTCCATCACATTTTCTTATAGGCTTTACCTCAATCCACTTCGTAAACTTGTCCACCATTACCAGAATGTGAGTCATATTTCCCCTTGCTGGTTTGAACGGGCCAACCATATCCAAGCACCATACGGCAAAAGGCCAAGTGATTGGTATGGTCTTGAGTTCCGACATTGGCATATGTGTCTTGGTAGCGTACCTCTGACAACCATTACATTTTCTCACCAGATCTTCCGCTTGCTCTAAGACATTTGGCCAGTAGAATCCGTGCCAGAAAGCTTTTGCTACCAAGGCTCGGGATGAGGCATGATGCCCGCATTCCCCCTGATGTATATCTCGGATGATTTCAAGTCCTTCTTCCGGGTCAAGACATCGCTGGAGAACATTGGTCACACTTCTTTTGTATAGTTCAGAATTGATGATCGTGTAGGCCTTTGCCCTCCTCTGTGTTTGCCTGGACAACACTTCCTCCGTGGGTAACGTTCCATCTTTCAGGAATTGAAATATAGGTAGTGCCCAAGCTGGTATTGTTCGCATAGGGAATACGTCCTCGTCTATCTCCATCTGATCCACTGGCATAACTTCAGCCGGATCACGCTGTGCAGTCCCCGGGTCTTGCGAAGCAGTCCCCGGGTCTGCCAAGGCAGTCCTCGGGTCTGCCAAGGCAGTCCCCGGGTTTCGCACACCACTTCCCATGTCAATGTCCATGGGCACAGCTCCGGATTCGGTGTCTTCCGGGATATAGATCGAGTCGGTTCCAGGGGAGGGCCTGATGGATGGTTTCCTGAGGTGCTCTAATGCTACACCAGGTGGAATTGCTTGTCGGGTTGACCCGAGCTTCGACAGCATGTCGGCAGCCTCATTTTCCACCCGGGGTACATGATGAAATTCGCATCCCTAAAAGTAACCAGATATCTTCTGCACATGAAATCTGTACAGTGCCATGTTCAGATCCAGGGCTTCCCACACTCCCGATACTTCCTGTACCACCAAATCTGAGTCGCCAAAGCATATGATCCGACGTATCCCAATCTCTTTTGCTACCTTGAGCCCATGCACAAGTGCTTCATACTCAGCGACATTGTTCGATGCCGTGAAATGGATCTGCAGCACATATTTCAACTGGTCCTTTTTTGGCGACGTGAGTACAACTCCGGCACCTAGCCTGGTTTTGGTTTTTGATCCGTCAAAGTGCATTCGCCAATAGTTCGGATCAGGAAGTGGTGGTTCGTACTGCACCTCGGCCCAGTCCACGAAAAAGTCCGCCACAGCTTGAGATTTGATTGCTTCTCGTCTATCATACTGTGGCGCATAAGGAGCTAGCTCAATTGCCCATTTTGCAATTCTTCCACTCGCATCCTTGTTACTCATTATCTCGGATATGGGGGCCTCACATATGACCCGGATGGGATGCTCCTCAAAGTAGTGCTTCAGTTTCTTGGCGGCCATATACACGCCAGATGCCACCTTTTGATAATGTGGATAGTTTTGCTTTGAGGCTGACAACACCTTGCTCAAGTAATACACTGGCCTTTGCATCGACTTACCTTCCTCGTCGCGCTCCACCACTATCACTGTACTTACAACTCGGTTGGTTGCGGCTATATAGAGCAACATTGGCTCCTTTGATAGTGGTGAGGCTAGCACTGGTGCCGTGGCTAACATCTTCTTCAGGTGGGTAAAGGCTTCATCGGCCTGCGGTGTCCAAACGAACTTATCCGACTTTTTCATGAGTTGGTAAAGAGGCAATGCCTTCTCTCCCAACCGACATACAAACCGACTTAACGAGGCCAAGCAACCTGTGAACTTCTGGACATCATTAAGACACTTCGGCAGTTCCATTCGTTCGATGGCCCGGATTTTGGTTGGATTAACCTCGATACCTCGGCTGGAAACAAGAAAACCGAGCAATTTTCCAGCCGGTACACCGAAGGTGCATTTTTCCGGGTTAAGTTTCATCCGAAACCTCCTTAGGTTCGCAAACGTTTGCCTGATATCGTCAAGGAGCGTTTTGCTTTCCTTGGTCTTGATAACCACATCATCCACGTACACCTGCACATTTTGACCTATTTAGTCGTGCAAACATTTTTGCATACATCTTTGGTACGTTGCCCCTGCATTACGTAAACCAAACGGCATGGTGCGATAGCAATAAGCCCCATACGGGGTAATAAATGCAGTCTTTATTTGATCATCCGGATTCAGAGGTATCTGGTGGAAACCAGAATATGCATCAATGAATGACAACAGTTCACATCCAGCAGTTGAGTCTATGACCTGATCTATTCTTGGGAGCGGAAATGGATCTTTCAGACACGCCTTGTTCAGGTTCGTGTAATCAATACACATGCGCCAAACCACTGCCACATTCGGGTCATCCTTCTTCTTCTCCACCAGCACCGGATTAGACAGCCAATTTGGGTAAAGAACTTCCCTGATAAATCCTGCAGCTAGCAACCGAGCTATCTCATCCCCAATGACTTTCCTCCTATCTTCGGCGAAGCGGCGGAGAGGTTGCTTCACCGGCTTAGCTCTGGGTCTCACATTCAAAGAGTGCTCGGCCAACTCCCTCGGTACACCTCGCAAGTCCTGTGTGGACCAAGCAAAAATGTCCCGATTCTCATGGAGGAAGCTGACGAGATCGCTTTCCTATTTATCACTTAACCCGGCACCAATTGTTACGGTGCGCTCTGGGAACATGTTATCAATAGGAACCTTCTTGGTATCTTTCGTGGTTTGAAAGGAGACAGATCCATGCAGGTTACTCAGTGCCGGCATATACTGCTGCGCGGACTGAGCCAAAGCTACCACTTCTTGAATTTTCCTTTTTTCCTGCGCAATCACAAGTGACTCGGCTAAGTTCGACCCGGCCGACGCACACTCCATCGAACGTCGGAAATCCCCTGCAATGGTTATCACCCCATTTGGTCCGGGCAACTTCATCTTCAAGTAGCTAATATGACAACTTGCCATGAACTTGTTCAGCGCTGGCCTTCCGAGTAACGCATGATACGTGCTCTTTAAGTTCACCACTTCGAACTCCAGATTTTCAGTTCGGCAGTTGTCCCTCGCGCCGAACAAGACGTCAACCCGGACCTTGCCTATGGGCTCACAAGAGATGCCGGGCACAATGCCATGGAAAGTTGTCCTCGTGGCCTGCAGCATGTTCTCCGAGATGCCCAACTTGCACATTGTGTCCGCATACATGATGTTAATGTTGCTGCCATTGTCGATCAGTACCTTTGAGAACCTAACATTAATGCTAGGCCCAATGAACGTCAGGTCCAGCACCAATGCATACGAACCAGGGCTTGGCATAAGCTTGGGATGATCCTTTATGCTCCAGGTAATTTCCTGGTCCGACCAAGGCATGAACCTCGTTACTGTCGGCATCACCGCATTCACCTCCATATGCCTACGCTGTAAACTTTTTCTGTCAGTTTCCTCAGTGATGAACACACAGTAGCTCTGATGATGCTCCCTGTACTCGTTTCTCCCCTCGTTTCCGGGGTACCTATGATCCGGCTGATGCTGATTTTCTACCTGATGCACTGCATCCCTTCTCTCATTGTTATCATACCTCAGCGGAGGGGGAGGCAACATTAGCTGTTGCGTGTTCGCTCCGGAGAGCAGTTGCTGCCGGGGTAACTCCTACCAAGGCTGATCATTCCGGGGTGCCTAAGCATTCCCCGAACCACCTTGTTCAATCTTGCGCATCCACTCACATTGCCTCGTCGTATGACCCGCTAGGTTGTTTGGATTTCGTGTATGAAACTTACACGGCTGGTCCAACATCGACTCATAAGTATACCTCGGACGGTCTTTCCTTTCTTGCCACTGCTTCTTTTTCTCTGGTGTCCAAGTTTTCTTGCCCTCGTTTCTTGGAGTCCATTGCCCTCCAGTTTTCTGGCGCTGATTGCTCCCTGCTCCGGGTTGATCTTGATTCACAGCTGCAACTTGCTGCGAACTGTATCGGTGGTCCGGTCTATCATCTCTCCTTTTTCCTCTTTAGTCATACCTCCGGGATGATCCGGCTCCATCCCTCTGATAGTACTCATCGCTTGGCTCATTTGACGCGAGCCTAGGTTGAGTCGGATCACCCAAAGCATACGAATCTGCAATTCGGATCATTTCTGCCAACGTAGTTGGCATTTTCCTTTGCAACTTCATCCACAGCTCGCTTCCATATCTGCACCCCTATGGAAACCACGCTATGGCCTGTGATTCTATCACGCCCTCACACGAGTTTCTCACGGTACACCACCGGGTTAAGAACTCCCAGTCTATCTCATTAGGTCTTTGCTTGCACATAGCTAGGGTCTGCGGCCTATTTGGCCTCTGGTATGTACTCGAGAAATTGCTGATGAACATTTCCTCAAAGTCTATCCAGCAGTTGATGCTCCCTGGTGGCAAATTGTTCAGCCATACTCTTGCCGGGCCTTCCAACATCTGGGGCATGTATCGTACTGCCCACCTCAAGTTGCCAGTGGTAATTTTCACGGCTGTAGCGTAGTTTATCAGCCAATCCTCCGGCTTGGTACTGCCGTCATACGTCTTCGTGCCCCTGGGTAACTGGAAGTTGGGTACTGGTGGTTCTTTCATGATCCGGGGTCCAAAACAGGCAGGACCCGGTGGACCTTGACATTCGATCTGTTCCGACCTATACAGTCGATCCAGTTTCAACCTGGCATCATCCGGCATCAAATCCCTGCTTCCCAATCTCGACCCTATCACATGATAGTCCGGTCTTGGGTATCCCGCGTTTGCCATCTCCGAATCACCGTCGTTGTACCGGTTTTGCTCTTGCGGCGCACCTTTCTGTTGCATACATCGGCAGGCACTTTGCTCTTGCCTTGGTATATTCCGCTGCTGCGGTTGTCCTGCTCCAGCCGAGTTTCATTGTCTGGCATTACCGTTGACAACATTCCCTTGACCGGCATTGCCTTGGTCGCGGTTACCCCGGCCAGCTTCACCTTGGCTCACACTCCGTCGATCATCATTTTTCTGCGCTTCTTTTCCTTTCCCTGCCCGCGTTGGGTCATACGGGACGATCTGTCTATTCCGTCTGGGCGAGGTTACTACCTCCTCTCTCCTTGGACCACCATGAGGGGACAATGCAGCTCCAGCGGATTTCTCCGGGTTACCCATCGCCGAATGGACGATCTTGGAGGCTCCAGCTCTCTCCGGGTTTGCTCTGAGTAGTTCCTCGTTTTGCCTATTTGCAATCCGAACCAGCTCGTTAACCGTATCTTGTTGTCTTTGTCGAGCTTCACCCGTCAGACCCTCTAACTCGGACGCAGTTGCATCCGCTCCTCTGAGGTTCTTGGCCGGGGTACTATACCTCGGCAGCCCCACGGACAAGCAGTTTTCTGATTCCTCAACTCCATTATCACCTTCTCTGTCCATCTCACTCATGAGATTTCTCCCTTTTACCTTTACCGCCTCAACTTTGTTTGCTTTCGCGTACTCACGCAGCGTCATGTTCAATGACTGCTGAGCTGCGGCTAGTTTCTTTGCACCCTCTAGTATTTTTTCCTAGTTTCTTCCAGCTCGGCCTGCGCTCGAGCCGGATCTACCACTGCTACTACAGGGTTTGCCAAGCTGTCCATTGCCTCTCTCAACACATTTTCCGGCCTCTCTAGTGGAGGACCCCTAGCTTTCCTTGGTGCCTTAGGTGTTACCTCCGGATATGGCGCTGGATCCTTGCTTGCGCCCGCACCAGGCGCAGTCATAATCACTTCTGCACGGTCTGGGGAGCAAGCCATACGCGCCCCGCGAGCCACAGTGAGGGGTGGTTCCCCTGCTTCGACAACGTGGCGCGGATGAACGCAAGACACGTCCACCGCAACGTAGACCTTGTGCGCGCCGAGCTTGACGAAGAGGCCGTTGCGCGGAAGAGGGCGCGTGCCGAAGCAGCCTGCGTTGTCGCTGACAAAATCCAGCGCTCCAAAGCGCTGAACGAGCCTGGAGATGATGCGTTCGCCGGTGGCGATGAGGTTTCCCGTCCGGATCTTGACCCCTGCTAGCGCCGCTAGCCCCACGGTGGGCGCCAACTATCGTGGTGGTGTCACGGCAGATGCCATGGATAGGCTAAAGGTGGGGACTAATACACGCTAGGGGAATCCAGGGAGGGATAGTGGAGTGATTCTCCACACAGATGTTTGTATAGCTTAGTCTCCAAGATTACAAGTGCTCCTTGAGCTGTATTGGCGAGAGGAGGAAGAAGGAGCTCTCTTACTCTCACCCACAGATCACCACTAAAACCCTACCCAAAACAGAATAGTAGAAAAACCCAACCCCTTCTACAGAAGCCCCAGCCCCCCTTTTATAGAGGAGGCTCGGTTTTTGCCTAGGGCATACGTGGAGGCATATTCCTAAGAATATGCCTCCTCCCAAAGTGGTAAGCCGACCGGGGTGCTTTTTCCCCCGCGTCACACACGCTTTAGCTACGTGAGCCTCTGCGGCGCCCGCGTCCGCCGACATGGGCATCGTCACCCCTGTCGGCCATGACCCGGTGGTCCTGCTCTTGTCTGCTTCGCTCATGCAGTGTGTACCGGGCCCTCTTTTTGACCAGCAAGATTCCTTCCTTCTCCTAGAAGCCAAACATGACCCGGATCACAGCTGATCCGGGCACCCCTGTTCCTGCATACAAGTAAACATATACTTCCAACTTACTGCTCAAGTCGGTTGAGACTTAGTTAGGCGAACACCCCCTGGTTCGGGTTACTCCGTGATTCGGCCTACCTTGAGGTGACCCGGTCAGCATCTGCTTTGGCCTTGCCGAACCTCGGCTAACTCGGCCTTTATACCCTGGCGTGACCCTACCCGGGGGTATCCCCCAACATGGTGTGAGGAGACGTGAGCGGTGCGGCGCGCATGATGTCTCTGTCGACGGCGAGTTTCGCGGTGGCCGGCGGCTAAGGGTCACGGTCGGGGAAATGGGTGTGTCCTATAGCTTCCTGGGGCGGTGGTGATCATGTAGGTGGGCGGTGAGAGCGAAGCAGGGTCTGGTTGAGCGGGGGACCGTGCACGCTCTGCGGGCGGTGTTGGCATGGCAGACAAGCTCCGGGCGCGGCTGTTCCTGGCTGCTCCTCGCTCTGTCCTCGAGCTGGGGCTGGCCTAGAGGAAGAGGTGGACCACGAGCGATGTGTTGGGCAAGGTTGGTGAGGCTGGTGGTTGCTGTGGCGCGCTGTCGCCGGTGAGGTGCTCGAGTGGGCTCGGCATTGATGTCCATGCCCATTTGGTCGTGGGCACAGTGCTTGGCCGGGCTAGAAAGGGGTAGGGGATGTAGTGGAGAGGGTTTGGTGGCAATGTGGGAGACAGGTTTGGCCAAAACACTGCTCACACTAGTGTTTTTGGTTTTGTTTGATCTGTGCCCACCAAGTGTTTGACAAAATGGCTGAAAGAATAAAAGTTTGGAATTTTGAACTGAATTTTTGTGGAGTGGTTTGTCACATGCTTAAACATCTGTGGTTGCTTGGGTTTTTGAAATGGAGTTCATTTGGATGGTTTTTGAAATAGTGTTATCTTGATACATACACTAGATTCATTTTCAAATGTCATTTAAAATTAGAGTTTGAATGTTTTTGGGAGATCACAAAGTGGGCCCTGGCACATCACTACTTGTACTAGCAAGGGGTGCAAAGAACCACAATTGTCTCTGTTGGGAATTGAGTGCTAGGAACACCCAAAGTGGGCTAGTTGATTAAAATGGCAAAGTGAGCATTTCCTTATTTAATCCTTTTTGATTTCTTTTTCTTTGGGATTTGCTTGGGGATGATCTAGATGATGTGACATTCATCATAGAATCATTTTACAACCAATGGATCACTCAATCATGGCATTTCAAACAACTCCTAATTTAAATGCACCCACATATGAATGCTTAAATATTTTTAAATGGAAAAGTTTTTGTTGACTCTCAATTTGATGATTTGGATCTTAATACTCTTGGATTAAAGTTTTGGGATGTTACATAAAAGCACTTGGGACTACCTCATTAACTCATTTGGTTGAACCGGATTCTTTTACATTATGTTGAGATTCATCTTTTATGAACTATTGATAACTAAGGTGTGGAAGCCTTCTAATACTATTCCGATTGTTCGAGTAAGGTACTATTCATGAACTTATTCCTATGTATCATATATGATAAACACATGCTGCAATAGCCTCATTTATTTTATCGACTCAGCTTCATGAATATGGGGATCACATCCATTAAGCTAGAGCTTGCTCGGGACGAGCAACACTCTAAGCTTGGGGAAGTTGATGAGTGCATATTTGCATCATGTTTTATATTTTTATTCTGCATTATAGATGTAGGATCTTGGTATTTTACGGCATTCACGTGCACATTTTATGTTTGTTTTCACTAGGATCAGGACAGATGATGGATCCAATGGATACGATCATGGAAGGAGTTGTACTGAGGAGAAAAGGAGTCAGAAACAATGTAAATTGCTTATTTAGGAAATAATAATAATACTAGAAAAAACCCGAAGCGAATAGAGGAGACATAGAGCATAAGGACCAACTATACGGGCGGAAGAAATATTCTCGCTGTATAGCTCCGGCCGTATAGCTGGCGCGGCCTCCGCCTCGTCAAATCATTTCACCCCGTGCAATTGGTTCGGAGACATGACATACAGAATACCTAGAAATCATGAAAACCTCACCTCCGTAAGGCATCTGGAGGGGGAACTCATCCGCCAGGGATCCATCTTCACCCTGCGCAGATTTGGGAGGCTAAGGCATCGATCTTCATCAACCACCGCTGCATCACCACCATCCTCATCCATCCCATCTACATCTTGTCTAGATCTTGTTGTAATTCCTATACTCGTTGTGGATTTATACAAGTAGTATTCATCTATGATTGTTCTCATTACTATTGCCATGATGTTGATTACCCCCATGTTTGAGTAGATCCTTAGTTCTTGGGAGATGGAGAAACCCTAGCATATGACTGAGATGAGATTGAGATTATTATGTTATACATCATTATGTGTATGTGTTAATTGTCTTCATCTTGATATTAAGGAGAAGTGCACCTTCTTAATATTTGCCTCTTATGGGGACTTGATGGAGGGGGTTACTTGTTAGTAGACGGAGGGATGATAGCGCTTACTGTGATTATAAAGCTGTTGTTATTCCTTACTTACTAACTTGGGGAACCAAGGAGAACTCATCAAGCCATGTCCATGCCATGGGAGAGATCCCTTAATAGCGCGGTAATGCGATGGTTGTCGGTTACTGCCTGCTGTGGTTATGAGGATGATATGTGTAGCGGTTGTTGGTAGATCGTCCATATATTGAGCTCCCCCCACATACATACACACTATGAGAATATTCGCTATAATACTCTCGATTACTTAGTCTAAATTGCTAGCGGTGTATCCTCTACTCCCTGAGAACGCTGATACATTGCAAATGTATCTATAATTTTTGATGTTCCATGCTTGGTTTTATCTACTTTCTTATGTTTTGTCCACACTTTGGAGTACTTTTCATATGATTTCTTGGACTAACCTATTAACAAGAGCCACAGTGCCAGTTGCCTGTTTTCTGCTGTTTTTGGTTCCAGGAAAGTCAGAAAATCAATATTCTCGGAATTGGACCGGACAAAAGCCAAAGTCGATATTTTCCCGGAAGACTCACGGAGCCAGAAGGAGAGTCGGAGAGGGGCCATAGGGCGGCCACACCATGTGGTGGCGCGGGCTAGCCCTAGCCGCGCCACCAGGTGGTGTGTGCCCCCGGCCGCCCACTGACCTTGCCCTCTGGCCTATAAGAAGCCTCCTGAGGCATAAACCCTAGATAATCAAGCCTCTAGCCACGAAAAGTTTTGCAGCACCGCCGCCACCGAAGGGGAGATTCGGGGGACAGGAAGTCTCTGTTCCGGCACCCTGGCAGGACGGGGAAGTGCCCCCGGAGCCATCTCCATCGATCTCCACCGCCATCTCCATCACAGTTGCTGATTCCCATGATGATGAGGGAGTAGTTCTTCCTCGAGGCTAAGGGTTCTACCGGTAGCTATGTGTTCATCTCTCTCTCTCTATGCATGATCATATTGTGATCACGAGCTTTGTAATCAAGTAGATCTACCTTGCTACTCAAGTGCTTTAATAGATCTCTGCTCTCCCCATGTGTGTGAAAGTGATAGCGTGCACACCATGGTGGCACTTAGGCTAGAGATTACAAATACTTGTTATGAGTTATATTTGGAGTTGGATATCTTTATGAAATTGTGGTGTTTGTTGGACTCATCTAGTACTCAAGGTGACAGTGTGGGGTTTTCTAGATGGAAAAGGCTTACTTTGAGGTGTGCTGTTATAGCCCTACCATCGATTAGAGTGTCCAACCGGAGAGTAGTTAAGAGTAGTATCATAAAGAGAAGATATTTATATGAGAGTGTTCACTAGCAAAAGTATGATCCCTAGGCCTTGTTTATAAGCATTGATACACCGTTTACAACTAGATCTATTACATGTTTGCTTGGTTCCATCTTTATTTCAGTTTGCCTTTAGTCTCTTCCACGCTAGCAAGCTATTTTCTGGCACCGTTACAACTTATAATTATCCATACCACTTGGATTTCACTATCTCTTCGCCGAACTAGTGCACATATACACCTGACAAGTGTATTGGGTGTGTTGGGGACACAAGAGACTTCTTGTATCTTGATTACAGGGTTGCTTGAGAGGGGATACCTTTGACCACTTCCTCCTTGAGTTCGATAAACCTTGGGTAATCCACTTAAGGGAAAACTAGCTGCTGTTCTACAAACCTCTGCACTTGGAGGCCCAACAACTGTCTACAAGAATATAAGTGCGTAGACATCAAACGCCTTTTCCCTATTGGAGTTCCAAAGTTCTATTACACACGCAATTCTTACTTTCTACATTAAGGTTTGCTTTACTTTAAATTACCTTGTTTAACCAAAAACCCAAAAACAACTCTATTTATCTTGCACCCTAAAGTTTTGTCTTAAGTACTCCGTTTAGTTATAGTTAAAAGCATTTTAGTCTTTTGCCTACTGCTCCCTGTGGGATCGATATCGTTATTTCAAAACTAGCTACAAACGATCTGTGCACTTGTAGTCATCAATAACCAGTCCCAAAACATACTTTGTCTAAACGAGGCCAAATTTGGCACACTTGTGTATCTTTGAGTTGCAAACAATATAATGTCGGCCAAGATGGATTATTTTGTTCAAATAACACATTTTCCATTTGTTATGCCAAAAGTTGAATTTCCCTTAGTCATTTTTTTATCCGAGTGCCTTTGTTTTCCTTAGCTCTACTTAGTTTTCCCCTCCCGCTAAAGTTTTCCTCAGTTTTCCCCTCCCGCTAAAGTTTTCCTCACTTTTCCCCTCTCTCATGTCTCAGCTTGGCTAGCGCTTTGATTGTCGAGACGTATGTCACACGGATCTTGGCCAACCAACTTTGGATACATCATGATCCGACGGGCTGGAGGTCTCTCTCTCCCGATGGGTGCACCTAACCTTGTACGGCGAGGAGAGCCCGACAGGCTGGATGTCTCTCCCTCCATTTCCATGTCGCATGTATACTAGCCGCATCAACTAGCGCTCAGTTTAGCTACGCTCTGATTGGTCGAGATGTATGTCACACGGATCTTGGACAACCACCGTTGGATACATCATGATCTGATAGGCTGGAGGTCGCTCCCTCCCTTTCCCTGTTGCACGTATACCAGCCGCATATTCCTCCCCTCCTACCGACATATGGCAGCGCGAACCTACTCGTGGGGGTCGTAATGGCTTGCGGCGGCGCGGATCTAAGCGTGGCTGCTAGAAATGCATGCGGCAGTGAGAATCTAACCTTCTGAAATTTTTGTCTATCTGTCTCACTTCCGTTCACATCCTCAGATCCGTTGCAGATGAAAGACATTGATGGAAGCCATCATCCGCAACATCAGTGCAACGGTGGTGGTGCCGATAGTGGCCATCGATGAAGACACCGATGGAATCCATCATCCGTTCACATCTACGGTTGTGGTGCCGACAGTGGTCATCGATGCAAAGACGATTGAAGCCATCATCCACAGCATCACTGCGATGGCACAAATCAAGCCCTCGTTAACCGAAGCTGTGGGAGGCAGGCCACAGCCACGGCTGGCACGTCGAGGTGCATTTGACGGTGAAGGCTGGATGGGAGCACTTTGCTCGTACTTCTTGGAGTACACATACGGCAGGGAGGGTGGCTAGCTCACGGTCCACTTAAAATTGGGACAAATTTAAGCCCAGTTTGAACCAAAATTCTGTGACTTAAAATATATGTATGATTTGAATAAATTTTACATGTATTGAGCCGTGAGACCGATGGATATGCTCTAAAGCTGATTCATAAGTAGTAGTACTTGCTTTGCCAATCTCTGGTGGGCTTGTATAAATTTGATCGAAATATGTATGATTTAAATCAAAATTGATATGTATTTGAGAAGTGAGGATGGTGGATTTGCTCTAAAGTTGATTCATAAGTAGTACTCCCTCCGACCCAAATTAGTTGATTTACATTTGACTAGATTCTATTGTATCTTCAGGAATTTGAGTCAACTAACTTGGATTGACAATCTCAGCCACTAATTTGGAATGGGGAATGGATGTTGCCGCCAACGCTGCAACTCTATATGGTAGCCACGATGGCAGCGACAGAACAGTCAAAACTGTAGGCCCCAACTTGACCCTCTAGGCATTTGGCACGCCAACTATGGGTGGCTAGATCCAATGGCAAGCAACTCGGGCCCCACAATGCATTCTCTCAACAACTTTGGGACCGCTACATCCAATGGCAAGCAACTCGGGTAGCACAATGCATTCTCTAGACCACTTTGGGACCCCTAGATCCAAGGGCAAGCAACTCGGGCACCGCAATGCATTCTCTTGACAACTTTGGGACCGCAAAGTGACTAAATTAGCAGGAACTCACAACCATCTATTGAATAACAATTCTACTCTCTAAATTAGCTATCTATGCAACTAATCATTACACGTGCCACCCTTCACCACAACCGCATACTGTAACTGCTAGGACGCGGATGACAACTACTAAAATTGCCCACATGAATCTACTATCCCCCCTCTTCACTTGAAGTTCATGTTTATATTTTCTACAACTTGATCAGATATGACAAGATCAACCTCAGGTGTCAACTTCTCTTTGCAAATAAGCTCTGAATTCTTCCTCGGCGGTACGCTTCAGCTCGAATATCAATAGGTTTTTACGAGCCAATTCATCACCTAACTTGGCAACCATCTCCTCCAAATCCATCCTATGGCTAGACCACTAAGTTGATTCATCTTGGTATGCAATGTACCATGGATCATCGGCATGCATAGCACACTGTAACAATTCCAAAACAAACTAAATTGGAATCAGTCTGACAGGCCATGTCAGCACTTCAAATTTAACGGTACTACAAAGAGAAGGAGCTACATGCACTTCTGACGTGGTAGGAGAAGGAGAATGCGTCCAAGACATGATCGATTCCCCACCCTCACCGGTCTACCCTCTACAACCATACATTAAGGACTAATTTACACCTACAATATTGAGAAAATTACGGGAACCGAATCGATTAGGGTGGGCGGAGTAGGAGCGGAGGTCTTAGCAAGCACTACTAGCAATTGTTGCGACTATTCATCGAGCTATGGCGGTGGAACCAAATCCCGGTCATCGTGGGCGGCGGACCTGCCTACGGTCGGTACTGCCCCAACATACAATGCGTGCGGATGAAACAGGTGCTTGATTCGTGGTTTAGGTGCAGCACGATAGTCTGTCCGATACCGCCTTAGGACAGATCCGGTGACGCACCGACGCGCCGTCGCACCGACGATGGCTGCTCTGTCCGCCGGTGGGATAGGAGCTGCTCGGGGCTGGGGGCTAGGAGCGGATGAAAGAGAGAGAGCTGACATGTCATACACGACCCCACCTATCAATTATTTCATATTTGCCAATTTTGCATATGTGCCAAACTTTTTCTTTGAAATTTGCATATTTGCCACATGACCATCACATGCCAGTGACACACAAAATGGCAAATATGCAAGTTGCAAAGTAAAACGTGGCAAATATGCAAATCCCCCCTCTAGCCCCACATGACGACCCCACCGATCATTGGCTATGAAGGCCCCATAGAACGGCTCTACATAGCAGCCCCATCGTTCATTGGCTTCGACGGCCCCACAGAACGGCCCCATTTGTCATTGGCTGCACGGGCCACACAATCAGGAAAAAGGGGGCCCACAAGTCAACAAGAGACGGATGGTGACATAGGTATGATTACTCGGATGCTTATGATTTGCTGCCCTATACTGGGCAAAAGTCTTACGACCCATGAAGATTCTAGATGAGAGCCCAAGGAAGCAACCGATGAAGACTTTGATTGTATTAGGAAAGAGACTATGAACCGACATTTTGTTGGTATTGTAATTGCGCGTATGTAAAACCTATCCGCATACAGATTTGAGACCTGGCCTATTATATATAGGACAGGAGAAGCCCAAGCGAGGGTAGCGAAATCTCCCAGGCAACTTGTAATAGTGCGATTTCCCATATTTAGGTGACTTTGACTCCATTGTTTTCCTGACATCCGACGAAATCCCCAGTGTTCTCTTTTCCACGAAACCCTAAGTCCTTCACCATGGACATTGCCGACGTTACCCCCTCGTCAATTGGCACCGTCTATGGGAAACCTGAACGTTGGAACCATGGATTCGGCGAACCGCTCTCCACCAAGCATCAACCCGACAAAACCAGATCCACACCCGCCCACCCCTATATTGGTACCCGCCGATTTCAATGGCGGATCCGATCTAATCATTGGAAGCTTCCACTTCCAAGTAGAAGACCTGCAAGAATCACACCCTTTGGACCTGATAACATCAGAACCGTCAGTGGAAAAACCTATGCCAATGATGGTACCAGCACCTTCCGTCGGATCCTCCATGGATGCCACATCACAGATCGAAGCAGGCAAAGAAAACAAGTAAACCAAGACGGATCTAGGGGACCTTGATGGTCTTTACGACAATCTCTCCTTTGAATTGGGTCCTCAACTAACTCCAACACCCGAAGCAAGCCTGGCGAATTCAGAATCCAAAGAAAGCAGCGAAAACGTCGACTTCGGAAAAAGGATGGCAGAGATCTACCCATAACTACAATCCTAGAATATTACCAGTACATCCTATGAAGCAGAAGACAACGTGATCAGCTCACGCATAACATGCCACCAAGTTTACATGGTCAACGGGAATACCTCAACACCACGCGACTCTAATGGTAATCCTATCCTCGACCCCAATGATATTTTATCGGATGACAATGCAGGAAATCACAATGAAGGGGACCATGGAAATGGAGGAGAGATCGGATAATCGCATAGTCCAAGGAAAAGGCGGAGATGCATGGAGGAGAGAGTGATACATCCATTTTGCATCACTATTCTATATCATAATTTACTATTATTCATTGATATATTTCATATTAAGAGATGATACTTATGTTATTTCATCTGTTTTTGCATGGTTGATGACTTTTGGAGCATGGACCACTGCAGTCAGGGTTCTGATGGAAAAGGTGCTGTTTGGAGGCAAAATTCATGAAGATCAGAAAATCTGGGAAAATATATAGAAAATCCTATTTTTCCAGAAGATGAAGGCTGCTAGAAGGAGGAGTGGAGATGGGCCACAGGGGCCCACACCACCCCCTAGCATGGGCCACCCTGGGTCGCGCCACCAGGTGGTGTGGCCGCCCTGGTCCACCCCTGGCTCTCTCCAAGGAACCCTAATACCGAAGGAGCGACCATAGAAAGATTCCGCCACCTCTGCGGGGCGAAAAACACTGAGAGAGAAAGATCTCTCCGGCACACAGATTTCTGCCGGGGGAATTCCTTCTCGGAGAGGGGAGATCGTCGCCATCAACACCACCATCAAGCTGGACTTCATCGGGATCATCATCATCATCACCATCATAACCACCAGCACCGTTATCACCATCTCCATACCTCTGTAACAATTGGGTTGAATCTTGCATAGTTCTTAGGGGAAACTTTCCCAGTGTTGATTACTCTTTGTAGTTGATGCTATTGAGTGGAACCATTGAATTATTATTTATGTTCAGATTGTTATACATCATTATTCCATCTTTGATCATGATCCATATGATGTCTTGTGAGTAGTTCGTTTTGTTCTTGAGGACATGGGAGAAGTCATGTTGTTAGTAGTGGAATTGTGTTGAGAAAGATTCAATAGTTTGATATTTAAGTTGTGGTGTACTTCTTCTAGTGGTGTCATGTGAACGTCGACTACATGACACTTCACCTATATGGGCCTAGGGGACTGCATTGTGTATTTGGCTACTAATCGTAGGGGTTGCCGGAGTGACAGAAACCTGAACCCCTGTTAGGAAACCATTGCACAAGGGACGCTAGGGTCTTAGAGTTTAAAGTTGTGGTTAGGTTTCTACCTTAATTACTTTCCTGTACTTACGGATGTTTGCAAGGGGTATAATCACAAGTATGTATTAGTCCTAGGAAGGTCGGTACATTAGCACAGGTTCACCCACACAACACTTAGCAAACTAAAGAAGATTAATCAACTATATGAAGCGAAAGCACTTGACAGAATTCCCGTGTGTCCTCGAGAACGTTTGGTCATCTTAATGAATACAACCAGCTTGTCCTTTGTTGAATAAAGGATTGGGCCACTTGCTGCATTTATTCTTATTATCTTTAATTTACTCATACTTTATTTACATGTCTTATCAAAAACCCCTAAAAATCCGTTTGCTAAGTATTTGCAGAGAATTCCTGATCCATACTAGCCAGCACCTTCTGCTCCTCGTTGGGTTCGACACTCTTACTTATCGAAAATACTGCGATACACCCCCTATACTTGTGGGTCATCAAGACTATTTTCTGGCGCCGTTGCCGGGGAGTGAAGCGCTATTGGAGAGTGGAACTGGTAAAGGAAACTTCTACTTTGAGTATTGTTTACATCTGTTAGTTGCTTTATTTTCAATATGGATAATTCGCTGAGTTTCTTATTTCGTAATGCTACTACCACTTCTAAGGTAGTAGATGAACCACCACCTGCTGAGAATGATACTTTTAAAATACCTACGAGAATTATTGATCGTGTTATGGATAACTACTATGTTAGGAATGGAACTGTCCATCCCAGTGATCATTTGCTCTTTATAAACGAATTATGCGGGTTGTTCAAGTGTGCAGGTATTACTATAGATCAAGTTAAGAAGAAGTTATTCTCATTATCACTGAAAGGAAGAGCTTAGGAATGTTATAAGATGCTTAAGAATGGTCAAGATCTTGAATGGGAGGAAATAGTGCCTCTCTTTTATTCAAAGTTTTATCCTCCTAGTGAGATTCATAAAGATCGGAATCAAATATACAACTTTTGGCCTCTTGATGGAGGGAGTACATCTCAAGCTTGGGGGAGATTGAAGTTACTAATGCTCAAATGTCCCATTCATGAGCTCCCCAACAATATTATTATCAATAACTTTTATGCAAGGCTTCCTCTTCATGATAAGGATTTATTGGATGCTTCTTGTGCTGGATCATTCACTCGCATGGAAGAAGAAGCTAAATGGGATCTTCTGGACCGTATTCAAGACAATGCTGAAGCATGGGAGAATGACAAAGGAAGAAAGTTAGGTATAAATTATGATTATGAATGCATTGAATCTTTTATGGGAACTGATGACTTTCAAAATATTAGTAATGTTTATGGTCTTGATTTACAAGTTATTACAAATTGTTTTAAGGCTTTTTCCTCTTATATTGAAATCCCGAAAAAGGGATGGAGCAAGTACCATGCTCCTTATAAAGATATTGTTGACTGTGTTCCTATTGGGAGTACTGAGTTTTACACTATTGATCACATCTTACCCGAACCTTATATCGAGAAAATACCCTTCCCGGATAAGGTAAAGGATCATCCAATGATAACTAGTGTAATCACTAAAAGTGCAAAGAGAACTGTAAAACCTGATGAACAAATAAACATTGAACCTGTTGTAGCAATTGTGAAAGACCTTGTCACTAAAAGTATAGAAGATGGACACATAGTCTTTTGTGAGGATGCTTCTAATATTGTCTCACATCCTAATAAAGCTAAAAGGCTAGTGTCCCTGTGCTTTCTGTTAGAATTGGTGATAATTGTTATTATGGTTTATGTGATATTGGTGCAAGTTCAAGTGATATTCCTTATGATCTTTATAGAGAAATTATGCATGAAATCAGTCCCTGCGAATTGGCAGAGATTGATGTGGTTATTCTCCTTGCTAATAGAGAGACCATCTCTCCAATCGGTATTGTGTGGGATGTAGAAGTTCTTTGTGGTAAGATTAAATATCCTGCTGATTTTCTAGTACTTGGTTCAGCTGCTAGTAAAACTTATCCCATTATTTTTGGTACACCTTTCTTGAGTACTTGTGGAGCTATTATAGATTGCAAAAGGGAGAAAATCTTTATTAAGTTTGATGGGGAATCTTATGAGTTTAATTTTTCGAAATTTACTAAAGAACCTTGTGAAAACGAAACCCACAATGAGGATTTTAGAGTTGAACAACTTTCTTCTATTTCTCTTGCTCCTAACAATGCTTTGCAGCAATTTATGGAAGACCACGAAAGTGAGATCTTCATGGAAGAAATAAATGAGATTGACGAGATTCTCCGTCGTCAACCTAAGATGCTTAAGCATAACTTGCATGTGGAAGATTTGGGTACCACGTTGCCACCTAAAAAGGATCCGGTTTTCGATCTAAAACCTTTACCTGATGATCTTAAGTATGCTTACATTGGAGATAATAAAATATATCTGGTTATTATTAGCTCTAAACTTTTAAGGAAGGAAGAGGAACGATTATTGGAGGTTTTGAAGAAACACCGAGGGGCTATGGGCTATACTCTTGATGATTTAAAAGGGATTTATCGTACTATATGTCAGCATGCTATCAATATAGAAATAGATGCAAAGCCAGTAGTAGAGCACCAACGGTGTCTAAATCCTAAGATGAAGGAAGTGGTAAGAAATGAGGTATTGAAACTCCTTGATGATGGTATTATTTACCCTATTACTGATAGTGAATGGGTTAGTCCTATTCATTGTGTTCCTAAAAAAGTAGGAATTACCGTTGTTCCTAATGATAATGATGAGATTATTCCCCAAAGAATAGTAGTAGGCTATAGGATGTGCATTGATTTTAGGAAAGTTAACAAAGTTACTAAGAAAGATCATTACCCACTTCCTTTTATTGATCAAATGTTAGAAAGGTTATCTAAAAAGACCCATTTTTGTTTTCTTGATGGATATTCCGGTTTCTCTCGAATTGTTGTTAAACAACAAGATCAAGAAAAACCTACTTTTACATGCCCTTATGGAACCTATGCTTATAGACGTATGCCTTTTGGTTTATGTAATGCTTCCGCTACTTTTCAAAGTTGCATGTATGCTATCTTTCATGGTTTTTTTGAGGAAATTGTGGAAGTGTTCATGGATGACTTCTCCGTCTATGGAACTTCTTTTGATAATTGTCTTCACAACCTTGATAAAGTTTTGCAGAGGTGTGAAGAAACTAATCTTGTTCTTAATTGGGAGAATGTAACATCCCAAAACTTTAATCCAAGAGTATTAAGATCCAAATCAACAAATTGAGAGTCAACAAAAACTTTTCCATTTAAAAATATTTAAGCATTCATATGTGGGTGCATTTAAATTAGGAATTGTTTGAAATGCCATGATTGAGTGATACATTGGTTGTAAAATGATTCTATGATGAATGTCACATCATCTAGATCATCCCCAAGCAAATCCCAAAGAAAAAGAAATCAAAAAGAATTAAATAAGGAAATTGTCACTTTTGCCATTTTAATCAACTAGCCCACTTTGGGTGTTCCTAGCACTCAATTCCCAACAAAGACAATTGTGGTTCTTTGCACCCCTTGCTAGTACAAGTAGTGATGTGCCAAGGCCCACTTTGTGATCTCCCAAAAACATTCAAACTCTAATTTTAAATGACATTTGAAAATTGAATCTAGTGTATGTATCAAGATCACACTATTTCAAAAACCATCCAAATGAACTCCATTTCAAAATCCCAAGCAAACCTAGATGCTTAAGCGTAAGATTAACCACTCCACCAAAAATCTTTGAAAAATTCAAATATTTTGTTCATGCGGCCATTTGATCGAACACCTTGTGAGCAGAATCAAAATGGCCTAACTAATACTGTTTTTGAGCAAATCTTGTCGAGCCATTAAGCCACATTTAATCACCTTGGTCTCCCCAGACCCAACCAAGCCTAAACTAACCCATCCCCTAGCCCCTGGCGCCAGTACCATGCCACCCCGACGCCATGCTCGCCGATCGAGCATGCGCAGCTCGTAGCAGACCGCCAGCCCTTCTCCACCGCCCCAGGAAGCACGGCGCCACCTCACCGCTGCCCACGGTCCATCCCATGGACCTACCAGCCACTAGACCACCCCAGAGCAGCGCCGCCCTTTATCTCCACGTGTAGCCAGAGCGCGCCAGAGCGCCCTCGCCGCCAGCACGCCACAGACCGCGCCTCGACACCAAACCACGCACGCCGCTCCTCCTTGACCCCCTCACCCCGCCAGACACAGCCGTGCACTGCCGCGTGACCCACAGTCGCCGGGAGCCGCGTCGAGCACCGCCTCTGTCCCTAAGAGCGTGGGAAGCCCCGACCAATTTCCACCATCCCTAGCACGACATTACGATGTAGAGGACCACCAGCAGACCTCCCACCGTCCTCCTACCTCGCCCACACCGGTAGCCCTCTATATCATCGTCACTGACGAGCTCCGCCCATGTCGCACTGCCGCTTCGCCCCGCTATAAATAGAGCACCTCCCAGCACCAATTCGTCACACCACTCTCATCCACTCCCCCTTAGAACACTCCCAGAGCCCCACTGGAGCAAGCCATAGCCCGCAGCACCGGAATTTCACCGGAGTCTGCCGCGGAAGGAGGAGAAGGGAGCCGTTGATCCAGGCCATCTCCAGGGACGCCGCTAGTACCCAGAGAACCGTCGTCGTTGACTTGTTCGTTTGCCCACCTCGCCGCACTATCTAGAGCCCTGGTATGCCCTCACCATACCCCCACCGATCGCGCTAGGGTTCAGTCTCGCCGGCGACGTGTCCGTCGTCGACGACGACCGTGGACCGTTAGATCCAGTTCTAATCCTACGGCCACAGTTCGCCCATACCGCTTTGGCAACCACTGTCCCACTGACAGGTGGGGCCCTCACTTAAAACCATCCCAGGCGTTGTGTGGAGTAAACTGGGCCGGCCCATTTATTTCCCGAGCGACCCACTGAATTCAAATATATGTTTTTCTATTTTGATTAAAACTTAGTTCTGTCCCTTAGTTTAAAAATCAATTCAGAGAGTTTTATAAATCCGAATTGAGTGATTCCAATTTTGTTGGAAAGACTTTAAATCTCTATCCAAGCCCGTTGGATTTAAACCATTTAGAGTTAGATATCGCTCCTAGTAAAAATAACAAGACACAAGCTTTTTCACATTCAAACATTTTTCTAAAATCAACCATAATAGATTTTGAGTTGATTCCAACTCTCAAAAATCACATTTAACCATACCTATCTGAATATGTAATAATATTAAGGTTTGCATGCAGTGACTTTGAACTAGTACCAAAATAATGCTATATAGGCATTGCTAGTCACTTTAAATCATTAATTATTAAACTTAAACTCATTGAAATATGATCCAACCTTTAAATCACATTCCCATATGTTAGAATATGTGGTGATGACATGTGTCCACATGATCCCATATTTTAATTGGAGAATATTAAATCTTAGTTATTTTCAATGAGTAGAAATTACTTTTCTCAAATAAAAAGAATGAAGCTAGTTAATTAAACCTTGTGATGCTTGTGATGATAATAGATCATAAAATGTGTGCCTTAGTGTGCTAAGTAGACTAGTTAAGCATTTTTTGGTGATTGTGTATCCCGTATGTATTTATAGACGATAGTACCGAACAAGCTTTCGAGGAGGAGGAGTTCTACCAAGAGGAGGAGGAAGAAAACTTCAACCACTACACTACCCAAGGCAAGCTACTATTTGCAAGCTAACACTTGCAAGTATTATACTAGCAAGCCATCATTAACAATGCAAGATAACCCTTGCAAGCTAGATAACCTAAGTAAAGGCATTAGGCATGCTTTGGTTATACCCTTTGACTTATACTTACTCCAAGTGTTATTTACAAGCTTTACCTTCTTTAATTTACCAAAGTCCTTTACTTGTTTAAAGGTAGCATAAAAAGTATAAAACTTGACCTATCTAGTTAGACTTAGATGTCATTCTATGGCAAGAGATTGAGATTAGCATTCCACATTAGTGAACACTCTTAACTTAGTAGCTTAGAGCTAAACCAAAACTTGATTCACTTTAGATGGTAACACTTTAGATGTATCGAATCTTGTGGTGAAAGTGTACCACCTCTGCAGAGTGTCAAACTATTCGAATAGCCGCGTCCGAGGTTATGGACAGTTTGAGTGGCCATACTGTTCCGTTGTTAGATGTTTTCAAAACAACTTATGAAATGAATTGTGGCATGACTTGACCACAACAGAGTTGTGACTATGACAATTAAGTTCCCACTTAGGTGTTTTCAAACTTTATTTTATCTTTCTTTGTTTTTGAACTCAACTTAGGTTTCAAACTTAACTTTACAAATGAACTTAGAGATAGAAATCCTACTAGAACTACCCTACTTGTTAGTGATAGTTTGCGAGTACTTAAAGAGTACTCATGGCTTTTGTCCCTGGCTATTCCCGTGGCCAGACTATGAGGAGGACTACCCTGAAGGAGGACAGCAGGATGGCTACGACAACTAGGATCATGTCCCATCGTCAGCATTGCCTATGACTCTGAAGATGGACCCCACCGCTACGCTATTTATTCCGCTGCTTGATTGTACTAAGACTGGATCATGAGATCCTTTATTTACGTAAGACCTTATTATGGTTTGTAATGGATGATGTACTGTGATATCCAATTTGTTATGTCTTGCAAAAATGGTAATCCTGGGATTGCGATGTATGGCATAACAGGCATCTAGGATTAAAAATCCGGGTGTTGACAAGTTGGTATCAGAGCCATCCTAACCATAGGAGACCCTAGTTAGAATGGACGTTCGAACAAAAACTTAGTTTCAAACCCCAAAGTGAGTATTTATGAAAACTATTTCCTCTCTTACCCTTGGGAATTCTTTCTCGCAAAAAAAGTCATGTTCCTACAAATTCTTACATTACTACATAAAATTTTGACACACTTGATCACTTCACTAACTTTCTCATCCTCAATTCTTATAGATGGAAACTCAGTTCAGCAAGTTCTACTATTTGGGCAACGGAGGCCAGCTGATCTTCGAGAGGGATCTTGATGCATTATCGGAGTACTCGGGACGCCCGTATCCGTAATTTCTGGGAGCTCAACTTCCTAGACCCCCAGGAGGAGACTTACAATTGCTAGTCTCTGCTGATCTTCGAGGCAAGATAGAAGCACCAACGTCCGGGAGGATATAGGTCTCCGTGAGAGAGAACAACTTGCTAGATGGATTAGCCAGGGCAATGCATGAAGCTCTCGCATGTCTGTGTGCCATGAGTGTCAACCAAATCCAAGGAACCCGCTTTGCTCACTATGCAAGGCGTGATTTTATGGGAATGCCCATGGAGATGCCAAGTCACCCGGAGTTGAAGCGTCAAGTGGAGAACCTTGACTTCCTGTTGTACGACAGACAGAAGGAGTTGGACAATGCTAGAGAGTTCACCAACCACAACCTCGCCATTTCTGCCTAGAGGGCCCAGACTTTCGCCCTGCTCATCAAGGATCACTAGTCTCTTCACTGTCAACGTGCAAAAAAGGATCACACCATTGACCGTCTGCGCAAGAAGGTGGCCGACCTCGAGAAGACCATCAAGGAGCTAGAAGCTTAGCTTCCAGCAAAATAAGAAGAAGAGGAAGGTGAGGACATCCAGGGAGATATGGACTCTTACCTCAGCAATGATGATGACTATCTAGAAGAGGATGTTATGGACTTCTACACCGACGATGATGATTCCGATTTCATCGATGATGAGTAGATGCACTAGAGCACTATCATAGAGTGAGGAGTATCGGTCCCATTGTATCGTAGATTGCATAATGGTTCTTAAAACCATCTGCTTTCCTTTGATGTTGTGGTGTGTGTGTGTTTGTATCGTGTGCTTTGCTTCAATGCATAAAACGAAGTTAGTTGCAAAAACTGAGTCAAACTCAAAATTTTAGCTTTGAAATCAAAACCATGAACCTTAGACCTTTCCCTCTTACCCCTTTATCTATCTCAATCTTCAGATGACTCGTGGAAACCCCTGAGGGGGCAGCTCATCGCATGACCCGATGCTGCAGATTATGCAGATCCTAGTTGCCGACCGTGAAGCTAGCAGGGCAGAGCGCCAAGCCAACCTAGCAACTCTGCAGCAGATCGCTCAAATGGCCCAAAACAACCAAGGCCATGGAAATCAGGATCATCAAGGATCCAAACTGAAGAATTTCTAGAATACCAATCCCCCAATCTTTAGAACTTCGGAGAACCCACTAGATGCAGATGATTGGTTCCAGACAATGGAGAACAACTTAGAAGTAGCCCGAGTGGATGACAACGAGAAGGTTCTTTTTTGCCACCCACTATTTGGGAGGAGATGCAAGAGCATGGTGGAACAGCACCCGCACAATGAACCATGGTCAAGTGATGACATGGGAAGCCATCAAAATCAAGTTCAGCCGCACCCACGTGCCACAGGGTCTAGTCACCTGAATGAGGGATGAATTCAGAGAGCTGAAGCAAGGCCGAATGACTGTAGTGGAGTACCATGACAGATTCTTGTCCCTTGCTAGGTATGGACCTGATGAGATCAACACGGAGGCCAAGAAGAAGGAGAGATTCCTGAACGGACTGCATGATGAGATGCAAACGGTTCTCGTCAACATCCGTTTCGAGGATCTCGAAGAGCTAGTCGACTCTGCCATTCAGATGGAAGGGAAGATTAACCAAGAAAACGACAACCGCAAACGTCGTATGATGCACCAAGCTGGATCTAACAGTCACCAGAAGTACCGTCTCAACCCTTCTGCCGGATATGCCCCGCAGAACAACCACCCCCAATGTCTCGCCCAAGCTACCCCAACCGTAGCGGAGCCAATGTGAAGTCTAGAGGAAACAACAATCACCCCGGCAACGCCAGCAATTTCAACCGTGCACCTCCCAAGAGGAACAACAACAACAACAACAACACTGCACCTAGAACTGGAAGCAATGTTGTGCCCGTGGCAGCAAAAGACAAGTCTCAGAGCACTTGTTTCGAGTGTGGAGTGAAGGGTCACTATTCCAACGAGTGTCCCAAGAAGATGTCCGCCACTACCAATGTGAATGCCCCAGCTCAACAACAGCGTCGTGTTCAACCAGGAAGAAGATTCGCCCTAGGAAACCCTCACAACCGCAACGGCCGTCTCTTCCACATGAACGCCGAAAAAGCCCAAGAAGCGCCAGATGTAGTGCTTGGTATGTTTTCTGTCAACTCAATTTTAGCAAGAGTTTTGTTTGATTCTCGAGCATCACACTCATTTGTCACCGAAGAATTTGCATGCACTAGTAAGATTCACCCAACCAATTTGAAGCATGTCATGATAGTTCAAATCCCCGATTCAACTACAAAAGCTAGAAAAATTTGCAAAGTTGTGACTATCAGAATACATGGGATATATTTTTATCCCAATCTAATAGTACTTGGAACCAAAGGTTTGGAAGTAGTACTAGGTATGGATTGGAAGTCCAAGCATACAGGATTTATTGACTGTGCCAAGAAAGCCATCACCATGACCAGTAGCTCTGGAGTCTCGGTAGAGCATATATCTGAAACCTTACCCCGTCAATTGAAGTGCAACAAGAGTCTAGCCCTACCCACCATAGACCAAGTCAGAGTAGTCTGTGAATACCCCGACGTATTCCCAGATGAATTGCCATGCATGCCCTCGGATAGGGATATTGAGTTAATTGTTTAACTAATCCCCGGAACTGGACCCATAGCCCAGAGACCCTATAGCATGAACCCCTCAGAGTTAGTGGAATTGAAGAAGCAGCTGGATGCTATGTTGGCAACATGCTTGATTCAACCAAGCGCATCGCCATGGAGATCTCCAGTATTATTCGTCGACAAGAAAGATGGAGGCAACCGTTTGTGCACAGATTACAGGAAGTTGATGACGTCACAATCAAGAACAAGTACCCTTTGCCAAAGATAGAGGATCTATTTGATCAGTTGACTGGAGCAAATGTGTTCTCTAAGATCGAACTTAGGACTGGTTATCACCAACTTAAGATTTGTGCAACGGATATTCCGAAGACCGCCTTTACTTCTCGTTATGGTTTATACGAGTATACGGTCATGTCTTTTGGATTAACCAATTCCCCTGCTTATTTCATGAATCTCATGAATAAGATCTTTATGAATTTTCTAGACAAGTTTCTCGTTGTGTTTATCGACGATATGCTTATCTACTCCAAGTCAGAAGAAGAGCATGAGCAACATCTGAGAATCATCCTTGAAACCCTTAGAGAGCATCGGTTGTATGCCAAGTTCAGCAAATGTGAGTTTTGGTTGAAAGAGGTAGGATTCCTAGGACATATTGTGTCTGCCGGAGGAATAGTTGTTGATCCCACCAAGATTAGAGATGTCGAAGCATGGGAAGCCCCAACCACTCAAACTCAAGTCCGTGCATTTCTCGGATTAGCGGGATACTACCGCAAGTTCGTAGAAGGATTTTCAAGCATAGCAAGACCCATCACCCAATTGTTGAAGAAGGACAAGAAGTTTGAATGGACCGGCAAATGTGAAGCCAATTTCCAAGAGCTGAAGAAGAGATTGATTTCAGCCCCAATATTGATCATGCTAGATGTCAAGAGGCCGTTTGATGTGTATTGTGATGCATCCAAGATTGGTCTCAGATGTGTATTGATGCAAGAAGGGAAACTCATCGCCTATCTGTCTCGACAACTGAAGCGGCATGAGCAGAACTATCCAACCCATGATCTTGAGTTAGTAGACGTAGTTTTGGCATTGAATACATGGCATCATTAACTTATGGGTAATCGCTATGAGATTTACTCAGACCACAAAAGCTTGAAGTATATTTTCACTCAAAATGAGCTGAATATGAGGAAAAGGAGATGGATAGAGTTAATCAAGGATTATGACCATGAAATTCACTATCACCCCAGCAAAGCCAATGTGGTAGCGGATGCTCTTAGCAGATTACCGTGTAGGCTAAACTCCATGATCAAGGAGAAGCAACCAAGTTTGTATGAGTAGTTGGAGCAGTTTAGAACTGATCTAGTTAGCAAAGGATTTTTAGCTAGCATTGAACTTCAACCCACTTTGATTAGCCAAATCAAGGAAGCCCAAAAGGGAAATGAAAGTATCGACAGAATCAAACGTCGTATTGGTATAGGAAAGGTACCTGGATTCACCGAAGACGAAGGAGTTTTGTGGTACAAAGGCCGTATTGGTATAGGAAAGGTACCTGGATTCACCGAAGACGAAGGAGTTTTGTGGTACAAAGGCCGTATCTGTGTGCAGCAGATTCGGAACTGAAGCAAGTTATCATGCAAGATGCTCATGATACTCTTTATTCTATCCACCCCGGAGGAACAAATATGTATCAACATTTGAAAGATTAATTTTGGTGGCACAAGATGAAGAGAGAAATAGGAAGCTACATCGCCAAGTGTGATATATGTCAGGGAGTCAAAGCGGAACATCAGAGACCTGCGGGACTGTTGCAACCATTGCAGATTCCGGAATGGAAATGGGATTCCGTCGAAATGGACTTTATCACCGGTTTGCCTACTTCTAGTAGGGGAAATGACTCAATCTGGGTCATCGTTGATAGACTGTCCAAGGTAGCTCATTTTATACCTATCAAGACAACCTACCAGAGTTCGAAGCTAGCAGAGTTGTACATTGCTAGAATTGTTAGTTTTCATGGAACCCCCAAGACCATAGTATCAGATCGAGGAACCCAACTTACCTCGAGATTTTGGCAGAAAGTCCAAGAAGGATTAGGAACCAAGTTGAATTTCAGCACAGCTTATCACCCGCAAACCGATGGACAGACTGAAAGAGTCAACCAAATCCTAGAGGATATGTTGAGAGCTTATGTGTTAGAATATAGATCAAAATGGGAAGATTGTCTGCCTTTCATAGAATTCACATATAACAACAATTATCAAGACAGTTTGCAAATGGCACCATTTGAGTTCCTATACGAAAGAAAGTGTCATACCCCTTTGAATTGATCGCAAGTAGGAGAGAGTCAGATATTTGGACCCGACATTCTCTGAGAAGCCGAAGAGAAGGTTCACAAAGTCCGTGAGCACCTCAAGACCGCCCAAACCAGATAGAAGAGTTATGCTGTCAAGAGAAGGAGAGACCTGACTTTTTATGTCGGAGATTTTGTGTATCTCAAAGTTTCGCCATTGAAGGGAACGCAACGTTTTAGTCTGAAAGGAAAGTTAGCCCCCAGATATATCGGACCCTTCAAGATTCTGAATCGTCGAGGAGAAGTATCGTATCAATTGGAACTGCCAGAAGAGATGTCAGCTATCCATAATGTGTTCCATATCTCGTTACTTCGCAAATGCTTAGAAGTGCCGGAGAAGACCGAAGTTTTCAAGAACGTCGATCACCGAGCCATTGATATCAATAAGGATCTGACATATCGTGAAGTGCCCATCTGTATCTTGGAGGAAGCTTACAGAACCACAAGGACCAAGAGTATCAAGTTTCTCAAGATCCAATGGAGCAACCATACCGAAGAAGAAGCCACTTGGGAGCGAGAAGATTACATTAGGACTAGGTTCCCAGATCTCTTTAGTTCCTAGTTTTCTTTCTTAAATCTCGGGACGAGATTTTTTTCAAGGAGGGAAGGTTTGTAACATCCCAAAACTTTAATCCAAGAGTATTAAGATCCAAATCATCAAATTGAGAGTCAACAAAAACTTTTCCATTTAAAAATATGTAAGCATTCATATGTGGGTGCATTTAAATTAGGAGTTGTTTGAAATGCCATGATTGAGTGATCCATTGGTTGTAAAATGATTCTATGATGAATGTCACATCATCTAGATCATCCCCAAGCAAATCCCAAAGAAAAATAAATCAAAAAGAATTAAATAAGGAAATGGTCACTTTTGCCATTTTAATCAACTAGCCCACTTTGGGTGTTCCTAGCACTCAATTCCCAACAAAGACAATTGTGGTTCTTTGCACCCCTTGCTAGTACAAGTAGTGATGTGCCAAGGCCCACTTTGTGATCTCCCAAAAACATTCAAACTCTAATTTTAAATGACATTTGAAAATTGAATCTAGTGTATGTATCAAGATCACACTATTTCAAAAACCATCCAAATGAACTCCATTTCAAAATCCCAAGAAAACCTAGATGCTTAAGCATAAGATGAACCACTCCACCAAAAATCTTTGAAAAATTCAAATATTTTGTTAATGCGGCCATTTGATCGAACACCTTGTGAGCAGAATCAAAATGGCCTAACTAATACTGTTTTTGAGCAAATCTTGTCGAGCCATTAAGCCACATTTAATCACCTTGGTCTCCACCAGACCCAACCAAGCCTAAACTAACCCATCCCCTAGCCCCTGGCGCCAGTACCACGCCACCCCGACGCCATGCTCGCCGGTCGAGCATGCGCAGATCGCAGCAGACCGCCAGCCCTTCTCCACCGCTCCAGGAAGCATGACGCCACCTCACCGCCGCCCACGGTCCACCCCACGGCCCCTGCCAGCCACTGGACCACCTCATAGCAGTGCCGCCCTTTCTCTCTACGTGCAGCCGGAGTGCGCCAGAGCGCCCTCGCCACCAGCACGCCACAGACCGCGCCTCGACACCAAACCGCGCACGCCGCTTCGCCTCGACCCCCTCACCCCGCCAGACACGGCCGTGCACCGCCGCGCGATCCACAGTCGCCGGGAGCCACGTCGAGCACCGCCTCTATTCCTCAGAGCGCGGGAAGCCCCCGACCAATTTCCACCGCCCTAGCCACGCCATTATGCTGTAGAGGACCGCCAGTAGACTACCCACCGTCTGCCTACCTCGCCCACACCAGTAGCCCTCTGTATCGTCGTCACCGATGAGCTCCGCCCATGCCGCACCACCGCTTCGCCCCGCTATAAATAGAGCGCCTCCCAGCTCCAAGTCGTCACGCCACTCTCATCCACTCCCCCTCAGAACACTCCTAGAGCCCTACCGGAGCAAGCCATTGCCCACAACGCTAGAATTTCACCGGAGTCTTCTACGGAAGGAGGAGAAGGGAGCCATTGATCCAGGCCATCTCCAGGGACGCCGCTAGTACCAGGAGAACCGCCGTCGTTGACTTGTTCGTTTGCCTGCCTCGCCGCACTAGATGGAGCCCTGGTATGCCCTCACGGTACACCCACCGACCGCGCTAGGGTTGAGTCTCGCTGGCAGCGTATCTGTCGTCGACGACGACCATGGACCGTTAGAAAACCAGTTCTTTCCTACAGCCATAGTTCGCCCATACCGCTTCGGCAACAACTGTCCCACTAACAGGTGGGGCCTCACTTAAAACCAGTCCGGGCGCTGTGTGGAGTAAACTGGGCCGGCCCATTTATTTCCCGCGCGACCCACTGAATTCAAATATATGTTTTTCTATTTTTATTAAAACTTAGTTATGTCCCTTAGTTTAAAAATCAATTCAGAGAGTTTTATAAATCCAAATTGAGTGATTCCAATTTTGTTGGAAAGCTACTGTAAATCTCTATCCAAGACCGTTGGATTTAAACTATTTAGAGTTAGAGATATATCCTAGTAAAAATAACAAGACAGAAGCTTTTTCACATTCAAACATTTTTCTAATATCAACCATAATAGATTTTGAGTTGATTCCAACTCTCAAAAATCACATTTAACAATAACTATCTGAATATGTAATAATATTAAGGTTTGCATGCAGTGACTTTGGACTAGTACCAAAATAATGCTATATAGGCATTTCTAGTCACTTTAAATCATTAATTATTAAACTTAAACTCATTGAAATATGATCCAACCTTTAAATCACATTGCCATATGTTAGAATATGTGGTGATGATATGTGTCCACATGATCCAATATTTTAATTGGAGAATATTAAATCTTAGTTATTTTCAATGAGTAGAAATTACTTTTCTCAAATAAAAAGAATGAAGCTAGTTAATTAAACATGGTGATGCTTGTGATGATAATAGATCATCAAATGTGTGCCTTAGTGTGCTAAGTAGACTAGTTAAGCATTGTTTGGTGATTGTGTATCCCGTATGTATTTATAGATGATAGTACCGACCAAGCTTTCGAGGAGGAGGAGTTTTACCAAGAGGAGGAAGAAAACTTCAACCACTACACTACCCAAGGCAAGCTACTATTGGCAAGCTAACACTTGCAAGTATTATACTAGCAAGCCATCATTAACAATGCAAGCTAACCCTTGCAAGCTAGATAACCTAAGCAAAGGCATTAAGCATGCTTTGGTTATACCCTTTGAATTATACTTACTCCAAGTGTTATTTTACAAGCTTTACCTTCTTTACTTTACCAAAGTCCTTTACTTGTTTAAAGGTACCATAAAAAGTATTAAACTTGACCTATCTAGTTAGACTTAGATGTCATTCTATGGAATGAGATTGAGATTAGCATTCCACATTAGTGAACACTCTTAACTTAGTATCTTAGAGCTAAACCAAAACTTGATTCACTTTAGATGGGAATACTTGGTGAAAATGACTTGTGAAAACCTTGGAATGATGAGTCATTCTATTGAGATGTTTTGACATGTGTTGAGAAACACAAATGGTTTATGATGAGGATGAAGATGTTAAGGCATGAGCCTTAGCCCTTTTATAAAAACTAATGGTTGGGTTCGGATGCGATACCATTCCAATTTTATCGTACAACCACAATACCTGAATTGGGTAAGGCTTAGCCGGAAGTTTATATGCATTAGTATTAGTTCCCTCGCGGGAGAGGTTTGAGCTGAGGATACCTCTCAAAGTTGTCCACCTATGCAGTGCCCAAGATGACAGATGGTCATGGCTAGGAGGCCATACTCATAGGAGAGATGCTTATACTAGAGTGTGTAAAGGAAAGGTTATGTTTGATTATCTGCATACTAAGTATGATGATTCAGGGTTAACCCTGACAGATGTATCGAAACTTCTGGTGAAAGTGTACCACCTCTGCAGAGTATCAAACTATTCGAATAGCCGCGTCCACGATTATGGACAGTTGGAGTGGCCATATTATTCCGTTGTCAGATGTTTTCAAAACAACTTATGAAATGAATTGTCACATGACTTAACCACAATAGAGTTGTGACTATGACAATTAAGTTCCCACTTAGGTGTTTTCAAACTTTATTTTATCTTTCTTTGTTTCTGAACTCATCTTAGGTTTCAAACTTAACTTTACAAATGAACTTAGAGTTAGCAATCCTACTAGAATTACCCTACTTGATAGTGATAGTTTGCGAGTACTTAAAGAGTACTCATGGCTTTTGTCCCTGGCTATTCCAGTGACCAGACTATGAGGAGGACTACCCTGAAGGAGGATAGCAGGACGGCTACGACAACTAGGATCATCTCCCATCGTCAGCATTGCCTGTGACTCTAAAGATGGACCCCACCGATATGCTATTTATTCCGCTGCTTGATTGTACTAAGACTGGATCATGAGATCCTTTATTTATGTAATACCTTATTATGGTTTGTCATGGAAGATGTACTATGATATCCAATCTGTTATGTCTTGCAAAAATGGTAATCCTGGGATTGCGATGTATGGCATAACAGGCATCTAGGATTAAAAATCTGGGTGTTGACAGAGAAGTGCCACTTCATGGTTAATCAAGGGATTGTCCTTGGGCATAAGGTTTCCGAAAGAGGCATAGAAGTGGATAGAACTAAAGTTGAGACAATTGAGAAAATGCCCTACCCAAGAGACATCAAAGGTATTCGTAGCATCCTTGGTCATGCTGGTTTCTATAGAAGGTTTATTAAAGGTTTCCCTAAGATATCAAAACCCCTCACTAATCTTCTTCAAAAACATGTACCCTTTGTTTTTGATGATGATTGTAAGGAAGCCTTTGAAACTCATAAGAAGGCCTTAACTACATCTCCTATCGTTCAACCACCTGATTGGAGTTTACCCTTTGAAATAATGTGTGATGCTAGTGATTTTGCTGTAGGTGCTGTCCTTGGGCAACGAATAGATAAAAAGTTAAACGTAATTCATTATGCTAGTAAGACTCTTGATGCTGCTCAAAGGAATTATGCTACTACTGAAAAAGAATTCCTAGCTGTTGTTTTTGCTTGTGATAAGTTTAGACCTTATATTGTAGACTCAAAAGTCACAACTCATACTGATCATGCTGCTATTAAGTACCTTATGACGAAGAAGGATAATAAGACTAGGCTTATTAGATGGGTGCTGCTTTTACAAGAGTTTGATCTACATATTGTAGATAGGAAAGGTGCTGAAAATCCTATTGCTGATAATTTATCTCGGTTGGAAAATATCTCTTTTGATCCTATGCCTATTAATGATAGTTTCCCGAATGAACAGTTGGCCGCAATAGGGGTAAGCTCACGAGGGAGCCCTTGGTATGCTGACTATGCTAACTTTATTGTCTCCAAGTATTTGCCTCCAAGTTTCACAACTCAACAAAGAAGCAATTTCTTTTACGATTTGAGGCATTATTTTTGGGATGACCCACATTTATATAAAGAAGGAGTGGATGGTATTATGCAAAGATGTGTTCCAGAATACGAACAAAAGGACATCATGCGGGAGATAGAACTACGCAAAAGGTGCTACAATCAGGTTTCTACTGGCCTACCCTTTTTAAAGATGCAAGAAAATTTGTTTTATCTTGTGATGAGTGCCAGCGTGTTGGTAATATTTCTAGACGCAATGAAATGCATATGAACTACTCTCTAGTTATTGAACCCTTTGATTGCTGGGGATTTGACTTTATGGGTCATTTTCCTCCCTCGAAAGGTTATACTCATATTCTTGTTGCTGTTGATTATGTTACTAAGTGGGTAGAAGCCATACCTACGAAGAGTGCTGACGGGGAGACCTCTATAAAAATGCTTAAGGATGTTATCTTTCCTAGGTTTAGAGTGTCTAGGTATCTCATGACTGATGGAGGTTCTCATTTCATTCATGGTGGTTTTAGAAAGACCCTTGCTAAATATGATGTTGATCATAGAATTGCTTCAGCTTATCACCCCCAAACTAGTGGGTAAGTAGAGTTATCAAATAGAGAAAATAAATCCATCTTGCAAAAGACTGTTAATAGATCTAGAAAAAACTGGGCTAAAAAGTTGAATGATGTTTATGGGCTTATAGGACTGCCTATAAAAACCCTATGGGGATGTCTCCTTATAAAATGGTTTATGGGAAAGCTCGTCACCTACCTTTAGAATTAGAACACAAACCTTATTGGGCAGTTAAAGAACTTAATAGAGATTGTAAGCTTGCTGGTGAAAAAAGATTATTTGACTTAAATTCTTTGGATGAATGGAGGAGTGAAGCTTATGAGAATGCTAGACTCTTTAAGGAAAAAGTTAAAAGTTGGCATGACAAGCGAATACTTAAGAGAGAATTCCATGTTGGTGAGAAAGTTCTATTGTATAGGTCTCGTCTCAGATTTTTTGCAGGAAAACTACTGTCAAAATGGGAAGGACCTTTCATTATTGAAGAAGTGTACTGTTCAGGAGCAATAAAGATTTCTTCTTTAAAAGATAACACTACACAAGTGGTGAATGGGCAGCGACATAAGCACTACATTGATGGGGATTATTATAATGAAGATGTTGATGCTTTTCAAGTTATAACTCCAGAAAAATTTATCAAAAACCAAATTCAGAGATCTGCAGAGTCCGTTTTCGAATAGGTAACAATTCTGGTAAGAAAAGTTCCGCGAAAGATCTGTCCAGTTATATTTTTGCAGTTTTTAGCCAACAAGGAAATCTACGAAGCAAAAGAGGGACGGAAACGAAGCCAGGGTGGCTCACACCACCCTGTAGCATGGGCCCACCACTGGCCGCGCCACCAGGTGGTGTGGCCACCTCGGACTCCGTCTCCGACCCGTTTTCTCCCAATACCTTCCTTTTGTTGTGAAACTTAGTAATATATAATCCCCCGGATCCCTCGAGGTTCGTATATCGTGTTCTCATCATGTTTTTGTTTCGATCTGTTTCTGACAGGTAGAGTCCTAGATTTGGAGCCAAGATGTCTTCCTCTGGGTCAGACAAGGAAGATTCCTCTGCGGATATCATCAACTCCTATATGAGAGATTTGAAGATTCATCCCAAGGAGTTGTTGCTTGAAGATGGAGAGGTACGGATAAAGAAGGTTCAAGGCCCTAAAGGTGAATGAAGTCTGGAAGATAGGATGGAAGCACTGGAGCAAGAAGTCTTTAGGTACAAGAAGATGGCGGAACGCGAAGTGGATATCATCCATAAGATTTTGTCTGAACTCATCGCCGAGCACCAAAAGGAGACTGCTGAGCTCAAGGATGAAGTCCTCTCACTCCACCAAACAACCAAAAAACTGCAAGCACAACTCTACGACGTTCAAAATCAAAACTGTGAGTACGAGGTTAGGTTTAAACGCATAAGTGCTGCTGCAAGTTTCAGGACGCTGGAGACCACAATGTCCTTCGTTGATGGGGAGCCCTTACCCTAGAAGTCGGACGATGATGAGAGGATGCCGCCACCACCGAAGGAGTAATTCATCATTAGGTTTGGCATCCCCTTGGTTTGTTCCAAGCTTGGGGGAGTGTCGCGGTATCATATCACTATCCTCTATTTTTTTACCTTTTTAGTAGAGTCATATCATGAATAGAGAAGTTATCATGTAGGATGGTTTGCATTATGGAAGTGTCCCCTATCTCGTTAGATATGCATCCCTTGGTGTGAGTAGCCGATATTAATGAAAAGTTCTATCATTTACTCTTTTGCATATCTTATATTAGTTTTCAATTTGTGGTTATATGATTGATATTGTTGTTAGTATTGGTATCACTTTGGGATCATTGGGTTAATTTAGTTGGTTTTGGCAAACCTGGCTTGGTTAGTAGCAACACTATTTTTGAGAGTTGAATGAAAAGATAAAAGTACTCTTAAAGAAATATAATTTCATCATCTTTGTTTCTTGATATGCTCATAAGTTTAGTATTCTCTGGTTAAGATCTTTTGTGCTTCCAAGGAAGATTGCATGTTTGTTTTTATCGGTTGTATGTTTCTTTGTTTCCTTCAACTCTTATACTTGCTACCCAGCCTTGCTAGCCAAAAACCCGTACTGAGAGGGAACTCTTCTCATGCATTTAATCTTTAAACCAAAACCTATGCCATTTGTGTCCACCATACCTACCATTAGCATTATTGCTATTCCAAGTAAATTCATGTTTTTATCTACCTTCCAAATTAAACTTGTTATGTGAAAATTAGTGATTAAATCTCTCACAAACTTGATGGCACACTTTACTTTCTTGCACTTAATAAACTTGAACCATTGTGCCCATCTATGTTGCGTATATTCTTGCGCTTTGTAAGTTATGAATTAGCAGAACCATGTTGTCATGGGGAACGCTTTCAACATTGCACTAGTACTTTGTACCTAGTTGATATCATGTTCTTTTGTCTATGGATGTTGTCGGTGTGAAATAAAAGGGGAGCTTGTAAGTCCATGGAGTTATGCATGTGTGTTAGAGAAACGCCTGGGCCGCCGGTCTAATCCATGCTGTCATGGTGGAAACCTGCAGCGTAACCATAATGAGCATCTATGAAGCATTCTTCTTATAAAAAAAGAGATACGGATTGAGAAAAAGAGGAAAAGAAAAAAAGATGAGAACAGAGGAAAGAGAGAAAAAAGCACCATATTCCCATGGTAAATAAGAAGATTGCTGAGATGCTCGTTGTCTGCTTGCCTTGTCATTTTGATATGGGTATTCTTCCGTATCATCGGGCAAGGGGTACCCCGTTGGCGGTTCTCCATGATACACATGTGCTTACTATGACAAGAACTTACCGGTGACTAAACTTGAGTAGCATGAGGAGCGGCCCTCGTATTCAAGGGACATGAGATTTTCAATTTACAACTTGTCAAGCATATCCTCATATTTCATCACTTTAACCTTAATCACCTAAAGATGCCTATGATAGGGGCAATGAGAGCTGAAAGCTAATAAGTATCATAATTTTTGGAAGCTCTTTATGAAACTTGAAATCCCTGTTTCCCTCTGCGAAGGGCCTTTCTTTTACTTTTCAGTTGAGTCAGTAAACCTATTCCCTTCTATCTCAGCAAGTATTTTGAATTGTTGTGTTTCATTCATTCATCTGATGATTTATTCAATCATGTTTCTTATGTTCCTTGTTTTGCACTTTGCTCTTATCTTGGTGTTTACTACTTTGAAAGCTATCATTGAAAATCAGTTATTTGTGAACTCCAACAAATTGTCAACTATTCTTCGACCAAGAGCTAAGTTTGCCATTACCAATTATGATTCACTTTATGTATCTTTATTGTGTTTCCTTTACTTATTGCAAGTTAAGTTATGTAATAGTGAGTTGTCTTCTATTATGATCTATGTATTAATGAATGTGATGCTTCTTGTCCGTATTCTTTTTATCGACTCTTCACTCCAAAAACCTGAGGCCATGTTTATTGAGCTCAGTTTCGCTTGGGGACAAGCGAAGTCTAAGCTTGGGGGAGTTGATACATCCATTTTGCATCACTATTCTATATCATAATTTACTGTTATTCATTGATATATTTCATATTAAGAGATGATACTTATGTTATTTCATCTGTTTTTACATGGTTGATGACTTTTGGAGCATGGACCGCTGCAGTTAGGATTCTGATGGAAAAGGTGTGGTTTGGAGGCAAAATTCGCAAAGATCAGAAAATCTGGGAAAATATATGGAAAATCCTATTTTTCTAGAAGACGAAGGCTGCCAAAAGGAGGAGTGGAGATGGGCCACAGGAGGCCCACACCACCCCCTGGCGCGGGCCACACTAGGCCACGCCACCAGGTGGTGTGGCCGCCCTGGTCCACCCCTGGCTCTCACCTCTGGCGTATATTATCTCCACGGAACCATAATACCGGGGGAGCGACCACAGAAAGATTCTGCCGCCTCTACGGGGCGGAAAACATCGAGAGAGAAAGATCTCTCTGGGAGACAGATTTCTGTGGGGGGAATTCCTTCCCGGATAGGGGAGATCGTGGCCATCAACACCACCATCAAGCTGGACTTCATCGGGATCATCATCATCACCATCATCACCACTAGCACCATCATCACCATCTCCATACCTCTATAACAATTGTGTTGAATCTTGCATAGTTCTTAGGGGAAACTTTCCTGGTGTTGATTACTCTATGTAGTTGATGCTATTGAGTGGAACCATTGAACTATTATTCATGTTTAGATTGTTATACATCATTATTCCATCTCTGATCATGATCCATATGATGTCTTGTGAGTAGTTCGTTTTGTTCTTGAGGACATGAGAGAAGTCATGTTGTTAGTAGTGGAATTGTGTTGAGAAAGATTCAATCGTTTGATATTTAAGTTGTGGTGTACTTCTTCTAGTGGTGTCATGTGAACGTCGACTACATGACACTTCACCTATATGGGCCTAGGGGAATGCATTGTGTATTTGGCTACTAATCGTAGGGGTTGCCGGAGTGACAGAAACCTGAACCCCCGTTAGGAAACCATTGCACAAGGGACGACAGGGTCTTAGAGTTTAAAACTGTTGTTAGGTTTCTACCTTAATTACTTCTTGTACTTACGGATGTTTGCAAGGGGTATAATCACAAGTATGTATTAGTCCTAGGAAGGTTGGTACATTAGCACAGGTTCAACCACACAACACTTAGCGACCTAAAGAAGATTAATCAACTATATGAAGCGAAAGCACTTGATAGAATTCCCGTGTGTCCTCGAGAACGTTTGGTCATCTTAATTAATACAACCAGCTTGTCCTTTGCTGAATAAAGGATTGGGCCACTTGCTGCATTTATTCTTATTATCTTTAATTTACTCATACTTTATTTACCTGCATTATCAAAAACCCCTAAAAATCCATTTGCTAAGTATTTGCGGAGAATTCCTGATCCATACCACTAACCAGCACCTTCTACTCCTCGTTGGGTTCGACACTCTTACTTATCGAAAATACTGCGATACACCCCCTATACTTGTGGGTCATCAGAGAGGAAAACTGTTTGGCTACCAACAGCGGCATGGCAAAAAGCAAGGGAAGTAATTTCGGGAGCAGTTCCGATGACAGCGGACGCCTCACGCGAGGATCTATTAGCATAGAAATATTTTCTTCATCACAAGAAGAGAGACCTACTCGGGATGCAGAGGCAACTCGACAAAATAAAGAGATTAGCCGACGAATCCAGCTTACGACGGGCATATTTAATCTCTACCTGAGGATCGGGGAGCATAACAGGAGGAGCACCGCCAAGAAGGGGAACATCTCGACTGCAGCATATCATCGAAGCAGAAAGAAGCGGACTCATCCGATATCTTGATCTATTGTTCATGTCGATTGAACAAGCAGGAAACATCAAGGCAAAAATGGCCCTGGCAGCCATTGCGGCTGCGGAAACATACCTGATCACAACTCAGCCTGCACCCAACGATCCTTGTGCGGCCCTCCACCGCTCCGCCCTGATGAACCTTGGCATGGTCGGAGCCTCTCTTGCAGAAGCAGAGCAAGGAACCACGTGACAGCCCGATAGATCCCCACACCGTCGTAGCAGCCCTCTGCAAGTGGGACACACCCAACGATCTCGATCGCCACACCAAGTACACCTCTTAGGATTTGAGCCGCGAAGCAACACAAGAAACAACAACACGCAACATAGGAACGATGGATCAAGAGATGAAAACCACAGCCGGCGATATCATGATGGATACAACGAAGACGAATATGAGGTATGCGGGGCCAGCTGTTTTACTCAGCGGATTCGCAAAACCTCAGTACTCAAGGACTTCAAACTTCCGCACGACCGCCAAAAATATGATGGACTCCAGAAACCCAAAGCCTGGTTATAAGATTATTTGGCCACTATCAAGTTAGAAGGCGGCACCACGGCTACCGCAATGCAAAGCTTACAACTACACCTCACTGGTGCCGCAAGACCATGGCCCAGACAGTTACCCGTGGATTCCATCGGCAGTTGGAACAACCTGGAAGATAAGTTCATCCGGCACTTCCAATCCACATTTAAATGACCTGCATCCTTGGAGCAGTTGCGGGCATGCAAACAAAAATCTGGGGAGTCAATAAGAGCATTCATCCAATGATGGAATATCATAAAAAATTCAGCTACGTCCATATCCGACGAAAGAGCCATCGATGCCTTCAACGACAGCCCCCATCGCCGAGAATTCATAGAAGAACTGGGACGGGTTAAACCCAAAACAATCTCACAATTAATGGAAATAGCAAATCGTTGGGCTGATGGAGAAGACGCGCTGCATAATAAGCGTATGTGGTCACCCGACGAAGACAGGGATAAACGTGGCAACGATAGAAGAAGAAGGGGCAACGATGGAAACATGGGACCAAGTTACGTCGTAGCCGGTTTCTCGGGTGAAGGTAACAACAGAAGCAGCGACTACAACGGCGGATACCGCCATAGTAGGGCGGCGTTGGAGGAAGCCAGTCAACACAACAGTACCAGCCAAGAGCACGAGACCCACTCATGTCCGCGATGCAAATGGTGGAAGGACCCTGTAATATGCATTTTTACGTCGACTCAACAGGCAGACGGCAATCTAACCATCTCATCAAAGACTGCTAAACATTCTTGAAGATGCAGGAGCTATGTAATGCAAAGCAACCGAAGCGGTAAACCAAGGATACACATCTGCACCTGCAACATTGGCCATCGGTGCACCACCACCACCATCACCAACAGTGTTACCACAAAACACAACTGATCAAAACAGTGAATACCCTCGGTCAAAAGGAGTGATGTCCATGATTCAAAAAGGGTGTCCATCCAACAGAACCCAGAAGGTCATCACAAGACAAATCAATATGGCAGAAACAGCAACATCAACCACACCCGAATATCTCCACGGATTAGAGCAAGAAATCAGATTCAGCAGATCCGATCACCTGCTTCGGGTCCCATGGCCGGGTCACTCAGCCTTGATAGTCGAAGCACAAATTGGCGGGTTCGATATGAGCAAGGTCTTCATAGATGTAGGAAGCAGCATAAACCCGATCTACGCAAAAACACTAAGAACAATGGGCTACCCCCTTGACAATCTCGCGCCAACAGAACCATCTTTCCAAGGAATAGTACCAGGTAAAGCCGAAATTCCTTTAGGAAAAGTATTTCTTGACGTTGTTTTTGGTTCCAAAGCAAATTTCAGATGAGAAAAACTTGAATTCGAAGTCATGGACTGTCCATCACAATATCATGCGATCCTGGGACGACCAGCTTTCGCACGATTCATGGAAGTTCAGCATTATGCGTACCTAGTCATGAAAATGCCAGCACCAAAAGGAGTCATCACGGTAAAAGGGATCTTCACACATGCCAACAATTGCGATCGGGAGTTCAACAAATTTTCTAAATCTTTCGGGATGGCAATGGAGTTCGAACAACTCAAAACTTCAGCAATCACAGAACCACTAGAAGTAGCATGTGTTAATCTCGATCAGGCTTTTGATACTGCAAAGGACACAAAAGAAGTACATATCCACCCCGTCGACCCAACGAAAACAACATTTGTGGCTTCTAATTTTTGTCCCCCATAGGAAAGCGCGCTCATCGGGTTCCTCCATGAGCACTGGGAGATCTTTGCATGGCTACCTTCTGACATGCCGGGAATTCCCAGGGAACTCGCTGAGCACGTATTAAATTTGGATCCAAAGGCAAAGCCAGTATAACAACCTCTTTGTCGTTTCGCAAAACCAAAACGTAAAGCCATTGGAAAGGAGCTTCATCGCCTTACCGACTCCAATTTTATCAAAGAACTAACAAAAGCAGAGTGGGTCGCAAACCCAGTATGTGTTCCAAAGAAAAATACTACAGAACTTCGGATGTGCATCGATTTTACTACACTGAACAAACATTGTCCGAAAGATCACTTCCCATTGCCACGAATTGACCAAATAATATATGCAACTGCAGGATGCGAACATCTTTCTTTCTTGGATGCTTAGTCAGGACACCACCAGATTAGGATGAAGGAAGATCAGGAGAAAACGGCGTTTATCACACCTTATGGTGTGTTCTGATACACAACAATGCCTTTTAGCCTCAAGAATACCGGAGCAACATATCGGCGGATGATGCAGAAATGTTTAGGAAGCCAAATAGGCACAAACATACAAGTATACATCGATGACGTTATAGTTACAACAAGACAAGGATCTGCACTCATAAGGACCTCGAAGAAACATTCAAAAATCTCAACAAGTTTAGCATCAAACTGAACCCGGAGAAATGTTCCTTTGGAGTCCCGGCAGGGCAACTCCTCGGATATTTGGTATCACTAAGAGGAATCAAGGCTAATCCCGAGAAAATACAAGCAATTTTAACAATGAAAAAGCCAACAAATCTACGTGGCGTACAGCAGTTGGCGGGGCGAGTAGCGGCACTCAGTCGTTTCATTGCAAGATTAGGAGAAAAAGCATTGTCATTTTATGCCCTCATGAGGAAATCGGAGAAATTCGAATGGACGGAAGAAGCTCAACACGCCTTTGAAGACCTTAAAAGAACACTTTTGACATCTCCTCTTGTCGTGTCGCCAAAAGAGAAAGAGCCTTTACTGCTTACATCGCTGCCACAAATCAAGTGGTCGGCATGGTCTTGGTCGTGGAGCGACCCGAAGAAGGAAAAACCCATGGTGTACAGAGGCCAGTCTACTTCCTGAGCGAGATCTTATCGCCATCCAAACAAAGGTACCCACATTACCAAAAACTAGCATATGGGGTATTTATGATAGCACGAAAACTACGCCATTATTTTTCAGAACATCTGATCATAGTGGTCAATGAAGCACCTTTGTCAAACATCCTCAACAATCCAGAAGCAACTGGGCGTGTCTCTCTATGGGGTATCAAATTATCCCCTCGAGACATCACGTATGAGAAGTGCAACGCAATCAAGTCACAAGTTTTGCCAGATTTCATCACAGAATGGACAGAGTTGCAATGTGCGGGTCCACCTGACCTTTCTAGTGCCTGGACAATGTACTTCGATGGATCAAAAAGAACAGAAGGAGCAGGGGTAGGAGTCATACTAGTATCACCACAAGGCGACAAAATTCGCAATATACTTCGGATGAGATTTGCAAACGCATCCAATAATGAAGCTGAATACGAGGCTTTGTTGCACGACATGAGAATGGTCAAAGCTTGCGGTGCAACTCGTCTCAAAATCTTTGGAGATTCCAATCTTGTGGCACAGCAAGCAATAAACAAGTGCGACGCCGTCAGCGATAACATGGTTGCTTACCGCGACCTATATGGCATTATGGAGGCTTAGTTTGATGGACACGAAGTATCGCACATAGGAAGAGCAAGCAATGAAGAAGCCGACAATCTAGCTGTTCGCACACGAACACGTGGCCGTGTACCCTCAGCGCCGAGCGCGATGCATGGCAGCACACGCCGAGGGAGGCTCGCCAGAAGCGCGGTACGCAAGACAGTCCGATAGGCGCTTTTGAAGACTCGGAACCCCGCTCGCCTGGGAGGGACCCCGTCAGGGCGTGGCGGCGGCTATGGCCTACCCTAGGTCGGCCTAACCGCCCCTAGAGCCTCGTGGATTCGCAGCCCTCCGGTATGAAGAACTGCGGAAGAACGAGAAGCAAGATACAAGGGAGAGAGATAAAAGTAGATGAGCACGAAAGTTGTTCATTTTTTCGAGACGAACAACTGTTCTTTTGGAGCCATCTTCAGCCGAGCAAGTATACGACCTCCAGATTCAAAATACGGCTGAATTGAGTTAAATTCGTTCGGTCGCAATCCAAGTTTGATACGAAAACAAGGGGAAAATGCCATGAAAATCAGGTCATATGAAAAAGTGCAAAACATGAAAGTTCTTCGTATTTTCTAGACAAACAACTTGGTATTTTACAATATTTTGTTACGAGATCGTTTACTATCTAAAAAGTGGTCTAGAAGGTACAGGCAAGTTTTTAACCGAACAGTTATGCAAATTTTGGGTTTGCTTATTCGAGTTGGACCCTAACTAGGGTTTGGGAGGTGAATCCAACCCTCTTTATTACACGGAAAGTCCAGATGCTCCTTATATACACGAGGGGTGACGGCCGATTGAACCAACACCAATCGAACAAATCAATCTACTACTTTTTCGTGTTCATCTATCTTTTATCCCTCTTCCTTTGTATCTTGCTTCTCGTTCTTCCGCAGTTCTTCATACCGGAGGGCTGCGAATCCACGAGGCTCTAGGGGCGGTCAGGCTGACCTAGGGCAGCCCATAGCCGCCTCTACGCCTTGACGGGGTTCCTCCCGGGTGAGCGAGGTTTCGGGTCTTCAAAAGCGCCCGTCGGACTGTCTTGCGTACCGCGTTTCCGGCGAGCCTCCCTCGGCGCGTGCTGCCGCGCATCATGCTCAGCGTCGAGGTTACATGGTGACATGTTCGTGTGCGAACACACTTTTTGGCGACTCCGTCGTGGATGAAGCTTTGAACGGTCTCCAGCATGTTCTTGTTATGAAGAGAGCGTCTTCACGAGGCTGTTATCTACAACGGTATAATGTATCCTCAATCTCCTGATGTAGATGCAAATAACTCTTATCTTCATATTGCTAGATCCTTTGATATGTGTACTGTATCGGCTAGCCTTAGTTCTTACTACGTCCAAAAGCCGATGCAAAATAATCTCCATGCCTCAAATAGTTTTAGCAACTTGAAACACGTATATAAATTCTCATGCATCGGCAATCCCAGAAATTCACATGTCGATGAACAACATGACGAATTCCGTTAATCAATATGAAACATCCAATGTTAGAAATTTCAATATCATGCAACCAAGTGTTTCATCTTTATATTCATCGGCAAGTAACATGCAATCTCTAGGTTCACCTTCAAACATGCCGACGGATAGGGAAATTGGACATGCTACAACTAGTCATTTGCTCAATTACTCTCAATCATCATATGCTACACCTTATGTTAGTAATGTTTCAGCACCATATGCAACTAGTGATATTCATAATTTGGCTCCACACCTTTACAATGGTTATAGCTGAATAAGTGAAAAGTCAGTAGGAGCTAATGTGCCTTCATATAGTACTGTAGCATATGGTACATCCCCCACACAATTGCAAAGTTTTGGTGACACCTTATTGCCGAAAGATACAAAAAGTATTGGGGGCATTCTTATGCAGGAAAAAATGAGTGGAAGGAAAAACTTGCAGCTGAGTTCAAAGAGCTCAATTATCTTCATCGAGAACTAGAAGAGAGGCCCCATGATCTTGCTACAATACAAGCTTATGAGGCATACAACAAGAAGCATGAAGAGGAGCGCAAGACAAACAATATCAGGTTATCCCCTTCTCAATTGCTAAGTTTCGGCAACACTACATTGTCGAAAGAAACTAAAATCATTGGGGGAAATCATGTGTTGTTGAGGTTAACACCGATAATGTCATTACGTTTGATGATTTATTGGAGGAACTTCTCCAGTTATTTGAGATACTCAAGAAGAAGCGTGATGAGGAGTTTGATGCACTTGAAAATAAGCTGAAAGAAGATCATGAAGGGTATAAGAAAAAACTTGAAGAGGAAGAACTGCAGTGGTTTCTTGCAAGTCTTGAAAAGGACCATCAATACAATACTACTCAAGTTAAAGGAATCAATTCATCTCCTCCGCGCAGCAATCAAGTTGAGCCCTCTACTACAACGAGGCAAAGAGAATAAGCTTTGCAATATGATGAAGAGCATGGCAAGCTTATCAAAATTGATGTGCTTGATTTTTCTGGATGTAAGGGAGCTTACATGTTTACCTATGAGTTTTGTGCCAAAGAAATTGATGAACATCAACAACAGCAAGATATAGCTGAACAATGTCCGGTTGACAAAGAGCATCAAAGTGAAGAGGCACAAAATCCAGAAAACAAAGAAGACGAGGTGTTGGAGAATTATCTAGAGGCCGAGCAAGATATTATTCAGGACATCCGGCCATCATACGTGTAACACCCTGGAATCGTCCCTATGCAAGTTTTAGCCCTTTCCGCCAAACTCGCATAGAAACGATTCAAGGACGCCCATCAGGCACTTTCGTGCGGGTGGAAAACAAAGTAATACCATTACACAACAGTCCTCGATGGGACCCATAGAACAGATATATATACAACAGCGACTCAAGGAGTCAAGAATACAGATATACAATACAAAGATCCAAATCACCTTGAAAACGTTACAGCGTCCGAGTACGGACAAGATGCAAATGGGGCTAAGAGCCCTGAAGAATAACCAATGGCGTCCATAACCCTGCCCAGGCCAAGCCGGAAGGGTAACCCTGCTAACGACGTCGATCTCAAGCCTGCTAAAACAAAAGGGGTGCCGACAAATGGCAAAGGAAAAAAGGAGCGTGAGTACTGAGGCCAGTACATGGCGAGGCTAGAATTCGGCGGCTCTCGCCTACATAGGTATGGTGGACTGAAGCGGCAGCACAGCATGCACTAAACAACCTATAGAGACTCGATTAACTGTCGACTATTAGAGAGAGATAAGAAAGACCTATTCGGAACCAACCTTATACTAACACCAATCATACCCATCCTGGTATTCCCCCTTGAGACCAAACGAGGAAGTCAAACCGAGGAACTCACACAGTTGGCAGTTTTATTCATTCATTCCATGGTGGTTGTCCAACTTACTAGTCATATCAGATACAAGTCATATTATAACAACAATTATTTAGTTATAGTTGTCTATGATCGAGAAACTGTGCTCCAAGTCGTCCATAACCACGGACACGGCTTTTCGAAAAGATTTAACCTTGCAGGGGTGCACCAGAGTATCCACACGCACTTTAACCCTTGTTGTCAGATCCGAATATGAGCAAGATCCTGAACATACGCCCAACGGTATGCGACAGGGCCTCGGACACGATGTTTCCCAGACCCAAAGTAAGTACATGGGGGCCACCCCACTAAGCTACCCGCAACAAAGTCGGTCGGCTTCAGGACGGACCCAGGGTTTGTGTCAATGGCTGTAAACGACTGGGAACCCGAAAGTGTGACTGGGCTTGTCGATACCACGAAAACATTCCACATTTGTTCCTAAACAGTACAGGTGCTCCACGCACAATCGTACTTAAAGCAGTAAAGCATGGTATAAGTACAGGATAATAATAAAGCCCCAAACTACTTTGTGGCCCCCGGCACAGTACTTTGAAATCAGGTAGTAAGCCGATGGGGTGCCCACACACCCACATGTGGTTAGCGCGCTCGATCTCGGAACAGGTGTTAAGAACTCGGGTCCTAGGTGGACACAAGTGGGCGGTTAAAACCAAATATTGACTATTACCCACCGGTGCCTCTGCATCATATCTATTTCCAGCATTTTAATTAACAAGTTATAATGTAAGCCATGATCATCTCCACCGTTAAGCATCTCCATCATTTAGCATGTGCCAACCTCCCAACAACGGTGGAACAACAACGACACGAAGCAGCACTTGAGCAAGCGACTACGACACGCAAAGGCCGACTATCTATCAAACAACAGGCAATAGGATGTGTCCAAGGCAATGTAGAGGCTGCAGGGACTATAAATGGTGCACAGAAACTAAAGCATCGCAATACGGATAACAATAGATCAACAGGAGGAAGTAACAACTATATATGCAAAATAGGTAGAAAGGGGGAGAATGCTCGCCTGGGAAACACTGCAGAAGATACACCGGAGAACTTGTCGATACTCGCATCCACTCAACGGCCTAATCCGCGAAGAAGCAAAGCACTAAAAGAAACACCGGATGCACTATTTAATACTACGATAGAAGATCGGGCATGTTTATAAGATGATGGATGACATGGCAAATATGCGATGCAACTAGGCAATATTAAGCGGAACCGGGGCCCCGACAATTAATTAGACGGTTCAAGTTGTTTAAATACCCCGCAATTTAAATGTGAAATTAACAAGCCAAAGCATGGCATCGGTTCGCTGCACAAATTTAAATGGGGCCAATATAAGACTAGAACAGTCTGCATATGGACTCCATATTTACTTATTAGATGACTCGGCATAATGCCCCCAAACCACCAAGCATGTATGCAACATGAACAAATTAAATGCAACAAGTTGATATCATACATTATAAAAATAGGTGTATCGGAAAAGGGGGTCACACATCGGGGTTCGACGAGTGTTCGGGTTTGGTCTCGGCTCCGAGATCGGTCTTCACATCCAGGAAGGGGCCTTGGCATCCGGGATGGAGAACTTGGCGTCCCGTGACGAAGGTCTTGGTGGTTCCGACTTCATTTGTCGGTGCCGGACTTGGGTTGCGGTGTTTGGGTCATCAGCTCCGGGAAGGAGATCTTGGCGTCCATGAAGGAGATATCGTCTTCTAGGAAGTAGATGTTCATCGTCGTGCACCGACACCATCTTCATTTGGTGTTGTGTCGGTCTCAACGCATGTCAGTCTTGGCAGATTCGGTGCCATCTGTCAACGAGCAAGGGACAAACGCAGAACAACGAGGGTCATTGTGATACACATGTACACACAACAAGGAAGCTACACGACTATGTACTGCATCGATGACAGCCGGAGGCCAAAACGGCAATTACCAGAACGGAGGTGGCCCTGGGCGGGCGAGCATGGGCATAGGATGGCCTTGGCTGGCATGAGCTCGCAGAGGCTCGCGGTAGGGCCAGGGCAACGACAGGATGAAGGGGTGCGGAGTCAGCTGCGCTGGGACGCACGGCATCGCAGTCCTAGTGCGGGCGCGAGGCATGGCGGGCGAACAGAGGTGGCACCACAACGAACTCGAGTTGCGGCCAGAGGAGCTCGGGTGGATGCCACCTGCGGCCAGGAGGAGCACGGACGGAGCAGGGGCCTCAAGGCGGTGACAGCACTCGAGAGCAGAGGACAACGGCGCTCTGTAATCTCCTGGACGAGGACGGAACAAGCGGTCGGAGTAGGGGCGATGCAGAGGGAGCGGTCGTGGGAGAGGGTGGCGGTGGAGGCCTAAGAGAACGGCGGAGCACCCGGGCTCAAGCGGCGACAAGGGGGTGCCAGCGAGGGCGTGCAGGGGAGTGGCACCGGCGGCGGCGCTGTCAAGCGCGAATGGTGGCGAGGTGCAGGGGCTCGCCGGAGATGGGACGCGCGGCTGCGGGGCTTCGAGGACGGCGGCCCGACGAGATTGGCGCGAGGAGAGAGACATCGGGGAGAGGAGAGGTGGGTGGTGGCGTTGTGCACATAGGCGATGCGAGGAAAACAGGCCTGGCAGTGGCGCACGAGCAGAGAAGGGGATCGCGAGGCCGAGTGGGGGGTTGGACGATGGGATCGAGGCAGGAGCGGTCGTGGTGGCGCCAGCCGGGTTGGTGGACGCGGTTTGACCGCGGGGTGAGAGTAGGCGATGTGGGAGCATGTCGAGCAGCGTCGCGTCACGCTGGCGTGCAGGAACCGCGGGTTGGGGTGGTCGCGAGCGAGTCCAGGTGGTCGCGGGAGGGTCGGGTCAGGTGGAGTCCAGTGGGTTGGTGCGGTCGGGTGTGGGGGTTTGGGGTAGGATAGAGTTTTAGGGTTAGGGTTAGCTAGGTTTTGGAGGTGGCCGGCTGGACTTTTGGGCCGGCTGCCTCCCAAAATAAATATAAGTTTTATTTATCCAATTATAAGGCTATTGTAATTAGTTTTTAGACAAATAAAATATCCAGGAGAGACCAACGTTTTTAATTTGAAATAGAGAGGGGGTAATTAGAAAACAAACTAGGCTTTTAGAAAATAGTTTTAACCAAACCTATGCATGATGACATGACGATACTCAAATGCAATGTGGCATGATGACATGAGCATGCGGTCATGATGATGCAATGCACAAAAACACAGCGATTTTCTAGTAGTGGTTTTACCGGGGTGCTACAATACGCTTCCAACATCTTCAAAGAGGTACATCTAGCAAATAATTTACTTGTATTCAGATTTGGTCAAGACTTTATTATTGATTCATCTGTTAGCAAAATGTTCATAAGCTATGAAAGACCAATCGAGAGAGGTCATTTATTTGTTACAAATGTAATTTTCACAGAACTTATCGGTCAACATGTTGTACCCTTTAGAGAGACCGATAGTAACAAATTATCACAGTATAAGTCATCCCTAGTGTTTTATATGCATTTTATATCTACATGGGTAGCTTTGTTTATTTCATACTTGGCTAACATTTGGTCTCAAGTGAGACATATGTGTTTTAATCTTTTTGGTTTCACAAACCTAAAGTCAAGGTTATTGTCTCTTAAGAAAGCCGATGCTAGTATAATTGTGTATTCAGAAACATCGGAAAATAAGTGCAAAAGACAATACATAGCCGAACAAGGTGATGTAAAATCTGAACCATTCGGTTGCTTCATTCCAAAGCCATTCTCACAACAATATCGGTTAGAAGATAAAGGGTGTACCTACAGTTTGAGTATGTGTGATCATATCTTTGAGGTGTTGTTGAAAATTGATTGTATTAGAATTCTTGATCACAGTGTTGAGCCATCATTGCAAGGACAAATGTATTGCAAGTTGCATGATTCGTTCGAGCATAGTATAGAGAGTTGCACCATGTTTCATCAAATAGTACAATAAGCTGTTAATAAGGGACGATTGAAATTTGCTGAAACACAAATTGATGACCAATCTATTTCGATTGGTCTTGATGGCCAAAAGATATTGCATCGGCTACCTCCGCTCGATTCATATAATGATGAGCAGGTACACAAGGAAGATGATGGGATCAAGCTTTCAAGCAAACATATTGTTGAAGAGCATATTGCAAATGTTCTTGAAGGCGGGAGTTCCATTGAAGCTACAATGAAGACATCAAGCACTGGGGGGCAACAACAAAACTCGAAGATCGATGCGTGCAAAACTCAAAAAGTCAAAGGCCGCAATAAGAACAAGGGTAGCAAACCAAAAGTCACTTTCGCACAACTGCTGGAAAAATATAAAAAAGAGAGTGAAGCAAAATGTTCGTATCGGCCAAGTAGTGCAAAAGCATTAAGATCACCCCCAAGGCAAAGTTCTAAAGACTAGGATTGGCGAAAGGAGAAATTCAATGCAACAAATTCATATCCTCCTTTTGGGCCACCAATGCCAATGTCATGGATACCTCCCTATGCTAATTTTTATTCATATCGATCATGGGACAGGTATGATTCATGGGCACATTATCCATCTAATTCTAGATCATCTCACCCAAATCATGCAGCTCCAAGAAGATCAATTGATCAACAGTCACATGTCAAAGACCGTTTCAATAGAAAAGAATCGGTCCGGAGTTCATGGGTAAAGAAAGAAGTGGTCAAGCAAGTATACCGAATCAAAAAGGATGGACGCAAGTGTGTTGTTTCAGACTTAACTCCAAATAATAAAAATCTAGCCAAGTTAATGTTGGCTACTAAGGGCAAGGAAGTGAAGCGAGTAACTTTCAAAGTCCCAATTGTTGAGTCCAAACCAGCCAAGTCGAAAGTGCCCAAGATTAATAAAGTCATGCCATTGTGTGAAACAAAACCACACTCAAGAAGCCCACTCGGCTTATCACATTGGCAAGAGAGGAAGCTATATCATCTTAGAGTCGAGGAGTTGAAGAAAAGAAACATGGCATGGTTGCCCAAAGTAAACCCTCAAGGCAAGGAAGATGTGCAAGATCCTATCATAAGAAGGGCAGCAAAAGCAAAGAGCAAAAAGAATAAAGCCAACAAGCGATCAGGCCAAAGAATTCGGTATCACCATCAAAAACTTCGGATAACACATCATCTATATTATTCTACTTCACCATTAATTCCTATGCCATGGAATTCATCCCCAGGTATGATTGGTTACCTACCATGGTTTTATTTTGATCCTTGGATGCATCATAATTTTATACATCATGAAAGGGTATTACCAAATCATTATTGATTTAATTAGTTACACTTTTGTTGCTAATCCAAGAGGCTGAATATTTTAAGTTCATAATCAGATTTTTTGTTTTGTTTACTTCGGCTATACATTCTTTGGTGGATGGATTATGCATGCCCATTGGGGCAAAGATATATGGCTGATATTTATTCTATCGCCCTGAGATCATTATCCAATCATGGCCGATGTGGTTTTCTAACATCATCCTTAGTTGTATTGGAGACCGAGACAAGGTATGCATTCATTAGAAATTGTGCTTATACTTATGTGTTGATAATTTGGCTTATAAATCTTTAAAATCTATAAAAGGCCAAATTGTCTTTAATTTCATTATTGGCCTAGATGTTGAGCATGATATTGATATTGATCTTGTCTCTCTAGTACCATGGAGTTTACATTTTGACTGTTCAGTTTTAAAAGCAATAGCCAATGCATTGGTATTGTTTATTTATCTCCTTATGGTACTATTTTATGAAGTCTCATGCTGCTTAGAATATCTTGCACAAAGAATCAGACCGAATTTGCCGCTTTGATATTCTTGCTAGAACTTTTTATTGCTATAGGTGCTACACATATTGAGACTTTTAGTGATTCGTTGTGAGTAGTGCAACAATGTCCATTGTTTACCAAAGTTTTACGAATCACTTGTTATTTATCTTGATACATGTCTAGATGTGAATTTTATTTTAGATTGATTTATCATTGCTCATATATTTAGACATGAAACTGAAGGGCAAATAAGTTGGCTCAATAAACATTCGGTTGTCATATTATTCATGATATATTTCATATTTTACAAGAGCCGATATTTTGTTTTGACAACATAGGTAAGGCCAGATTGGAGACCACCGCTTCGGCCATTAATGAAAGATCTAGTGGGGGCGAGAATTATTGTTGGAGTTTTTCATGAAAATATTCATTGTATCCATCAATCGTTAAGATGAAAGTGGTTGTTCTCAATGCAAACTAGTTGAAGAAATTATACCCAAGTGGTAACAAGCTTGGACATAAAATGACCGATATATATTTATCACCCGTAGCACATATGGCCGATATAAAGTTATCGCCCTAAGACAACCAGTGGCCGATGGAATGTTGACATCGTCCTTAGGCTAAAAGTGGAGTAAGTTAGTTTTTGGCACGCCAGCTCTGCCAGAAAATAGGGGGCATGTGTTGGCATTTATTTTGGGATCGTAGCTAATCAAGGAAAATGGCGAGAGACACGCACTTGGAAAGACCCACTACAAGAAATATTAATCATCATCAAAGAGGCACCGTATCAAGTCAAGCCATAATCAGGCTTAATACCCGATTATGCTAGTGTTCAGAGAAGATTTGGAGATAATATATGGAGGCTTCAATTATGAGTCCTTTAAGATAATCTCAAATGAAAAAGTGTTGAACATGAAAATTGTGCGTCTTGTTGAGACAAGCAACTTTGGTTTTTGAATCATCTTGATCCAAGATAATATGCAAAAGTTAGAGTCAAAATACTGCCAGAGACAAATTAGCATGGCCGGGGTCGCCAGACCAGAGACTTTTCTCAGCTTTGGCGTGGACAAAGGTACAAGTTCGTCTGAAAACCGCTAGGCTAACTTATCTGCTTATGACCAAGATTGAGCGGCCAAGCTAAACTCGGATAAAAAAGTGATAAACATGAAAGTTGTTCATTTTTTCGAGACGAACAACTGTTCTTTTGGAGCCATCTTCAGCCGATCAAGTATATGAACTCCAGATTTAAAATACTGCCAAATTGAGTTAAATTCGTTCGGTCGCAATCCGAGTTTGATACGAAAACAAGGAGAAAAGGCCATGAAAATCAGGTCATATGAAAAAGTGCAAACCATAAAAGTTCTTCGTATTTTCTATATGAATAACTTTTTCTTTTACGATATTTTGATACGAGATCGTTTACTATCTCAAAAGTGGCCCGGAAGGTACAAGCAAGTTTTTAACCGAACAGTTACGCAAATTTCGGGTTTGTTTGTTCGAGTTGGACCCCAACTAGGGCCTTGGACGTGAATCCAACCCTCTGTTTTAAACAAAAAGGCCAGCCGTTCCTTATATACATGAGGGGTGACGGCCGATTGAACCAACACCAATCAAACAAATCAATCTACTACTTTTTTGTGTTCATCTATCTTTTATCCCTCTTCCTTTGTATCATGCTTCTCGTTCTTCCGCAGTTCTTCATACCAGAGGGCTACGAATCCACGAGGCTCTAGGGGCGGTCAGGCGACCTAGGGCAGCCCATAGCCGCCGCTACGCCCTGACGGGGTCCCTCCTGGGCGAGCGGGGTTCCGGGTCTTCAAAAGCGCCCGTCGGACTGTCTTGCGTACCTTGCTTCTGACGAGCCTCCCTCGGCGCGTGCTGCCACACATCGCGCTCGGCGTCGAGGGTACACTGTGACGTGTTCGTGTGCGAACACTAGCAAACATCGGATCCCTGTGCTTACCAGTGCCACGATTGATCAAAGCAAAAAGAGTCTCGAAGGTCGTAGCACCAAAAACAGGAAAAAGAGTCACCCGCGAAAAGACTCGGGGGCTCCATCAGCGACCAAGAGTATAGAAGAGGTCATCGAAGAAGAAGAACAGGAAATTGGAGAGGTCATGCTAATTGAACCTACATGGATGCAGCCGTATGTAGCATACATGACTAAAGGCGAGCTATCCGAAGATGTGATAGAAGCGTGGCGAATCATCCAAAGATCAAAAGCCTTCAGAATAATCAAAGGGGAGCTATATAAGAGAAGTATTTCGGGTGTTTTGCAGCGTTGCGTAACACCCAAAGAAGGAAAAATCATACTCAAAGATATACATGAAGGAGTTTGTGGTCACCATGCTAGTAGCTGAGCGGTTGCTGCCAAAGCATTCATGGCGGGATTTTACTGATTGACTGCAGTTCAAGATGCAAAAGATATCGTCAATACATGTGAAGCATGCCAACGGTTCACAACCCGCCACTGAGTTAAATCCTATACCTCTGGCTTGGCCTTTTGCTCAATGGGGACTCGATATGGTGGGAAAACTTCACAAATCAATGCCAGGAGGACACGTCTTTCTGCTAGTAGCAGTCGACAAATTTGCTAAATGGATTGAAGCAATTCCTGTCACCATCCAAGACAGAACTTTGGCTATGAATTTCATTAAATCCATAGTATTTCGGTTCGGTGTACCGAATAGCATCATTACAGACAATGGAACTAACTTCACTTCCAATGAGTTCAAGAAGTACTCCTAGGAGATGGGCATCAAAGTAAGTTACGCCTCGGTAGCTCATTGATACATTGCAAATGTATCTATAATTTTTGATGTTCCACTTTCTTGTGTTTTGCCAACACTTTGGAGTAATTTTCATATGATTTCTTGGACTAACCTATTAACAGGAGCTACAGTGTCAGCTGCCTTTTTTCTGCTGTTTTTGGTTCCAGGAAAGTCAGAAAATGAATATTCTCGGAATTGCACGGGACAAAAGCCAAAGTGTCTATTTTTCCGGAAGTCATCACATGCCAGAATACGAGACGGACAACGGCTGGGGGCCGGCCACACCACCTAGCCGCACGGCCAGGCCTGGCCCACGCCAGGGGCTGGTCTGGCCTACCCCAGCACCCCCTCGGCCTCTCCTTACGCCTATAAGATACCCTCGGGACGAAAACCCTAAGTACCCGATCAAAAATCCACGAAAGAGTCTGTAGCCACCGTCATCTCCATCCCTAGATCGGGAGGGATCTGAAGCTCTTCGCAGCACCCTGCCGGAGAGGGGAATTCACCCTAGAGGCCTTCTTCATCATCATGCAAGCCTCTGGTGTCATGCGTGAGTAGTTCATCTCTGGACTACGGATCCATGTAGTAGCTAGATGGCTGGATCTCCTCCTTTGTGCTTTCATGTTTAGATCTTGTGAGCTCCATTCATGATCAAGATCATCTATTTGTAATTCTGCATGTTGTGTTTGCGGGGATCCGATGGATATTGAGATGCTATTTCAGATTGATTATTGATTCTATCATGTCTTTCTTATTTGTGATCTTGCATGCTTTCCGTTGTTAGTAGCTATCTTGGCCAAGTAGATGCTAGCAACTCCAAGAGTTAGTATTTATGCTCGATAGTGGGTTCATGCCTCTGGTAATCTGGGGAAGTGACAGAAATCTCTAAGGTACTAGATGTGTTGTTGCTACTAGGGAGAAAACAACAATCCTTTGTTCATAGAACAATCGTATTGTTTACATTACACGCAATTCGTAAAGCAATAATCTGTTGCTTGCAACTTAATACTAGAGGGGTTTCGGATGATAACCTGAATGTGGATTATTAGTCATAGATGCAGTTAGATGGTGGTCTATGTATAATGTTGTAATGCCCAATCAAGTTCCAAAGGAGTCAAGATGATTAGTATATGCATGTATTGCTTTCTCGATGTTTGTCAATTGCCCCGCTGTAATTTGTTCACCCAGTATGTTATCTATCTTAAGGAGAACCACCTCTAGTAAACTATAGATCCCGGTCCTTTCTTTTACATACAATCTACAAACTGTTTACTGTTTTGTGTTTACTTTCTGCAAACTATTACTTCCTTCCATTCAATACGTTTAATCCTTTGTTTTCAGCAAAACCGGTGAGATTGACAACCTCATCGCAAGTTGGGGACAAACTTTTGTGGTTGTGTTGTGCAGGTCTCCATGTTGCTACTAGCTCCGGTAGTGCGCCCTGCCAAGGCTCAACTAGCAACACCTTTGGAGTGTTTCCTTGCTCCTACTGGTTCGATTAAACCTTGGTTTCATAACTGAGGGAAACTTGCTGCTGTGCTCATCATACCTTCCTCTTGGGGTTCCCCAACGAGCTCTACATCAACACTGAGCCATCACTCATCCGCAAACAAATGGACAAGTAGAAAAAAGGCAATGGACTAGTTACTGATGGACTCAAAAAAAGACTACTAGCACCACTTCATAGAGAAAAAGGAGCATGGGTTGATGAATTACCATATGTATTATGGAGTTTACGTACAACCCCAAATAATTCGACACAAGAGACACCTTTCTTTCTGGTCCACGGTGAAAAAGTCGTGCTTCCTGTTGAAGTGTCACATGAATCCCTAAGAGTAGCTGCATACAATGAAGAGGAATCAAGAGAAGCACTCGAAGATGATGTGGATGCACTTGATGAAGCTCGAGATGAAGCCTTACAAAGATCAACTATGTACTAGAAAAACTTGCGCAATTACCACAACCGACGATTGCGGCCTAGGTCCTTCATGGTAGGGGACCTAGTTCTTCGCCTCAAGCAAGATGGACACCGAAAGTTAGAATCGTCATGGGAAAGACCATACTTGTCACAGAAGTTATTTCCGGAGGAGCATATCGACTACAAGACAAGAATACATGAGTCAAATACTCCAATCCATGGAACGTAGCGCAACTATGAAGCTTTTACGCATAAGATTACTTGCAATACGATAAGATTTACGGTTCGTCTTCTTAAGCCATAATATCCAGCCCAACGGCTAGGCGCCATCCGCCAAAAATAATGTATCATCGGTTTTTCGCCTAGTGTATAAAAGATAAGTTTTTCATACCTTAAGTTCTTTATTGTTTATATCTGTTCAAAAGATCTATGTTTTACATCAAGCTAAGAGCAACTATGGACCTATGTCCAGATACAGGCATCCGAACATAGCCTCGGGGCTACTCCCATCGGGAGCGCTGGCGCGCACCCGATAGAAATCCACTTATGTATGATTAAAACAAAATGTTCATGATTGAAAATACCTATGAGTTTTACATCGGTGTATCCTCAAAATGGTATCCTCAAAAAGATTACTCCCATCCGGAGCCGGCATAAAGCATTAAAACTATATGATAAAAGTCAGAAAAATTGGCAGCTCATCAAGCCAACTGCCAAAAAACCAAAAATCTTGGATTGCGCTCAAACGCGACAAAAATCCGAATGCCATGTTCATAAACATGAAGGTAAGACCCCAGGATTCATCCTGTGTGGCCTGGTAATCGCACAAGAATGCGCTCTGCCAGTAAAATATATGTATCAACGATACGATGAAAAATCCCGATGGACGCGTTGGGTACCCGATAAAATGAAACTAAGATTCAGTATTGGATAAGACCTCAGCGGCCCGAACTGAATTACGCCAGTAATAAATTCCGAGTTCAGGCCTGGGGACTTGAATTTGATATAGGACAACCTTGTTTTTGCCCAGGAGCAATTAACTGATTCCCAATCCGTCGGAAGCATCAGACTCGTTGTACCAAATCCCTATAAAAAATAAAAATAAAAAATAAAAATAAAGGAAAAGAAGGAAAAGGAAACTTTGAGACTCAACCTGAAACTACGGTTGAAGTAGAGTCTCGGGGGTACTGACATAGGTACGATTACTCAGGTGCTTATAATTTGCTGCCCTATACTAGGAAAAAGGCTTATGGCCCATAAAGATTCTAGATGATAGCCCAAGGAAGCAACCGACGAAGACTTTGATTGTATTAGGAAAGAGACTATGAACCAATATTGTGTTGGTATTGTAATTGCGCGTATATAAAACATATCCGCATACAGCTTTGTGACCTAGCCTATTATATATAGGACGGGATAAGCCCAAGCGAGGATACCGAAATCTCCTAGGAAACTTGTAATAGTGCGATTTTCCCATATTCAGGTGACTTTGACTCCATTGTTTTCCTGACATCCGACAAAATCCGCAGCGTTCTCTTTTCCGCGAAACCCTAAGTCCTTCACTATGGACATTGCCAAGGTTACCCCTCGTCAGATGACTGGTCCTCCGTGTATCCTGACCCCACCTGTCAGCATGTAACGGTCGAGGTGACGTAACGTAACGCTCAAGGCAGGACCCGCCCAACACGGTTCCACCTATTAGCATGTAATGGTCAAGCCTTTGACCTGATGGCATCCCCCGTCTGAGCGCATGTCAGGGCTTCAGAATGGAGGGAGGGGAAAAGTAAGAAAAAAGTAAGCGGCCGGGAAAAACTAAGTACAACTAATGAACCAAGGGCACGAAAATAGAAATCCCTTAATTTTTTTTTTGGAAATGGGCGCATATATTACTTAAAGCAATGTTTACACCCAGCCTCTGCATAACTAGGATGCACACAGCCGTTCAACCATACACCAAAGGTCCAACGAAAAATATGAGAGTTACAAATCATAATAACAACGAGCACGTCGAGCTAATGTTGATCTATACGGAGATCACGCTGCCATCCATGTCGGGAGAAAATATCCCTCGTCGTGTCCTCCAGTCGTGTACACCCCTCCACAAATAAGTGGCGAATATCCATACGCTGTAGGGTAGTCCATGATCGGAGAATATCCGTAGCTCGACAGATAACCTGCAAAGAAGAAGACATAGTGTTATTCAAAATCTTGTCATTTCTACATAGCCAAAGCAACCAAATAATGGCAAGCGCTCCCACCCTAAACACAATCCCATATTTATCATGTATCCCGTATAACCAGTTACCAAAAACATTGGCAACCGATCGAGGGGGTGATAAACCCGAGGTCATTTGGATGATTGACCATATAGAGCGAACAAATTTGCATTGGAAGAATAGATATCGAATTGTCTCATTCTGATGACAAAAAACACATTGTGTACTTCCATGCCAATTCCTCTTAGCAAGATTGTCTCTTGTGAGAATTACCACTTTACGAAGATACCATGCAAATATTTTTGTTATAAGGGGTATTTTCATCTTCCAAATTTTACTATTATTATTGACTGGAATATCAGGTTGTATCAAAGCTCTATACATCGAATCCACAGAAAATTTACCACTCTCTAGTAAATTCCATTTGAACTCGTCCACACCCTCCGACAGTTAGTCTAGGGCCTATAAGACTTCTTCTGAAAGCCACATTAGGAGTATTAGTTTCCATTACCGTGGAAAGTGTATCCCCTTTGTGTGTAACAATCGAATAAAGAGCTGGATATTGTTCCCGAAGAGTAGATTTGCCAAGCCATTCATCTTCCCAGAAATGAATATGTGAACCATCCCTAATATTAAAAGTACCAAAATGAAAGAAGTGTTTTTTTAATGCCATTAGTCCCACCCAAAAATGTGAATCTCCAGGTTTCCAAACCATCCGAGACACAGCTTTGGAGCCAACATACTTCCTCCATAACATGGTTTACCAGACACCATCTTCAGTAAGTAGTTTAAACAACCATTTACTCAATAATGCGGTATTTTTGACTTACAAATCATGTATGCCTAGTCCACCATACTCTTTAGGTCGGCAAACCACATTCCATCTGGCCAGTCGATATTTATTTTTTTCACTATCCCCTTGCCAAAAGAATCTTGATCGGAAATAATCCACTTTCTTCAAGACCCCTTTCGGCAATTGGAAAAACGAGATCATATATAGTACCATATTGGTGAGTACTGAATTTATGAGAACAAGTCTTCCGCCAAGGGATAGCAACTTACCTTTCCAACTATTTAGATGTTTTTGTAGTCTTTCCTCAACGAGTTTCCATTCTACAATCGTGAGACGCCGATAATGGATCAGTATTCCTAGATAGTTGATAAGAAATTGCCCCAGACCACAGCCAAAAAGATCGGCATATAGTTGGGCATCGTTAATAGCCTCGCCAAAACAATACAAGTCACTTTTATGGAAATTAATTTTTAAACTGGAGAGTTGCTCAAATACTGATAGAATTAACTTCAGATTCCGAGCTTTCTCCAGATCATGTTCCATAAATATAATTGTATCGTCCGCGTATTGAAGGATAGAGAGACCTCCATCAACTAGATGGGGAACTAATCCTTCAACTTGGCCATCAGCCTTGGCTCTCTCGATAAGGATTGCCAACATATCTGCCACTATGTTAAATAGTATAGGCGATAGTGGATCCCCTTGCCTTAGTCCTTTTTTTGTTTGGAAGTATTTGCCAGTGTCATCATTGACATTAATAGCAACACTACCACCAGACACAAAACACTGTATGCCTCCAAAAAACCATTCATTCGGAGTGTTTGCTGGAGAAAAGACCAATTAACCTTGTCATAAGCCTTCTCCAACTCAATCTTGAACAATACCCCATTTAATTTCTTTGAGTGTAGTTCATGGAATGTTTCATGCAAGATTACTACACCGTCTAGGATGTTTCTTCCTTGCATAAAAGCAGTTTGAGATGGGCGTACAACATGATCAGCAACCGAATTTAATCTAATCGTAGCAACTTTTGTGAAGATCTTAAAGCTAACGTTAAGAAGGTAAATTGGATGATACTGCTGTATTCGTTCTGCATTATTAACCTTAGGCAATAAGATTATGTTGGCAAAATTAAGACTAAAAATTTCTAACTGACCAACATGTAAGAACTCAAAAAGATGCATTAGGTCCTCCTTAATGACTTCCCAGAATTTTTGGTAGAATTCCGCTGGAAAACCATCAGGTCCTGGTGCATTATTATGTTCCATTTGAAAAACCGATCTCTTGACCTCCTCCTCCGTATAGGGAGCGGTTAGAAAGTTGTTCTCCTCAATAGAAACTTGAGGAATATCAGATGTTTGGGACTCACCCAATGTGAACAAATTCTCAGGCTTTGCCCCAAACAGGGATTTGTAATAACCAGTAATGTAAGATTTTAGTTGCTCCTGACCCTCAATGGTACCTTCATCCTGAACAAGCGAGTGAATAAGTTTCTTTTTATGCTTGTCATTGGTAACAACATGAAAGTATCTTGTATTCGCATCTCCTTCAAGAATAAATTTCGCTTTAGAGCGTTGAGACTATTTAAGTTCCTCCTCACGGAGTAGTTTGGTGATGTCTGCATTCGATTCTGTTTTAATCGCAATCTCTTGTGCAGTCAACAACCTGACTTCAGCAGCATCTTCTAAATCGTTAATAATAGATATAAGGCGTAATTTCTCCGTCTTAGTATTCCAGCAGTATGTCTAGCCCAACCACGAAGGTACTTGCGCAAGGCACGTATTTTAGTATTCCATCGTTGTATCAGCGTCTGACCACTAACATGTTTCTCCCAAATAGCCTTTACTAAATCATAGAAACCATCACGATCCATCCATCCAAGTTCAAATTTGAAACTATGTTTGGTATTTCATGTTGGTGTTCCAACAAAGAGTAATAAAGGAGCATGATCTGACAAAGCCTCAATACGCTCTAGAGCGCGAATAGTTACCATAGGGAATTTATCTTCACATTCAGTATCCATAAGAACTCTATCCAGTTTTTCATATGTAGGCTCTGGAAGACTATTAGCCCAGGTGAATTGTCTTCCTAACATCGTAACCTCTCTCAGGTTTAAACTATCGATGACAGCATTAAACATGAAAGGCCAATGTTCGTCAAAACGACCCCGACTTTTCTCATGAGGGAATTGTAGCAAGTTAAAATCCCCCCTATAAGAATAGGGCACGGATTATCCTTAGCCAGATTAACCAAATCACGCAAAAAATCAGCCTTATAAACATCCTGGGCATCCCCATAAACAGCGACTAGAGACCATATGAAATCATCAGCTTTGTTACGAATATGGAGCTTAATAAAAAGTCACCATTCGAACTAGCTAAGACTTCCATAGTCTCATCTCTGACGCCCAATAGGATTCCCCCAGATCTACCTCGTAGTGGACGTGATACCCACATAAAGTCCACTCCACCAGAAAGGCGATTGAGTTGGGCTTGTGAGAAATCACGTCTCCTGGTCTCAGAAATACCCAAAAAATCCAACTTATAATCTCTCACACAATCGGCAAAAAACAAATGTTTAGCCAAGTTACAAAGACCTCTGCTATTTGAGAACATGCCATTCATTGAGAAACAATAGTAGATTTGGATACACGAGTCCTTTTGCGAGACTTCAGGTTTTTAGATTTTCGACCAGAAGCTGTAAGCTCATATAATGCACCCAGCCTAGTTCATCATAACCCACATCTGACACTTTACCAACTAAGTGAGAAAGGAGTTGACCATCTACTGTGGCATGCAACTCCTCCTCCTCTATTGATAAAGAATCAGGAACAACTCGGACCTTAGGAGTAACCGTTAGACGGTCAACCTCCATATGTCTCAGAACAGAACTAGAAAAATTAATTTCCTTTACAGATCTACCCATGTTAATACCAACATTGGCAAGCTTATCAACAATAACAGGGGTTGAAAAAGAAAGGAAAGATGGGGATGAATTAAATATACCATGAGAATCCAGATTCTTCTCCGCCTTCCTTCGCATGGCCTTGGCCAACGAATCCTCGTCCGTGATCGACGCCTCGAGTGCATCAGTACCATGTCGGGAATTCCTGCGCGCCGGCACGTCAACCACCAGAGGCATACGCAGACGGCCACATGCAGCCCCGCCTGGGCTACAAGGCGACGCGATAGGGAAGGGACCCAACCCCTCCTAGGCCAGGTCCCCCTCCAGTGCAGCCCCACCTAGGCGTCGACCTCTGGGCGCCCCGCCTGGGCCCCCGAGTACGACACCGCCGCCGCAGTAGGCCCCTTGGTCATGCCCACCAGCCCCGACCTCGGCGCCGCCACATGGACCTCTGCGATGGAGGTCGAATCCGTCGGCACAGAGCCAACACACAACCGATCAGCCAGCCCCTCCTGGGTCAGCCCATCGGTCACCACCTCAGCAAAAACCTCCACCAGCACCGGCTCCGTCCTAGGGATACATCGACCCAAAACGTTCGGTCTACACCTAGCCAGTGCGGCCAAAACAGAAGAAGATCCCTTGACCGACCGTAGAGCCTCTTGCAACTGGGCAGACGAAACACGCGGCGAACCAGCAGACAAACCACTCCCGCGCAGTGGGGAATCCAAAGGCAAAGCATCCAGGAGTTCCTTTCCACGCAGAGTCGAAGGAGCAGCATTAAAAGGACTAACCGTATAAACTGTCGAAGGAACCTGCCGCGTCGAAGATGAAGAAGAAATCCCTTGACTAGACAGATGTCCAGAAGACGTCATGTCCCCAGGAGGCGGAGCAACAGTATCTGAGGTGTCTATCACATCATCTCCATTGTTCCCCATGCCATCTCCCTCAGAGTCATCATTCGGCCTCTTCCACAAGAACGGTGAGAAATTTGGCTCAGGGACATACCCCGCAAGCTCCAACCTAAACCTCAGCTCATACCCCTTCAGCTTAACCATAGCATCAGACGTAAGATAAGAACCCAAAGCATCCTGGCTTCTAAACACCGTAATATCAAACATACCAACCAGAATGCGAACAACACCTCTCCTCCGCAAAGACAATAAATCCACGTCCAGAGGTGTACCCAAAAGAGATCCAACCTCCCACAAACCAAGAAAAGTGCGAAGGGAATGCGGTACCCCTTCCACATGCAGCCAAACTTGATGTAATTCACATTTGTGCGGAACTTCCTGGGTCTTGTAGACAGAAACAGCTAGCTGGGTCTTGACCAACGGCATAGAAAACTGACTTCCATCCACCCTATCCAAGTCCTCGAAAGATGGGAAGCTACCCAGAAAAGCATTGTCCCTGTGCCGCACAGCTTTCCACTTTCAGTTTGGTCTGACCTGACATCTTCGCGCAATCTGTAGCTGGACCACTTCCGCAGTGACCTCCTCACCTAAAATCTGGACCAAAACAATGGGGATCTGACTGGGCCCCATATCATCTCGAACCACACTGTCAGGGATCTGCGCAAACAACGTCTTATCATGGCCACACCCAACCATGTATGCAGTCGGTCGAGGTTGCTTAAGCACAGGGCAACGCAAGGTTGGGTGGGAAGCAACATCACAAATGTAGCAGTAGTGGACGATCTTACAGTCCTTGGTGGCATGGGAATCAGTGGCACACTTCCAACATCTGACAGCCTTCTTAGGCTTCTTTGGGACCACCACAGGACTCGGAATAGCCGAGGCCTCCAAACCCCCAGCCGGAGAAGCATACTGCAAGTGCTGAGGCAGCACCAAAGGCTGGTAAGGTTGCTGGACACCAGAACTAGGAATCTGCGAGAAACCACCATGCTGATGACCCATAAACTGTGATGGCGGAGCCGCAAAAGACCCATTACCAAACGACCCAGGCTGCAACAGTGGCTGATTAACCCCAGAAGGCTTCTTCTTCTTCCTCTTCGGTGCAGCGTTCACAGGTGTACTTCCACCCGCACCAAACTGCGGTCCCCCACCCGAGGGTGCTGTGTGGGGAGCCCCAAAATGTCCAGAGGTCGGAGCCACCCCCGGTGTGCCTCCAACGAATCCATGAGGCGGACCTCCAGCAAAAGCCACCGGAGTCGGGCCACGGTACGGTGCCTAGAGAGGTTGCATCAGCATATTCTGAGCAGCAGCAAAGTAAGCAGCCGGTGGGCGGAACTGAACCCCGGGCGGGAAAACCGGTGGTCCGGCATAGGGAGCCGTCAGTGCAGATGGTTGCCCTGCGAAGGCCGGAGACACCGCCGGCGCACCGACAGGCGACGGAGCAGGCCGAGGTGCGGCCAGCGCCGAAGGAGCCGCGGCAGAGGGACCCCGAGGCAGGGGCGCACCCACAGGTGGAGGCCGGGGCGTCGAGGCCGCGACCTGGGAACCCCTAGGGTTAAGCCCCGCCATGACAGCTGGCGGAGAAGTAAGGGCCGCCACGTACGACCGTCCTGTTGGAGAAGGCGTCCGCGCAGCCGAGAGGAACAGAGGGACGGTAGGCTGCGCAGTCCGAGGCGAAGGGGAGTCGGCAGTGCAGAGCAGGGGAGATCGATCAAAAGCGGTAGAACTTTGGCAGATAGTCCGCGTCCACGTCGCCCTAAACCGCCTCGCGGTCGCGAACCAGGAGAAAGATCGATCACAGTCCGTGCTCGAGTCGCCCCGCACCAACCAGTCCGTCCTGGCCCAGTTCGGCCTTGGCAGGCCCATGGCAGACGTCAGCCTCAGGGCACTATGGGGTCAGTTATGGTTGCAGGAAAATATTCAGTTTTGTTCCATTCTTCTTGTTTCCACTTGCATGTGCACACATACATGCTTTTTTAGTCCAAGCTTGGCGCTGCTTTGCTCTTGCCTCCATAGTGTGCGTACTCTACATCTGAAGCTTCTCTCCTCTCTTCCTGGTTTGGCCTACTGGAACATTTGCAGGGAGTAGCGTGTGCTTCTTCTGGACATCCTCCTGAGTCAACTAAAATGTCCTTGAAAAGCTTTGTATACTATGCCAAAACATTATCCTTCCTATCTAATAGTAACATTTTGCTGCATCTGAACTTTTGTGATTTGCATACTGATATTTTAATGTTTGTCTTAACCAAGCATCATTTGATGTTTTCAAATGATGTGAAGCTCATGATGTCATGGACCTAGAGGCTTATATATTCTCCATCATCACTGGAACTGTACATCGTGAAGCTTCTCATTTTAGGCGAGTACATGACTCCATGCCATATAGGTCTGTTTCTATTCGATGGTTCTTCTCTGTGACGGTTGAAAATATTGGATTTTTCATGTTGTTTTGCTTTATTTGGTGCAGTGTTATACAAACCAATTGACTGCTAACAGAAATACCAGCTGGGTGTTGCCATATCCAGATTCATCATTAAATTCTCAAAATAAACTTTGTGTTGTTGTTTCAAAGATAAAGATTACTGCTTCCAAGAAAAACCTACCTACCAGCTTTATTATACTTTAATTCGTTCCCTTAGATTAGAAATTCATTATTGACTTCTTAAAACCACTTTTTTATGTCGATGCAAAATATCATTTTGCTACTCCCTCCGATTCAAATTAGTTGACTTAGATTTGTCTAGATTCGGATGTATCTAGCTATATTTTAGTGTTAGATACGTTCGAATCTAGACAAAACAAAATCAATTAATTTGGATCGAAGGAAGTACCTACTTTTATGTAGATCTTCTATCACATTTCATAGTTCATTTGTCACAGTCTGTTGAAATAGAATCTTAGAGGGTGTCGTTCTTGCGAGTAGATATCATGGTAGTATCTTCTTGTAGTCCCTCAAGAAATCTGTTAAAGAATTTCTGATTCTGAAACCGAGGGAGTGTCACGAGCTTTTGTTCACCTCTTCCTCTTTTGTGTGAAATACTATGGTGATAAAATGGTTGGCTAATTTATACTTGAAGTCTTGAAAACGATGTAGATTGGTTCCTTTTTATTAACGGAAGTCAGTGGCTTATTTTTCATGCTTACAACTGCATATGCATACTAATTATTGAGAAAACCTATTAGAAAGTACCGACTACAAAACTGCATTTTGTGTATAAAAATGTAATATGTCCTCTGCACACTGAGCTTCCAATTCTATTTGTTTTCTCAAAACATACCTGAATGTCTTCATTGTGAACACTTCTTGCTGTATTATGAACTGAATGGTTTCTAAATATTCCATGTGGTGAAAGCATGCAACAAATGTCGCAGATTTTTCGTATGCTTGTATGCTTGTGATCTTGTGATACTAACCTCTGGATAATATACAGTGGCAGTATTCACAAGCGAGTTCCTCCATTAAATGACATCTCCTGGATTCTAGAGTCAATAACTTACAATCTCCCATAGGCACCTGGTTTGGGTAATATCAAGAATTAGGCGGAGGAGTCTTACAGTTAGTGACTTACCATACCACTCATAATGCTTTAGTTTTCATCTCTTTCTGAGCAAATTCTATACAATATTTCTAAGGAAGTACACGTGAGCCTGTTGATATTCATATTCTTCAATTGCCAAAGTGTACAAATAATAGATATGCTTAGCTTTGCACCTAAGTAGGTGGCTGGATCCATGGTTTCTTCCATGTTGCTGATAACTAACACCACAATTAATTTTTTGGTTCAGATTGGATGTGCAGCTTCCTCCGGTTCTCATGTGCTCTTTCTTTCTCTTCCATTCAAACTTCGCATGTTAACTGCCAAGTTTTGCCATAGCCGTAGACTACCAGCCGATGTGTGATTCTTCATTACAATTTCCCTTGATTAATTTGCAACCGAATCAGTGAAGTATTTAACCAGCAATGAGTATGCAGATGGTCTGTCAGATGCGTTAATCAGGCATTTCATTTCATGCCGCCTTAGTCCAACTAAATTGAAGGAAATTGGATTCTATATGTTTACCAACTACTCCTCTAAAAGTACGATTCTTCCAGGTATAAAGGGAACGGCATGTTGGCATGGTTCACATTTGGATGTCAGAGCAAAGCATTATAGAGAGATCGGAGGTGCGACTTTCTCAATCTAGCATTACACTTTCAATAGTTGTCTTTCGATGTAGTGCAATAGGTGTTTTTAGCCTATTTCTCCAGTTGTGTTCATACAGATATTTTTTTTCAAGATAGCAACATGGAAGTTTATATTTGAGTAGCATTTTCAGAAAATGAGATGTCGTGAGTACATATTAAATGCCATCTCCAACTTTTATGCATTTTTATAGTATAAGGCTCTTTTGATAAATGTGCATGGACAGGGAAAGTAAGGTAAACAGTGACACATTAAACTGTAACTATTAAGGGTGTATTTTTTTCCAGTGAGATTGAAAATAGAAATAGAATAATTCCATGTATTTCAGTTTTTTTAGTTTGACAGAGCATCATTGATAAAGTGATGACTAACAAGCAGTTATTAACCAAATTCTTTAACTTCAAAAGGTTGTGACGAAAATTCTTGTGCTAGAAAAATATAGCCGTGATTTTGGAGCCAATGATAAGGACAAGACACATGGGTTGAGAACTGAGATATATGACTTTAAACGTAACACATATTTACTTAGACGTGCTAGCTCTTCTCATGAAAAACATATTTTTAGCGGGCTTTAGTTCTTTCCATACCTGGCCAACGGGCCAGCCCACGGTACGACACGGTCCGCTAAGAAATTAGAGTGACTGCCACGGCACGGCCCACCTAGACACGTTAAGCACGTGCCGGCCCGTGGACTTCACCTTGAGGCCCAGACACGACACTTTAGCTAAACGGGCCTAACGACCGACCCGTTAAGGCATTTTCATTCTATTTTTTATTAAAATTAATATAAATAATAGAAATAATAGTATAAAATTGAAAAAAATAAAAGAAAACTCTTAACGGGCCGTGCCGTGCCGACACGTGGGCTTGGGGTAGAGGCCCAGGCACGGCCCCAGCCGGATCGCGGGCCAAGCACGGCCCGTTAAGCCACGTGTCGGGCTGGCCCATGGCGTGCCGAAGCCCACGTGCTGCGTGCCAGCCCGCGTTCAGCAAGCCCGTTGGCCAGGTATACTTCTTTCTACCCTTCTTTCTACCCGACATAAGCATAGTCCTCCTATGTCATGATCACTTTTTTTTCTACTTGTTTAGTTATGTAATATACCTTAATATATATCTTCTCATTTATATGGTTTCGCTATCTTACCTAGGTTTTAGCCGAGAGAGCTTATTTACGAACTTCGGTTTAGATGATCAGATGGACATATTTTCCTGGCAAAAGTGAGCTAATCGAAGTTGACCCTGAGTTCCTAAGGATGCTTCAAGCAAGCTGCCGAGAAGGAGTTTATAGCATAAAACTATCAGTTTACTACCTAAATTTATCATATCATACCACTTTATGTTTTCAAAACAAAAAACCACTGGATTTTGGTTCTTTTTTCCAATTCACCCTAAACTCCATTTGCTGGTGAATTGATGCGTTTTCTGGCAAGTTGACCCTACCAGGAAGCTAACGTGGCACCAGGTCCCACATGTCAGCCCAAATTAAAGAACCAAAATATCCTAAAAATAGAAAGTCATAAATAAAAATCTATAAAAAATTAAAAAAAACAAGCCAACGGCCCCAGCCCCAGCCCTGTCCCCGCCCCTGTGGAGGCGCCACCGCGCCATGGCCGAGGGCTGCCCTCCTCCCGGCCCTGTCCCCACTGACACGTCGCACCGGGCCTAGCGCTTGGCCGTCTGGCCCTCCTCCCCAGCTCCTTCCCTTCCGCCACGCACCGGCGATGAGGCACATCAGGCGACTTGGCTGGCGTGGACGGAGATGGCTCCGGGCGGCGCGCACCCTCACGAGCGGCGACGGTTCTCTACCTCGAGCAGGGCGGCGTGACGCCCACGACCCGCCCCTGCTATAGCCGCACGCCGCCCCCTACTCTACTCGCACTGCCGACGATGGGGAGCGGGAGCAACAGCTATGGGCCACCGTCAATAGCACCCACGGATTCTCAGACCGTCGACGGGGAGGGTATTCTCACCCGCATTTGTGCTCTTGCACCAGCGCCGTGCTCCGGCCGGCGAGCCTACAGGTGATGGGCGACGGCGGCACTCTGAAGGTGATGTGCGGCGGCGGCGTTCTGCAGGTGACTGGGGGAGGCGGCTCTCACCCGCGCGTGTGCTCCTGCCTCGGTGTCGTGCTCCGGCCGGTGAGCCTGCATGTGATGGGCGGCGGCGGCGCTCTGCAGGTGATGGGCGGCGGGGACTGGGGGAGGCGGTTAGACCGGCCCTCCCCTAATTCTGCGGCCGCATCCTCGCCGACTCCAGGGATGAGCGGTGGCGCCTCCACGGGAGGGGGGCGGGGAAGGGATTGTGGCATGTCGCTGTTTTTTTTTACTTTTTATAGATTTTTATTTATGACTTTCTATTTTTAGGATATTTTGATTCTTTAAATTGGCCTGACATGTGGGACCCGGTGCCACGTCAGCTTCCTGGTGGGGTCAACTTGCCAGAAAACGCATCAATTCGCCAGCAAACGGAGTTTAGGATGAATTGGAAAAAACGAACCAAAATCCGGTGTTTTTTTTCAAAAACGTAAAGTGGTATGATATGATAAATTTAGGTAGTAAACTGGTAGTTTTATGCTATGAACTCGCCAAGAAGGGTTCTCAGGGATCAGCAGAAGCAAAGAAGTCCCAAATCTTATGAAGCTATAAGGGTTCTGAGCCAAGTCCCAAATCTTATCAAGCTATAAGGGTTCTGAGCCTCAGTGGGGTATCTCATACGTCTTCAGCATGGAATGACTCTTGACGTCCAAAGCAACGGAGAAATCGGTTGGTTTTATATTATGTGGATTGCGCGTGTGTAGTTCAACTATAATCAAGGAAGGTATTATATAAATGGAGCCGTATTGTGCAATGTTGTTATATAAACATTGGGGGTGCCTCTCCATTTACAATTTTAGTGCACTAGATTGAAGATCTCATTATCTTTTGTTTCCTCGGTTACAGAGTGCTGAAAAAGGCCAAGAGAGAGGAACAGGAGCACATCAAGCACCATCGAGGAAACTTTTCAGTCCGCGCATGCCAGGAAGCCGCACAAGCCTCACATTGCCAAGATCATCGACTCGCTTCTCGGCTGAAAAAATGTCAACATCTTCGGATATAGTAGCGGAGCCTACACCAAGAGAACATGAAACAGTCCGCTTCAACCCCTCATCTGACAACTATGAGTGCCAGTGTTGATGCCCCAGGATGCAGAGTAGCTTAGTAGCTAGCGTTGACTCCCCGAGATGCGGAGTAGCTTAATAGTATGTATAACATGCCAGCTTCATCCTCTTCAACTTGACACAATACCACAGGAGAGCAACACTTGTAGTAACCATCAAATCGTGGAACATTTGTTACAAACACAGTGATCCGTGTGCTCAACTTATCTCAACACTTATAACAACACAAGACATCTCATGGCGACTTGCCTTTTTTTCTTTCTCGTGTGTGTTCTTGTGTTGCTATCCTTGGTGTTCGTGTGCCCACGTCAGTGGCTCAGTGCCCTTATCATGTTGCTCGGCTTGGTCCAATGCTTATCGGCCGACGCCACCATGGAGATGACGGGCAGAGGAAGAGGAGGCTGCTGCTATTTATTTTCTCCACTTTTCCTCTCTTGTGGCTTTCTTGTTCCGTCTCCGATGGCTAGCCTTTCTTCGCGTGGCAGCGGCCGTGTGCGTTGCAGTGGTGGTGGCCGTGATAGTCATCGAGTGCGTGGGCGTGGTGGTTCTATTGTTGTGGTGGTGGCCATGATGGTCGTACGGTGCGTGGGCGCGGTGGCTCTCTTGTTGGCTGCATTCGTCTGCCCTAGGGTTGCAGGCGGCAACTGATGTGGGGCGGATTGGTAGTCCAATTAGTATTATTTAGCTAGGGATGAGATGGAGAGGTGTAGCATAATTTATACTGTGGTTGGTGTTATGCGGGTTAAAGCAGGGTCCGTTTGTGCAACCCTAGTCTGCCCCCATCTCGCCTCAACAGCTCAATCGAGAGTCAAATCCGGGAGAGGAAAAATTCGCGGACGAGATGGCTAGAGCGATCGCGTACGTGGAGCAGCGCTGCAGGACGGTGGAGGAGAACATGCGCAAGATGGCGGAGTTGCGCCCGCACCACCGCTCCGCCTCCATCCAGGAGTCAGCCCCCAAGCCATCGCCGGTCAGATCCCCTACCCCCATTTCATCTCGCCGTCTCGATTTCGGCTGGTTTGTTTGTTCGTTTCCCTGACTCGCCTGGTTTCGGTCGGTATGGCTCGCAGACCAAGTCCGTTAAGCGGAAGCGGGTGTCGCGTGAGGCCGACGAGGACGCCCTGGTCTGGCGGTTCGACCACATCGCCGGCCTCCCGGAGAAGCCCAAGTAAGCCACATTTTAGTTAATTTTGTGTTCCAAAAATCTACTTACATCTCATTTTATGTGTGTTACCCGCTCATATCATTGGGCTTGAGACAGATTTAAGTGGCTCGAGACAAAAGTCGCTAAAAGATAAAGAAGATTCAAATAGATGTTTTATTGTAGATTATGAGACAAATGTGGCAAACACTTACTAGTGGGGCTAAGGTTGACAAAACTGTCAACATCGATGGGGCCCGGGTGACCCATGTCGGCCCACAAAGGTGGTACCCAATCTCCATTTCCCCCTGCCCAGTCCCCCAGTGAGCCCGCGTCCTCTCCCTCCCCTGACCTAGCTGCCACCCTCCCAACTGCTGTCTCCCACACCGCAGTGCCCCTTCTCCTACCCCGACCGCTGCCCCGATCCTACCGCGACGCTCTTAGGACGAAGTAGGGCTGCAGCCCCGCTGCCCCTCCCTAGGATGCTTCCCCGCGCCACCCTTTTGCTTCTCCTCCCCGCCGCCAGCCATCATTCCCGAGGCATCCACCGGCATAGGGGCAACATGGCGCTTACCGCCACCCTGACTACCAAGCTCGCCGCTCCCCTCCCCCACAGCATTACCAGGAACAGCGGCGGACCTCTCGCTCACTACCACTACAATAAATGTGTCAACTAGTGACCTTTTCTTAACGACCATGGATTTTTTGGTCGTAGAACTATGACCATTGTGAACCAAATGGTCGTAGACCATTTAGGAGGGTCCAAACCTTGAAAACAATGACCTTTTCTATTAGAAAGGTCATAACTTGATTACACCAATTGGTCATAATATTAACACCACTCGTCTATGACCTTCATTTTAGATGACTACGACCAATTTAAATGGTCGTTTGTGGTAATACATGAGTTGTTTAATGAGCAGACTACCAACTAACCAGTTTCACCTGTGTGTCATATCCACGTGGCAATTTTTGCCTACGTATTACATCCATGTGTCAATTTTCGTCTATATGTCATGTCCAGGTCAGTATGATATACGGGACCCATGTATCCATGCTAACCAGGAAGAACATTCAGACTGACACCTAGGCTCCACGCAGGACCCATGCAGCCCCGCTCGTCGGGATTTAATCCAAAAAGTTGAGGCAGCGGGCCACGGGACTCGAACCCGCGCCCTCGACCTCGTCCCTCCCTTCCTTCCTCTCGATTCTAACCACTACGCCGTTGAACGGTTCGTGAAACAAAAGCACACAGGATGTATAATTGGAGGTTACTTGGTCGGCTGGTGGGCTTAGGCCTGGTGGGCTTAGGCCTTAAGCGTAGGTGGCCTTCGACCTTTTTTTTGAGATAGGCAGCCTCCGACCTGATGCTCTTTGGATTATACTAGCACGCACGGCTTGCTGGGCTGGGCCGGCTGGCTAGCGGGCTACCCCTTTTTTTCTCTTTATATTTTTCTAAATTTTTTGTATCTATTTAATCATAACTCCAAATTGAGTCAAATAAAATTCAGAAAACTTATAAAATTCTATAGAGTATTTTTAGTAAATTATGGGACACTTTTACTTTCCAGGGAAAATATAATGACATATTTTTCATATAAAACCTTAATAGGTGTAAATAGAGATTTTTGAATCATGGTTTTGACAATTGGATTTGAAATTGAAAATTTTCATTGAGCTTTATTAATATTTCAGTGGATCTCTGATAAAATAACATATTGTGAACCTAAAATTATTTTTTCAAAAAATCAGGAGCAGTAGATCTTGTACCTGTAGTTTAAATCGGACCCACTTCCTACCGATCCGGCAGACATTTGTCTTTTCGAGAGGGATGGACGGAAAGATTTTTAGATCTTGTACCTGTAGTTCAAATCGGACCCACTTCATGCTGATTCGGCAGACATTTGTCTTTTTCGCGAGGGGTGGACGGAAAGATTTTTAGATACCCAAGTTGGTACATTGTCTAACTAATCTGGTATATTATTTTTGAAAAATATGATTGTACCATTTTAAAATTTTATTTGGTGGTTGCTTCACAAAATGCCCCGTTTTTGGCATCTCGAAAATAGAAAATGCATGGTCTGTGCGACAAAAAGAAAAACTTCCTCCTGCAACATTGTTCTCCATCACAAGATGCACATGTGCACAATATGTGCATATTATTACAAACTATGCCGCGATTCTAGCCATAACATTGATTGTTTGACCTGAAAGCGATGAAACCTCGAACATGATAGGTCATTTCTGTGAAGGTTTTTTCGAGATGCAATCGATATACCAATTTTGGTATTTTTCCTTGTAACTATGTCACATAATGTGACACCATGCTAAGGATTTACCTTGTTTGGACCCTTTTTATTCTTGTGCCCGTTTCAAACTATGGTCAAAATGGCAAGCATGAAGATTTTTAGCTAGGAGCTGAGTCTCGCTAATATTTCAGTGGATCTCTGATAAAATAGCATATTGTGAACCTAAAAATGATTTTTTTTTTAAATCAGGAGCATTAGATCTTGTGTCTGTATTTCAAATCGGACCCACTTCCTACCGATTCGGCAGACATTTGTCTTTCGCGAGGGGTGGACAGAAAGATTTTTAGATACCCAAGTTGGTACATTGTCCAACTAATGTGGTATATTATTTTTGAAAAATATGATTGTACCATTTTAAAACTTTTATTTGGTGGTTGCTTCACAAAATGTCCCGTTTTTGGCATTCCGAAAATGAAAAAAGGAGCCATCCAATCAGAAAAGAGAACCAGCTAACCACGGATCAGTCCATCAAAGCCGCTCTACCATTGAGATGGCCTCCATCCAACGCTCCAAAGTGACCGGGCCAGTTTCTCCCGCCTCCCCACTTGGACGTGAATTGATGAAAACGCCCTACAATTTCTAGTCTTTGCACCACAAATGTGTAGGGGTAGTTTGGTAAAAGCCCCATGACAGCCATTCAGTCGTCCAGATCGCCCCCCAAACCCTAACCTCTCATGCGCGAGACACCACCGCCCTCTCCAGATCTCCATCCCGTCGCCCCGACCTCATTCCCAGATCGTCTCTCCCTGTCGCCCCCGGCCTCGTTCTCCATCTCCAGATCGTCTCTCCTCGACCCCGTCGCCTCCCACTAGATATCCATCTCCACCACCAGAGATAGTCCTCTCCCTCCATTCCCCACCGCCAGCCAGTCACCCCCGACCTTGTTCTCCTTCCTCGACGATGGCGGCTCAGCGCGTCGAGCATCTCCTCCTCGGCCAAGATCGCCGCCTCGCCTCCTCGTGTGTGGCCAACGGGGCACATGGGGGCGGAGGTAGAATCACGGTCGCGGGCAGGGCAGCGTTGTACACGTCCGTGGTGTACGTCACCTCGTTCAGGCCAAGTGTTAGGCGCTCGTCTAGAGCGTCAGAGCATCACGAGGATGCTGGATCCGGCCCCTCTCCCGCCGCCCCTTCCCTCTCTATTTCCCTTCTCCCCCTCTCCACCTCTCTATTGGTTTCTATCTCTCACTCTCTCTTTCTCTCTGCAGGCACCACCGAGAACCATCTACGAGGAAACAATGCATTCATGAGATCCGGTGAGGAGCCAATGACGCGTTCATGAGATCCGATGAGGAACCGATGCGCTCGATCCCCACCTCGCTCTCCCTCACCCTAGACGCTGACCTCCACGACTTCTCCCGCCTCCCTGACAAGATCCTCGTCGATCTCTTCAGAGTACATGCTCCCTAAGACTTCCCCTTCCTACTTAGTTCTGGTTACTTCCAACTGAAGTGCAGAATCATTGTGAATGATGTACTCGAGTGCCTCCATCATATCGTAAATAGTAGAAGACAATAGATTACAGTTTGAATATAACTTGTACAAGTTTGGATTTAGTCATTTTTGTAGACGAATTTGATATCTACTATAGCACATCATTTTAGTTTGTCAATAGTGTTCAGTTGTACCTTGCATTGAAATGGTAGTATTCCACGACATATGCATACAAATAGTTTCAGAAAAAACAGGTTAACAACCAAGTTTCTATTGTTGCTAACATGTTAGCTAGTATGTCGTGATTTTATTCTTGTTTGAGACAGTAATGTGCTCCACTAGTTACATCATGATTATGTATCAATGTGACCCTGAAATCTTCTGTACTTAAGTGCTTGTGTTTTTGTCTAAAATGAATGGATGCAGCATCTATTCTTTCTACTCTTGGTACATAATGGAGTATGTATCATGCCTATTTTGGTAGCTGGGTAAATATGCGCGCTCTAAAGGCCCAAGTTGCCGGTTAGGAAGTTACCATTAGTGAACTGGTGCTGAATAGTCACATATTCTTATTTAGTTTGCTTCAGTTTGCTTATCTATCATGTAGCTATGTGTTTGGAGATGCTGCTCAAATAATTTTGGTCATCCAACATATTGCTTATATCATCTGTAACTGTATATATATGCAATGGTCACCGGATCTGTTCCATCCTAGGTGTCTGAGCTGCTGCTGCCTGGGAGACCACGTGTCTGAGCTGATGCAGCCCACCACTTCCCTGAGCTTCTTCTACTTCTTCTGCACCACTCCAAGCTGCTACTGCCCGTGATGTCTATCTTCTCACCCATTCATGTATTTCGGCTAAAGTTTATATATTTTTACTGTACTGGTGTAATATAGACTAGCAGTACCATGCAGTGAATTGTGTACTACTAGTGCATTATAGTATAGACTAGCAGTACCATGTAAGTGTTTGGTTATACATAGTTTGGTTACTACCTTAATGTTGCACCGCTACATCTCTATTGATTGATCATTATCTATGCTCTGTTAGCTAGCAGTCTAGCAGCGCATGAATATGCCTATGTATGTTGCTAGTACAAAAGAGCTTCAAGCTTGAACAGTAGATGCATTATAGGGGTGTTATGTTTCTGATATGGTGCTTCTTTGTTTGGGTTGCTATTCTGTAGAGTTATATGTACTAGCTTGTGATCATAGAATGTAACACGTGATCACAAATTAATTTCTGGTATACCATGTGTATTTCTATTGTATGAGTGATCACCATGTATTTTAAACCTGTTGTAGCTTGGTAGTATTTTTGCACTGATCTTATAAAAGTTTAAACGACTATAGGCATCCATGGTGGCACATTTTGCACTTCTAGATGTACTGTTTTGTAGTTCCCAAGGGAAGGTGTATGTCCTGATTGGTTACCTCAATTCTTATGGTCTGGACTACCTTTTTTGTTGCTAGATGTACTTTTTTTGCTGCTAGATGTACTATTTCGAGCAAGTTGTGCCTACTAATATACTTCTATGTTTTGTGTCCAGTAGTTGTGGTGCAAGTGTGATTTTTTTATTTTTATTACTCCTACAGACTGTAAGTGTGATTTCCTATTTTTATTACTCCTCCAGCTACATCCTCTACCACGTTGTGCCCGACGCCGGGAGCTGTAGGCACTGGCTATTATGTGGATGAGCACGGCGAGCTATGGCGCGTCACGGAGAGGCGGCAGCAGCTCTGATGCCCCTTGGCTGGGATCACGAGCGAGTTAACTGTGATGAGCCACTCTAACATCACCAGGATTTTTTGTAAATTTTAATTGTATAGGACACGTGACATACTTTTTAGGATGAATCTAGTATTTTGATTGCCGAGTACATGATGACATGGCTGTAATCTATCTTGTTTCGTCCTATTTGAAATATTATGATTTTATTGGATCTGTTTGAATGAAATTAATGGTTATTGCACAAATGAAAACCGATGTGTGACATGTGTAGGATTTATACCTGACATGTGAGGCCAGTAATGAAACTGATACTGATGGGTAGGACCCATCTGACATGTGAGACCTACTGATGTAAAATTGAAAAAATAGAAATATTGGGCCGAAGCAAACGCCAGAAATTAAATATATATGAGCTTAAGTTTTGGGTTTGGCTCTTGAAATAACTCGACAGTAAAAGGTAAGCTTAGAAGCTAAAAGGCTAGAATTGTTGGACCTGACCCATGTAAAGCACCGAACTGGACTGGGCTGAATTTGCTGCCACGTCAGATTTCACATTGGATTGGCTTACGTGGACATGCCAGAATGCCATGACCAAACTTTTGGTCGTAAACACTATGAACATCTATTTTGGTCATAATAGTCCATGGCCAATTGAAAAAAGGTCGTTAGCTGTCTATAGTGACCCTCGTTATGTGGCCTACTACTTTTGGTCATAGAAAGGTCATAGATGGATACTATGACCTTTCTATGACCAATATTTGGGATCACTAGTTAGCACATTTCTTGTAGTGTACCACGGACCATCCGCTGTGCGGAGCATGCCCCTGCCCGACACTCCCCTGTGCGCCAACACTCCCCACAGGCCAACCGGCAGGAGTCAAGGCCTAGGATGCAACCCCTGGAGGCGTGGGCCCTTTTGGAGTATTTCTCGATATCGACCATGCCCTATAAGTAGAAACATAAAGTGTGATGCCATGATAATATTACAAAGATTCAATAGGCTAGGAAGTTTTGAACTATTTTTCGATATGTTATTGTTCTTGATGTGCAGTGCCATTCACCCAATTCATTTTTGTGGACCGAGTTTGGTTGTACTTCCAGATATTTCAACTGCTTAGTTATGCTTCTTGAGCATCGACTTTTGTGGATTCAGTCTGGCTAACTCTAGAGATTTTGACATATTTAGTTGTGCTTCTTGAGCAACATTGGTGTGGTTCCAAGATTATTTTCTTGTTATCACTTCAACGCAGGTGAAAATTTGATGCATATTATATAGATTATATATTGCAGTAGAAATGTATTGCAAATGTTTATTTTATTGTTTATGATTTTTTTAGGTACTTAAATATTGTAAATGTATACCATGTGATTTTGCTGATATCAATGTAGTTGGAATAATTTTTGGGTATTAATCAACTATTAAATTGTGTTACAGGATAACAATACATGCGAGACATGAGATAACCGACTTTTGTACTATGATTTTCTTGAGATAATTTTAGTTTTAATATGTCGGATGAAATCTCATGTTCTATGGTTATTATTGTGGCTCATACACTCACTTCCTTAGAGAAATAAACCCAACTATTTATGTACTTGATTTTGTGTTTATGTTTTTAGGTTTTGTTCCATGATCAATGAGATCGGATTTAGGAGCTTCCAACTATCTGAAGCAATTTCAGATGTAAAGGTAAGGCCAAAATGTTATACCAACTTAGTAAACTCAAAAGTAGGCTCACACATTAGGTCACGAGGAGAACTAAGAGAACTAGCAAATATGTAATGTTTATTTCTCTTTCTGTTGTATTTTTTTGGTTCAGGATATAAATTTTTGCATGATGTCCAAGTTTGAAATGAATGGCAAGATAGAAGGTTCAGTAGCACCACACCTAGATTTGAGTAGTCCATGGAAAACCAAACATAGCTATCATGTTGTATGTAATTCTGAATCTACTAAAATAGGTGTCCAAGTATATGGGTATGTACTGTAGTATACATATGTATTTGGTCGTGTATTAGAGAAAATGGCACATGTAGAGGTATGATAAAGTTGGCATTTTCCAACCGGTGAAAGTTGGAGTGGCATGGATCCAATTAACCCTTATAATAAAGAATGCTTCTAGGGATTATGATACTTAACGAGATGGCTCGATGCATTAGTTTAGACCCTGATATTTAATGAGATACTTATATGCATTAGGTTAGACCCTGAAATATTTTCTTTGGTTCACTGATCTTCATGCCTTTCAAATATTGCACAAAGTATATCATGCATAGTTAATGAGATTTCAGTCTTGCAAAGAGGATGACTCAGTCTTGCAAAGAGGATAACTGAGTTGTATGAATTCATGAAGTCAAGTCTATTTCTCGAATGCAAGTGCACTATATGTGAATCGAAAAATATACATTTGTTGGAATATTCTGTTTTCTTCTTTACCTTCATCTAAGAAATAATTAATAATATGCTTTGGTTTTTTTCAATTAAACTAATTGGTTAACCTAAGGTCACCTGTTTTGCGGTTCTTTTGTGCTTAAAAACCGACGAGGACAACTCAAACTTTTTATTTCGTTTATTTTTTATTTATACTTTCTTTATATTTAGTTTTATCATGCGCACCTGCTACAACTCATGCAAGTCCCGCAATAAGTAACACGTTCGCTTTTCTTCATTTTTTGGGCACATGCGGCCCATTCCTAATCTTCTAGCGAGAAATAAAATAAAATAAAATAAATATTATACGATGCAGTCCACGGCCTCTTAACGACAGACTCAGATACAGGCGCGGCGCCGGGCCCAACGATGGCTAGTTTCACTCAAACATTGTCAACAACGACAGTTCGGTGTTAGAGGTACAGCTCAAGAAAAGAAAAAAACTGTACTCCACAACAATAAGATGGCTCGCTCACTTTTTGCATACAAAAACTAGCCTACACTTGCAGCTATGCCAACAGCGGAGACATATCCCTACTCTAATGTTAAGTTCAAGAGAATACCCTCCTGAGAGCCGACACCGACACCTTCGGTATCTAAGTTCTCAAAGTAAACCCAACTGAAACAGTGCGTTAAACCAACAAATTAATCAATCAAGCATCTGCAAAACTGAAAGAGTGTTTTTGCAAGTACGCAGTTTCTTTCTGATCACCACATGGCAGCAAAATAGCCAGAAAATGGGAACAGAGTACACACTGTCCTCCAAGAGTACTTTTACTTTTTCATTCGTGGCAATGAAATGTTAGCAAGGGACTACACACAAGTTTAGAAGAAGAAAACTGTACTTCACAACAGTAAGATGGCTACTTCATTTTTGCACACAGATATTATATTAGCCTACACATGCAGCTACGTCTCAACAGCGGAGACATATGGCCAGTCTAATGCTATGTCCCTTTTGAGCCCTGACCGGTTAAGCTACCGTCCTAGAACTGACCAAGCAACCAGAGAAATGTTTTTCTGTTATATGAGGTATGATGAATCCACAATCATACCCTGAATCCGATGCCTCTTGCAACCCTACAAGTCAAAACGCATAAACCTGCATATTCAACCGAAAATCTGGATCTTTCTACGGAGAATCCTTGTGAAACCGATCCTGCTAGGGTCAAAATGCTATCTCTAGGAGAATCCTGTTCCACTATCTTAACCAGATGAACGCTCATGCCTCACACAAACAAGATCATCTAGCGTGTTACCATCCATTTTGTATAGAGATACGCCGCCCATCTGGACATGGTGTTCCTGAGCCTCGCTTCTCAGGCTCTCAAGTGGGAGCAACTCCCATTTGCTGTAGTTTGAATTCCTCCGTGTTTCACTCATATCTGGAGTTCCTGATACTGGCCCGTAATCTGGGTCAACTGCTCCCCATACCTTGCAATTGCTGAATGGCCCCAATTCATCTGCTTCACCTGTTTCATGCTTTTTCAAACGAAAAGCTGCAGCATGCGCTCTTCTGACCTCTTCTTTGCTTGGCACAGCCGACCAATCTTCCACCTTTTGTGCTCTCATTGGGGAATGAATCCGAATTACCTGCATACAGGTAATTAGATTGGGGACATGAAAACTTCATTTGCACAAGTCAGAACGAGAATATTGCTGAGACTTACTCCAAGGCACTCCAGAAGTTGATAATAAGCTCGGCCTTGCAGTGGGTTGTGTCCTTTCCTAGGGGATGAGAAGTACCTAGTCCTGAAATAATCAAGTGGGAACAAGACATACTTATACAAAAGTGCAGACAGAAATAATGTATGGAAATCTACAGGTACTAGTCCCAAGCATGAACTCACCATTCCGTGTAGCCAGGATCAACTGTAAAACCGTAAATGTCGACAATATCACACATGGAAAGGGCCAATTCTACGGACTTCATACCAGTTCCTTTAGCACCTCTTCTTAGGACTATACCTTGAAAAAGGTAGACGGGATTCGGAAGTTCCTGGCAAGTAAAAGCAGTTGTCTGGTGTTGAATATAAATTATTCTGGTCTTCCACAAATCATAACTAACTATCAACATTATACAAAAATGAAATTTGTTCCGTAATTTTTCACCACTTCACCTCAAGAGGACAGGAATTAACAAACAATAACACATGCTCAGCTCAACAGATTTACCTTGATCACTGCATTTATTTCTTTATGCGTCAAACTTTTTATAATAAGTGCCTCATCAGCTGCAAGGATAAGTGGGAAAGTTAGATCATGATTCAAAGATGTGAAATGTTAATTATTCTCACAGCTCAACAAGAACAGTTGTCAAATCTGGAAACAAGAATAGGGGCACTGTTTTGTGGTTTCTCACAGTTTCAGCAATATCATAATAACTAATGAATACCCCATCTTATATTTTTCGTGAAGTAAATTAAAGCCTTATTACGACTAGAGTCAACTGGAGGAATCAGGATTAAAGCATTTACATGAGCCCTTCAGTATTGGTGCCATATTTCGAGCAGCACCCCTGACAACCAGTCGGAAGTCCCTTTTCAACCCAACATATTTTGCATACTTCTGCAGATGAACAAAACAAGGGTGACATTAAGGAAAGTGTTAATGTGCTTCAGTTCTAGAAGAAACATAAATTTCAGTTGGCAAGATAGAAGTATACAATTAGTCCATATGACACTTCAACCACACAAAGCTAATGACGATGGCAAGGGGCAGGGATGAGAAATAAGAACAGTAAATCGATTCATAGCACAGTATAAAGGAGGAGATTGTGGGGTCAACAAGTCAAGCACAAAGTCATTACCTTGTTAACAGGTGCCTCATTGTCCCGGAACACAGCATCATGCGCGTCAATTTCTCGTCCAAACTCTGTTTTTAATAGATCTCCTGAGTTGCCAACAACTGCACATGTCGCAAACTGGCGTGGATGGAAAGGGGGTTTAGCAGGCAACAAAATACTAAGAAGCTCTTCGCACAGAGTACGATTGTAGCATTTGTCAGCACCACTGCATATTAAGAAACAACACAATTACCAGCAAGATTGACGTCAATGCATAAGAGCAATGCAACTAATCTTAAACTTACAGCTGGGCTATCCTTTTAGCTGCATAATCCATCCATCCATCAGGCCGCACATCTAAGTACTCCCTCGTCAGCACAGTCGTCATATTGCGGTACTGACATCATATTAGCATCATTACATGTGGATATACGCTAATAGATATATATTATTTCAGAAAACATGTGCTGACCTGTTCCCACAAAAGGATGATTTTACAGACATCGTATCCGTACTCTAGTTTTTCAAAAACCTTGAACTGGGCATTATACTGCACGAAATCAAATGAAATGCCATCATTAGTGAACCCTGGTTGAATGATACCCAATGAAGAATGGCAGTAATGCATATAAACATGAATGAATATGAACCCAGGTGCTGTTGGTTCCTTGAGGAAATTTAAGGACTAGGTTGCAGTGATCAACGATATCTGCTGTGAGGCCAAGTCCCCTGCTTGCCTACATAAAGATCAGATTTCAGAAGCAGGGCTAAAATAGGAGCAAACATTAGAAAGTAAAAAAAAAAAATGACAGCATCCCTATTGCCAATCTGGGGAAGTGTTGCGATGTTCATTTCTTGAGTTCAAACTGAACTTAACATAGTTGTATATGATGGTCATTTTTCCTCTCTAGCACAGATGTCGATAATTCGCGTATTACTTGATTGCACGTTATCCTACAGATGGCATTGCCTTCTCCATCAACATCACAAAATTCAAGCGAGCACGCAAGAACAAAACCATAGCACATCGCAGAGCTGGGGCATGTTTCAGAAGCAAGGCTAAAATAGGAGAATAATGTACTTAGTGAGCCGGGACGTACAACGCATTGCTGGATGCGGGACTGGAATCCCGATAGCGTGCGGACCTCATCGGAGTCGAGATCCAGCCTGCTCGCCACCCCTGCAAGGAGACCAACCATCAGAGTTAGGAGGGTGTGTGTGTGTGTGTGGGGGGGGGGGGGGCTGGGAGTGAGCGCACTCGGGGAGGTGGAGGAGGACTGGATGGAGAGGACAGCGAGGCAGAAGGCGAGGGCCAGCCACAGCAGCGCCACCACCGTCGGCCGCCGCGGCGACGGCTGCTGCGCCGACGACGACGCCCTCGTCATCGGCGCCGGCGGGAGCGGCAGATCGGAGGTGGGGTGGGGATGCGATGCTTCTTCTGCCGCCTGGCTTCACTAGCGGGGCTGCGAAGGGCAAAAGGGCGGGGAGGGTTGTCACTGTAAAATGGGGGATCTGCGGGAGAAACAAAACCTTCGACAGTGATTCTCCTCGGTGATGATTGTCGTTTGAAATAAGTAGTACTAGTACTTTTTTTTTAATGAGTACTAGTACATTTTTGGTTCTCAATATGACCGTCGAAGCCTACCTTGCCTTTCTTTTTTCAGGGAAAAATAGTTCTTTATTAAGCAGTAGGGATTACATTTGCTTCAAGTTCGATCTCCTGCAAGACAACATCAGGAGCTGAACCCAACCAAAACATAGTACGGTGCTCTGTTCTCGCCCAATTGGTAAAACAATCTTACCCTAACCTGCCCACGATCTACTTTAATAAACTTGCAAACTCTAGAACTCGCTAAAGATTTAATCTCTGAGACAATGTATGTCTAGGGGGGGGGGGGGGGGGGGGGGGGGGGGGCGATCCTGCGAACACTCACTGACCACCGAAATCAATTGAGAGTAGTCCGAATCGATAACAATCAAAGCTGGCTTTGGTGGATAGCAAATTCCAGACCCTCGCGGCACGCCCATAGCTCAACTTCGGAAGCACCATCGCGAGCATCAAGAAATCTACATGCGGAGAAAATAACTGCACCTTAATTGTCTCTCAAAATCATCCAGTACCAATAGTGCCATCATCTTGCTTAAAGGAGCCATCGATCGTGATTTTTAGCCAACTGGCCTGAGGTTTAACCCACGGTATATCAGGAGGTTTGCATCTTTGTTCAACGGATCGTGCCGAAGAACCGGCACCCAACATTGGTTGTTTCCCTTTCAAAATTTGTTCAGTAGGTAGGAGTATCTTGTACGTCCTTTAGCAACTTCAAATATTCGAGAAAACGTTTAGAGCCCTCCACTGACGATAGCGATTTTGCACGAGTAATTTTGTTCCTTGTATACATGCACGCCAGGACACAAGAAGAAACTTGTCTGTCACCTCATCCGGTATATCCATTAGGATCGACCTAAAGCCCAGCAGCAGGGGCTTCATTAGTGTATCATCAGGAGGTAATAACCACAAACGTCTCATCTCTCCCCAAAGCTGCTTTGCATGGGGACATTTATATATCGCATGCAATATGTCTTCACATTCAGTGTGGTAGATTTGGCACAAACCAGAAACCCTCATATTCCTCAATTTATTATCCTCCGTAGCTAATGTATTGGAAGTTGCCCGCCAAGCAAAGTTCTTCACCTTGGGTGACACGGATGAGTTCCAAATTTTAGACCAACATGGATTTTGCCCAGAAGGCCATGTCGTAGTATCTCCAAAGGAACATTGTTCATGCAATTCATAGAAGGCAAGCTTATATGCCGACCCTATTGAGAAAATCCATGTCCGCTTAGGTTGCCTCTAACTAGAAGTTTTGATCCTGAGAATTGCATCAGCATCAATCGGTAAGAAGGTATCACGGACAAGCTCTTGTCGGAGATTTGTCCCGCGAAGGAACTAGGATCCAACGATCCCTTGGTTCAAGAGGAGGTTGAACACGCGGTTCCAAGAAAACTCGGCGATGACAGCGGCGGCGGAGCAAGCACACGACAGAGAGGTGACATGGGTTTCTTTACCCAGGTTCCGGACCCTCGTGAGCAGGTAAAGCCCCAACTCCTGCTTTGTTGTATTGCTTGCGTACCTCGCGAGGGTACAATGGAGAATGAAAGTCTAGGGTTTAGATCTCAAGGATCGATCCCCTCTAAGGTAGGAGAAGGGCTCCTTATATAGGGCGGCGTCAGGTCTCTTCCCCCATCTATGAGCGGGAAGGGCTACCACATTCCCGCCCAAGGACTCTAATCCACTTTGTCTTCATGTGACCGTCAGCCAGCTGCAGCGCCAGAGTGGTGGATAGTCACCCTTCTGCTTTGCGTCGTCACCCTGGTCTTCTTGCACTGAAACGACTGTGTCAGGCGCTACATCCACCTTGCGTCACTCCCTTACGCCTTTGTACGGGGGAAACAGGGTGTGCTTTGCTTTCCCGGGGTAGACCGGTCGCCGCTTGGACCGACCGTTGGTGCGTCCTCTTGTAGGGCACGCTCGGGACCGAGGATGTTCCCCCTCCCGAGGCCTCGTTGGGAGGCTTCCGTCCCGTATCGAGACCAGTTTGGATGCCAGCTGAGGCTCTGGGCTTCGTTCCTCCTCTCGAGGCTCACGCTCCTCGCGAGCTCTCGAGAGGATGCATCTGGTGGGCCTGGCGACTTGGCGGGACAGGGTACCCTCGGTGCCAATAGTCCAACTGTAGCCCCCGATCACTTGGCTTGCATGCGTCTAAGGAAGGGACAAGGAAGTCAAGGGATCAACTAGCGTTGGGCCCATGGGTGGTCATGTCACAGCACGATCCTCAAAGACGTCGTCCGCAGCTTCCACGCGCCCACGCTGGGCGTGGCGCATATCCGATGCTAGAACCGCCGCTTCCGCTGCTTGGCCTCGGGGGCTGCATCGCCCATAAAAACCCCAAACCAGGTGGACTTGCCAAGCTTCATCTTCTTTCGCCGCCATCCTGCCCACGTCTTTGCTCTCATGCCACTTCTTATGCTCCAGTAACACTCGTGATGGCACTCAAGAGAGCGCGTGCCACCTCTGCCGCGTCGAGCTTCCCGCCATCGATCGTGGGGCCTTGCCGCCGGTGACGATCCTCAACGAGGAGGGGGGTTTCTTGTCGATTTCCGTTCTCGGAATGGCGTCAGAGTTCCGCCACAACTAGGTCCTGGTGGACGCCAGCCGGTCCTGGCCGTAGCTTCGTGCTCCCGTGGGGGCAGCGGTGGAGAATCCAGACTGGGCCCGCAAGGCGCTCGCCTGCATGAGTCCAGGGCCCCTCGCGAGGCATGTGGCGCATTTGAGGGACCGGGGCTTGACAGGTGAGATGGGGGTGAGAGAATTCCTGCGGTAGTAGGTTGCTCCTCTCTAGGAGCATAGGAGGCATGTCTGGACCATGTCACTTAGCTAGGATGCAGTCAGGCTCTCGGAGGGGCTCCACATCGAGGACACGGTGTCCATCCTCTTGCTCCTAGTCATGGGCATGGAGGAGGTAGTGGAGCTTCCCTCCGGTGTGCACCCCTTGTACGTAGAGGGCAACGTGCGCGCCATTCACAAGGGTCTCCCCACCTTCGATGCCAAGGGCGAGTGCCCTCTGGTCGACTTGGATGACGAGGATGCGGAGCTAGGTGGCACTTCCGAACCCTCCCGGCTTGTTCGATGTGGGAGGATGATTAACAACATGTCGTCTTCGGAGGAGGACACCGAGGATCTTCCTCGTGCTGGGGCTGGTGTCTCCGCTAGCAGAGCTACCCGCAGGGAGCATGTCGAGCCTAGGGCAGCAGCTGCTCCTGTCTCGATGCGGGTAGCCAAGAAATGCCCAAGGTCAGGTGATGGCGGCGCCTTTCTTCTCCCGATCGCGAGGAGGGCCAACTGGTTCTTGGTGGGTGCGGAAGTCGGGAGGTGATTCATCCTCGTGAGGCCCCTCCTTTTCCCTTTCCCTCTTCCTGTTTCATCACCCTGTCGTTCCGGTATAGGCATGAGAATAAAAGGAAGACGAAGGCGGCAAAGTCTGGTTCTGGAGGAGCGACAAGGCATGCCGTGCGCGGCTCCGGCCTCCTCCTGATCAGGGAGCACTATGAGGGCTCCTCCCCGCCTCCCTAGGTGAGGGGCGATATGAGGGACTGTTCCGCTGACGAGGGTCATCCTGACTCTGAGGTGGTCGCTAGAGGTGGAGGTGTTCCGCCACTCGAAGACCCCGTGGGCGCGCAGGTCTCGACCCCATCGCCAATTCGTGTAGACAGGGGGACCCTGCAGGGAAAGATCACGAGCCCCCAGGAATGCGGGACCAAGTGTGCTAATCTTCCTGCTGCCTGAGGAAGCCTCCCTCGGTAGGTCCGGGTGCCTTGTAGTGGCGACCGCTCATGCTAGGCTCGATCTATTCCTTGCCGATATTGCCGCGGAGGAGCATCGCCTAGCCGGAGTGTGGCATCGGCTTCACTTGGAGCGCGCTGCTCTTAACCAGGCTCGGGCATAGTGGGAAGCCAATGGCGGGGCGAGGAGCTCTAGAGGCGGACGGGCCCTTGAGGAGGTGCCTTGGGAAGCCGCGGGGACTTCTGCGTCGGCCGGGGACCGGGTCCCTCCCTCTGGAGGGGAAGGGGCTTCCTCCAGGGACCTGGCATGTGCCTCCTACGACCTCTTCGTGCGTGACCACACACTCCCCTTCTCCGAGTGAGAGGTCGAAGAAGATCGCCTGAGGGTGATGGCCCAAAATATATCGAGCTTGTTGGGGAACCCCAAGAGGAAGGTATGATGAGCACATCAGCAAGTTTTCCCTCAGTACGAAACCAAGGTTATCAATCCAGTAGGAGCAAGGAAACACCCCAAAGGTGTTGCTAGCTGAACGTTGGCAAGGCGCACTACCGGTGCCAGCAGCAACGTGGAGACCTGCACAACACAACCACAGAACTCTGTCCCCAACTTGCGATGAGGTTATCAATCTCACCGGTTTTGCTGAAAACAAAGGATTAAACGTATCGAATGGAAGGAAGTAATAATTTGTAGAAAGTAAACACAAAGCAGTAAACAGTTTGTAGATTGATTGTAAAAGATAGGACCGGGGTCCATAGTTCACTAGAGGTGGCTCTCCTTAAGATAGATAACATGCTGAGTGAACAAATTACAGCGGGGCAATTGACAAACATCGAGAAAGCATACAAGCATATACTAATCATCTTGACTCCTTTGAGATTTGATTGGGCATTACAACATTATACATAGACCGCCATCCAACTGCATCTATGACTAATAATTCACCTTCAGGTTATCATCCGAACCCCCTCTAGTATTAAGTTGCAAGCAACGAATAATTGCATTACGAATTGCGTGTAAAGTAAACAATACGATTGTTCTATGAACAAAGGATTGTTGTTTTCTCCCTAGTAGCAACAACACATCTAGTACCTTAGAGATTTCTGTCACTTCCCCAGATTACCAAAGGCATGAACCCACTATTGAGCATAAATACTAACTCTTAGAGTTGCTAGCATCTACTTGGCCAAGATAGCTACTAACAACGGAAAGCATGCAAGATCGCAAATAACAAAGACATGATAGAATCAATAATCAATCTAAAATAGCATCTCAATATCCATCGGATCCCCGCAAATACAACATGCAGAATTACAAATAGATGATGTTGATCATGAACGGAGCTCACAAGATCTAAACATGATAGCACAAAGGAGGAGAACCAACCATCTAGCTACTACATGGACCCATAGTCCAGAGATGAACTACTCACACATCACATCAGAGGCTTGCATGATGATGAAGAAGGCCTCCAGGGTGAATTCCCCTCTCCGGCAGGGTGCCAGGAAGAGCTTTAGATCCCTCCCGATATAGGGATGGAGATGACAACGGCTACAGACTCTTTCGTGGATTTTTGATCGGGTACTTAGGGTTTCCGTATCAGAGGCAATATATAGGCGGAAGGAGAGGCCGAGGGGGTGCCTGGGGCAGCTAGACCATCCCCTGGTGCGAGCCAGGCCTGGCCGCACATCCAGGTGGTGTGGCCGGGCCCCAGCCCCTCTCCGTCTCGTATTCTGGCTCCAGGTGTCCCTCGGTAAAATAATGACTTTGACTTTTGTCCCGTCCAATTCAGAGAATATTCATTTTCTGACTTTCCTGGAACCAAAAACAGCAGAAAACAGGGAGCTGGCACTGTGGCTCTTGTTAATAGATTAGTCCAAGAAATCATAAGAAAATTACTCCAAAGTGTAGACAAAACACAAGAAAGTAGATAAACCAAGCATGGAACATCAAAAATTATAGATACATTTGCAATGTATCAACATCCCCAAGCTTAACTCCTGCTCGTCCTCGAGTAGGTAAGTGATAAAAAAGAAAGAATAATTTTTGAGGTGACATGCACCATCATAAACTTGATCAAAGTATTTTGTAAAACATTCAAAGCTGGGATCATAGTACTTCAATCATAACATGAAAGACAAAGTTCTAGCAATAAGACAAAGAAACTATATTGCAACATGAAAAGGCACAAACAAAAGATTCATGAATAACAATGCTTTGCAAGACGTTTGTTTGTTTCACATAAAGAAAACATAGCATAGTAGTATTCAGCTTGTCCCTCATAGAGTAATAAACATAAATGCATAGGACACCTTCAAAGTTATAAGAGTGACTAGATACAAATAGTTTAAAACAAGCAATATCAATGTATGCATCAATCAATAAGTCTAGGGACAATGCACATAGAACTAAGAATGGCCACTATGCTCTCAAAGTAGGTGCATAAAGATAGAAGGTGGAGACTCAATATATAAGTGGAAGAAAGGGCCTTCATAGAAGGAAGTAGGGATTCAAGTCTCATAAAGAGCTTCCAAAAATTATGGTACTTAATAGCTTTCAGCTCTCTTTCCCCTGTCATAAGCATCTTGAAGTGATTAAGGTTAAAGTGAAAAACTATGGTGTACATGCTTGATGAAGTATAAGTTAGAAATCTCATGTCCCATGAATACGAGGGTTGCTCCTCATGCTACTCAAGTTTAGTCACCGGTAAGTTCTTGTCATCGTAAGTACATGTGTATCATAGAGAACCGCCAACGGGGTACCCCTTACTCGATGATACAGAAGAATCCCCATATCAAAATGACAAGGCAAGCAGACAACGAGCATCTCAGCAATCTTCTTATTTACCATGGGAATATGGTGCTTTTTTCTCTCTTTCCTCTTTTCATAATCTTTTTTCCTTTTTCTCTTTTTTCTCAATATCGGACTCTTTTTTTATAAGAAGAATGCTTCATAGACAGCTCATTATGGTTACGATGCAGGTTTCCACCATGTCAGCATGGATTAGACCAGCGGCCCAGGCGTTTCTCTAACACATATACATAACTCCATGGACTTACAAGCTCCCCTTTCATTTCACACCGACGACATCCATAGACAAAAGAGCATGATATCAACTAGGTACAAAGTACCCGTGCAATGTTGAAAGCGTTCCCCATGAAAGCATGGTTCTGCTAATCCCAACAAATAAGTGCAAGCATATACAACATAGACAACACAATGGTTAAAGTTTATTAAGGGCAAGAAAAGTAAAGTGTGCCATCAAGTTCGTGAGAGCTTTAATCACTAGTTTTCGCATAACAAGTTTAATTTGGAAGGTAAACAAAAACATGAATATACTTGGAATAGCATATGCTAATAGGTAGGCATGGTGGACTCTTTGGAATAACTTGGTTTAAGGAGTTGGATTGATGAGTGGAACTCATACTTGGTTGCGGAGGCTAGCAAAAGACTGAGAGCGACAAACTAAGAGAGCAATAATGGCCATAATCGTGCAGAGCGACAAAACATCATTGATTAAAGCATAAAGTGATACTACAAGTTGAAAACTAAAGGATCATAAAGGCTTATGGTGACTTGAGATAGTCATAACATGGAGTCAGCATGCGCCAAGTCAACCCAAATAAAGCATCAAAGGAGAATACCACAATACTATGCTTCAATATGCTAAAACAACGCATGATTCATCCAAGGCACATTAAACAATCTCAATTGTTTATAACAAGTCATGCTACAGCAAAGAATACTAAGCATAAATCCAAAGCAATATCAAGCATGGCATGACAAAGCATAGGCCACAGTCAAAAACAAACTCTCTTTACCACAACATGAAATTTCCTACTCTTTTCCAAACCAAACCAAACTATTTGAAAACCAATGTATGAAAGAGGGGGTCCAACCAATTTATTCAGCAAACTAAGCAAACAAAGAAAACGAAAAACCAAAACGAAAATGTAAAAGAAGACGCTCCAAGAACAACACAACTGTGCATGAAACAATAAAAATGAAGCGTTTGGAAGAAACCTGAGATGTTTATTAATGAAGAAGGGGATGCCTTGGGCATCCCCAAGCTTTGACGCTTGTACTTCTTGGATATTTCTTGGGGTGACACGCGTGGCATCCCAAGCTTGAGCTTTAGTCCATCCTTCATCACATTACTCATTCCTTCCATACACCTGAAATTTTTCCTTCATACAAAACTTCACACAATCTTTATTAGCAACATTAGTGCACTCAAGATAATAGGTCTTTTAGGTTCAGTTCCAACACCAATAAAACTTCCATTAAAAAACTAGCTACTGTAGCATTTCCCTCAAAAAGCTCAGTTCCCCAAAAGAAGCCAAAAAGGAACCAACAAGAAGCAAATGCAGAAAATGGCAGAAATCTATCAAAACAGACCAGCAGGTAAAGACGATTTTTTTCGAAGACCTTCTGTTGCTCAAATCAAAAAGTGTTGAACTAACGAAAGTTATATAACAACTTGGGGCAGAAGCACAAAACTTCACGCCTCTAAAGGACGTACAAAGATTTTACACGAATTTTTACGGTGAAGCACGTAAATCTGTTTCAGGACATCAACTTTCCCAATCATTACTTCTCTCTCATTAGAGGTTACTCTTGGCACAAAAAGCAAATAAAAAGGATAAGGAGCGGTTATTACTGAAGTAATAACTTGCAAGACTCATCTAAAACTTTTGGTTTATCTCCCAATAAGTACTTTTCTTTAACACCTTTAAGTTAGGCATAAGAAGCAAGAAAGAATCAAGTGTTCTCAAATGAAGAAGCATTAAGATTAATAGCAGAAATATCTTCAACAAGGCAAGGTATTTCATCCAAATAATTTCTGGAGGATTCTCTCTCAATACTCTTGGGCTCACTATTTTCATCAAACGGGTTTTCAGGACCAATCCAATCAAGATTCTTTTCTATGGCTTCATGCATTGCTACAAGTTTAAAGGGTATTGATTACTTAGTTTCCTCCTCATTAGGTTCAGTTTTGTTCATCTTTTCTCGCGTACCAACAACATCTACACATGAGCCTAGCATATTGAAACATTCAAAGACTTCTCTAGCTTCCTTGGCAACATCATATAATTCCTTAAGCAAAGTTTCTAGAATAAAATCTCTCTTCTCAGGGTCATCAATTTCTTTAAGTTTAAGAAACATTACTTGCATTAAGGGGTTAAGGTTAACAAACCTAGATTCCAACATGTGAACTAAAAAAGCTGCAGCAATCTCATAGTTTGGAGCAAGTTCTGCAAGGGATATATCCTCAATATCCTCATGCTTACTAACATGATTAAAGAATTCTTCAATATTATCTTTTCCAATTAAAGAACCACTACCTATTGAAAGGTCTTTCAAGGTGAATTTAGGGATCAACATGGTGAGCTAAGGAAGAGGTAACAACTAAAGAAGACTTAATTTTTTTGTGTGTTTTTAAATAAGAAAGCAAACTAGTAAAACTATTTTTTTTGTGTTTTTGATAAAGAAACAAGCAAACAAAGCAAAAAGAAACTAAGCAAAAAAAAAACAACAAAGTAAATAGATTGGTTATGAGGGACTCCCCTTGTGAAGATGTCCTTAACTCCCCGACAATGGCGCCAAAAAATATGCTTGATGGCCCAAAATATATCGAGCTCGTTGGGGAACCCCAAGAGGAAGGTATGATGAGCACAACAACAAGTTTTCCCTCAGTACGAAACCAAGGTTATCAATCCAGTAGGAGCAAGGAAACACCCCAAAGGTGTTGCTAACTAAATGTTGGCAGGGCGCACTACCGGTGCCAGCAACAACGTGGAGACCCGCACAACACAACCACAGAACTCTGTCCCAAACTTGCGATGAGGTTGTCAATCTCACCGGTTTTGCTAAAAACAAAGGATTAAACGTATCGAATGGAAGGAAGTAATAGTTTGCAGAAAGTAAACACAAAGCAGTAAACACTTTGTAGATTGATTGTAAAAGAAAGGACCGGGGTCCATAGTTCACTAGAGGTGGCTCTCCTTAAGATAGATAACATGTTGGGTGAACAAATTACAACGGGGCAATTGACAAACATCGAGAAAGCATACAAGCATATACTAATCATCTTGACTCCTTTGAGATTCGATTGGGCATTACAACATTATACATAGACCGCCATCCAACTGCATCTATAACTAATAATCCACCTTCAGGTTATCATCCGAACCCCCTCTAGTATTAAGTTGCAAGCAACAAATAATTTTGCATTATGAATTGCGTGTAAAGTAAACAATACGATTGTTCTATGAACAAAGGATTGTTGTTTTCTCCCTAGTAGCAACAACACATCTAGTACCTTAGATATTTCTGTCACTTCCCCAGATTACAAGAGGCATGGACCCACTATCGAGCATCAATACTAACTCTTGGAGTTGCTAGCATCTACTTGGCCAAGATAGCTACTAACAACATACAGCATGCAGGATCACAAATAACAAAGACATGCTAGAATCAATAATCAATCTGAAATAGCATCTCAATATCCATCAGATCCCCACAAACACAACATGCAGAATTACAAATAGATGATGTTGATCATGAACGGAGCTCACAAGATCTAAACATGATAGCACAAAGGAGGAGAACCAGCCATCTAGCTACTACATGGACCCGTAGTCTAGAGATGAACTACTCACACATCACACCAGAGGCTTGCATGATGATGAAGAAGGCCTCTAGGGTGAATTCCCCTCTCCGGCAGGGTGCCGGGAAGAGCTTCAGATCCCTCGTGATCTAGGGATGGAGATGACGGCGGCTACAGACTCTTTTGTGGATTTTTGATCGGGTACTTAGGGTTTCCGTATCAAAGGCAATATATAGGCAGAAGGAGAGGCCACGGGAGTGCCTGGGGCGGCCAGACCACCCCTGGCGCGGGCCAGGCCTGGCCGCGCGGCCAGGTGGTGTGGTCGGGCCCCAGCCCCTCTCCGTCTCGTATTCTGGCTCTAGGTGTCCCTCGGTAAAATAATGACTTTGGCTTCTGTCCCATCCAATTCTGAGAATATTCATTTTTTGACTTTTCCTAGAACCAAAAATAGCAGAAAACAGGTAGCTGGCACTGTGGCTCTTGTTAATATGTTAGTCCAAGAAATCATAAGAAAAGTACTCCAAAGTGTGGACAAAACACAAGAAAGTAGATAAAACCAAGCATGAAACATCAAAACTTATAGATACATTTGCAATGTATCAGAGGGTCGCCCAGAGGGAGAAGGAGGTGGCTCTTTGTGAGGAGGCGGTCCGGCTTCACGAGGACGAGGCTTAACTGGAGAGGAGCCGCTTGGAAGCGCGGAAGGCCCAGCTGGAGACGATTGATGAGTCCAAAATTGAAGCATTTTTACCTTTTGTTTTTGCATTAATAGAGTAGAGATTTTTGTATTTCACGGCGTTGACATGCACCTTTTTGTCCTTGTTTTGACAGGATCCCAAATCATTAAGTCCTCTGTGAACATATCAATTGGAACTGTCATATTATGCTCTAATATGATATTTTTAAGTGGTAAAAGTCATTTTATGAAATTGAATTTGCATCCAGGGAATACCAAACGAGAGGAAAGCATCTACCGTGATAACGACTAGTGGTACGGGTGGAGACCACCCATACCGTCCGCCCGTACTAAATGGAAGTGTGTCCGCCTCGTTAAATTCTTTCTCCTGGCAAAGACGAAAGAGGGGTCCGACATTCACAGCCACTAGAAAACAAATAACCACATCTAGAAGGGATCTAAAGGAGGAACTTGGATGGGGGAAATCCCTTCTACTTCACAGATCATTGGTGGACATCTCATCACCTGCTTCACCGTCAATCGTTGCATCTCCATCCCCATTGCTATCCCCATCTCCCATTTATTAGATCTTGTTGGAATTCCAGATTCAATTGTGGTTTGAAGTAGATATACCTCCATACTTTTATCCATCCATTTGATTATGATGATGTTGTTGATTGCTTCCATGCGTGAGTAGTTCCTTTGTTCTTGGGGAGATGGATAAACCCTAGAACTATTATGAACTTGTAATAAATATGATCTATTCTTATGCCCATATGACTGGACGGTCTATGATAGATATATGATTTTGTGTTTGATCTCTCTCTTTTGATGGTATGTGTAGTCATGCAAATATCATTTGCCTCCGGGACTAAAGGGAGTGAGAAATCCTTTGGACGTGTTTGGGATCATGCCCGAAATGGCTTTGTGATAGATTGGCGCCGGCTTGTGAACTACACGGTTAAAGGAGGATAAAGAGGGACTCCCTAAGCTAATTATGATATCCACAAGGAGACCCTTAATTGCGGTGGTCTGTATGGGTGATTGCTCTCAGACATCGTAGTGGTTATTTAGAGGTGACCTCACTATTGGCTCAACAAAGTGGCTTCCTACGAGCCTTGTAGTGAAAATATTATTATGGAGCTCTCTCCACACATATCATGACACAAAAAGTATGTTATCTTAATTAATAATAATAATATTATGCTAGTGTTGTACCCTACATCCCTGAGAACATTTTAGCCCTATTGATTTCAACCACGCTTTCACATGACCTTGTTACTTGCTTTAATTTACTCGTTTTTATTACTTTTCTGTAAACAACCAAAACCCTTTCAAACACCCTTTACTTGAGATCAAAGGTATCTTACAAGTATCCTTTGGTAGATAGTAACGAGGGGCATAAAGACCTTTACCAATAGCTCTCTGTGGGTTTAATACTTTTACTTTGAAATTAGCTACAATTGATTTGTGCACTTGCAGTCATCAAGCTATTTTCGGACACCGTTGCGAGGGAGCTAAGCGCTTTCGGTCTTTGTTGTTAGTTTCTTATTCTACTAATTGTTTTATTAAAACTTGCTTACTAGTTTTAGATCAGCACCATGACTGCACTCGGACTGATGAATCAACTCGATGCAACTAGATACCTTGGGAAGTTTAATAGAGGACTTGTCAAAGAATTCCTGTGTGGGAGCGAACCAGAATACGAGGTCAACCCTCACTTTGTCGCTATCATTAAAGAAAAAACTTTTGCAGGAGATGATCCCAATGAGGATTCGTACACTCATTTGATGCATTTTACCGAGCTATGTTGGACACTTAAATTGAGAGGCTATTCTGATGATGAATTGAAACTTAAACTGTTTAGCCTATATTTAACCAACACTACTTTAGCTTGGTATAGAATTTATCCTGTAGAGAAAATAGATACCTAGGAAAAACTCAAAGGAGAATTCATGTTCTGATTCTTTCCTAAGGTAAAAACCGCCAAAGTAAGAAGGTCAATTACAAACTTCAAGAACCTCCCAGGTGAAGGCTTGGTAAGAGCCTTCAAAAGGTATAAGTCTCTACTTAATAAATGTCCCCATCATGATTTACCTAAATGGTATGTTTTACATATTTTCTATGGGGTACTTAATCAACAAATTAACACATGAGCTTGACACAAATTCTAGAGGCTCCTTTATGGATGATTATCTCGATTCCAGTTCTGAGGTGGATGCTGAGATTAACCTAAATTATGAAGAAGCAATAAGGAAAGGAGATGAGGCACCACCGCCTCCTACTCTCAAAATTTTACCCAAGGAATTAAAGTACATGTTTCTTGATGAAACGGATAATTTTCCTGTTATTATTGATACGTCCATAACGTATCTATAACTTTTGATGGTTTTATGTTAATATTATGCTTTTGACACTCCTTTTTGTATAAAGTTTATGATTTATTTCATTAACCTACTAATAGTTAAAAAAGTACACAATATTCTTGTTTCACACTTTGATGTGTAGGAATTACCAAGAATACAAGTGGAAACCTTGTTGGAGTCAAATTGGGAATTTTCCAGAAATCTGTCTCAGAACTCTTTTTGAATATGGTCATGTTTCAGGTTGAAGACGGCGTCAAATGGAAAACTCGTCAACTACAAAGTTGTTGGAAATTTCGCGATAAACATTCTGAACATAAAATTTAGCTGATTCCGAGTCCGAACAGGCCTTTTAGGCCTGATTCACTGCAGCCCAAGATGGGGTGACGGGAATCCGAGAAGCTATATAAAGGGAGGAAACCTAATTCACCCAGGGCATCTCCACACACGAATTTGTAGCCACTAAAGCCACGTTTTTGCCTCCCCCATGGATCCCATATCCATGGGGGAGGGCTCCCAAGAAGCCATGAAGGAAGGGGGCTAAGGGGCGGTGCTCCTCCATGATACCGGCGGTGGGGAAGGAGTCCCCCGCGCCGCCGCCGGCGCCGCCACCGCCCTCTTCACCATCTTCACCGCCATCTCCATCACTTGATCCTCCTAGTATGCATTGGTTCATCCTCCCTCATACCTCTGTACCGTCCTATGCAAACATGGTGTTTGATGCTATAAGTTATAACCCTATGATCTATGTCATGTTTGCGTAGTTTCTTTGTTCTTAGATTGAATGATTGAATGTCTTTGGTTCATTAGAGTTGTATGTTGATATGGTACAGTCCTTTGGTGTCCATTATATTTGTGCGCGCATGGATTAAACATCATAGGGTTTGTAGTATGTGTAAGAGGAAGGGGAAGTTCTGCCGGAGTGATAGAAACCCGAGGACGCGAACCGGAATGTTGTACGTATGGGAGTAAGAGGACCATAAACTTAAGGCTATGGTGGGAAAACCTTAATGCATTGATTAGTACTTACGGATTTTTGCTAACAATCCAATCATATAGTACATGTAATTCCAAGTAGTGAAGCACATGTATATTTAGCCTCTCCCACATAGAAAACTGCATCGAAGACAATGAACCCGATCTATTCGCTATTTAAACTTGGACAAAGCCACCACAATGACCACCACTATTCCATACCCATGGTTCTGTTAGTTTAGTATATTTTATTGCTGCAGCAACTAGCTTTACTTTCTTGTTATTTATTATCATGCAAAGGTATCTCTATTACTCGTATTGTTGCTCTAGTTTTATTTCCTAGATAATGCAAACGTTTAGTGTGCGTAGAGTTGTATCAGTGGTTGATAGAACTTGAGAGACTATTTATCCTATCTTTAGCTCCTCGTTGGGTTCGACACTCTTATTTATTGAAAAGGCTACAGACGATCCCCTATACTTGTGGGTTATCAATTATAAGTTCTAACCTTGTAGAAAAAGAGGAGGAAAATTTGATGAAGGTTCTCTAGATTCATCAGAATGCTCTTGGGTATTCGATGAGTGACTTGAAAGGGATTAGTCCCTTGATAGCCACCCATAGAATATTCATGGAAGAAGGAGCTTAGCCGGTCGCAGACTTTCAAAGGTGACTCAAACCTCACATGAAAGAACAGGTTAGGAAAGAAATAATACATTTGGTAGATGCAGGAGTGATCTTTCATGTAGAAGAAAGTGAATGGGTAAGTCATGTTCATTGTATCCCTAAGAAAGGTGGATTTACTATTGTCGAAAATGAACATAATGAATTGATACCTACTAGAACTGTTGTTGGCCACATGATGTGCATTGACTATAGAAAACTTAATAAGGAAACTAGGAAGGATCATTACCCTTTATCGTTTATAGATGAAACTTTAGAAAGGCTTGCTATGCATTATCATTTTTGTTACTTAGATAGTTATTCTGGTTTTTCTCAAATTGCTGCTCACCCTGATGATCAACTTAAAACAACTTTTATTTGTCCCTACGGTCTTTATGCCTATCGTCGTATGCCTTTCGGCCTCTGCAATGCTCCTGCCACCTTTCAAAGATGTATGACTGTTATATTTGTTGATTATGTTGAAAGTATTATGGGATTATTCATGGATGACTTCTCTGTTTATGGAACTTCCTTTAATCATTGTCTCCATAATCTTCATAACATTTTGTAGAGATGTGAAGACACTAACTTAGTCTTGAACTGGAAAAATGTCATTTTATGGTTCAAGAAGGCATAGTGCTTGGTCACAAAGTCTCAGGTAAGGGTATAGAAGTTGATAAAGCAAAAAATTGAAGAAATAGAAAGGCTCCCCCCTCCTCGAGACATAAAAGGTATAAGGAGTTTCCTAGGCCATGCTGCATTTTATAGAAGGTTCATTAAGAATTTTTCAAAAACTGCTAGACCTTTAACTAACCTTCTTCAAAATGATGTTGGTTTTAATTTTGATGAAAAGTGTCTCGCTGCTTTCAACATATTAAAACAAGCCTTCCTTGAAGCTCCCATTATTAAACCACCTGGTTAGATGAAACCTTTTGAGCTATTATGTGAGGCTAGCCACAAATCTGTAGGAGCAATTCTTTGTCAGTATGATGGTGACGACCTTAATATCATTCATCATGCTAGTCGCACCTTAAACAGGGCCCAAAATAATTACCATATGGCAGAAAAAGAATTTTTCGCTGTGGTTTTCTCCTATGACAAGTTTACTTCTTATATCATTGACTCTGAAGTAAGATTGCATACTGATCATGTTGGCTTAAAGGGGATTCTTAAAAGGACTGGCATTAAGCCAAGGATGATTTTTTGGCTCTACTTTTGCAAGAATTTGACTTACAGATTCTCCCAAGAAGAGAAGAGCCGAAGGAAGCATGCCTAGACATTCAAAGAGCTAGTCCACCTTAGACGACGTCGTCCATTTGCATACCTATGGGAACTACAATTTCTAAAAGAAAGTTCCTAACTTCCCCTTGCAATGGTCTTGGTGGTTTCCTACAAGCAACCCTGTTCAAAGAGAAGAAGAAAAAGTTAATTCAAAAAGGTGAAGGTACCCGAATAAACTCATGTTTTCTAGATGATCGAAGCACATGAAGTTTTGAACACGTCTTTGTTCTGAACGATTTTCTACTATTTATTTTTTCATATCCGTTTTCCCTTCAATTCCTAAGTTCAATGCTGGTATTACAAGGTCGATACGGGCAGGTGGTACGGCCGGTTCCGCCCATATTGCTGGTCGTTAAACCCGATGTTGCTTCGTTTTGTTTTTGCATAAATGGTATGACCGCGTAGTACACACGTAGTCCCCCCATACAGTTGGTCGTTATGTTTGTTTCTTTGTTTGTTTGTTTCGTTGTGTCAAAAAAAGGGAAGAAGTCGGTAGAGTCAGTACGAACGGGTAGTACGAGTAGAACCCGCCCGTACCACTTAGTTGGTTGACTATTTACTGACTCTGACATGTCGTATTTTTGGAAACAACCCGTTACAGGCGCGCCGTGCGGGCGTCCGCCCGTACCAGTTGGTCATTATGATCACGATTTTCCTCTTTTGCACTTATTTGTTTCCATAATTGTTGGGATTCTTTTCTTGGCCAACCCTTTTACTTCTAGTACGAATTTCTCTTCTTTCTAACCTCTTATAAGCCTTCCAAAAGGTCTCCGTCCTTCTCCTGACAAAACAGATCTTCCCTGCATCGCTCTTCCTTCTCAAGAACTTTGGAACCATGTCCTACTCATGGGATATCGTTCAAAGGAAGGAGGATCTCTATGGATCATCTTCAAGGGTTACAGAAGAGTACAAGGTCGAAGCTGCTACGCCAAGGGAAGAAGAGTTAGAATCCGAGGATGGTTTCTAACTGATGGAGAAAAGCAAAGATGGGCACAAGGTGTTCAGCCTCGGTGTGGGAAAAGAAGGCGACTTTGAAGAAGTTCAACTTGATTTAGAAGAAGATGGGGAATCTTACTTGAAAGGGATGAAGAAGCAAGGGGGTGATATCCAAGCATCCCTGGACAAACTTGACCGCTGCATTAAGAAAATTGAGGTAAAATCTCTAGGATCTTCTAAGCATATTGAACTTTTGCGCCGTTATCTGGACCATATGGATTTGAAGATAATGAAAGGGCTAGAAGTGAATATCGACATCAACCTTCAGTCCATCAATGCACAAAAGCAGACAATAGAGATGTACAGGGCTCTTGTGGAACAACTAGAGAGAATTGGCGAGCAACGCCGAATCCACATGTTGATTTTGGAAGCATCGAACAAAATGCTGCGTGCAAGCCTTCGTGATGACCGGGCTTCTTCTCCTGCGAACTAAAGATGCACCACGATATCAAATAATCGCAAGGAATTATTTAATCCACCCGGTTTGATTCCTATATTTGGGATTTCTATGAGGACCTTGTAATATATCTTACAATTTTAGCATGTTTACTTTCCTGCATGCATGTTAGGTTTTAATTCAGAATTTGCATTAGTTACATCAACTTCAAGTTCCCTTTTGTTCAAGAGAATATTTATATCCGTTGAGTTGCGAGATTTTATGATATTTGAAATTGTCTTTTGATTCATGATTATTACATTAGATGATTGAACTAGGTTGAGTGTTATGATACTTGTACAACTGTCATGATTTTACGGACTTCCACACTGATAAAAGTATTGATTGATGTATGAGAAGAAGAATTTTGGTAGCATATCATTGTCACGAGTTTTAAAACCCATAGAAGTAGTGAGCATGATCAAATAGCTATACTAAAAAAAGGGGAGAGAAAAGAGGATAAACAAAAAGAAAGTAAAAAAAATATAGAGAGAGAAAGAGAAAAAGGGAAGAAAGAAATACGAAAGGTAGCTATCAAAAAGATTTAAAAAGTAGAAAGAAAAAGAATGATCATGAATCTTCATTACTAAATCAAGTGCTCCATTATTTTAAACTTTATCATTATTTGATATGTTAAATTACTAGAAGCTTCTTATAACTACATTAATACTAAAAGGGTGTGGAAGCCTCTAAGTCATGTGATGTGTAAGGGTATGATAATACCCCTGAAGTAACTTTACATCCGATATTGTATTCCTGTTTCAATTTCTACCTCATTTATTGTAATAACTCATGCCTCATAAACATGATGATTGATACCTTCAATCCGGATTATGGATGTAGTATAGCTACTTTTCCGTAGTAGACCTAGGTTATCGAATCCACGAGAAGCGAATGCGTAGTGAAGTTACTTTAACAGACCTTCGGGAGATTTAGAATTACTTTTGTGTTTTTACCAGACCAGTAGCTTGTGTATTTTTGTTGTTGTCGATGATGGATAGAGAGGGCCTAGGGCGTTCGGTTTCACCTGTAGCTGTGCAAAAACATCTTATGGAAATAAATGATAGAAATAAAGTATGCGTGTACTTGTTAGAGTAAGATAAATTATATATGGGCAGTGCATCCATAATTGCTATTGCCTCCGCAACCTCTTATACCAACAACCTACTAGTCTCATCCATAGAAGAATGGGAACTAATGATATGCATAGTGATGTCACCGTTAATCCCAAGCAAATCCCTCACATACAGTCGTACTACCCCTTCTGTCACTAGGGTTCCCAACCTGCAGATCCGTTATCACTCATACTCCCTATACCTAGCTCAACCCTCGGGGTCTTGGGTACCTGACAAGTCCTTGGATTGAGGGAAGAGAGGATACAATAATCATCATGTCATACAAACTAATACACGATCCCATCTATGATAAATCACATGCACAATTGCTACATGGCTAGGCCGAAGCCCTTAGCCCAAGGAGAATTACTCACACATAGAGATGAGATCAACAATCACAAACATCGTAATGAAAATCATAAGATTTATAAAAATAGTCTTACAATGTCGCCAATCAGAGAAGAGATCTACTATTACAAGTGGTGGAAGATGGCTATGGAGATGGAAAAGGGTTTGGAGATCTGAGGCAGCTTTTTGGCGGAGTCTGGCTTCTTCAGGGCAAGGTGAGCATTGTTTTACCGTCTCCTAAGGCTTATTTATATAGGGGTCCCTTCACGAAAGTTGTTTTGTTTGACCTAACGGTGGTGGCGCCAACTATATGACCAGAGCTATATAGTCAGAATTTTTGCTCTGGCCACATAGTTGGTCGTTATGGTGTCTGCCTTCGTTGGACGGTCCTTGTTTCTTCTGGTTGAAGGAAATCTCTTATCTTTGACTTTAATGTAGTGATTCCCTCCTTTAAATGATATTATCTGCATAGGAAAAATACAAGAGCAAAGGATTGCATACCCCTCTTAATATTAGCATTAGTGGCAGGGTTTAGAGAGATATTTCATCAAAAATATGATTAATATCCAGTTTAAATGTGGACGTAGAGGGCTATATTTCAGAGCCATCAACCTCCCCAAGCTTAAACTTGATCGTCCCGAGCAAGAAAACCAAAATCAAAAAGGAACTCAGCATTTAAACTGAAATAATGAGATGGTGATCTTACTCATGCTTAATAGTCTCATGTTTCCTACACTTCATAAATCTGAAAAACTTCAGCATAGATAGAGTAACAACAAGCATATCATACGGGTTTCATGCATCCTTATAGCGCAGGAAAATTATTGTGAACATGGATGATTCAAATGAGTAATTTTATTCCATGTCAAATAATCAACTCATAGGCTTGCCTTTGAATAGTAAAGTATAATCATGTAAATTAAGAGTGTGAGAGTTGTCATGAAAATCATATATACTAGAGTATCTCAATTCTCCCATATCAATAAATCAAGACTTTGCAAGCACTACTTTTCTATTCATTGTCCTTCAAGAATGTTCATTTTTTAAGTAATTGAGAGCATGCCAAAGATTTTTATTAGTTTATCGGGCTGTGATGGACACTCGTGGCATCACTAAGGTTTTTGTTCCTTTTGCATAATGATTACTAATAATAGCCAGAGGAGTGATTCCATCATGATTACAGCTAACCGGGAGTGCCAAGAATCTTACCCACTATAGCATTGCTGCTACAAGTGTTTAACCAACTCATAGCCGAAATCTAGGAGTTTCCTCCATGAAGATTGTTCGTAGGCCAGTGGAGTTGTTGGCATCCCATGAAGTTTGACACGCGTAAAGCTATATCATTCTTATGATTAACAAGTCAAACTTTGGCATGCTCACAAAAACCGCTAAACATTAATTCAATCGAAGAAATCCTTTGAAAGAGAGCTATCAAGTCAATCAACATTTTCAGTGGTGTCGAGTGTCTCTAGAAATAAACCTTCAAGACTAAGCACTACAACACCCAAGCCTTCAATTGTGATACTTTTTTTATTACAATTGTTTAGCAATTTTTAGGCAAGACTTGGTTAATTACGAGAGCTGGAACAAAATGAGCCCAGTTAAATACCAATGCACAAAACAATCTTACTATGATACAAAGACTCACTCCACCAATATAATATCTCAACATTCACTACTAACTAGCATGAGTTTCTCAAACTTCAAAAGTGGGGAGTCATAAGGCATACCTCTCATGTTTCGTTCCACTTCTCTCCTCCTTTTGTTATTTGTTTCTTGGAAACTCAAAGTCGATCACTCTCCTGCATATATATGAAGGCCTCGAGGCAGAAAGAAAAGAAAGAGGGAAAATAAGGAAAAATGGAGAAATCTTTTTGTGATTTTAAAGAGAGGGAATTTAAAGAATAGAAAATTGGCGGCAAAGCTCGGCTAGAAAATTTTGAAAGCAAATAGAAAGAACTAAAGATAAAGTGTTGGGGAAACCAACATGAGTGCTTATAAACTCAAATAAAAATGTAACCTCAAAATAAAATAAAAGAAAATAAACTCCAACTAAAGATACATGAGGAAACTTCCCCAAGCTTAGGCTTTTGCAAGCCCTTCAAATCATTGTGGTGGCCGGAAAAAGTCGTTAGTCCAGTTCACGAATTGAGTGGAGAGGTTATTTGTTGATTCTTGGAGGTTCAAAGAGAGGTTGTGCATCCTCTCCACAGTCCCTCCAAGTCCTTGGAAATCCTGGTATGTGGAGAACCGGGTTTGTGGCTGCTCTTCTTGATGGGGAACTTCTTGCTCCTCCTCTTGGTCCTCATCCTCTTCAGGAATCTCCTCCTCGGGTTGGTGCTTCTCAACTTGCACATCATATAGTAAACGTCCTTCCTCGATAGAGAAAAGACCATTAGGCAAAGGAGCAGGGTAGATACGTCCAGCTCCAGCAATATGTAGGTAATAAACACCACCTCTCCTAGTGAGCATTCCATAGGCCCTCAAGGTGGAGAGACCAACACGCGTCTCACCTAGTACGGGTTGCAACTCACCTAGATCGATGTCTAGGGCAGTGGCAAGCACGGTGATGACACCTCCTCCTATGATCGGCCCTTGGCTTTGGGAGGCTTGCTGCTCTAGGTAGCGCACAAGGATTGCGCCCAAGTTGAGTGACATGTTGTAGTTGATGTAAGAAGCCTTTACGAGGACTAGGATGTCCTCCTCATTGAGTCTCGTGAACTCATTGCGTGCCTGCAAGGTGTTAGCAATAACATAGAACAAATAACGAATTGCAGGATGTTGAATATTCTTCTCCTTGTTCACTCTACTAGTGAAGCTCATTCTATTATAGTATTGGCCTTGGGAAGGAATTAAGCCAGTAAAGGATGCACGTAAAGCATGAACATCATTGTTTGGCAAATTAAAGCATGCACACCATTCATCTAATGTTAAAGTGTAATTGTTGTTCATCAAACGGAAAGAAATAGTATCCTCTCCTTGCCACAGCTTAACGGTGCTTTGCAATGAACTTAGGAATTTAATGGTTAAGCGGCGATAAGTAGGTACATCATTGTATACAAAGTTTTGCAGGCTAGCTCTATTACAAAGTAAATTAAAGTCATCAGAAATACCGAGTTGGTTCAATATAATGGGGCAAGCCCACTTGGTGGGCTTCACTTCGCGGTTCTTGATCTTGTTGAAGAGTTCACGATGGGCCTCATCCCTGAACCGTATCCCCATGCATTCTTGAGCGATTGCCCAAGAAGCGCTAGCGGTGGCATGAGCACAAGTTTGGCTCCTTGTGTTCATCTTCTAAAACATTGAAGAAAGGAAATTGTTTTGATCCAACAACAATAAGTAAAATATAGTACTCATCTCAGCACACTAAAGAATCTCCTCAAGATAATAATATAGGCAAGAAAATCATGGCAATTGGTTCATAGTAGGTTTCACCCAAGATTGATAATGACAATAGACCGAAGATGAATTCGAAAAAATAATTGGAGGATCGGTGGAGAAACATACCGTAGATTACTCGTGTGCGAGGAAATCGAACTAAATTGAGTAGAGATGAAGATCCCTTGAGGTTTTGAGAGAGTTTGGAGGTAGAAGAAAGAAAAAGGATTGAAGTTTTGGAGTTGGGAGTACCTTCCCGTGTGATTTTATGGTCGGCGCAACTATACGGGTGCAACTATACGGGCATAACATACGTTCCGGCTGTATAGTTGGCATTCTGTCAAAATATTAGGTCTTTCTCCTGGCGGCGCAGCTATACGGACGTAACTATACAGACGAAACAAAATGTTCCGGCATATAGTTGGTCATTAAACTGTTTGTCCCTGCGAAAGAAAATTTGCAAAGGCATAGATATCTATACGACCGGAACTATACGGCCGGAATTTTTCATTCCCACCGTATAGTTGGTCATTAAACTCCCAGTATATATGAAAAGAAATTGTATGGAGGCATTGATATCTAGACGACCGGAACTATACGGTTAGAATTTTTATTCCCGCCGTATAGTTGGTCGTTAAAACCGCCTGTGTGCATCAAATCTGTTTCTTCGTAAACTATTTCTTTTCATGTAACTTAGCGATATACCTTGTTTTTGACAGAAAATTGACAGAAAATATTGTCGACCAACAATAGCATGAATAATGCAGAATTTCAAGTACTACCAAATTTCTTCTCCTCAAATGGAGTTTTCTAACACTCTTTATTAAACATGAACTTAAACTAAAACTAAAAACTTAACTCAAACCTTAATTTAACATGGGTTGCCTCTCGTGGAGCGCTCTTTTATGGTCAATAGCTTGACCTTGATGATACTCACTTGCGCCAGATGAGTGGAACACCCACTCCAAAGTAATTGGCTTTCAAAGTGATGGCCTCCTTCTCGTCATGTTTGACTTTCTTCTTCCTGGGGAAATGAATAACAAAAGGATCTCGCGAAGGCAATTGCAACTTCACATTCCCTTCATGAAGGTTAATTAAAGCCTTTATAGTTCTTAAGAAAGGACGACCTAGTATTATAGGAGTAACATTATCTTCAGGCATGTCAACAATAACAAAATCAATGAGAGCAGGACAGCCTTTGATGTAAACTAAAGTGTTCTCCTTAATCCCTACAGCTTGTTTGTAGGTAGAATCTGCTAGATGCAATTTTAACTCAGTAATTTCAAAGGAGCCAAGATTTAACTTGTTAAAAAGACTCTTTGGAATTGTTGAGACGCTTGCACCTAGATCACAAAGTGCAGCTATCTCATTGGTTCCAATCTTTATCTTAATAGTAGGCTCAAATATGTCATCTAGTTTAATAGGTAACTTTTTAGCTATTTTCTTGTATTCCTCTTCAAGCTCGCGTACCTTAATTGCTACTTGATCAACAAAGTGTTAATACATGGCTTCATCATTACCTTCACTTACCGGAATTTTGATGTTGATCCTCTTTACGAGATCTTCGATGGTGTAGCTTGGTGAAGGGGCATTACTATAATGAAGTTCTTCAGGCTCCTCCCTTTGGATCCTCATCATTTTGAGTTCTTCAATAGGATTGGGCTCAGCCTTACCTGCAAATTTAGCTAGAATGAGAGTTTGACTCTCGGTTATCTTACCTAGCTGTGCCTCAATGATCCTTGTTCTTTCTTGAAGGGCCTGCAAATCATTTCTCAAACTAACAACTTGGTTAGATAACTTACCAATCATAGCATCATGGTTCTCCATAATTTTGACTAGAATATTATTTTGTTCATTTTGTGTGTCTATAAAAGAATTAAGCGTTTCTTGGAGACTACCATTACTTCTTATCATATTATTATTAGAGCTATTTGTAGGACTAGCATAATGTTTCTGAAATTTAGGATTGTAACTCTTCTTCCAAGCAGGATTATAATCATTACGAGCTATAAAGTCTATTTCTTCTATGTTTGTTTCGAGGATGGCTCTTACCTAAGTTTCCTTACCTTTACGGCTAGTATGAGCTCATCCAACTTAGCATTAAGATCTTCGTTCTCTTGTGGTGAGACAGAGTTCACCTTCTTAGTGTTTGATCTTTCCACATGCCATTGGGCATGGTTGTCTTGCATATTATCTAGCAACTGATGCTTCGGTAATATGTTTACCCATGAATGTTCCTGCAACTGCAGTATCAAGCATAGACTTAGACACAGGATTAAGAGCATTATAAAATAAATGGAGGTTTAACCAATCTTCCATCCCATGACTAGGACAATTTCTTAGGCATTCTTTCATCCTCTCCCCTGCAAGCGCTAGTGGCTCACGTTCTTCTTGTCTAAAGCTAGTAATATTAGATCGAAGTTGCATAGTCTTTGCAGGTGGGACAATTTTAGTCATAAATAAAGAAGTACATCCCACCCATGATGTAATAGTATTTTTAGGCAAAGATAACAACCATTCTTTAGCTCTTCCTCTTAGAGAGAAAGGAAATAGACATAATTTGATCGCATCAGGGTCAACGTATTTTATACGCATCATATCACATATTTCAGTGAAAGTATTTAAGTGCATACCTGCGTCTTCAACAGTAGAGCCTCCAAATTGATTCGGTTGAACCAAACTTAAGTAATGGGGCTTAATTTCATAGTCATCAGCATCAATTGCTAGCTGAGTAATAGGAGTACGCAAATAATCATTATTGGGAGTAGCAAACTCCCCAAGCTTCTTTTCAGCCATACTTCCTATGTTTTCGGGTTTTCTTAGATTAAAAATTATAATAGGAATTTAAAGACTAACTATTTTTTATCAAATAAAGACTAAAAGCAAACTAACAAAATTAAAAACAAGAATTAAAAGTAGCAAGGTTCCTAATAACCTCACCAGGGTAGCTATTGCTTCCCCAGCAACGGTGCCAGAAAAAGGGTTGATACCTTCGATCCGTATTATAGATGTAGTATAGCTCTTTTTCCCTAGTAGACGTAGGTTATCGAATCCACGGGAAGCGAATGCGTAGTGAAGTTACTTTAATGGACCTTCGGGAGTTTTAAAATTCCTTTTGTGTTTTTACCAAACCAGTAGCTTGCATCTTTTTGTTGTTGTCGATGGTGGAGAGAGAGGGCCTAGGGCGTTCAGTTTCACCTGTAGCTATGCAAAAACATCTAATGGAAATAAAAGATAGAAATAAAGTTTGTGTGTACTTGTTAGAGCAAGATAAATTATATGTGGGCAGTGTACCCATAATTGCTATTGCTCCGCAATCGCTTATAGCAATAACCTACTAGTCTCATCCATAGAAGAAAGAGAACTAATGATATGCATAATGGTGTCACCGTTAATCCCAAGAAAATCCCTCACATACAACCGTACTACCCCTTCTGTCACTAGGGTTCCCAACCTGCAGATCAATCATCACTCATAGTCCCTATACCTAGCTCAACCCTCGGGGTCTTGGGTACCTGACAAGTCCTTGTATTGAGGCAAGAGAGGATACAATAATCATCATGTCATACAAACTAATACACGATCCCATCTATGATTAATCACATGCACAATTGCTACATGGCTAGGCTGAAGCCCTTAGCCCAAGAAGAATTACTCACACATAGAGATGAGTCAACAATCACAAACATTGTAAGGAAAATCATAAGATTGATAGCAATAATCTTACAATGTCGCCAATCAGAGAAGAGATCTACTATTACAAGTGGTGGAAGGTGGCTATGGAGATGGAAAAGGGTTTGGAGATCTGAGGCGGCTTTTTGGCAGAGTCTACCTTCTTTGGGGCGAGGTGAGCGTTGTTTTCCCATCGCCTGAGGCTTCTTTATATAGGGGTCCCTTCACGAAAGTTGTTTTGTTTGACCTAATGGTGGCGGCACCAACTATACGACTGGAGCTATACGGTCGGAAATTTTGCTCCGGCCGCATAGTTGGTCGTTACGGTGTTTGCCATCATTGGACGGCTCCTGGTTTCTTCTGGTTGAAGGAAATCTCGTATCTTTGACTTTAATGTAGTGATTCCCTCCTTTAAATGACATTATATGCGCAGGAAAATACAAGAACAAAGGATTACTTACCCCTCTGAATATTAGCATTAGTGGAATGGTTTAGAGAGATATTTCATCAAAAATATGATTATTATCCAGTTTCAATGTGGATGTAGATGGATATATTTCAGAGCCATCAATGATCTTGTCCATAATCCACCATCTTGCTCGGGGACGAGCAAGAGTCTAGCTTGGGGGAGTTGTTGAGTCCAAACTGAAGTATTTTTACCTTTTGTTTTTGCATAAATAGAGTAGGGATTTTTGTATTTCATTGTGTTGGCACGCACCTTTTTTTCCTTGTTTTGACAGGATCCCGAATCATTAAGTCCTCTATGAACATATCAATTCGAACTGTCATATTATGCTATAATATGACATTTTAAGTGATAAAAGTCATTTTATGAAATTGCATTCGCATATGGGAATACCAAACGAGAGGAAAGCATCTGCCGCGATAATGACCAGTGGTACGGGCCGAGTCTGGCTGTACCGTCCGCCCATACTACATGGCAGCATGTCCGCCTTGTCAAATACTTTCTCCTGGCAAAGACAGCAGAGGGATCCGACATTCACAGCCACCAAAAACCATGAAAAACCACATCTAAAAGGGATCTGAAGGAGGAACTTGGCTGGGGGAAATCCCTTCTACTTCACGGATCATTGGAGGACATTGCATCATCCGCTTCACCGTCAATCGTTGCATCTCCATCCCCATCTCTATCCCCATCTCTCGTTTGTTAGATCTTGTTGTAATTCTAGATTCAATTGTGGTTTGCATTAGATATACCTCCATACTTTTATCCATCCATTTGGTTATGATGATGTTGTTGATTGCTTCCATGCATGAGTAGCTCCTTTGTTCTTGGGGAGATGGAGAAACCCTAGCACTATTATAAACTTGCAATAAATATGTTCTATTCTTGTGTCCGTATGATTGGTCGGTCTATGATAGATATATGATTTTGTGTTTGATCTCTCTCGTTTGATGGTATGTGTAGTCAACCACATATCATTTGCCTCCAGGACTAAAGGGAGGGAGAAATCCTTTAGACGTGTTTGGGATCATGCCCAGAATGGCTTCATGACAGATTCACACCGGCTTGTCAACTACACGGTCAAAGGAGGATAAAGAGGGACTCCCTAAGCTAATTACGATATCCACGGGGAGACCCTTAATTGCGGTGGTCTGTATGGGTGATTTCTCTCAGACATCGTAGTGGTTATTTAGAGCTGACCTCACTCTTGGCACAACAAAGTGGCTTCCTACGAGCCTTGTAGTGAACATCTTATTATGGAGCTCTCTCCACACATATCACGATACAAGAAGTATGTTATCTTAATTAATAATAATAATATCATGCTAGTGGTGTATCCTACATCCTCGAGAATGTTTTAGCCCTATTGATTTCAACCACGCTTTCACATGACCTTATATCTTGCTTTCATTTACTCGTTTTTATTACTTTTCTACAAACAACCAAAACCCTTTCAAGCACCCTTTACTTGAGATCAAAGGCAGCTTACAAGTATCCTTTGGTAGATAGTAACGAGGGGCATAAAGACCTTTACCAATAGCTCTCTGTCGGTTCGATACTTTTACTTTGAAACTAGCTACAATTGATATGTGTACTTGCAATCATCAATAACCCGCCAGAAGCTTGAGGAGCGCACACTCGATGTTGATCACCGTAGCGCAAATACCGACGAGCGCATCCGCTGCTGCTACGCCAAGGTCGCCGAGGAGCGGGAGCAGATTAAGGTGGGTAAAGAAGAGGTTCTCTCGCAGCTCTGCCTGTCGCTCTGAGAGGAATGGCTAGGGAAGGCCAGGACTCAGCACGCGTGCTTCCTGGAGATGAAGCAAAAGCTAGAAGGCTCCCTCCACAGAGCGGCGGAACGTCTGGCCTAGGCTCTCGCTGATCTAGACGCCTTGAAGGAGCTACAAGCCACCCATCAAGAGCTCCATAAGCGTTGGGACCTCCATGACAAGGTAGAGCGGGACCTCCTGGTGCTAGAGAAGGAGCGATACAAGATGTACCGGGTGCTTGCCAAGCACCCGGCCGCTACTCTTCAGGACTTCGGAGTGACCGACTTCTACACCAGGCCTCTTGCCGATGCCAACACGGATGGTGCCTTCCTGTTGCTCTTCGACCGGATCACGGCAGCGCTGGAGGGGAGAGCCGAGCTCTACCACGGGTACCATCTGGATGAGTGCCGGAGGATGATGCGGGTCGTTGCGACCCACGTCTTCTCCGCCCTCTACCAGCATGATGCCAACTTCCCCTAGAGGGCGCTCCTGCAGAGGGTGTTGCACCCCAAAGGGACTCTGCCAAGCAAGATCGCCCGCTTCTAGCAGCTCATGGAGGAGCACGCTGGCAACTTCCTCCTGATATTCGAGCGGACTGAAGAGGGCGAGGATGCCGAGGCTGTCGAGGCCCATGTGGCGAAGATAGAGGTTCCCCAAGCAGCTCGTCTAGCGCTAAGGGGAGTGGCGAGCCATCTCCTGAGGACAGTGCTCCGGAGCCGTCGGCCTGAGAGGCCCTTCCACTATAATAGGTTTAGTGACCTCTGGCATGGTAGCCATGTTTTGGACCTGATGCCTCCATTGTAATCTCTCGACAGTATTTTCCTATGCTTTTGTCGAGGGCTTCGTCTTTCCTTTAGGTCCCTCGGGGAGATGACCGTGGGGAGGATACACGCGCCACAGGAGGCCCTGCAATGAACTTACGTGGCAAGTCATAGGCGTCAGGAGCTGTGGGTGAGGTAACTTACTACTGCAATCGGGTGGCAAGTTTAGAGCTTAGCACACTAGGCCTTGTAGTTTCCTGGCTTCCAGAGGGGTGAGTGCCTCATGAGCCGCCCCACAAACCTCTCGAGGAGAAGGCTGTCTAGCCGGCATGGGGATTTTTGATTTTTTTAAAGGCCAGGAACCGTGGGTGAGGTAACTTACGGCCGAGGAACGAGCCATGAGTTCAGAGCTCGACCCTTTAGGCACCGGAGAGATTAGGCCGCATAGGGGCAGTGTCTCATGAGCCGTCACGACAATATCTTTTTTGGTCAAGAACCATGGGTGAGGTAACTCACAACCGAGGAACGGGCCATGAGTTTAGAGCTCGACAATTTAGGTCCTGGAGATTTGGGCCGCTGGAGGGAAGTGCCTCACAAGCCGACATGAACCGTGGGTGAGGTAACTTACAGCCGAGGAACTGGCGTAAGTTCAAAGCTCAACACTTTAGGTCCTAGAGATTTGGGCCGTTGGAGGGAAGTTCCTCACGAGCCACCCTGTAAGTATCTCGAGGAGAATACCGTAGGGCCCGTGCTAGCCCGTGATCTTCTCGAGGAGGATATCGTAGGTATCACACATTCTGGTGGTCCTGACCAAGGAAGAGTACATCATGGTTAGGTTGCATCTCAAGTATTGAATCATTTCGTTTATACACCATACGAGGGTCTCGAGCACCGGGAACCATGGGTGAGGTGACTTATCGCTGGAGCCAGTCCGCAAGTTCAGAGCTCGACACTTTAGGCCCCTAGCATTGATGGCAGCGATCAGGCGGTAGGCACCATCCCAGCCCCCGCTCGTATGATGGATACGCGAGAACATGGCGAGAACATGGGAAGAAAACAACATCCAACAGAACAAATCGATTAGCATAAAAGCAGACAAAAATCATCAACGATTGCGGTTGTTTCCCTTCCCAAGGACCCTGCCCCTATGGGGCAAAAAAGTATCACCCAACGGACAGGAGCAAGAGCTGAGAGTCACCTTAAGAGGGCTAAGCCCGGGTGTGCCCTGCACGCCTTTAGAGGATACGGGGATGCCCCTGGCTCCATGTTCTCCCCGAGGGACCGAGCTCCCGGAGTCGCCGCTACACCCTTCCCCAGCCCCCAGGCCCTTCGCCGGAGCTATGGGTCTAGGGCCCTAGGGCATCGGGGCCTGTTGTTCTTGTTGCTATGTGCGCTCCTCTTCTTTCCGTCGTACTCCTCTCTTACTTCCCTGAGCTTGACACGCTCGTCCATGTCATGGCCCTGCATCTGGTGAAAGGCGCAGTACATGTGTGGGCTGGTCGAGCTGCCCGCTCCCCTCCGGTCGAGCTGCCCGCTCCCCTCCGGTCGAGCCGCCTGCTCCCCTCCACGGGGACGCTGCTTGGTAACCTTCCCCGTGTGCCTGCCGGGGCTTCCCTCCACCTCCATGGTCAGGTCTGCCGATCTAGTCTCGCAGTGGTCAACCAGACCTCTGGCCTTCAACTTGGCACATCGATTGGCCACCACGAAGATCTCAGCCACCATGGACAGGTTCTCTCCATGTTAGCCAATCTTGTCGAGCACCTGGGCACCAGCGACGCCTTCAGCGAAATCCGCGATGACCTCCGCATCGATGGCCCCGCTAACCCTTACGAGGCTTTGGCCGAAGCACTGCAGGTACTTTCCCATGGTCTCTCCAGGCCCTTGCCGCACCCTCCTGAGGTCCTCACACATGTATGCGGGTTCATCCACACCCCCAAACTTCACGACAAATATGCCATAGAGCTTGGACCACGAGATGATGGATCCCTCAAGGAGGTTCAGCAGCCACGTGCACGCCTTCGGCCCTAGGCTCATGGGGAACCAGTTGACGAGGACGCGGTCATCTCCTTCGTCCGCCTCGACGCCTGCAGTGTAGAACTGCAAGAACTCTATGGGTTTGGTGGCTTGAAATTGGGCGGCCACACCACCCTGCAGAGGTGCTCGGTAAGGGCGGGACAGCTAGAGATGCTGGTCTCTACACCACTAGCGAGGGTCGCTTGGTTCTGGAGTCCCGCAGCCGAGATGGCCTAGAGGATTTGGGTCTCGCTAACCCGCCGCCTAGACAAGGCTACCCGTGCATCCTCCGCCGAACGGATGACCTCCGCCCGGCTTTGGGTCCGTCCAGGATACGCCGCGCTTGGCTATTTTCTGCCTTCCAAGCCCCCGGGCACGTCATGAAGAGGAAGAGGTGGAGGCACTCCGTAGGCTATGTCTCCTGGCTGCACCTCGCCTGCCGTGGAGCCGTCCCAAGCAACGTCCATCAGGACCATAAGGCGGGCCTGCCACTCCTCTCTCACGTCCTCGGCAAGCAAGTAGCAGAGGAGCTCCTTCACCATGAGCTGAGCCGTCTCCGGGGCGAGCGGGGCACGGTGCGTCTAGGTTGGTGAGGTACTTGAAGAAGAATTCTCCCCGCCCGTCCCCGCGGAGGGACGTGGGCAAAACTCGTTGCTAGCTCTGGAGGGGGGCGAGGGTGCGGGGGAAACATGGCGCAAGCCCCCGAGCCTCTCTGCATGTTCCCGACGAGAGTGGCTATTGCGAGGGTTGCTGCGAGCGACCATGTTGGCGCCATTGGCTGAGGTCCCCAGAATCATGCCTCAGCTCCCTACCTAGCATGCCAAATGTTAGAGATTTGTCCCGCGAAGGAACTAGGGTCCAATGATCCCTTTGTTCCAGAGGGGCTGAACACGCGGCTCTAAGGAAACTCGGTGACAACAGCGGCAGCGGAGCAAGCACACAATAGAGAGGTGATACGGTTTTTTTACCTAGGTTCAGGATCCTCGTGAGGAGGTAAAACCCCTACTCCTGCTTTGTTGTATTGCTCGCGTATTTCGCGAGGGTATAATGGAGGATGAAAGTCTAGGGTTTAGATCTCAAGGATCGATCCCCTCTAAGGTGGAGAAGGCTCCTTATATAGGGCAGCGTGATACGTCATAAACGTATCTATAAGTTTTGATGTTCCATGCTTGTTTAATATCTACTTTCTTATGTTTTGTCCACACTTTGGAGTATTTTTATACATTTTCTGGAACTAACCTTTAACAAGATGCCACAGTGCCAGTTGCCTGTTTTCTAGTGTTTTAGGTTTCAGAAAAGCTAGTAAGGAAATATTCTCGGAATTGGGCTGGACAAAAGCCAAAGTCAATATTTTACCCAAAGCAACACGGAGTCCGGAGGGGAGACGAAGTGGCGCCACCAGCGCGGCCACACCTGGTGGCGACGCGGCCTGGGTTGGGCGCGCCACTAGGGGTGTGGGCCCCCTGGTGCCTCACCAACCTTGCCCTTCCGCCTATAAAAGCCTCTCGGGACGAAAACCCTAAGTACCCGATCAAAGACCCAAACAGAAATCCACGGAAGAGTCTGTAGCCGCCACCATCTTGATCCCCAGATCGGGGGGGATCCGAAGCTCTTCCCGGCACCCTGCCGGAGGGGAGAGATCACCCTGGAGGCCTTCTTCATCACCATGACCGCCTCCGGTGTGATGCATGATTAGTTCATCCCTGGACTACGGGTTCATGTAGTAGCTAGATGGTTGGTTCTCCTCCTTTGTGCTATCATTTTAGATCTTGTGAGCTCTGTTCATGATCAAGATCATCTATTTGTAATTTTACATGTTCTGTTTGTGGGGATCCGATGGATATTGAGATGCTATTTTAGATTGATTATTGATTCTATCATGTCTATGTTATTTGTGATCTTGCATGCTTTCCGTTGTTAGTAGCTATCTTGGCCAAGTAGATGCTAGCATCTCCAAGAGGGAGTATTTATGCTCGACGGTGGGTTCATGCCTCTAGTAATCTGGGGAAGTGACAGGAATATCTAAGGTACTAGATGTGTTGTTGCTACTAGGGAGAAAACAACAATCCTTTGTCCATGGTACAATCATATTGTTTACTTTACACACTTTGCTTAATGCAATTATCTATTGCTTGCAACTTAATATTGGAGGGGGTTCGGATGATAACCTAAAGGTGGATTATTTGTCATAGATGCATTTGGATTACAGTCTATGTAGAATGTTGTAATGCCCAATCAAATCTCATAGGAGTCAAGATGATTAGTATATGCATGGTATGCTTTCTCGGCTCTGTCAATTGCCCCGCTGTAATTTGTTCACCCAACATGTCATCTATATTAAGGAGAATCACCTCTAGTGAACTATGGACCCCGGTACATTCCTTTACCATTGATATACCATCTACTATTTACTATTTACCGTTTACTTTCTGCAAGCAATTACTATCTTCCACACAATACGTTTAATTCTTTGTTTTCAGCAAAACCGGTGAGATTGACAACCTCACTGTAAGTTGGGGCAAAGTTCTGTGGTTGTGTTGTGCATGATTCCAAGTTGGTAACAACACCTTGGAGTTGTTTCCTTACTCCTACTTGTTCGATAACCTTGGTTTCATAACTGAGGGAAACTTGCTTCTGTGCTCACCATACCTTCCTGTTGGGGTTCCCAACGAGCTCGAGATATCTTGAGCCATCACGGCATCGGGCCTCTTCCCCCATCTATGGGCGGGAAGGGATACCACATTCCCTCCCAAAGCACTCTGATCCACTTTGTCTTCATCTGGCCGTCAGCCAGCTGCAGCGCCGGAGTGGTGGACGGTCACCCTTCTGCTTTGCGTCGTCACCCTGGTCTTCTTGCACCGAAACGGTTGTCTCAGGCGCTGCCTCCGCCCTACGTCACTCCCTTACGCCTTTGTATGAGGGGAAACAAGGTGGGCTTTGCTTTCCCGAGGTAGACCGGTCGCCGCTTGGACCGACCATTGGTGCATCGTCTTGTAGGGCACGCTCAGGACCGAGGACGTTCCCCCTCCCGAGGCCTCGTCGAGAGGCTTCCATCCCATATCGAGACCCGTCTGGACACCAGCCGAGGCTCTAGGATTTGTTCCTCCTCTCGAGGCTCATGCTCCTCACGAGCCCTCGAGAGGATGCATCCGGTGGGCCCAGCGACTCGGCGGGACGGGGTATCCCCGGTTCCAATAGTTCGACAGCTGCACCTTCCAATTTCTTTGATCGTCCAAAAGTTCTGCAACTTTGCGGATACACCGATTCTCCCTCGGAGTGAGTGCTTTGCTATATGTAAGTCGCGACACCCAACTATCATGCCACACTCTAATATTTTCACCGTTTCCAAACCTCCAAATTATGCCCCTCTTCAAAAGATCTAGTCCATGCGAAATAGCCATCCCAAGTGGACGACGGATTCCCCATGAAGACAGTGTCCAACAGATTACCATTGGGGTAATATCTCTCTTTTAAGACGCCTTTAAGACACGCGCACAAAGGATATCTGAGATAGTAAGGAGTCTCCTCGCCTGCCGAGCTAGAAGATCTTGGTTGAATAATCTCATATCACGAAAACCCATGCTTCCCTACGATTTAGAGCGGGTCATAGTATCCCAATTCACCGAGTGCATTTTCCTGTTCCCACCTTCAACTCCCCACCAATAATCACGAATAAGTTTCGTCAAGTCCTCACACACGGATAGGGGTAGCTTAAAAACTCCCATGACATAAGCTCGAATAGCCTGGGCTATCGCCTTAATGAAAACTTCTCGGCCGCACTGAGTAAGAAGGCTATCGCCCCAAACCATAAGACCTTTGCACAAATTTGATTGCAAGTTAACAAAATGACCTTTGTGCATCTGACCCTCTAGGGTGGGGAGTCCCATATACTTTTCCTCAAAACCATTGTTTTCAACTTGCAAGATAGTACAGACCTCCGCTTGAGTATCCTGCGGGCAAACATCAATAAAAATGATTGAACATTTTATAGAATTATGAGTTGTCACGTTCCATTGGCATAAACATCCAGAACATGTTTAACTCTCAATGCTTCTTTCCTATCAGCCTGAAAGAAGAGCAACGTATCATCAACAAACAGAATATGAGAAATCCCTAGAGCTTGGAGATATACTTTAATCGGGGAGATACCATTCAACTCAACTTCTTTCTTTAGCAATGAAGAAAGACCATCAGCCACAAACAAGAATAAATAGGAAGAAAGAGGATCACCCCGTCGTAGTCTGCGAGTAGGAGAAAATGCTTCCAACAAGGTTCCCTTGAATTTGACTGAATACCTCACCGTGGTAACAATACATAATCCACTACATCCACCGATGTGAGAACCCCATTGTTTGCATTGTAGACTCCAGAAAAGACCAGTCTACTTTGTCATAGGCTTTAGAGAGATACAACTTAAAAGCACAGAAAGTGGAATTTAGAGCTGTACCATGCTCCATGTAATGCAAACACTCGAAGGCTAATAAGGCATTATCTGTAATCATCCGTCCAGATACAAAGGCACTTCGGTTTTCAGAGATAATATCACCAACTAGTGGCCTTAATCTATTGACAAGACATTTAGAGACCACCTTATAAAGCACATTACATAAACCTATAGGTCGGTAATCTTTTAGATCAGTTGGATCATCGACCTCTGGGATCAACACAATGGATGTGTCATTAGTACCTTCAGGCATTACACCATTTGCAAAGTAGTGCTTCACAACTACAATCACACTTTATTTTAATAACTCCCAATTCCTCTAGTAGAAACGTGCAGGAAAACCGTCTGGACCCTGGAGCTTTAATAGGACCAATTTGGAAAAGTGCATCTGATATTTCCTTGTCAGAGAAATCCTCACATAGATTCACATTCATCTCAGCAGTAATCTTCTCCTCAATTAAAGACACAATATCCTCGTAGTTTAGTGACGCATCTCGGGTGTACAGAGATTTAAAGTAGGATACTAAAATCCTTGCATCTTAGTAGGCGTATCCTGGACAATGCCATTAGAATCACGTAGCTTTGCAATTTTATAGAGGAGTTCAATCATCTGGTAGGTGACCTCTCGGATCAAAGAACGAGAGCCGTTTTCCAAGTGCAAGCGCTTGAGTTTCTCCTGCAGCCTAATTAGCTCACGAGTAACATTGCCAAATTTGCGCCGACTCCCCTTTGAGGCTCGCCGTCAGCTTCGAGATGGCTCGGGCTCGTCGGAAAAAGCTCGAGCTTTTCGCTGGCTCGGCCCGAGCCAGCCTGAGTTGGCTCGCGTCCAACGCTATCCTATCCATGGTACCAGCTTACCTCTCCGGCTCATCCTTCCACATAGCATAGTTGTCCCGACCAGCAGCCTCTCCCCCATCGGGAAAACCACTCCCCTGATAACCATCGTTAGTAGTACCATGACCCCCACCATGCATTGGTGCACGACTGCCACGTTTCCCACTCCAAGGCAGATTAACAACACTTCGTCGTCTTGGATACACATGAATCCATTCACCATATTTCAACTCTTTTTCCTCAAAAACACCGATGCCACATTCTTTGTGCTCGTGAGCGATGAGTCCACACGCAAAGCACAACATACCAAGCTTCGCATATTTGACAGCAAACATCGAACGCTTACCAGAAAGGGAAATTGAAACAAAATGAGTTAGAGGCCTCCGAGCATCCTACTTCAGACGAACTCATACAAAATCACCTCGAAACCCACCAGCTGGTTGCATATCTACCACAATGACTTCCCCTATTTGATGTTTCACTAGATGCTTCACCACCTCCTCCTTCTGAAGGGATTCAAGAATTTTGTGAATTTGTATCCACACAGGCATGAACTCCAACTCCACCGATTCTGGATCAGAAATTCCGTTATATGGGGCGATAATAACAGCCCAATCACGGAAGAGGCAAGGATCATGGAGTGTTACCTTCTCCCAGTCACCGAGATAGAAACACTGGATCACGAATCTATTAACGCCCACTGGACGTATAGAGATATCCCGTGCAGAATTCCAAGCTGCCCTCATCTATTGAAAAAAGGCGTCATGGCTAAAGAGCTTGCCACAATTTACCTGAGCAATAGTAAGCCACCTTGTGCTCTCTGCCAGATCAACTTCTACCTCCTCAAGGACCAGGTCATCGAATTCCTCCTCACCAATGTCAACTCCATCAAACAAGGCTTCAATACCACCCCCACGGGGTGCCTCAAAGCTCGTCGCCAATCCATCAGAATCCTCCACCGGTGGCACCAGGCCGGCTGCAGCACCCTTAACTGCATCTTCCTTGTCCATAGCTGGAACTGTGAACGAATGACTTTCTGCCATGACCTCATAGATCACGAAAACCCTAGACCAACCAAGTAGGAGAACCACACGGAAGGGAAACAAGTACCTTGGAGGAACAAGATCACACTCGGATGGGGAGATCACCACCCGGACGAAGAGATGTACTCCGAGAGGGATTGGTAATGGATTTGGGTAGCCAACAGAAACTTGCCGCCAGATAGCCTGGGGAGAGGACAAAAACCTAGGGGTATGAAGCCTGCCTTGCCTTGGTGAACTTTCGCAAACGATTGTGAGAATGGGCATGCTAGTCTAGATATGCCTAGTCGGCTTGGTCGGCGGCGGCACTCGCAGGGCGTAATTTGGGCCCGATCTAGGCCTGGATGGCTTGGTCGGGCCTGATATTTTCCTAATCTAGGCCTAGTCGGTATTGCTGCTACGCCCTGATGCCAATCACCGCACGTGATCGAGGGTTGTTCCCCTCCCCTAGGCTGTTAGGGGGCTCGTTTCTGGCAGGTCTGTGCTTGATCTACACAGCCCTCTTCGTCTGCGGTGCGTTGTGGTGTTGGTTGGTCTTTTGGCTCGAGTTCGTGGATGCCAGGTGATGGCTCTGAAATATAGCCATCCACGTCCACATTTAAACTGGACATTATTCATATTTTTGATGAAATATCTCTCTAAACCCTGCCACTAATGCCTAATATTTTAATGAGTTTGCAATCCTTTCTTTTTATATTTTCCTGTGTAGATAATGTTTGTTGAAGATGGGAATCACTACATTAAAGTCAAAGACGAAGAAACCAGGAGCCATGAAGCGGAGGCGGACGCTTTAACTGTAGGGGTTCGCGTATGAAAACAATAAAATTTTACCCTACGCCCCTGAACCCCTGATGTTGCCAGGACCTATCTATTAGTAATGCAGTAACGGGAGGGGCTTTTCGCGAACTTACCCTTGAAGACAGAAAAGCATTGTCAACGCTCAGGAGAGCATGGTTGATGTAGACGAGCCGAAGCCGACCTCAAGGTCGTGATGAAGTCCTCGCGCTCCTGTGGCTCCAACAACTTGAGTGCCTCAAGTGTGACACCTCGCGAGGAATTACATGCATCCGGTGCCTAACGATGACTCCCGCTTCCCCGATCCAGCAGCAGTTGCGGAAGTAGAGCTCCTGGATCCGAATCCCGCAGCGCGACGGCGCTTCGTGGTGTAGATGTCTCTCGTTCGCGCAGTCCGAACTTGGGACCATGTTCATGGGAGAGAGATAGAATATCAATTGGAGGTATCCCCAAAAGTGAGGAAACGTTTATTGAATATTGTGTGTATTTATCTGGCCAAATACCGCCACTATATATAGGGGGAGGGGAAGTAATACCTCCCTCAAAGTCCCAGGGTGGGACTAAAGGAGGGGGAAAGGAGGGGTGCCACCGGCCAGCCTTAGTGGTCCCCGCGCGGGTTGCCTTGGCCCAGCCGGCCACCCCCTTGCCCCTTCTCTCCTCTTGCCTTTCCCTCATGGGACCTTTCCCCTCCAGGATTTGGCCCATTAAGCCTTTTGACCTTTTAATTGATTTCTATTTTGTTAAATAGTTATGAATAAATGATTAAATCAATATTTAACATTCATTCACATATTATTCAATCTCCATGGTTATGTAACACCTTCCATCTCCACTCTGGATATCCTTCGGACTTACCGAAACCCTTCCGATTTTTTCTCTTCTCTTCTTCTGTGATTCTACCGATCCTATAAACACTCTCTAAGCATCATCAAGACCTTAAGCGTGATACCCCACGGTTCGGGAACAGTCAAGACATGGTCGGGACACTCCTGGACCAATGATCAACAAAGGGACCTGGATGGCCTTCTGACCCCTGTGCATTCCACGAAGATCTTTAATCACAGGATAGTCGTGTCTTATTCCTTTTGTCTCTTGATACTTGCATTGCCCGAGATCTGATCAGTGACATCACCATGTCGTGTTCAATCTTGTTATCGAACACTGCTACTTGACTCAATCCGACAAGTGATATCCTTGTGATCAAATCACACCCTGCGCAGCTATCGGATATAACTTCTCTAAGTGGGCCCTTGAGTATCTTTCTGTCACGTGGACGGACAAATCCCGCTCTTGACATATATTGCCTCTACGGTTCCTCCGAGTACCTAAACACACATTTATAGTCACTGTGTTGCCAAGTGACGCTTGATGCTATCTAAGCACTCTCGAGAGACAGTGATTGATATAGCCTCACTGTCTAAGGAATAGTCTACAAGGATCCATTCTAATCATCGTAACTTGAACTTCGTGACATGATCGGGTCACGATGTTTAGGTTGGGTATTGGTTCATCATCTCATTCTTAGAACGAGTTGACTCCATTTCTCTCTGGCATAAATGCCACATGATCAAGAAACCTTGATCATTTGTTGACCAATGAACAAGTGACTAGAGTTTCACCGGGAACCCCTGGTTGTTTATATATCACACGTGTATTGACGTTTCCTTTCAATACAGTTATAGCATGATATAAAAATTAATCATAAATGTTATAAAATATGATAATAATCCTTATTATTATTTGTCTCTAGGGCATATTTCCAACATTAACGACCAACTCTACGACCGGAGCAAAATTCTGGCCGTATAGTTCCGGTCGTGTAGTTGGCGGCACCACGTTAGGTCAAACAGAACAAATTTCGTGAAGGGACCCCTATATAAAGAAGCCTCATGCAACGAGAAAACAGCTTCCGCCTTGCCCATAAGTCTCTGCCATAGATCACCAGCCGCCTCCAGATCTCAAAACCCTTCTCCATCTCCATAGAGATATTCCACCACTTGTAATAGTAGATCTCTTGTTCGACTGGCGACATTGTAAGACTATTGCTATCAATATTATGATTTTCATTACAATGTTTGTGATTTTTGATCTCATCTCTATGTGTGAGTAATTCTCCTTGGGCTAAGGGCTTCGGCCTAGCCATGTAGCGGTTGTGCATGTTATTTATCATAGACGAGATCATGTATTAGTTTGTATGACATGATGATTATTGTATCCTCTCTTGCCTCAATCCAATTACTTGTTAGGTACCCAAGACCCCGAGGGTTGAGCCAGGTATATGGAGTATGAGTAATGACTGATCTGCAGGTTGGGAACCTCAGTTATAGAAGGGGTAGTATGGCAGTATGTGAGGGATTTACTTGGGATTAACGGTGACATCACTATGCATATCATTAGCTCTCTTTCTTCTATGGATGAGACTAGTAGGTTATTGCTATAAGCGGTTGCGGTGGCAATAGAAATTATGGATGCACTGCCCACATATAATTTATCTTGCTCTAAAAATTACATGCGTACTTTATTTCTATCTTTTATTCCCATCAGATGTTTTGCACAGCTACAGGTGAAATCGAACACCCTAGGCCCTCTCTCTCCATCATCAACAACAACAAAAAGACGCAAACTATTGGTCCGATAAAACACAAAAGGAATTCTAAAAATCCCGAAGGTCCATTAAAGTAACTTCACTACGCATTCGCTTCCCGAGGATTCGATAACCTAGGTCTACTAGGGAAAAATAAGCTATACTGCATCCGTAATCTGGTTCGAAGGTATCAACCCTTTTTCTGGCGCCGTTGCTGGGAAAGCAATAGCTACTCTGGTTATGTTATTAGGAACCTTGCTTTTTTTAATTCTTGTTTTAATTTTGTTAGTTTGCTTTCAGTCTTTATATGATAAACCAAAAAAATTAGTTAGCCTTTAAATTCTTGATTTTACTACTATAATTCTTTGTTTAAGAAAACCCAAAAACATAGGAGATATGGATAAAAATAAGCTTGGGCAGTTTGCTACTCCCAACAATGATTATTTGCGAACTCCTATTACTCAGCCAGCAATTGCTGCTAATGACTATGAAATTAAGCCCCATTATTTAAGTTTGGTTCAATAGAATCAATTTGGAGGCTCTGCTATCAAATACGCAAGTATGCACTTCAATACTTTCACTGAAATATGTGATATGATGCGTATAAAAGACGTTGACCCCGATGCAGTCAAATTGCGTCTATTTCCTTTCTCTCTTAGAGGAAGAGCAAAAGAATGGTTGCTATCTTTGCCTATAAATACTATTACATCATGGGTGGGATGTACTTCTTTATTTATGACTAAATTTTTCCCACCTGCAAAGACTATGCAACTCAGATCTAATATTACTGGTTTTAGACAGGAAGAGCGTGAGCCACTAGGGCTTGCATGGGAGAGGATGAAAGAATGCATGAGAAACTGTCCTAGTCATGGGATGGAAGACTGGTTAATTCTCCATCAATTTTATAATGCTCTTAATCCTGTTTCTAAGTCTATGCTTGATACTGCAGCTAGGGAACGTTTACGAGTAAACATATTACCGAAGCAAAGCAGCAGCTAGACAACATGAAAGACAACCATGCCCAATGGCATGTGGATAGATCGAACACAAAGAAGGTGAACTCCATCTCACCACAAGAAAATGAAGAACTCAATGCTAAGTTGGATGAGCTAATACTAGCCGTGAAAGGTAAGGAAACCCAGGTAAGAGCCATCCCAATTTTTTTTTGAAGAAATAGACTTCATAACTCGTAAGATTATAACCCTGCTTGGAAGAAGAATTATAATCCTAATTTTCAGAAACATTATTCTAGTCCTGCAGGCAACTCTAATAATAATACGGGAACTAGTATTGGTAGTCTCCAAGAAACACTTAAGTCTTTTGTAGACTCACAAAATGAACAAAACAATATTCTTGTTAAAATAATGGAAAACCATGATGCTATGCTTGGTAAATTATCTAACCAAACTGTTAGTTTGAGAAATGATTTACAAGCCCTCCAAGAAAGGACAAGGATCGTTGAGGCACAACTAGGTAAGATAACCGAGAGTCAAACTCTCATTCTAGCTAAATTTGCAGGTAAAGCTGAGCCTAATCCTGTTGAAGAACTCAAAATGATGAGAATCCAAAGAGAGGAGCCTGAAGAGCTTGATTATAGTAATGCCCCTTCACTGAGCTACACCATATAAAATCTCGTAAAAAGGATCAACATTAAGATTCCAATAAGTGAAGGTAACGATGAAGCCATGTATCAACACTCTATTGATCAAGTAGCGATAAAGGTACATGAGCTTGAAGATGAATACAAGAAAATTGCTGAAAAATTACCTATCAAACTAGATGATATATTTGAGCCCACGATTCAAATTAAGATTGGGGCTAATGAGATAGATGCAATTTATGATTTAGGTGCAAGTGTCTCAACAATCCCAAAGAGCCTTTTCAACAAGCCAAATCTTGGCTCCTTTGAAATCACCGAACTAAAATTGCATCTAGCAGATTCTACCTACAAACAAGCTGTAGGAATTAAGGAGAATACTTCAGTTTACATTAAAGGATGTCCTGCTCTGATTGACTTCATTATTGTTGACATGCATGAAGATGCTATTGCTCCTAAAATACTAGTATGTTCTTTCTTAAGAACAATAAAGGATTTAGTTAATCTCCATGAAGGGAACGTGAAGCTGCAATTTCCTTTGCAAGATCCTTTTGTTATACATTTCCCCAGGAAAAAGAAAGCCAAACACGATGAGGAGGCCATCACTTTGAAGGCCAACTACTTTGGAGTGGGTGTTCCACTCATCTGGCCCAAGTGAGTAACATCAAGGTCAAGCTATTTGACCATAAAAGAGTGCTTCATGGGAGGCAACCCATGTGAAATAAAGGTTTGAGTAAAGTTTTTAAATTTTAGTTTAAATTTATGTTTAATAAAGAGTACTAGAAAACTCCAATTGAGGGGAAGAAGTTCGGTAGTACTAAAAATCCTGCTTTATTCATGCTATTGTTGGTCGACAATATTTACTACCGAAAACAAGGTATATCTCTAAGTTACAGGAAAAGAAGTAATTTTCTAAGAAACAAATGTTTTTGATGCATACCGAGAGTTTAACAACCAACTATACAGCGAGAATAAAAATTCCGGCCGTACAGTTTCGGTCATATAGATATTTTTGCCATCGACAATTTTTCTTTCATATGTACTGAGAGTTTAACGACCAACTATATGGCGGGAATAAAAATTCTGACCGTATAGCTCCGGTCGTATAGATATCGGTGCCTCTGTACAAATTCTTTTCCAATGTACTGAGAGTTTCACGACCAACTATACAGAGGGAATAAAAATTCTGGCTGTATAGTTCCGGTCGTATAGATATCGATGCCTTTGTATATTTATTTTCCTAGGGACAGACAGTTTGATGACCAACTATACGGCAGGAACATATTGTTCTGGCCGTATAGTTTCGGCCGTATAGCTGTGCCGCCAAGAAGTCATTGTGGTAGAGATGCAACCAACTGGTGGGTTTCGAGGTGATTTTGTACGAGTTCATCTGAAGTAGGATGCTCGGAGGTCTCTAACTCATTTTGTTTCAATTTCCCTTTCTGGTAAGCGTTCGATGTTTGCTGTCAAATATGCGAATCTTGGTATGTTGTGCTTTGCGTGTGGACTCATTGGTCACGAGCACAAAGAATGTGGCATCGGTGTTTTTGAGTAAAAAGATTTGAAATATGGTGAATGGATTCATGTGTATCCAAGACGACGAAGTGTTGTTAGGCCTAGTCGACTTGGTCGTAATTTGGGCCCACTTAGAGAAGTTATATCCGATAGTTACGCAGGGTGTGATTTGATCACAAGGATATCACTTGTCGGAATGAGTCAAGTAGCAGTGTTCGATAAAAAGATTGAACACGACATGGTGATGTCATTGATCAGATCTCGGGCAATGCAAGTATCAAGAGACAAAAGGAATAAGACACGACTGTCCCGTGATGAAAGATCTTCGTGGAATGCACAGGGGTCACAAGGCCATCCAGGTCCCTTTGTTGATCATTGGTCCAGGAGTGTCCCGACCATGTCTTGACTGTTCCCGAACCATGCGGTATCACGCTTAAGGGCTTGATGATGCTTAGAGAGTGTTTATAGGATCGATAGAATCACAGAAGAAGAGAAGAGAAAAAATCGGAAGGGTTTCGGTAAGTCCGAAGGATATCCAGAGTGGAGATGGAAGGTGTTACATAACCATGGAGATTGAATAATATGTGAATGAATGTTAAATATTGATTTAATCATTTATTCATAACTATTTAATAAAATAGAAATCAATTAAAAGGTCAAAAGGCTTAATGGGCCAAATCCTGGAGGGGAAAGGTCCCATGAGGGAAAGGCAAGAGGAGAGAAGGGGCAAGGGGGTGGCCGGCTGGGCCAAGGCAACCCGCACGGGGCCCACTAGGGCTGGCCGGTGGCTCCCCTCCTCTCCCCCTCCTTTAGTCCCACCCTTGGACTTTGAGGGAGGTAGTACCTCCCCTCCCCCTATATATAGTGGGGGTATTTGGCCAGATAAATACACACAATATTCAATAAACGTTTCCTCACTTTTGGGGATACCTCCAATTGATATTCTATCTCTCTCTCCCATGAACATGGTCCCAAGTTCGGACTGCGCGAAGGAGAGACATCTTCACCACAGAGCGCCGTCGCGCTGCGGGATTCGGATCCAGGAGCTCTACTTCCGCAACTGCTGCTAGATCGGGGAAGCGGGAGTCATCATCAGACACCGGATGCATGTAATTCCTCGCGAGGTGTCACACTTGAGGCACTCAAGTTGTTGGAGCCACAGGAGCACAAGGAATTCATCATGACCTTGAGGTCGGCTTCGGCTCGTCTACATCAACCATGCTCTCCTGAGCGTTGACAATGCTTTTCTGTCTTCAAGGGTAAGTTCGCGAAAAGCCCCTCCCGTTACTGCATTACTAATAGATAGGTCCTAGCAACATCAGGGGTTCAGGGGCGTAGGGTAAAATTTTATTGTTTTCATACGCGAACCCCTACAGTTAAAGCGTCCGCCTCCGCTTCATGGCTCCTGGTTTCTTCGTCTTTGACTTTAATGTAGTGATTCCCATCTTCAAACAACATTATCTACACAGGAAAATATAAAAAGAAAGGATTGCAAACCACTTTAAATATTAGGCATTAGTGGCAGGGTTTAGAGAGATATTTCATCAAAAATATGAATAATGTCTAGTTTAAATGTGGACGTGGATGGCTATATTTCAGAGCCATCACCTGGCATCCACGAACTCGAGCCAAAAGACCAACCAACACCACAACGCACAGCAGACGAAGAGGGCTGTGTAGATCAAGCACAGACCTGCCAGAACGAGCCACCTGATAGCCTAGGGGAGGGGAACAACCCTCGATCACGTGATGTGATTGGCATCAGGGCATAGCAGCAATACCGACTAGGCCTAGATCAGGAAAAGATCAGGCCCGACCAAGCCGTCCAGGCCTAGATCGGGCCCAAATTACGCCCTGCGAGTGCCGCCGCCGACCAAGCCGACTAGGCATATCTAGACTAGCATGCCCATTCTCACAATCGTTTGCGAAAGCTCACCAAGGCAAGGCAGGCTTTGTACCCCTAGGTTTTTGTCCTCTCCCCAGGCTATCTGGTGGCAAGTTTCTGTTGGCTACCGAAATCCATTACCAATCCCTCTCGGAGTACATCTCTCCGTCCGGGTGGTGATCTCCCCATCCGGGTGTGATCTTGTTCCTCCAAGGTACTTGTTTCCCTTCCGTGTGGTTCTCCTACTTGGTTGGTCTAGGGTTTTCGTGATCTATGAGGTCATGGCAGAAAGTCACTCGTTGACAGTTCCCGCTATGGACAAGGAAGATGCAGCTAAGGGTGCTGCAGCCAGCCTGGTGCCACCGGTGGAGGATTCTGATGGATTGGCGATGAGCTTTGAGGCACCCCGTGGGGGTGGTATTGAAGCCTTGTTTGATGGAGTTGACATTGGCGAGGAGGAATTCGATGACCTGGTCCTTGAGGAGGTAGAAGTTGATCTGGTAGAGAGCACAAGGTGGCTTGCTGTTGCTTAGGTAAATTGTGGCAAGCTCTTTAGCCATGACGCCTTTTTTCAATAGATGAGGGCAGCTTGGAATTCTGCACGGGATATCTCTATACGTCTAGTGGGCGTTAATAGATTCGTGATCCAGTGTTTCTATCTCGGTGACTGGGAGAAGGTAACACTCCATGGTCCTTGGCTCTTCCGTGATTGGGTTGTTATTATCGCCCCATATAACGGAATTTCTGATCCAGAATCGGTGGAGTTGGAGTTCATGCCTATGTGGATACAAATTCACAAAATTCTTGAATCCCTTCAGAAGGAGGAGGTGGTGAAGCATCTAGTGAAACATCAAATAGGGGAAGTCATTGTGGTAGAGATGCAACCAGCTGGTGGGTTTCGAGGTGATTTTGTACGAGTTCGTCTGAAGTAGGATGCTCGGAGGCCTCTAACTCATTTTGTTTCAATTTCCCTTTCTGGTAAGCATTTGCTGTCAAATATGCGAAGCTTGGTATGTTGTGCTTTGCGTGTGGATTCATCGGTCACGAGCACAAAGAATGTGGCATCGGTGTTTTTGAGGAAAAAGAGTTGAAATATGGTGAATGGATTCATGTGTATCCAAGACGACGAAGTGTTGTTAGGCCTAGTCGGCTTGGTCGCAGGGCGTAATTTGGGCCCGATCTAGGCCTGGACGGCTTGGTCGGGCCTGATCTAGGCCTAGTCGGTATTGCTGCTACGCCCTGATGCCAATCACCGCATGTGATCGAGGGTTGTTCCCCTCCCCTAGGCTCTTAGGTGGCTCGTTTCCGGCAGGTCTATGCTTGATCTACACAGCCCTCTTCGTCCGCGGTGCGTTGTGGTGTTGGTTGGTCTTTTGGCTCGAGTTCGTGGATGCCAGGTGATGGCTCTGAAATAAGCCATCCACGTCCACATTTAAACTGGACATTGTTCATATTTTTGATGAAATATCTCTCTAAACCCTGCCACTAATGCCTAATATTTAAAGGGGTTTGCAATCCTTTCTTTTTATATTTTCCTGTGTAGATAATGTTGTTTGAAGATGGGAATCACTACATTAAAGTCAAAGACGAAGAAACCAGGAGCCATGAAGCGGAGGCAGACGCTTTAACTGTAGGGGTTCGCGTATGAAAACAATAAAAAATTACCCTACGCCCCTGAACCCCTGATGTTGCCAGGACCTATCTATTAGTAATGCACTAACGGGAGGGGCTTTTCGTGAACTTACCCTTGAAGACAGAAAAGCATTGTCAACGCTCAGGAGAGCATGGTTGATGTAGACGAGCCGAAGCCGACCTCAAGGTCGTGATGAAGTCCTTGTGCTCCTGTGGCTCCAACAACTTGAGTGCCTCAAGTATGACACCTCGCGGGGAATTACATGCATCCGGTGCCTGACGATGACTCCCGCTTCCCCGATCCAGCAGAAGTTGCGGAAGTAGAGCTCCTAGATCCGAATCCCGCAGCGCGACGGCGCTCCGTGGTGAAGATGTCTCTCATTCGCGCAGTCCGAACTTGGGACCATGTTCATACGAGAGAGAGATAGAATATCAATTGGAGGTATCCCCAAAAGTGAGGAAATGTTTATTGAATAATGTGTGTATTTATCTGGCCAAATACCCCCACTATATATAGGGGGAGGGGAGGTACTACCTCCCTCAAAGTCCCAGGGTGGGACTAAAGGAGGGGGAGAGGAGGGGCGCCACCGACCAGCCCTAGTGGGCCCTGCGCGGGTTGCCTTGGCCCAGCCGGCCACCCCCTTGCCCCTTCTCTCCTCTTGCCTTTCCCTCATGGGACCTTTCCCCTCCAGGATTTGGCCCATTAAGCCTTTTGACCTTTTAATTGATTTCTATTTTATTAAATAGTTATGAATAAATGATTAAATCAATATTTAACATTCATTCACATATTATTCAATCTCCATGGTTATGTAACACCTTCCATCTCCACTCTGGATATCCTTCGGACTTACCGAAACCCTTCCGATTTTTTCTCTTCTCTTCTTCTGTGATTCTACCGATCCTATAAACACTCTCTAAGCATCATCAAGCCCTTAAGCGTGATACCCCACGGTTCGGGAACAGTCAAGACATGGTCGGGAGACTCCCAGACCAATGATCAACAAAGGGACCTGGATGGCCTTATGACCCCTGTGCATTCCACGAAGATCTTTCATCACGGGACAGTCGTGTCTTATTCCTTTTGTCTCTTGATACTTGCATTGCCCGAGATCTGGTCAATGACATCACGATGTCGTGTTTAATCTTGTTATCGAACACTGCTACTTGACTCATTCCGACAAGTGATATCCTTGTGATCAAATCACACCCTGCACAGCTATCGGATATAACTTATCTAAGTGGGCCCTTGAGTATCTTTCTGTCACGTGGACGGACAAATCCCGCTCTTGACATATATTGCCTCTACGGTTCCTTCGAATACCTAAACACACATTTATAGTCACTGTGTTACCAAGTGATGCTTGATGCTATCTAAGCACTCTCGGGAGACAGTGATTGATATAGCCTCACTGTCTAAGGAATAGTCTACGAGGATCCATTCTAATCATCGTAACTTGAACTTCGTGACATGATCGGGTCACGATGTTTAGGTTGGGTATTGGTTCATCATCTCATTCTTAGAATGAGTTGACTCCATTTCTATCTGGCATAAATGCCACATGATCAAGAAACCTTGATCATCTGTTGACCAATGAACCAGTGACTAGAGTTTCACCGGGAACCCCTGGTTGTTTATATATCACACGTGTATTGACGTTTCCTTTCAATACAGTTATAGCATGATATAAAACTTAATCATAAATGTTATGACATATGATAATAATCCTTATTATTATTTGTCTCTAGGGCATATTTCCAACATTAACGACCAACTCTACGACCAGAGCAAAATTCTGGCCGTATAGTTCCGGTCGTGTAGTTGGCGGCACCACGTTAGGTCAAACAGAACAACTTTCGTGAAGGGACCCCTATATAAAGAAGCGTCAGGCAACGTGAAAACAGCTTCCACCTTGCCCATAAGTCTCTGCCATAGATCACCAGCCACCTCCAGATCTCAAAACCCTTCTCCATCTCCATAGCCATATTCCACCACTTGTAATAGTAGATCTCTTGTTTGATTGGCGACATTGTAAGACTATTGCTATCAATCTTATGATTTTCATTACAATGTTTGTTATTTTTGATCTCATGTCTATGTGTGAGTAATTCTCCTTGGGCTAAGGGCTTCGGCCTAGCCATGTAGCGTTTGTGCATGTTATTTATCATAGATGAGATCATGTATTAGTTTGTATGACATGATGATTATTGTATCCTCTCTTGCCTCAATCCAATTACTTGTTAGGTACCCAAGACCCCGAGGGTTGAGCCAGGTATATGGAGTATGAGTAATGACTGATCTGCAGGTTGGGAACCCCAGTCATAGAAGGGGTAGTATGGCAGTATGTGAGGGATTTACTGGGGATTAACGGTGACATCACTATGCATATCATTAGCTCTCTTTCTTCTATGGATGAGACTAGTAGGTTATTGCTATAAGCGGTTGCGGTGGCAATAGAAATTATGGATGCACTGCCCACATATAATTTATCTTGCTCTAAAAATTACATGCATACTTTATTTCTATCTTTTATTCCCATCAGATGTTTTGCACAACTACAGGTGAAATCGAACACCCTAGGCCCTCTCTCTCCATCATCGACAACAACAAAAAGACGCAAACTCAGTGCTTCCGAGAGCAAGTTCAGTGCTTTGGCACCAACAATGGCGATATTTGTGGGTATCCTTACCCTCTTAGGGGCGCCGCTACGGCTACCTTCTCTATGATAAGGCTCCGGGTGAAAACCCTTGACCATCGGTCTTGGTGGTGGCGGCGCATTACATCATTACCTCTTGGGGGCGTCGTTGTGGATCCTCGATTCTCCCTGCTTTCAAGTGGTTCTTTTCGGTGGCAAGTTGTGGTTTTTCATGTTGTTCATGTTTACCTTGATCTGCTTTGTAAAGGGGTCTCCCCATCACCTTGTATCAGTTCGGCCGATGTGGCTTTATATATAAAGCGGGGCGAAAGCCTATTTCGAAGAGGAATTTCAACAATTCCCGCTGCTTAGATTTATAACACTGATACAAGACTACAATTCAGTAGAACACCAACACTAAGTGTCATGGTAATGGCCACGACAGTCGCTACTGGGGTAGCGATTGGGTTGAAAGGGAGAGTTAGCCATCTGCGGATCAAGATTGGAAGCACATAGGGTTTTACCCAGGTTCACCCCCCTAGGGTAAAGAGCCTACTTCCTACTAGATGTATTAATCTAGATGTGTTTACAAGGGTGGCGAGCTCGGCAGCTAGGCAGTGAGTTGCTTCTATGGGGTTTATCATAGCGGATGTGCATAGAGAGTACCCTAGGGAGGCTTATATAGTGCTACCTCCCTAGGGTTTACATGGATAACACCAAATTTGTTAAGGATTCAGTGGCTTAACCTAATCCGACTGGGCCAAGCTATGCTTCTGGACCTTCTGCTTCCAGTCATCATGCTTCTTAGTCGTAGCCTTTCTAGTCACCTTGCCAGCAAGCCCTCTCATCATGGGCTTGGGTCAGTCATACCGACCCTCTGGGTATACCCCTATTGGCATATCCCCATCAGTAGTTCCCGAGTGCGTCAGGGGTTCGGTGGTGGCTTCAAGCTTCGCAGTCGGAGTAGGCGAGTCCGGGTGGAAGCCCAGTCGAATCAGTGACAAAATCCCCAAATTAAGAAGGAAAGTCACATGTTTGCTGAAGTATTTTAGCCGTGTCAAGCGAGTCGAGTTGCTCGCGAATCGACGCATTTAGGCGAATGAACATCGGTGCGAGTGGCCAATTTGGCAGAAGTTGGACCGTTTGGCGTGGTCAAACTAGCCGTTGGTTAAATCCCAATGGTAACTTGTGAGATTACCGCATGGTAACGGTTAATTCTCAGGTCTTCCGTTAGCACCACTATTTAAGGGAGAGTGAGGGCGTGATGTACGGATTTCATTCCGCATTCCCTCACTCATCCATATCCTCCGAGCCGCCAGTTGACTCAGATCTCTGCACGAAGCGACCTTGTTCCAATGTCCTCCAAGGATGTATGGGGAAGTCCAATAGAGAAGCAACTACTCTCCTTTGAGCACGCCGAGATCCTTGTGAAGGGGAATTGGCGAGTTCCCCCAGCGGGCGAGGTTGAACCCAAGCCACGGCTAGGAGAGTTCACCTCATTCCTGAGCCATCTAGAGCGGGGGCTAGGGTTCCCACCTCCGTCTTCTTCCTACGCTTCTTCTCCTAATACCGTTTCAAGCCCTCTGATATGGGGCCACACAGCATCGAGTAGCTCACGATCTGCGTCGCATTCTACGAGAGTTATCTCGGGTGCCCACCATATTTACTATTGTGGCTAGAATTATTCCGTGGCTGGATCATCGCGAGCGGAAGAACAGCGTCATCCTAGTGGATGGCAGCATCACGTTCCAACTCAAGGGCAATGCCAAGTTCTTCAAGATGCTACTGCCGAAGAAGGCGGCCAGCAAGTGGAAAAAATTGTGGTTCGATGTGAAGGAGTACACGCCAACTAGCGAGGTAGTGATGCCAACGTACACTGCCGAGCGGAGTTCTCCACGGCGGTTGTCGGCAAATAGGCTATCGAAAGGCCAAGCCACTGTTGTCACGAAAATGTGCGCCCACATGACAAAGCTAGAGGAGGAGGGTCTACGGACCATCAATTTGTATAATTTCTAGCTCGGCCATCAACTTGTGCCACTCGCCACCCGCGTGCACTAGATGTTCTAGTACATCGGGCAGGGAAACCCCACGAGGTCATCGTCATCAACATGGGCCACGGAACATTACATCGCGACCCTGAAGAAGATAACGGATGCAAAGTTCACCGAATTCTTGGAAGGTCTACATCCATATAGGCCAGGAGGAAGGCCAGACCCGACGGTAAATATTCCCCATGTCTAGTTGCCTTTCTCCATTTGCTTATTGATTGCATCACTAATTTGAGAAATTCGTTTTATTGCGCAGACTTTCCAAATTATCGAGCACTGGTTTCTTCCACTCAACGAGGAGATGTCGTAGGAGCTCCTGGCGGAAGGAGAAGGAGACACCTCGGAGAACAAGGAGGAATAAGTGAGCGACTCGGATAAAGAGCCACTATCTGTGGCTCGGAAAACATGCAGATAGAAGTGTCGCAAGGAGGAGGAGGCCATTCGTTTCCTCCAGGAGGGAGAATACGACAACGAAATGGAGGTCTTTGGGGAACAGAGCTCGAAGCGGGTTCCGACCCCATCCAAGGTCACGGTGAAGCAGGAGTTGGCATCGAAGTCGCGACGGTAGGCAAACCTCATGGAGACGAGTCTATCCTGCCAACTGGGCCTCGAATTGGAGAAGCCCACACATATTACTATGGGATTAAGGAATATCCTGGTCACCAAGTAAGTGATGACTATTGGTTACTCATGTTGTTGCCGTGGATCTCGGAATTTCTGATTCACCTTTTTTGCTTGTTTTTTAGGGGGTAGCCAAAGAAGGCTTAGTGTGCTATCATGGCCAAGATCCTGGAGAGCCGTGTCGAGGAAGCCGACGCCAAGAAGAAAAAGGTCAACCCCACCTAGGCAAGTGGGGTGGCGATCGAGGATGCAGCGGGAGACGCGATCACGCAGGAGAAGGATGCAACGTAGGTGACTGCGAGCCGACCATGACTCATCCACGGTTTCTTGCCAAGGATTCATCCATGGTCGTGCAGTTGTAGTCACCGGCTATTGTGGAAGTCCTTGACAACAATGTCAGACTAATGGAGACCCGGTCTAGCAGAGCGATGTATCCGCTAAGTCGGCTGTAGTGATTCAGCTGCATAAATTAATTGGCGAAGGTCTCCAGGTGTGTATGGTATCCAGTCCACGAGGGTCGATTTGCCAAGTTGTGGCGACTCAAGACTTAGAGAGTTTGAATTCCCCCAGTGCCCAAGGACTGGGTCGCCAAGTAGTGGTGATTCGAGACTTGTAGAGTGTTAATCATATTGGCATTGATATGACTTGTTGTTTTCAGCGCGAGTCAGAAGCGCATCAAGCAGAGGTAGAGCGACTCTAGCATGAGTTGCGGGTGATGATGCAGGCTAATCGGCAATTGAAGGTGACCGCTTGTGAGTGTTTCTACCGAGTTGTTTATGTTTTCCTTGTTGATTCGATAGAGGAGTAATTTCCACATTTTTTGCAGACAACCATGCCTCTGCGATTGCAAAGGCATGCAAGGGCTATCTGCTTGCTGCAGAGATGGAGGTCGCTAAGTCTACGGTGACCTCATGGGAGGAGAAGACCAAGTCTGCGGTGGCGAATGCGGAGAAAGACCGCAAGGCTTCGGAGTCCATGATCACGGAGCAACATGATAAATTCTCCACGCCTATTGATGGATCCTTAGTGAGTTTGGCGGCTTGAAACTTTTGCATTTGGGCAAGTCGAGTCCACGAGTATATGTGCTGATGACCCCCAGACGTTCTAGGTTAGCATGACGAAGCGGTTCTGAAGATGGGGTGGCTGATTGTGTGAAGGCGGCGCTAGCCCTAACCAAGGCCTCGTTCTTGAGTGTCCGTGCGATTTTGCAGGAAATCATCCCCATCAAGTTTATCCTAGTAGAGTTCAGCGAAGTGGCAAAGTAGCTAGATGAGATTCCTACCATGGTCAACTGGATGCTACGCTTCGCGTCCCCTCGCAGGGCGACTGTGGTGCTGAGCTTGGGGCTTGCGCACCTCCCCGAGGACTTCGAGCTGGATAATGTGATGCTTCCCCACCATGACTAGGGATGTGGCTATCGCCGACGTCCTGAAGTTGAATGAGAAGGCCGCTCCCTTTACGAAGCATGTATTGTTGGTGAGCGACCTCTTTCCCCACCAGGAGACTCGGGCTTCCCCTAGAGATGCTCTCCCGAATCAACGGGACTTGCCAGTAGAGCGTCCTTTCCAGACAGTGCTCCGCGAACTCGCTCTCGACTTACCCCGTCAACCGATGGAAGCGTTTTGCTCGGGTTAGGGGTGGAGGTGAGGCATCTTCTTCCGAGGCGGTAGAGTGAGTCGCAAGTTGTAACCTACAAGTTGTATATTTTGTAATGGGTCGTGGTGTGGCTAGAACTTCTTAAGTTTTTTTAATAATTTTGTGACTTGTGAATCTTGGTGATTTTGCACATCGTGCCTATTGCGTAGCTAGTCGACTTGTACTGGCTCAGAGAGTTAGTCACATGGAGATCCCCGGTGTGGCTCCCGATTGGTGTTTTCACGAATGCATCTAGGTCAGTTAGTGAGTCCCCGAGCATGCTAATTAATCATTTGAGTCGTGCACTCATGGTTAGCGCATAATTAGTGTTTTATAGCTGTTTGTGTAGCTTAGTCGATTCACCTTGACTCGAGGAGTCAGTCACGTGGCGATTCCAGGGATGGCTCCCGATTGGCATTTTCACAGACACGTCTGGGGTCGGTTAGCGGGTCCCTGAGCGTGTTACTTAGTCATTCAAGTCATACATCTGAGGTTGGCAAGGACGTAGTGCGCTGTCTAGTTAGCAGGTCTCTCGTCTTGGCCCATGGGCCAGTCGCTTGGCGACTACAAAGATGGCTCTCAGCCTGGTGTTTTTCCTGGACGGGCCGAGGCTCGTTTTGCGAGTGCTCATCCACAGTACTTGTTCGTTCAAGTCGCATCATCTAAGGTTGAGGAGGATATGGTATTATGAGGAGCACGGCGAGTTGTCTTGACTCGTAGAGCTAACCGAGCGAGGTGACTCTGATGGTGGCTCTCGATTCGTGATTTTTGTGGATGACCCAAGATCCGAGTTGGCTCAGTTCCCTTGGGTTGCACTACTTTGCCGCAGTGAGTCGAACTTCCAAGGGAAGACAATGGTGAGTAGCTTTTAGTTGAAAGCGAGTGTGTTTTGCATGAAGTTTGGAGAGTTTGACACGAGTATGGAGAGAAATATCACTTTATTCATTACATGTTTTTGTTCTAAGTATAGAATTTGCGGAGGGGGTTTACATTCCATGGCAACTCGATGTCGAGCTTGCCATCACCCCATACGTCAATTAGGTAGTAGGAATATCTACCCAGCACTTTGCCGATGGCGAATGGGCCCTCCCATGGAGGGGAGAGCTTGTGCATACCCTTTTTTGTCCCGGATGAGGCGTAGGATGAGGTCACCCTCCTGGAAGGTGCGAGTGCGGACTCAGAGACTGTGGTAGTGGCGGAGGCCTTGCTAATATATGGCTGTGCGCGAGCGAGTTAGGTCGGGGGCTTCACTGGCCATGTTGATCCCATTTTGACGGGCGACTTGGTTATATTCCTCCGTGTAACCGATGACTCACGACAAGTCGTGCTCCAGGTCAGTCGGCATGACCTCTTCGGCGCCGTATACCATGAAGAAGGGGGTGAATTCGTTTGACCTGTTGATGGAGGTGAGGATGCCCTAGATGACTAAGGGGAGTTTATCGACCCAGCAGCCTGGTGTCTGCTGGAGAGGGACCTGTAGTCATGGATTGAGGCCGTGGAGCACACTCTTATTATCATGCTCGGCTTGGCCATTCGACGCATGATGAGCGACTGAGGTGAGGTCGAGTCAGATCCCATGTACTTGGCAGAACTTAGCCATGGCGCCTTTTGTCAAGTTGGTCCCGTTGTCGGTGATGATGTTGTGCGGGTAGCCATATCGGTAGATGAGCTCACGGAGGAACTTGGTGGAGGTTTTCCCATCACACTTCTTGATGGGTTTCGCCTCGACCCACTTTATGAATTTGTCGACTGCGATTAGGAGGTGGGTGAAGCCAGATGTGGCAGTTTTGAACCCGCCCACCATGTCGATGCCCAATACGATGAATGGTTGTGTGATATGTGTTGTCTTTAGTGCCGAACTAGGGAGATGCGTCTGGTTGGCGTATCTCTGACACCCAACGTAGCGCTGGATGATGTTGACTGTGTCGGCATGAGCAGTGAGCCAGTAGAATCTATGGCGTATCGCCTTGGCAACTGGCGATCATGCCCAGGCGTGCTATCCATAGTACCTAGTGTGGATGTCGTAGAGGATCTTATGACCCTCCTCCGGTGAGAAGTAGCACTGGAACATGATGGTCACGTTGCATTTGTGGAGGTTGCCATTGATCATGACAAAGGATTTTTAGCGGCACACAATCATGCGGGCCTCAGTGTCGTTCTTGTGTAGGATCTTATGCTCGAGGAAGGCGATGTAGGGCTCAGTCCAGTCGCAGGTCTCAGTGAAGATTATGACTATGACTGCTTCGGGGTTGAGCAGGATCCCAATGTCGATCTCGTTAGGTGGAGTGATCGAGCGGCGGTCGATGACGTCGAGGAAGACACTTGAAGGAGGCACTTGGCGAGACGAGCCGATTCGCGATAGTGCGCCAGCTTATTCATTCTTCCATTGGTCGATCCACTCGATGGAGGGTCCGGTGAAGTGGTCACCGAGTTGGTCCACCACCATTTTGTTGGTGCAAGGCCTGATGTTGATATGCAACACGTAGAAGAGCTTGTCTCCCTTTGGGGACATTAGGATGATGCCGATGCCCAAGCCTTCGGAGTTTTTGGACCCGTCAAACTATAGGGTTCAACAGTGGTTGTGCGGTAGCAACTAGGGCTATTGCGCTTCTTCCTAGTCAACGAGGAAGTCCATGAGGGCTTGTGACTTGATGGCCTTGCGGGGATCATACTTGGTGTTGTGGACATAATTTTTTCATCCCACTTGACGACTTGCCCGGTCGTATCACGATTGTGAATGATGGCTTGCAGTGGTGTGGAGGAGACGACCGTGATTGGGTGTTCCTGGAAATAGTGGGGAAGTCGCTATTAGGCTCGGAAGACAACGTAGCCCAAGTTTTTGATACTTGGGGTAGCATTGTTTCGAGTTAGTGAGTACCTAAACGAGGTAGTACATATGTCGCTATTTAGGGAGCTCCTTGCCTTCCTCTTGCCGCTCCACGATCATGAAAGCACCGACGACTCGATAGGAGGCAGCGACGTACATCCGCATTGGCTCTTTGTCCAATGGGACAGGAAGGACTGGTTCTACGAGTAGCACCACTTTTAGTGCGAGTGTGTTGTCTACCTCACTAGTCTAGTCGAATGTGGGCATCTTGCGGAGGAGGCGTAGGAGAGGCATTGCCTTCTCGCTAAGCCAAGGAATGAATCATCTGAGGGATGCCACTCAACCTGCCAGTTTCTACACGTCATGCAGGCACTTGGGCATGCTGAGTCGCGTGAAGGTATTGATCTTCGTGGGGTTCGTCTCGATGTTGTGCTTCGAGATGACGTAGCCGAGAAGTTTCCCGGTGGGCATGCCGAATGTGCACTTGTGCGGGTTGAGCTTGATCTTGTACTTGTGCAGATTTGCAAAATTTTTGCCAAGGACGACGAGTAGGTCGTCCTGGCAGGTGGACTTCACTACCACATCGTCGATGTAGACGTGGATGTTGCAGCCAATTTGGCTTGCTAGGCACTCATGCATGTGCATTTTTCAGAGATTTGTCCCGCAAAGGAACCAGGGTCCAATGATCCCTTGGTTCGTGAGGGACCTGAACACGCGATTCCGAAGGAACTCGGCGACAGTGGCGATGACAGAGGAAGCACGCGACAATGTCGGAGATTTTTCCCACAAAGGAACTAGGGTCCAACGATCCCTGGGTTCGTGAGGGTGCTGAACACGCGATTTTGCAGGAACTCAGCGACAACGATGACGGTGGAGGAAACACACGACATAGAGGTGACACCAGTGTTTTTACCCAGGTTCGAGACCCTCATGAAGAGGTAAAGCCCCTACTCCTACTTTTTTGTATTGCTCACGTGCTTCGCGAGGGTACAATGGAGGATGAAAGTCTAGGGTTTTAGATCTCAGGGATCGATCCCCTCCGAGGTAGGATAAGGGATCCTTATATAGGGCGGTGATGGCTCAAGATATGTCGATCTCATTGGGAACCCGAAGAGGAAGGTATGATGAGAACAAAAGGAAGTTTCCCTCAGTTATGAAACCAAGGTTATCGAACCAGTAGGAGCAAGGAAACAAGCCCAAGGTGTTGCTACCAACTTGGGATCCTGCAAAACACAACCACAGAACATTGCCCCAACTTACAATGAGGTTGTCAATCTCACCGGTTTTTCTGAAAACCAAGGATTAACCGTATTGTGTGGAAGATAGTAATTGCTTGCAGAAAGTAAATAGTAAAAAATATATGGTATATCAATGGTAAAAGAATGGACCGGGGTCCATAGTTCACTAGAGGTGATTCTCCTTAAGATAAATGACATGTTGGGTGAACAAATTACAGCGGGGCAATTGACAGACTCGAGAAAGCATACCATGCATATACTAATCATCTTGACTCATATGAGATTTGATTGGGCATTACAACATTATACATAGACTGTAATCCAGCTGCATCTATGACAAATAATCCACCTTCAGGTTATCATCCGAACCCCCTCCAGTATTAAGTTGCAAGCAATAGATAATTTCATTAAACAAAGTGTGTAAAGTAAATAATATGATTGTACCATGGACAAAGGATTGCTATTTTCTCCCTAGTGGCAACAACACATCTAGTACCTTAGAGATTCCTATCACTTCCCTAGATTACTAGAGGCATGAACCCACTGTCGAGCATAAATACTCCCTCTTGGAGTTGCTAGCATCTACTTGGCCAAGATAGCTACTAACAATAGAAAGCATGCAAGATCACAAATAACATAGACATGATAGAATCAACAATCAATCTGAAATAGCATCTCAATATCCATCGGATCCCCGCAAACACAACATGCAGAATTACAAATAGATGATCTTGATCATGAATGGAGCTCAGAAGATATAAACATGATAGCACAAAGGAGGAGAACCAACCATCTAGCTAGTACATGGACCTGTAATCCAGGGATGAACTACTCACACATCACACCGAAGGCAGTCATGGTGATGAAGAAGGCCTCCAGGGAGATCTCTCCCCTCCAGCAAGGTGCTGGGAAGAGCTTCGCCCCCCCAATCTAGGGATCGAGATGGCGGTGGCTACAAACTCTTCCGTGGATTTCTGTTTGGGTCTATGATCGGGTACTTAGGGTTTTCGTCCCGAGAAGTCTTTATAGGCGGAAGGGCAAGGTCGGTGGAGCACCAAGGCGCCCACACCCCCTGGTGGTGCGCCCCCCAAGCCACGTTGCCCCCAGGTGTGGCCGCCCTGGTGCGCCACTTCGTCTCCCCTCCGGACTCCGTGTTGCTTCGGGTAAAATATTGACTTTGGCTTTTTTCGGTCCAATTCTGAGAATATTTCCTTACTAGCTTTTCTCAAACCAAAAACAGCAGAAACAAGCAACTGACACTGTGACATCTTGTTAATAGGTTAGTTCCAGAAAATGTATAAAAATACTCCCAAGTGTGGATAAAACATAAGAAAGTAGATACTAAACAAGCATGGAACATCAAAAATTATAGATATGTTTACGACGTATCAACATCCCCAATCTTAACTCCTTCTCTTCCTCGAGTAGGTAAGTGATAAAAAAGAATAATTTTTGAGGTGACATGCACCATCACAATCTTGATCAAGGTATTTGTAAAACATTGATAGCTGGGATCATAGTACTTTAACATAGCATGAAAGATATAGTTCTAACAATAAGCCATAGGAATTATGTTGTAACATGAAAAGGTACGAACAAAAGATTCATGAATAACAATGCCTTTAAGGACGTTTGTTTGTTTCACATGTAGAAAACATAACGAGAATGATATTCAGCTTGTCCCTCATGGTATAGCAAACCATAAATGTATAGGACACCTTCAAAGTTCATAAGGGTGACTAGATACAAATAATTTAAGAACAAGCAATACCAAAGTTATGAATCAGTCAACAAGTTTTGGGACAATGCACATTAAACTAAGAATGACCACTATGTTCTCTCAATAGGTGCATAAAATAGAAGATGAAGACTCAACATAAAAGTAAAAAGAAAGGCCCTTCATAGAAGGAAGCAATCATTCAAGTTTCATAAAGAGCTTCCAAAGATTATGGTACTTATTAGCTTTTAGCTCTCATTACCCTTATCATAAGCATCTTTAGGTGATTATGGTTAAAGTGATCAAATGTGAGGATATGCTTGACAAGTTATAAGTTGAAAATCTCATGCCCCTTACTTACGAATACCGAACCTCATGCTACTCAACTTTAGTCACGAGTAAGTTCTTATCATTGTAAGTACATGTGTATCATAGAGAACCGCCATCAGGGTACCCCTTACCCCATGATACCTGAGCCAACCCATGTCAAAATGACAAGGCAATAGACAATGAGCATCTCAGCAATCTTTTTATTTTCTATTTGCATAGGTTTTTATTGAGGATGCTTCACATATTGCTCACTATGGCTATGCTACAAGTTTCCACCATGATTAGGCATGGCTTAGGCTAGCCGCCCAGACGTTTCTCTAACACATATACAGACTCCATGAGCTCCCCTTTTATTTCATACCACCGGGATCCATAAGCAAAAGAACATGATATCAACTAAATAAAGTGCAATGTTGAAAGCCTTCCCCATGGTAACATGGTTCTGCTAATTCACAACTTATAAAGCGCAAGCATATACGCAACATAGATGGGCACAATGGTTCAAGTTTATTAAGTGCAAGAAAGTAAAGTGTGCCATCAAGTTTGTGAGATCTTTAATCACTAATTTTCACATAACAAGTTTAATTTGGAAGGTAGATACAAACATGAGTATACTTGGAATAGCAATAATGCTAATAGGTAGGTATGGTGGACTCTTTTGGAATAACTTGGTTTTATTTGGAGTTGGATGCATGAGTGGAACTCATACTTGGTACATGTGGAGGCTAGCAAAAGACTGGGAGCGACCAACTAAGAGAGCAATAATGGCCATAATCATGCAAAGCGACAAAACATTATTAATTAAAGCATAAAGTGATATGACAAGTCAAAAACTAAATGATCATAGAGGCTATGGCGACTCGTATAGTCTTAAAATGGTGTGAGCATGGGCCAAGTCAACCCAAATAAAGCATCAAAGGAGAATACCACAATATTATGCTTTTGTATGCTAAAACAACGCATGATTCTTTCAAGGCACATTAAGCAATCTCAATTGTTTGGAACAAGTCATGCTACCTCAATAATTAGTAAGCATAAAGTCAAAGCAATATCAAACATGACATGATAAAGTCTAGGCCATAGTCAAAACAAGACTCCTTTTGTACCACTTATAAGCATGAACTTTCCTACTCTTTTTCAATCCAAATCAACTTATTTGAAACTATGTATGAATGTGGGGGTCCAACCAATTTATTTAAGCAAACTAAGCAAAATAAAACTAAAAACAAAACGAAGACGCTCCAAGAACAACACAATTGTGCATGAAACACTAAAAATGAAGTGTTTGGAAGAAAACCTGAGTTTTTTATTGATGAAGAAGGGGATGCCTTGGGCATCCCCAAGCTTTGACGCTTGTAGTTCTTGAATTTTTCTTTGGGTGACACGGGTGGCATCCCCAAGCTTGAGCTTTTGTCCATACTTCATCTTATCACATTATTCTACCCTACACTTTAAAATTTCCTTCATACAGAACTTCACACAATCTTCATTAGCAACATCAGGGTATTCAAGATAATAAGTCTTTTGGTTCAGTTTCAACACACGTAAAACTTCCATTAAAACACAAGCTACTGTAGCAATTCCTTTTAAAAGTTCAAGTGATCAAAGAGAACTCAAAGAGAAAGCGATTAAGAGGCAAATGCAAGTAATGGTAGAAATCTGTCAAAACAGACCAGTAGGTAAAAACCGATTTTTTCAAAGACCTTCTATTGCTCAAATCGAAAAGTGTTAAACTAATGAAAGTTAGCTAACAACCTGGGGCAGAAGCACAAACAATTACATCTCAAACCGACGTACATAGATTTTTACGAATTTTAAAGTGGAGCACAAAAATCTGTTTCGGGACAACAACTTTCCTAAGTCTTACTTCTCTCTCATTAGAGGTTATTCTTGGCACAAAAACCACAGAAAAAGGATAAGGAGAGGCTATTACAGAGGCAATAAATTCCAAGACTCAACAAAAGAAAAACTTACTGAATAAAAATTTGGGTTATCTCCCAATAAGTGATTTTCTTTAACGCCTTTGAGGTAGCCATAATAAGCAAGATTCAAGTATTCTCAAATGAAGAAGCATTAAGAGAAAATGTTGTTTTAATAGGAGAGGCAAAAGGAATCTTCTCTATCTTATTAGGGAAGTGTTCTATACCTTTCTTGAGTGGGAATTGATATTTAATGGTGCCTTCTTTCATATCAATAATGGCACCAACAGTTCCAAGAAAAGGTCTTCCCAAAATAATAGGACAAGAAGCATTGTATTCAACATCCAAAACATATAAATCAACTGGGACATAGGTATTGTTAACCATAATAAGAACATCATTAATACTCCCCATGAGTTTCTTTTTAGCATTATTATCAAGTTGGACATCTAAATAACAATCTCCTAATGGTGGCAAATCAAGCATTTCATAAATCTTTCTAGGCATAATAGAGACACTAGCACCAAGATCACATAAAGCTTTTAGATCAAAATAATTCAGTTTCATATTAATGATGGGTTCCCAACCATCTTCTAATTTATTAGGAATAGAAGCTTTATGTTTCCTCTTTAATTTTTATGAGAGCATCAGTAATGTGTTTTGTAAAGGCCATATTCATAGCACTAGCGTTAGGACTTTTAGCAAGCTTTTGTAGGAACATAATTAATTCAGAAATATTGCAACCATCAATATCAAAATCATAATTACCATCCAAGGTAGTAGAGCTATTGTTTCCCATATTTCGAAGAATTTCAGCATTTTTATTGGAAAAAGTTCCATTGGTTTTAGGCATTGTTGCAAAAGGAATGGGGACTTCATGTGGTTTGCTAGAATCAACATTGGTGGTGGTGATAGTACATATACTATTATTTGTAGAAATTTCATCTTCTCTTTCCCACTTAGCATATAATTCAGCTAACAATCTAACATTTTTAGCAACTCTAACTTGTATGACATTAGTAGCAGCAAAGGGGTTTTCCATGGTTTCAGGTTTAGCAGCTATTTTATTAATCAAAGAGGATTGTGCTTCATACAAAGATGATATTTTTTTTTCAGCATTCGAAAGTTTTTCCTGAACAGTTTTATTGAAAGCAGTTTGTTTACTAATAAAATCTTTAAGCATGACTTCAAGTTCAGAGGGTGCACTTCTATTGTTGTGGTAGGAATTTCCATAAGCATTAACATTATTAGGAGGATATGTCCTATAATTATTACCAAAATTATTCCTGTAGGCATTGTTGTTAAAATTATTGTTTCTAATGAAGTTCACATCAACTTGCTCTTCTTGAGCAACCAAAGAGGATAAAGGATTTGGATCAATATGAGCTTTCCCATTAGCAAGCATAGACATAATAACATCAATTTTTTCACTCAAGGAGGAGGTTTCTTCAACAAAATTTACCTTCTTACCTTATGGAGATCTCTCAGTGTGCCATTCAGAATAGTTAACCATCATATTATCAAGGAGCTTTGTTGCAGCACCCAAAGTAATGGTCATAAAGGTACCTCCAGCAGCAGAATCCAACAGATTTCTTGAAGAATAATTCAGTCCTGCATAAAAAGTTTGGATAATCATCCAAGCAGTCAGTCCATGAGTGGGACATTTCTTTACCAAAGATTTCATTCTTTCCCAAGCTTGAGCAACATGTTCATTATCAAATTGTTTAAATTTCATTATTTCACTTCTCATAGATATAATCTAAGCAGGAGGATAGTATTTTCCAATGAAAGCATCTTTGCATTTAGTCCAAGAATCAATACTATTTCTAGTTAGGGATAGCAACCATTCTTTAGCTTTTCCTCTCAAAGAGAAAGGATACAATTTAAGCTTAATAATATCTCCATCTATATCCCTATGTTTTTGCATCTCATAGAGTTCAACAAAGTTATTAAGGTGAGCAACATCATCTTTAGTACCAACACCAGAGAATTGTTCTTTCATAACAAGATTGAGCAAAGCAGGTTTAATTTCAAAGAAAGTAGCTTCAAGAACAGGTGGAGCAATAGGCGTGCACATGAAATCATTGTTGTTGGTGCTAATTAAGTCACACAACTTAGTGTTTTCAAGAGTAGTCATTTTTTAGATTAAAGCAAGCCAATAGAAATAAAAACTAAAATAGGAACGAATTTTTGTGTGTTTCTAATAAAAAGAAACAAGCAAACAAAGCAAAAATAAACTAAGGAAAACAAAAAACAAAGTAAAGAGATTGGTTATGAGGGACTCCCCTTGTGAAGATGTCCTTGAGTCCCCGACAACGGCGCCATAAAAAGGAAATCCGTTTCCCTTAGTTATGAAACCAAGGTATGATGAGCACAAAAGCAAGTTTCCCTCAGTTATGAAACCAAGGTATGATGAGCACAGAAGCAAGTTTCCCTCAGTTATGAAACCAAGGTTTTCGAACCAGTAGTAGCAAGGAAACAACCCCAAGGTGTTGCTACCAACTTGGAATCCTGCACAACACAACCACATAACTTTGCCCCAACTTACAGTGAGGTTGTCAATCTCACTGGTTTTGGTGAAAACAAAGGATTAACAATATTGTGTGGAAGATAGTAACTGCTTGCAGAAAGTAAACAGTAAATAGTAAATAGTAGATGGTATATCAATGGTAAAAGAATGGACAAGGGTCCATAGTTCACTAGAGGTGATTCTCCTTAAGATAAATGACATATTAGGTGAACAAATTACAATGAGGCAATTGACAGACTCGAGAAAGCATACCATTCATATACTAATCATCTTGAGTCCTATGAGATTCGATTGGGCATTACAACATTATACATAGACCGTAATCCAGCTGCATCTATGACTAATAATCCACCTTCAGGTTATCATCCGAACCCCCTCTAGTATTAAGTTGCAAGCAACAGATAATTGCATTAAGCAAAGTTTGTAAAGTAAACAATACGATTGTCCCATGGACAAAGGATTGCTGTTTTCTCCCTAGTAGCACCAACACATCTAGTACCTTAGAGATTCCTGTCACTTTCCCAGATTACTAGAGGCATGAACCCACTATCGAGCATAAATACTCCCTCTTGGAGTTGCTAGCATCTACTTTGGCAAGATAACTACTAACAACAGAAAGCATGCAAGATCACAAATAACATAGACATGATAGAATCAATAATCAATCTGAAATAGCATCTCAATATCCATCGGATACCCACAAACACAAAATGTAAGATTACAAATAGATCATCTTGATCATGAACGGTGCTCACAAGTTCTAAACATGATATCACAAAGGAGGAGAACCAACCATCTAGCTACTACATGGCCCTTAGTCCAGGGATGAACTACTCACGCATCTCACCAGAGGTAGGTAGGGTGATGAAGAAGCCCTCCCGGGTGATCTCTCCCCTCCAGCAAGGTGCTGGGAAGAGCTTCGGATCCCCTCGATCTAGGGATCGAGATGGCGGTGGCTACAGACTTCCGTGGATTTGTGTTTGGGTATTTGATTGGGTAGTTAGGATTTTCTTCCCGAGAGGTCTTTATAGGCGGAAGGGCAAGGTTGGTGGAGCACCAGGGGGCCCACACCCCTGGTGGCGCCCCCCAAGCCGCACCGCCACCAAGCGTGGCTGCTCTGGTGCGCCGCTTCATCTCCCTCCGGACTCCATGTTGCTTCCGGTAAAATATTGACTTTGGCTTTTGTCCAGTCCAATTCCGAGAATATTTCCTTACTAGATTTTCTAAAACCAAAAACAGGAGAAAACAGGCAACTGGCACTATGGCATCTTGTTAATAGGTTAGTTCCAAAGTTTTTATAAAAATACTCCAAAGTGTTGACAAAACATAAGAAAGTAGATACTAAACAAGCATGGAACATCAAAAATAATAGATACGTTTACGACCTATCAGGCGACGCCGGGCCTCCTCCCCCATCTATGGGTGGGAAGGGTTACCACATTTCCGCCAAAGGATTTGGACCCGTCTTGTCTTCTTGCGACTGCCAGCCAGTTGCTGTGTTAGGATGGTGGTCGGTCATCCCTCCGCTTTACGTCGTCACCTTGGTCTTCTTGCACTGAAACGGTTGTGTTAGGAGTTATCTTTGTCTTGCATCATCCTCCCACATCTCCATGCTCTGCTTTATCCGGGTGGACCAGCCGCCGCTTGGACCGACCATTGGCGCGTCATCTTGTTGGGCGTGCTTGGAGCCGGCGACACCCCCTCCTGAGGTCTTGCTTGGGTCTTTGGCACCAGGCCCATACTGGTTCGGGCCCTTGTAGAGGATCCAGGATTCATCGCCCCTCTTGAGGCTCACTCTCCTTACGAGCCCTCGAGAGGGAGTTCCTGGTAGGCCCGAAGACTTGACGAGACAGGGTACCCCCGGTGCCAATAGTCTTGCATGCCACTGACGAAGGGGCAAGGAAATCAAGGGACCAAATGACACCGGGCCCACGAGGGGTCGCGTCGTGGCACGATCCCCGAAGTCGCTGACCGCGGCTCCCATGTGCCTACACAGGACGCGGTGCATGCTTGGTGCGGGAACCGCAACTTACACTACTTGGTCTTGGAGGTTGTGTTGGGGATATACTTTCTGGGTATCCTCACAATTCCTCACTGACTAGGGTGGCCCACTTTGGGTTAGAGCTTTGCTTCACGGGCGGCCCAGTCAGGGAGAAAGACGGAGTCCAATCTAGCTATGAGAAGGCCTAGAAGACTTACCGACTTAGGCCCATAATGTTACTTGTAGTTCAAGATGTACTCTGTAACCAACTCGTAGTCGTAGGTGGATTGATCTCTCCTGTAAACCCTAGGCCGGATATTTATATAAGCCGTCCTAGGGAGAGCCTTTAGGGCACACCCAATACTTTAGACCCTCAACTTGCACAGGCGATACCATTGTAACCCATATTTTAGCTCTGCCGTATTACTAAATTGCTAGCAGGAGTAGGATCCGTCCAAAGCCGGCAGATTCGAACCTGGGTAAACTTGTGTGCTCACCATCCCGGAACACCGTATGTCTCACACCCCTCTCTTCCGCATGCCTCGAGGACCCCCTTATGGCGTACTTGTCCTCAATCCGATGACAGTTGGCGCCCACCGTGGGGGAAGTGAGCTTCGGATCTGCGTTCCGAGCGGAATCTGCAAGAATCGGCATCGGCGAGACTATCGGCATCGGTCGCATCCTCTACGCCAGCGACGTCCCTCTCATCGTTCTCGACGAGACGTGGATTCCGGCAAGGGATGCTGTGACTGCCTACACAATCATGTCTTTTGGCGAGATCGATGTCTACATCGGTTTCGCTGAACCTGCCCAACCCACCCCAGCGGTGATGATAGAGGCAGAAGAATTTTCTGGGGCCCCTTTGTCCGCGGAGGCGGCAGAGTTCCAGATCTCAGAAAACCCCAATCCCACCCAACCCGCACCAATTGCGGAGATAGTGGAGAAATCCGAGCCTGAAGAAGACCTAGCGGTCCAAGTCAAATCTGGAGTGGATCTCTCTAGAGAAGCCGGATCCCAGATCAACCCACCCGTGGAAGTCAAAATTCAGGAGGAGCATATCAACGACACTGATTCCGGCTCTGATGACGCCGGGACAGACATGCCTTTTCGGAGGTACACACTAAGACGTATGATACTGCAAGGCAAAAGCGCGAATGCAATCCTCGAGACCATCAAAAGTTTTGACATGGCTGATCGCGAGGGCCGCAAGTACCTCAGGAAGCACGCGACGCACTTTGTCGGATACGTAGGATCTGGATCCGGCTCTGCCGATGCTGGAGAAAACACCGACTCTGTGCTGGAGGCAATTGGAACAAACGCCGACGTCCCTGCATCCTCGGATGAGTCTATGACGTCGGCAGATTTCCGAAAGTTCTTCGCGGAATATGCAGAGGAGTAGAACTCCAAAGGTGCAGAAGAAGGAGAAGCCATGGATGAAGGATCCGAAGAAAACTCTCCCAAAGCGCAGGATGACATGGACGTTGGAGACAATCCCGAAGTCCAGATGTCCAAAAGTACCGATCAGAGCTTGACTCCGGGAAACGGGCCCAAAGCCGTCTTTGCTACTGGCGCTGCCAAGAAGGCAAAGAAGAGGAACAAGAAGAACAAGACCCCGGCAAAATACCCTCTCACAGAGGAGGTGATCGCCGAGGAATACGAGGAAGACTCGGATGGAGCACTTATCCCAGAAGAGCCGAAAAAAGAAGCATCGGTGGATGGACATGTGATCACTGAAGGTGCGCGTAAACTCATCGATGCTGCATTAACCACACCTATCTCTACAGCTGCAGAACTTACTGCGGATGAGCTGGACGAAAGGGCGCAAGCCCTAGAAGTGCATCGTCAACAACTCCTCGATGAAGCCAAAACCATCGAGGTGGAGAAGAAACGCATGTCAACTAAGGACTACATGTCTCGGTTGCATCAGAAGACACGGAAGCGTCACACCAATGATGACCAATTCCCACGTGTCCGTGCCGTCCTTTTTGGGGATGAGATGGGGAAGCCACGGAAAGATAGCAATGGAGATTGGGTATACCCAACCCCAGTACAGAATACCGTGGCAGCCCGAGAAATTCTATCGGCCAATCCAAGACCGGAGGAGATCCGTTTGGGTATCAAACTACTCAACAAGGGACTGGAGCAGCAAAAGGTCGCCCTGTCCGGAAGCCAAAAACTAGTCTCGGATTCTGACCAATGTCGCACAGATCCGGCATGGGCTGACGTAAGATCCCATTACGTTTGGGCGCAGTACCATAACCCCGAACGACAGGAAGACAATTATTCAAGAACCGGATCATCAGGACAGCAACACAGAACTGCGTGTAACTGGAGCAATGTGGCTCCAGAGGCCGAGAAAGATGCCGTTGCTGCACTGAATCCGAGGAACCCTCCCCGACGAGAGTCTAACAATCAAAGGGGAGAAGATAAAGAGAAACGTCGGGAGGAGGATCGCCAAAAAATGCCACCTCCTAGACATGCAAGCCGTCCGGCTGAGCCTCACCATGGTGGGAATGATAGACGAAGGAACGACCGAAACCATGCTAGTACGAGCCGGCAGGGGGCTCGTCATAGTCAAGATCCTCCCCAGAACCGGAATAATGACGCTCCGGACGGAGGCCGGTGATCAGCCAGAAACAATTCAGCTGCCCCACCCTCTCAACCAAGCAGCCACCACAACGGCTCCCAAGGGGGACAACATGGTGGAGGAGGTGGCGGCAGAAGCCGAAGTCCGGCTCCAAGGCACCGCAGCCCACATTCGGGACGATCTCTATCCCCGAGCGACGCAAGGCACATGATCAATTCCAACATAGAGGCGCGGCGCTATGAAAACGATGACATGTACGTGGGCCCAAAGTGCTTTGGACCACGCATCAGAGCTACAAGATTCTCGGAAGGATTTGCTATCTCAAGGCATATCCAAGCCTACGACGGCATTGCTCGGCCAGACACTTGGCTACAGGATTTTTTCCAAGCTTGCTGCATCGCCAAAGGCGGAAACAGCCTGGTCACAACCCGATATGTCCCACTTATGCTGCGGAAGACGGCGCGATCATGGCTCAATGAACTCCCGGAGAATACCATCCATAACTGGTATGACATGCAAAGTGCGTTCTTTCGGAATTTCGAAGGCACATATCGGAGGCCCTGTTCGGTTGGAGACCTACATCGTTGCACCCAGAATGCCGGAGAAACTTGCCAGCATTACCTCGGACGATGGATCGACACCAAGAACTCCTGTGAAGGAGTAAACGATCAAATTGCGATTGAAGCTTTCATCGCAGGACTCCCAATTGGTCTACTGCGTCACCGCTTGAAGTGTGACAAGGTTACTGATTTGGGAGAGATGATAGAAACAACGAGCAAGTATGCAGATGCTGACGACGAGGCAGAGGGATTACTCAATGTCCTGGCTGTACCTCAGTCAGCAAAGACAAAGCAACAGGCTCAGAAGCGCAAAAATACCTTGGAAGAAAAACCCAACGCGGAAACAGCGGTGGTTACTACTGTTTCCGGGTCTGGAGGACGAGGAGGACGCAGCGGAGGCCGCGGGCGTGGCCGTGGGACTTCAAGGGTCCAAGGTAGAGGAGAACAACAACCAGGCAAAACCTACTCTTGGGCCGACATTGCCAATAACCCATGTGTGCATCACTTAGACGCCAATGGGGGCTCATCCCACACCAACGCTGAATGTCGTTTTAATGACGACATCAAGAGAGATGATACCGCGGGCTACAAAGCTAAGCAGAAGAAGGGAAATAAAAATCCTGAAAAGGACAAAGAGACCAAGGAAGATTCTGACATGGAGGAAGCTGATGCTTCAAATCCCAAGCCGGAAGGGAAGAAAACTTTTCCCCCAAGAAAGACACTTATGTCACCTTCCTCGGATCTCAACTAGCAAAGGTCAATAAAGCAGTGCTCCACGAGCTCAATGCAACAGTTCCGACTGTCCCCCAATATCTGGACTGGTGGGAAGTGGCAATCACATTTGACCGAGCTGATCATCCACCTAAGCTACACAGGCGAGGAAAATACGCCTTAATCGTCAACCCACTTATTGACGGTTATGGTTTCTCCAAGACCCTCATGGACAGTGGTAGCAGCATCAATATTCTCTATGTCGAAACGCTACGCCGGATGAAGATCTCGGAAACCCAGCTAAACCATAGCTCTGTGATTTTTCATGGAGTTGTCCCAGGAAGACAAGCTAATTCCCTAGGAGAGATCACTTTGGATGTTACCTTTGGAACTCCAAAGAACTATCGGACGGAGGCACTTTCCTTCCAAGTGGTCCCGTTCAAGAGCGCATACCACGCTATATTCGGACGTCCAGCTTACTGGGCTTTTATGGCTCGTCCGTGTTACATTTACAATATGATGAAAATTCCAGGTCCCAACAGCGTGATCACTATCAGGGGAGACCCGAAGAAAGCGCGAGAGTGCGAGGATGGAAATGCCGCCTTTGCCGACTGTGCTGCACGCCCAGGAGTACCAGGAGATCAAGAAGAGCATAGATCCGTCCGAGATGCCCGCAACAAAGAAGGAGGTAACTTCTCTATGGGAGAATTGGCTGAATTCTGCGACGAGCAAAATATCTGGCTTGACATTGCGTCAGTCGCACATCCACAAGCTAACGGACAAGTCAAAAGAGCAAATGGTTTAATCCTACAAGGCCTAAACCGAGACTCGAAGCACCACTACGACGTGCTGCGGGGGCTTGGGCAGAGGAATTACCCTCTGTAATTTGGAGTTTATGAACAACTCCGAACTGGTCAACAGGATACACACCTTTCTTCTTGGTCTATAGCGCAGAAGCAGTTCTTTCTAGTGATTTAATTCATACTTCTCCTAGAGTGGCCACGTATATCGAAGAGGATGCCGAGATTTCTCGACAAAATGATCTAGACTTAGTCGAAGAAGTTCGCGTCGTTGCTGAAATGAGATCTACAGCCTATCAGCAGAAGTTACGCAAGTATCATAGCCAGAGAGTCCGAAATAGATCTTTCAATAAAGGTGATTTGGTTCTCCGGCTTGTGCAACAAAGAAAGCACAAACTTTCCCCAGTATGGGAAGGGCCCTTTTTAGTTAGTCGAGTATTGCACAATGGATCGTACTAGTTAACTAACATGAGGCTAGTTAAAGAAAGACCTGCTACTAAAAAGAAAAAGAGAGCTGGAGGCAGTACAAATCCGGATGAGTTAGACAAACCTTGGAATATTGCTCAGAGACGTCCCTTTTATTCTTAGTTTATCCTTTTTTGTAATCATATATATGTACATGTTCTTTGAGAAATAAAAGTTTTGGTAGCCTCAAGTTTTTCTAAGAAGTTTTTACCATCTTATTTCCAAATGATCATGTCATAGTCGAAAATCCCAGAATGCTTGAAAGTACTTTATGCTCATATTCGTTCTGGTCTGGATTCCGATTCTAAATTGCTACCTTCGGGTATAACTCTAAACTTTCTAGTCTTTACTTTGGTTATTTGTCTGATTGCTGGATGCGGGCATTTTCCGAGTTGTGAATTGTTGGTACTGGAAGCCGGCTTTGATTCCGAGTTTAAACTGGTTTAGCAATTGAGCTCCGTTGCTCGGCAAAGTTTCCGGCTGAAGGTTTAGCCGGCTCACGAAAGGGACGAGGCGGAAAGCCAGATAAACGATAAGTAGAGACGAAAAAATTCAAGTGCTTATGAAAATATTTCAGGCACAAAAAAAATCAAAGTCGAAAGTGCTGAATAGATCACAAGCTTAGCACTAGCAAAGTAAATAGTACTAATATTTACAAACGCATCATGTTTTTTCCGAAATAATACATAAGTTTCTGGTCTATGATGCAGGAGGAGATGAAGGAGCTGTCGGCTCGCTGGTGACTTTGCCCTGATATCGTTCCGAGATGTCTGCATCTGAGGTGGTGCGTTCATCATCGGAAACTTCTTCGGTTTCTTCTGGAGGAGGAGGCGGAGTAGCTACGCGGGTGAAGAAGGGGATCTCGTAGCTGGTCAAATCAGCCACATGACACCCATATCCATCGCAGGAATGCATGATGGCTTGAAGGTCCTGCTCCTGGCCGTCTTCGTCTACCTTGCAGTACCCTCTGGTCACTTGCCATATCTTCATGTTTCCATGGTGGCTCATGACCATGGTGAGAGCGTTCTGCGCAGCAGTCTGCGCGTAGGACATATTCCAGTCCCGAACAAGCTGTGGCATCTCCTTGGCCTTGTCCCGCACCTGAAAATCCGACATGCTTGGCATGTCCGAAATCTTTAGAGCTTCGCCAATGTCCTCAATGGACTGGCGGAAGTCATGAAGAAGGTCACCGACTTGGGTAAGCCAGTGGGTGCCAGGCTCGGAGGAGGAAGAGTCCGTCAAGTTCAGAGGACCTATACACAAAAGAAGTTAAGAAAAATCCGACATTGATATAAGTCGAAGAAAAAGATAAGTCAGACAGATGGAACGTACCGAGAATGACGTCTTCAATCTTGGTCTTCTCCTCCCGGAGACTCTGGAGTTCAGCCCGGAGCGCTTGGGAGATGTCCTTCTCTCTGCCTAGCTCATTTTTGAGGTCCGAGATTATTTTATCTTGAGCGGCGATCTTGAGATCACGCTCTTCGGTGGCCATGGAGGAGGATTCAAGGACTTGAGCTATGATCCTTTCATGATCCGCTGTGAGCTTATAGAGCTCTTGGTGAAGTCCCTTGTTCTCCACCACCAGGGTCTTATGGTTCTCGGCCTCTTCAATCATAGCGATGGATTGTTTCACCAGCGCTGTAAGTCAAAAAGAACAACAGTTCAGAAAAATTCGACATTGAAAAAGCAAAAAACAAGGTTTGAATCTCAGAATGTTTACCTTCGGCTTCATCCTTGGCTACTTTAAGTTCAGCATTTTTAAGCCAGAGAGCTTTGATCTCTCTCCTCTTATCGCAGACATTGGTCAGTAATTCCTGGTTATAGGAACATACTTTCTGTAAGTCAGAATACCCAAAGTCAGAAAGCTACTTAAGACTCAGGCTAATATTTTTTGCTAAATATTAGCACGAGCCTTGGGGGCTACACTAGTTCGTTCTTTGGCATCCTAATGAAGCATAAACCCGGATTATATATCCTACTTCATGCTTGGGGGCTAGAGGATATGATATAACATAATGGAAAAACAAGAGTTGGAATTCCGACTTACATATTGCTCGCGGGTGAGTTTATCCAAACCCGCGTTCACTTCAGCGGCCACCTTCTCGGCAAGAGTAAGATGGATCACTGGAGCTGTTGGAAGCTCGCCAGTCCTAATCCTCTCGTCGCGAAGGTGGACTTGAGCGAGAAGGTCAGAGAACTTGATGTCCTCTGCTTCTTGCGCTTCTTCTTCGGGAGATAAATGGCTTTTCTCCAGGACTTGCCTGGCTAGCCGCTGGATCTCTTCTGCAGATTTCCGGGACAGGCCAAACTTGGCAAGTCCCGGATTGCTGATGAGGTTTTCAGTGAAGGTTTCTGCCGAGGGATCATTACCTGAAGAGGGTTCACACTTATCTTGAGCTGACGCACCCATGGTGACGTCAGTTTGCGACCCAAGGATCGCTGGCTCCGTTGAAGGAGCCGGATCTTCTGCAACCACCGGAGAAGGAGTGATCGCCGGAGTTGCAGAAGGTTGAGGGGCAGGAGTCGGAGGAGCCACGGCAGGAGAAGCTATGGTGAGCTTCGTCTATCATAGGGGCTTCGAAGGGATCCCTTTCCCCTTACCCTTGATGAGCGGCTTTGCTCTGAGAATGTAGTAAAGTCGGAAACATTACATCTCGAAAAGAAATTCGAATAAAGTACAAAGGCGGAAGTTGTGATTGAAAGTTACCTCTTCACAACAGGCACCTCCTTTGTGCCAACAGCCACTGTCGGAGCTTTGCGCTTCTTGAGCGCAAGGTCCGGCAATGGAACCACTTCTGTCTCCTGAGAAAACTCAGGAGGATATCCTTCGAGCGGAGCAAGTTCCGACTCGGGGAAGTCAGCAAGCTGAAAACAAGAAACCATATCAGTATTGCGGTATAACTTAAATATTGAAACACATAAAAAGGTGTACTGATGGAAACTTACTGGCACTACGGGGTTTTCCGCCGTGTGCATGTCCAGAGAAATCTCTAGAATTCTCCTCTCGATCCGCTCCTTGATCAGCCACTTGATCTGGCTTATGTAGCCTTGAGAGGTGTAGGCTTTGGGGCTGATGCGGAGGGAGTCTTTTTTGGATGACGTGATGGAATGCATCAGTCGATCCCCATGGTACTGAAGGGGCTGGATCCGACGAGAGACCCAACACTGAACCAAGTCGGATCCCTTCAGACCCTTTTGTTTGATTAAATATTCGATCCGCCTCTTAGCGAGGATCAGATCATCGGTGAGAGCCGGAGCAGCCTCGTCCCAAGAAGGTTGGGCTGTGGCGGCTCCGTCGACAAAAGCTGGCAAAGCAGTAGCTTTGCCGGGAGCCGGAATATCCCTATGATAGAAAAATGTGGCTGGCCATTGTTTGACCGAGTCACTAGCTGAAATTTTGGGATAAGCCTGGTCGCATCTAAGTGAAAAGCTGATAGTGCCGGTGATGTAAGGAACTCCGGCAATGATTGAATTTCTCTGGACATGGAAATAATACCGGAAGAGAGTCAAACTCGGCCTAATGCCGAGAAAGCCCTCACAAAGCGAAGCATACGCACTCATCTGTAAGAGAGAGTTGGGAGGAAGATTATGGAGTTGAACTCCGAAATGATCTATCATCTCGGAGAAGAACTCCGAGGGAGGAAAAGACATACCTCTATTGAGGTGGGTGCCGAAGTGGACCCGCTCGCCGTCGCGTGGATTGGGGACGGTTTCCTCGAAGCCGCTCCGCCAGTCGCCGGCGACAAGAAGCCCCTCCTTATCCACGTTCTTGAGGCCCTCTTCGTTGAGAGAGCAGGGGATCCAGATTCCTCGGAAGCTCTCTTTCTCCGCTGCTTCTTCCGCCGTCGCCGCCGCCGCCGCTGCCGCCAGGCCGGAGGAAGAAGACGAAGCCATTTCTCCGGTGAGAGATTGACCTAAAAAGGGTGGCGCTGGGAGTTCTGTGGGGGGGGGAGAACGAGGAAGCTCTGTGCGTGCAGGAGGATTGGGAGGAAAGGAAACGGCAAGGGACTGGTGGAAACAAGAAGGAGAAATCCAAACCCCTTATATCCACCTAACTGCGCCAAGATTCGTGCAAATGCTACAGTGTAACCGCCACACGTCGTGGAAGGAACTGGGAAGGACCCATGCGATGATTGCGTCTCCTCGATCTCCATGCATGCATTGAAACAGCGCCTCGGTTCCGCAAAACACGGACCCACCAACGGTCGTGCTGACGGCACGCCTGTCAGATGACGTGACTTGACCATAACTTGTGTCAGGTGGCGTTAGAAACCAAGTTCCGGCTTAGTTTGAAATCAAACTGGAAAATCCGAGTAACCTGTTGATAGTTCCGACTTATTTTTAAGACCCAGATCGTATTTTTGTTGTGATGTTTCAGGAACCCTTCAATATTCTGCAAGCCGAAGATCAAGCTAGACGATGATAAATCCGACTTTGGATCTTGGAGCCCTCCGGGGGCTGCTGTTGGGGATATACTTTTCGGGTATCCTCACAGTTCCTCACTGACCAGGGTGGCCCACTTCGGGTTAGAGCTTTGCTTCATGAGCGGCCCAGTCAGGGAGAAAGACGGAGTACAATCCGGCTACGGGAAGGCCTAGAAGACTTACCGACTTAGGCCCATAATGTTACTTGTAGTTCAAGATGTACTCTGTAACCAACTCTTAGTCGTAGCCGGATTGATCTCTCCTGTAAAACCTAGGCCGGATATCTATATAAGCCATCCTAGGGAGAGCCTTCAGGGCACACCCAATACTTTAGACCCTCAACTCGCACAGGCGATACCATTGTAACCCATATTCCGGCTCTGCTGTATTACTGGATTGCTAGCAGGAGTAGGATCCGTCCAAAGCCGGCGGATTCAAACCTGGGTAAACTTGTGTCCTCACCGTCCGAAACACCGTACGTCTCACACCCCTCTCTTCCGCACGCCTCGAGGACCCCCTCATGGCGTACTTTTCCTCAATCCGACGACAGGTTGAGTTGCCTGTTAAAAACCCAAATCCAAAGGGACTCACTAGCTTCCGCCTTCCTCCGCCACCATTCTGCTAGAGCTCTCGCTCAACGCCGCTCCTTCCACTTCCGTAGCGCCCGTGATGGCACTCAAGAGAGTGCGTGCCACTTCCGTTGCGCCGAGCTTTCCTGCGTCGATCATGGGGGCCCTGCCACCGGCGACGATTCTCAACAAGGATGGGTTGGAGAAGTTCTACAAGTTGATGGCCTCTGACTCGAACGAGTGGGGCGCCTCGCGGGTTTGGTGTGCCGGCATTGCGGGAAGCGGGTGGTGTGCCACCGCGACCCACGTCTTCACCTACTTTGTTGCCACCGGCCTCGTCCTGCCATTCTCCCCCTCTCTCAACATCGTCTTAGACCATTACTGCATCTAGCTCCTCCACCTCTACCCGTGAAGTGTGACCCTCTTGTCCGCCTTCACGTTCTGGTGCGAGGCCATTGTCAAGGTGGATCCATCCTTGGCATTGTTCCGGCACTTCTACAACTTCCGCATCCTCACGCCAGGGGACGTCCTCGGCAGCGTTAGATTCTTTGCTGAGGAGTAGGAAGATTTCCTACCCATCTCCATCCTTGGCGTGGCATCGGAATTCTACCACAACTGGGTCCTAGTAGACGCCAGCCGTGCCTGGCCCGCGCTTCGCGCTCCCGCGGGAGCGGCGGTGGAGAATCTAGGCTGGGCTCGCGAGGTGCAGTTGAGGGGCCAGGGCCTCACTGGAGACATGGTGGTGAGAGAATTCTTGCGGCCGCAAATCGCCCCCCTCTAGGCGGACAAGATATCCATCTGGACCGTGTCGCCTAGCTGGGACATGGTCAGGCTCTCCGAGGGGCCCCGCACCGAGGACACAGTGTCTGCCCTCATGCTATAGCTCCCGGGGGCGGACATGGTGGCGGAGTTTCCCCTCAACGCGCGCCCTCTGTACTCGGGGAGTGACGTGGGCGCCTCACGTGCCAGCCTTCCCATCTTCAACATCGGGGGTGTGTCCTTTGGTCGAGCTGGACGACGAGGATGTGGTGCCAAGCGATGCCCCTGCACCCTTTGGGCTAGTACGGCGCATGAGGATGATCAACAACATGTCTTCTTCAGAGGAGGACACCGAGGATCTCCCCTTATTAGGGGGGCTGTCACGAGGAGCGCGCTGGGCTTGGAGCTTCAGCCACTCCTGCCCTAACATGGGAAGCAGAGAAGCCCCCTAGGCCAGACGACGATGGATCCTTTCTTCCCTAGGTGCAAAGAAAGCCATTTGGTCCTTGGTGGGAGCATGAGCCAGGAGGTGAGATATCCTCATGAAGCCTTTCCCTTCCCTCACATCCTATCTTTGTTTCGTCACTCCTCTGTGTTGATGCAGGCATGAGAAGAAAAGGAAGAAAAAAGGCGTCAAAGGCCGGCTTTGGCGGTGCGACGGGTCGTGGCGCATACAACACCGCTCCCCTCCAGATCAGGAAGCTCCCCGAGGGCTCCCCCCGCCTTCCCGGGTGAGGGGAGTGACGAGGGACAGTTCCGCTGACAAGGGTCAACCCAATTTTGTGGTGGACGGGATGGGTGATGGCGCCCCACCACTTGAAGACCCCGTGGGGGTGTAGGTTTCTTCTTTGTCACCAAGACGCGATGACCTGGGGGAAAACAGTGGGGAAAGCACCCGAGCCCGCGAGGGAGCGAGGCCGGGCTTGCTGACCATCCTGCCCCTCGAGGGTGCTCCCCTTGGCAGGTCCGGGCGCCTACACGGCATAGTGGTGGCCGCTCGTGCCGGGCTCTACCGGTTTCTAGCGGATATCGCCACAGAAGATCACTATCTGGCCGGGGCGTGGCGCCGTCTTCATGAGGAGAGTGCCATTGTTGACTTGGCCTGGGAGCAGTGGGCAGCTCGTAATGGTACAAGGAGCCCTAGAAGCGACCGAGCTCACGTGGAGTTGTCTCTAGAGGCCACAGGAACTTCTGCATCAACCGGAGGCTAGGCCCCGCCCCTTGGAGGGGAAGCGGTCTCCTCTGAGGACATGGCCCACGCCTCCCAGTAACTTTCCATGCGATACCTGGCACTCACCTTCTCCGAGCGAGAGGTCAAAGCGGATCGCCAGAGGGTCGCTTAGAAGGACAGAGACGTCTCCCTTCGTGAAGAGGCAATCTGGCTTTGCGAGGACGAGGCTCATCTAGAGAGGAGTCGCTTGGAGGCGTTGGAGGCCTAGCTGGCAACGGCTCATCAGAAGCTCGAGGAGCGCACACTTGACGTCGATCATCATAGTGCGAATACCGATGAGCGCCTTTGCCGCTGCTATGCCAAGGTAACCGAGGAGCAAGCACATATGAAGGCATCGAACAAGGTGGAGCTTTCGCAAGTCCGCCAGCCCTTTCAAGAGGAATGAATGGGAAGGCCAAGACTCAAAGATGCACTTCCAGGAGAAGCAGGAGAAGTTGGAGGGCTCCCTTTGCAAGATAGAGGAGCGTTTGTTCCAAGCTCTCGTCGACCTGGATGCCTTGAAGGGGTTGCAAATAGCCCACCAGAAGCTCCCAAAGCGCTGGGACCTTCGCGACCAAGTCGAGTAGGACCTCACGGTGCTAGAGAGGGAGCGGTGCAAGACGTACCCGGCACTTGTCCAAACGCCTGGCCGCTTCCCTCTAGGACTTCGGGGTGACCGACTTTTTCACCGGGCCCCTTGCCAACGCCACTACCGATGGCGCCTTCCTGTCTCTCTTCGACCCGATCACTGTGGTGTTGGAGGAGAGAGCTGAGCTCTACCATGGGTATCACTTGGGCGAGTGTCGGAAGGCGATGCAGGTCGTGGCAACCCACGTCTTCTCCACCCTCTACCAGCATGACCCCAACTTCCCTTGGAGGTTGCTCCTACCAAAGGTGAAGCACCCCAAGGGAACTTCGCCAAGCGAGATCGCCCGCTTCAACCGGCTCATGGACGAGCGCACTGATGACTTCCTTCGCATATTCAAGCGATCTGAGGAAGGCAAGGCTACCGTGGCCCAAGGCGGTGAAGGCAGCGGCTCTCCAAGTGGCTTGTCCAATGCTAAAGGGAGTGGCGAGCCATCTCTTGAGGATGGTGCCTCGGAGTCGTCGACCTAAGAGGCCCTTTCGACTGTAATCCGTTTAATGTACTCTGGTGCAATGATGGTGTTTTGAACCTGATGTCTCCTCTATGGCCTTGTGGCCTGTATTTATTCATGCCCCTGTCGAGCGTCTTGTCCTTTCCTTAGGTCTCTCAGGGAGATGTCCGAGGGAGGTAGTGTGCACTAGGGGGGGCCTGTAGTGGGCTATCGTCGTGGGATTGTAGGCATTGGGAACTGCGGGTCAGGTGACTTAATACCGTGATCAGTAAGTTCAGGGCTCCGCCTGCCAAGCCCTGTAGTTCCCTGGGTGCTAGAGGGGCGAGTGCCTCGTGAGCGGTCGTGCCGTCCTCTCAAGGAGGGAATTGCCCCATTAGCATGGGGATTTTTGGTCTTTTGAGCGCTAGGAACCATGGGTGAGGTGACTTGTGGCCAAGGAACAGACCGTAAGCTCAAAGCTCGACACTTTAGGTCCTGGAGAGCTCAGGCTATGGAGGGACAATGCCTCATGAGTCGTCGTGGCGATGTAGGCATATATATATTTTAGTTAGGAACCGTGAGTGAGGTGACTTGCGACCGAGGAACGGGCCGTAAGTTCAGATCTTGACACTCTAGGCCCTTGGGAGCTCGAGCCGCGCAGGGACAGTACCTCGCGATCCATCATTGCGATATGTTCTTGTGCCAAGAACCGTGGGTGAGGTAACTTGCGACCGAGGGACAAGCATAAGTTTAGAGCTCGACACTCTAGGCCCTAGAGATTTTGGGCCGATGGAGGGAAGTGGCTCACGAGCTGACAGGAACCGTGGGTGAGGTAACTTGCAGCCGAGGAATAGGCCATAAGTTCATAGATCGACACTTTAGGTCCTGGAGATTTTGGGACGCTGGAGGAAAGTGCCTCATGAGACATCCCATAAGCGTCTCGAGGAGAGCACCGTAGGGCCCATGCTGGCCCACAATCTTCTCGAGGAGGAGATCATGGGTATCGCATGTTGTGGCGGTCCCGGACAAGGACGAATGCATCCTGGTCGAGCCGCGTTCCTAGCGCTGCCTCGTTCCGTTAATACACCATACGAGGGTCTCGGGTGCCAGGGACCATGAGTGAGGTGACTTATCGCTGGAGCTAGTCTGCAAGTTCAGAGCTCAATCCTTCGGCCCCCTAGCACCGACGGGAGTGATCAGGCGATAGTTACCACCCCAGCCCCCGCTCATATGATGGATATATGAGAATGTGGCTAGAACATGGGTAGTAAAAACAAATGGATTCGCCAAAAAGCAGACTGAAATCATCAACAACTACAACTATTTCCCTTCCCAAGCACCCAGCCCTGGCAGGGGGCGCAAAAGTGTCATCCAGCAAAGAAGGAGCAAGAGCCGAGAGTCACCTTGGGGGGGGGGGCTGAGCCTGGTGGCGGCGCACACGCCTTAGGATGTGGGGACGCCTCTGGTTGCATGGTTCCTCCCTAGAGGCCGAGCTCCTGGCGTCGCTGTCCGTCCAGCCCTCGGGTCCTTCACCGGAGCTATGGTTCTGGGACCCTGGGTGCCGGGGCCTGTTGTGCTTGTTGCTCTGTTCATGTCTCTTCTTGATATTGTACTCCTCTCTTACCTCCCTGAGCTTGACACACTCATTCGTGTCATGGCCCTATCTCTGATGGAAGGCGCAGTACAGGTGCGAGCAGGTCGAGCTGCCTGCTTCCCTCCTGAGGGAGCGTTGCTCACCATCCTTCCTCGGGCACCTGATGGGGCTTGTCTCGTCCTTCGTGCCTGGGTCCACGGGCTCAATCTCTCCATGGGCAAACAGGTCTCTGATGGCCTGCAAGTGCACATTTTCGTCAGAGAATGTTTTCGCGGAAGTATTAATTCCAGTTTTTATATCGATCCCAATAAGGAGCCTAGGTAAGTGTTTTTATGCGGTATTTCTGTCGCACCCAAGGTGCCACAGGTATTGAGTGAATTGACTGCATAAGCTAATGGTGGAAGTGGTGAGTAGGAGAGAGAGAGGAAACTTGCTTAGAAAATAAGTAAATTGCATAAATGTAAAGATGCAGAAAATGTGTAAAGGTCATGCAGATGAGAAGTTAGGCGCGGTGATAAACGGTTCATGATGATAGTGAAGGTGCCAAATGGATAGAGTGGAATAAGTGATAGTGATATTTCTTATTTGTAAGTGAGTAGGCAAGCAACCTATATACCGACTAGGAGTCCTCATGGCCAATTCTTCCTAGTCCCAATGATCCATCTGCCTATTACCACGACCATGGTCAACACATTAATTAAGGTCTTGTGACCGAATCAAGGCTTTAGTATTGATGGTTCCTTGTTGTCCTCGAGTAGTACTAGATCTTAATTGATATAAACCGTGTCACTCGGGGGTCGCCGAATTACTAGCATACAAGTTCATACCTCTGAGATCTTTGGATCATGTTACCTGGGCCCTTAAATTAGATAACAAGCATTAGGAAAACATAGATAATCATTATCACTATTAAATAAACACTACAACAATCACAAATGGATGAATTTAAAGGAGGAACAACACATCTCACCAACCACCTACATCTCTAACGCCTATGGGGATTTACTCAGACATGAGAGGAAGACAGATCAAAGGCATAATTGTATTGCAAGTAAGAATCATCTCAAAGTTATTGAAGCAAACCACAATAGCGATTAAAGATCAAATCAAATACAAACCAAAGGTAGATCAAAGTATCGAACCATAATCTTACAAGTGCCAATCTCTCTCTCTCTCTCTCAGTAATGATGGGAATGGTGGTGGAGTGTGTGGTTTAGAGGTTGGAGATCGTCGGGGAACAAGGTGAAGTTCTTCTCCTCTTCTAGATCTGATCTATCCCCTCTAGATGGCTTGCGGTGGCTGTATCTTCTATTCTGTAGTTCTTTTCGTCTCTCCTCTTTCACAAAAGTTTCTTGAATTTATATAAGGGAGCCATCGGCGTGTAGTACGGGTGGGTGGTACTGGCGCGTCCCGACCGTACCGATGGTCGTTGTGCATACTGAACGCCTCCAATGAAAGGGGCTCCAATTGGGGATTTACATATTTTTATGCAATTAGCCCATAAATGCTATTAGATCTCCAATAAATGTTCATTACCTGAAAACTATCACAAGAAACCAAGGATTCGCTAATTGTGATGTTAACATTAGTAGAAAGGGGTAATCTTAAGTGAAATCCGGCAATAAATAAGAGGAAAAACAATAGTGAAAAGTGATGAAATTTGGAGCTATTAACATCCCCAAGCTTAGAGGTTACTCACCTTCGAGTGACAAAGCTATAATGAGTAATAGAGAAGAATTGAAACAAGATGAAAACTTAGCAGTTCGTGGTTTTATCATATTCCATCATCTCAAATCCTGCAACCTTGAACACGAGTATAATATATCTAAACAATTGCACTTAAGCTCAATTCCTAAACGCAAGTAACTCGCTAGATAATAGTTCTTATAACTCAAATGAGATTGTTAAAAAATTGGCAAGGCTTTGCAAATCAATTTCTTTCAGTGCCTATCTTTATATGAGAGTGAAAATGTTTTGAGCGAGGTCGCTAGAGTCAAAATTAAGGGTGCAAATGTAGATGCCAAAAGAAGGATAAACTTAGAGCTTTTTCATGAACTCCCACTTTGATAATCACGGCTATCAAATAACTCTTATTTTCCTTGTCTTCAAGAACTCTAATTGTTCAGTTTAGGTGGTGAGGTGATGCCAAAGATCAAAAGTATCAAAAAAAAATTCAGCTCATATTTTGAGGATAATTTTTTTCTTCCTTTCTCAAGGATCAACGAATATTTATTTTGTAAACGCTTACACAACCTTTTGAGAATACCAATAGTTTTTCTCATATAGCGACACCTTTGCCACTCATGCCATCAACTCATAGCCGAAATCTGGGGTTATACCATAGATGGTTCAGAGGCTAGTGGAGTTGTTGGCATCCCTAAGGTGCGTATTTGAAACAAAGAACTTTATTTATTTCTTCTATCTCTTTTTCTTACAAGAGGTCAGCATAGGTTTTGGCATCTCTCTCCCACTATAAAAAGTTCGTTCTATCAAACAATTCTTTTTCAGAAGGTATCATCAAGTCAACAATCAGTATGTGGGGTTGACTACTACTAAGATTAAGCCCTTAAGACAAAAACATGGCACCAAATTTATCAAGAGACACTTTCTCTTTTTCTTAAAAGCTTGGAATTTAATCCAAGGGGTAGTTTTTCAAACTGATATTAATTGTCGAAAGTCTTAGAGAAAGAGGTGACAAAAACCTTTGAGCTCAAGTCCTATAATCTAGACAGCCTCCCTACGCCGCACTACTCCACCTCCATACCCTAGGAAGAGGATGCACTAAGCACCCCGCAACAAGCTGGTTCGAAAGTGAGGAGCGCTCCTTTTTTATTTTCCCGTGAAGCAAGTAGTACTCCCTCCTTCCCAAATTAGGACGCGTATTACTTCTGGTCAAAGTCAAATTTAATAAACTTTGACTAAGTATACAACATCAACTCAATGTTATTGGAATCATCATGAACTATATTTTCATATTATATGCATTTGTCATTAGAAAAGTTAGTATGTTCGAATTTTATAAAGATTGACTTTGACCAAACTTAATATGCGTCCTAATTTGGGAAAGAGGAAGTAGTATGAAGAGTATGGCTCGATCAGCGGCTCTCCTGAGACGGAGCCGTACATGACTGTTTTCCTTGCTTGGTTTTAGGGTCCTTTGTGCAAAATGTATGGACCTCGATGTAATTTCACTTTTTAGGTCCTTGATGTAAAACATACTCCAAGGTCAACGAGTATGAACATTCTAACCAAAAATTGTAAGCGGTGAAATTTAAACGAATTTAACCTTCCTTGTCAACGAGTATGAACATTCTTATATTTCAAGCCGAACAACCAAGGTCAAGGCCATATCAACATCATACTTTATGCTGATGACCCCATATCAAAGAATTTGCATGGCAATAGATTTGGCCATATTTTGAAACAATCGATGGGGAAATAGTATGAAGAGTTTGGCTCAGATCAACTGATCTCTAGAGAAGGTGCCAAACCAGAAAGTTTTCCTTTTGGGTCCTTTATGCTAAATGTATGGACCTCGATGTAATTTTCCCTTTTATAGGTCATTGATATAAAATGTACTCCCACTGACCGTGTAAGATGTTAACCTAAAAGTAAGTGGTGAAATTTAAATGAATTTAAGCTCAGTTGACAGTATGCACATTCTTAGATTCAATCCAAACAACCACAAGGTCAAGACCATATCTTTACATCATACTTTATGCTGATGATCCCATATCCAATAATTTGCATGGTGATAGATTTGGCCATATTTTTAAAACAATTGAAGTGGAAGTAGTATGAAATGTATTGCTCGATCAACTGCTCTCTCGAGAAGAAGCCGAATGACTATTTTCATTGCTCAATTTTAGGGTCCATTGTGCTAAATGTATGGACCTCTATGTAATTTCCACTTTTTAGGAATTTGAGCGAATTTAAACTTAGTTGTCAACGAGTATGGACATTCTTGGAATTCAAGCTGAACGACCACAAGGTCAAGGCCATATCTCTACGTCATAATTTAATGCTGATGATCCCATATCCAAGAATTTGCATGGCGACATATTTGGCCATATTTTAAAAACAATCAAAGAGGAAGTAGTATGAAATGTATGGCTCGATCAGCATCTCTCTCGAGGAGCCAAACCTGAATATTTTCTTTGCGTAATTTTAGGGTCCTTTGTGCTAAATGTATGGACCTCAATGTAATTTCCCTTTTTAGGTCCTTGATGTAAAATGTACTCCCACCATCCGTGTAAAGGTTGAACCAAAAAGTGTAAGTGGTGAAATTTAAATGAATTTAAGCTTCTTTGTGAACGAGTTTGAACATTCTTGGATTTCAACCAAACGACCAAGGTCAAGGCCATATCAACATCATACTTTATGCTCATGATCCCATGTTAGAGAATTTGCATGGCAACAGATTTGGCCATATTTTGAAAACAATCAGAGGAAGTAGCATGAAGAGTTTGGCTCAGATCAGCTAATCTCTTGAGAAGGAGCCGAACTAGAAAGTTTTCCTTTTAGGGTCCTTTGTGCTAAATGTATGGACCTCAATGTAATTTTCCCTCTTTTTAGGTCCTTGATGTAAAATGGACTCCGACCGACCGTGTAAAATTCTAACCTAAAAGTAAGTGGTGAAATTTAAATGAATTTAAGCTTAGTTGTCAACGAGTATAAACTTTTCTGGATTTCAAGCCGAGAAATCACAAGGTCAAGGCCATATCTCTACATCATACTTTATGCTGATGATCACATATCCAAGAATTTGCATGGAGATAGATTTAGCCATATTTTGAAAACAATCAAAGAGGAAGTAGTATGAAACGTATGGCTCGATCTGCTGCTCTCTCGAGAAGGAGTCGAACCCGACTATTTTCTTTGATCAATTTTAGGGTCCTTTGTGCTAAATGTGTGAACCTAGATGTAATTTACCCCTTTTAGGTCCTTTATTTAAAATGTACTCCCACCGACCGTGTAAAATGCTAACCTAAAACTAAGTGGTGAAATTTAAACGAATTTAAGCTTAGTTATCAACGAGTGTGGACATTCTTGGATTTCAAGCCGAACGACCACAAGGTGAAGGCCATATCTCTACATCATACTTTATGCTGATGATCCCATATCCTAGAATTTGCATGGCGAGAGATTTGGCCATATTTTGAAAACAGTCAAAGAGGAAGAGTATGAAACATATGGCTCGATCAGCTGCTCTCTCGAGAAGGAGCCGAATCCGACTAATTTCTTTGCTCAATTTTTGGGTCCTTTGTGCTAAATGTACGGACTTCAATGTAATTTCCCTTTTTTAGGTCCTTGATGTCAAATGTACTCCCACCATCCGTGTAAAATTTCTAAACAAAAAGTGTAAGTGGTGAAATTTAAATGAATTTAAGCTTACTTGTGAACAAGTATGAACATTCTTGGATTTCAAGCCAAACGACCAAGGTCAAGGCCATATCAACATCATACTTTATGCTGATTATCCATTATCACTGAATTTGCATGCCGAAAGATTTGGCTATATTTTAAAACAAGTGAAGAGGAGGTAGTATGAAGAGTTTGGCTTAGATCAACTGATCTCTCGAGAAGGAGCCGAACAAGAAAGTTTTCTTTTAGAGTCCTTTTTGCTAAATGTATGGACCTCGATGTAATTTTCCCTTTTTAGGTCCTCTATGTGAAATGTACTCTCACCGACCGTGTAAAATGCTAACCTAAAAGTAAGTGATTAAATTTAAAGTAATTTAAGCTTAGTTATCAACGAATATGAACATTCTTGGATTTCAAGCCGAACGACCACAAGGTCAAGGCCATATCTCTACATCATACTTTATGCTGATGATCCCTTATCCAAGAATCTGCATGGCAACATATTTGGCCATATTTTGAAGACAATCGAAGAGGAAGTAGTATGAAATGTATGGCTCGATCAGCTGCTCGCTCGAGAAGGAGACGAACCTTATTATTTTCCTTGCTTAATTTTAGGGGGGTTTGTGCTAAATATATGGAACTCGATGTAATTTTCCCTTTTTAGGTCCTTGATGTAAAATGTACTTCCACCGCCCGTGTAAAATTATAACCTAAAAGTGTAAGTGGTGAAATTTAGACGATTTTAAGCTTACTTGTCAACGAGTATGGACATTTTTTGATTTCAAGCCGAATGACCAAGGTGAAGGACATATCAACATCATACTTTATTCTGATGATCCCATATGATAGAATTTGCATGCAACATATTTGGCCATATTTTGAAAACAATCGAAGAGGAAGTAGTATGAAGAGTTTGGCTCAGATCAGCTAATCTTTCGAGAAGGAGCCGATCCAGAAATTTTTCCTTTTAGGGTCCTGTGTGCTAAATGTATGGACCTCGATGTAGTTTTCCCTTTTTTACATCCTTGATATAGAATGTACTCCCACCGACCGTGTAAAATGATAACCTAAAATTAAGTGGTGAAATTTAAAAGAATTTAAGCATTGTTGTCAACGAGTATGAAAATTTCTTGGATTTCAAGCCGAACGACCAGAAGGTCAAGGCCACATCTCTACATCATACTTTATGTTGATGTTCCCATATCCAAGAATTTGCATGGCGACAGTTTTGGGCATATTTTGAAAACAATCGAAGAGGAGTAGTATGATACGTATGGCTCGATAAGCTGCTCTCTCGAGAAGGAGCCGAACCCGTCTATTTTCTTTGCTCAACTTTAGGGTCCTTTGTGCTAAATGTATGGACCTCAATATAATTTTCCCTTTTTTAGGTCCTTGATGTAAAATGTACTCCCACCGCCCGTGTAAAATTATAACCTAAAAGTAAGTGGTGAAATTGAAATGAATTTAAGCATAGTTTTCAACAAGTACGAAAAATTCTTGGATTTCAAGATGAACAACCAAGGTCAAGGCCATATCTACCTCATACTTTATGCTTATGATCCCATATCCAAGAATTTGCATGCCGACAAATTTTGCTATATTTTCAAAACAATCAATGATATTAAAAACAAAAAATAATCAATTTCAATTTTCCAAGTGACAAGAATTTATTTTCTAAAAAGCAAGTAAGAAGAATTTATTTCGTTTTTTCTATTAAAGAAATAAAGAGCAAGAAGAGACTATGAGCACAGAGGAGGCAGTGCGAGAGAGCTGTGAAGAGGAGGATTTGAAGGCGGTGTGATGTTAGAGCAAAGCTGTGATGGGTTCCTAACACGAGGTACATGGGTATAGTGAGTAGAGTAAATTTCAGGACCTTTACAATATATATATATGCACGCAAAACAAATTGTGTTTTCTCTCTCCTTCACTCCCTCATCACCACCCACACCCCGCCCGGGTAATCTCTCCCTCGTCCACAATGTGGAGCTGCGCACGCGCGTCGACCGATGACCTGCCTTCTATCGGCGGCTCCGTGTCTATGTCTGGCGTGTTCGTCAGTTGCGTTGGTGGGAACCATTTTGGTCCTTGGCGGAAAAAGTATTACTACTACAATAGAGTAGCAATTCAAACTTTCCCGGTTTCGAAATTTTCACTTCCTTCACAAACATCCGGTGGGAAGGATATTCAAAAGATCGCCATTTGCAGTACTACTATTACTATAGAATAAAGTGAGTAGTACCTAAAGAAACTTTTTTTGATGATATTACCAAAAGAAACTTCATTCAACCATTAACATAACAACACGAGTTGAGTTAAAAAACATAACATCACGAGTTTACATATATAGGACTCGCTGCTAAACTTGTGCAGGTCTGACGCCTCCTAGCACCTAGTCCGTGCCACCAGCGGCAGCTCGTTAGACATCGACACCAACGCCAGTTCCAGTGACACAGCCGACTCCTGACTCATTGGCACCTCCGAATAACAGGGTGGCACCTCTAGATAAGGCGACAACACCTCCTGAGCCATCGACGACACCTCCTGAGCCATGGGAGGCACCTTAGGAGCCATCAATAGCTTCGGGAGGACACTGTGGATGAAGTTGCCATCATTGGGGAACCGGTCCTAGTAGTTGGTGAATATGTTGGCGCCGGTGAACACCACCATCTCGTAGCCATAGTGGAAGGCCTGGATGTAGAGGAGACTGGCATCCCTAAAGTTGACAAACTTGACCTTCAACGTCCCGTCCGGATTGTTGTGGAGGCGGTACATATGGTACTTTCAGTGACCGTTCCCAGCATCAAGGAAGGTGCAAGCCAGCTACCACGGTGTTCTCCGTGAGGAGAAGGCCCAAATGCACATGGCATTGTCCTCCTGTGCAGCGATGTCGGGGTCTTTGTGCTTCGGTATGGCGGGCGGTAGCCAGAAGGTGGCTAGGGATGATAGACAAGGATGGAGATGGTTGCTGGAAGAGGGGGAGTAGAGATGGTTTGGTGCGGGAAAGGGGAGAGAATAAATAGGAAGGAGGTGGTCCAAGATTAATGTGGCAGATTATCGAAGCGAGGGGACAATCAATGCCACTGATGAAGCAGATGCGTGTGGCAAATATCGATGATGATGACTAGGGTAAGCGTTTGGACGAAACACTGACTCTGCTTCCTACACTCAATGGCCCAGTCATAATTTTGTGGTGCGTCCAAGGCGACCGCGACCTCCCCAATCTGTGGGCCCTACATGGATGACTGAGTTACTGGGTGAAAACAAATTGATAAAGTGAGCTCTTTCCTATTAAAATATTGTGGTTATGATAGAGGGGAGATAATTTAGGGTTTCTCTTGGAGATAAGAAAATTTTAGGAGAAGATTTTTTTGGGAAGGACCCTACATACACACGTAGGTGACAAAATGTAGGGGTGTTGCTGGACTTGCTCTAAAGACTGTCAACATAATCTTCTATATGCTGCTCTAAAAAAAGAATCTTCTAGATGCAATGATGGAAAAGAAGATCCAACAATTTGTAATGTTTGGGTCCACAAATCTTGATGCAACAGTCAAAGTTCAAAGTTATTCGTACACTATATAGTGGTAAGATAATATAATAGGTAAATCTCAATTTTTTTAAATTTGATCGACATCTATAAAGTATGGGTATATTAGGTTTTTGTATTTATATCATGTAGAACTCAATGTTGATTAGCTATACCTAATATACTTGAAAATTTAGTAACATGGTCTAGAGAAACGGGGGAGAATATTCTAGAATGATGGAGAAGTGCGTTTTGAGGTTTGTGTATAGCATCTGTTGTGCTAAAGACTATCAATAGTGTCTTTTAGATGCTAGAATGGAAAATAAGATATAATGGCTAGCAATGTTTGGATTCAAAAGTCTTGATCCAATGCTCAATATTCAAAGTTATTCGTTGAGCGTTGGATCAGTACTCGTGAATCCCAACAATGCCAGCCGTTGGATCTTCTTCTCCATTCCAGCATCTAGAAGATTGATAGTCTTTCTTATCTTATCTTACCACTATATAGTCTACAAATAACTTTGAATATTGACCATTATTGAATCAAGACTTGTGAATCCCAACATTGCCAGCCATTGGATCTTCTTTCCATTTTATAGCACCGAGAAGATGCTATTAACGGTCTTTCTTTTTTCTTATCTTACCACTATTATATATAATGTATAAATAACTTTGAATATTGACCGTTGAATCATGTCCCGCGAATCCCAACATTGCTGCTAGTTGTTGGATCCTCTTTTCCATTCCATCACCTAGAAGATACTATTGATAGTCTTTCTTTTCTTATCTTACCACTAATATATAGTATAGGCCGGGATAACTTTGAATATCGTCCATTGAATCATGACCCGCGAATCCCAAAATTGATGCTAGCTGTTGGATCCTCTTTTCCATTCCATCATCTAGAAGATACTATTGATAGGCTTTGTTATCTTATCTTACCACTATATAGTGTACGAATAACTTTGAATATTCACCATTGGATCAAGACTCACGAATCTCAACACTGCTAGCCATTGGATCTTCTTTTCCATTTTAGCATGGAGAAGATATATACTGTATATAACTAGTAAGTTGCACGTGCCCTACACGTGAGACTCAGATAATAAACGTCTGACATATCATCACCATATAAAATTATAATAGGTAAAGCAGAAAAAATATAAATTTGATCAACGTCTATAAAGTATAGGTGTATATTTGGTTCTTGTACTCTATATATCATGTAGAAAGTCAACGATTATTAGCTATCTAAAACTTGAATTTTTTGGTAACATGGTTTAGAGAAATGAGGGAGAAGATTCTAGAATGATGGAGAAGTGTGTTTTGAGTTTTGTGCATAGCATTAACTGTGATGAATACTATCAATAGAATTTTCTAGATGCTAGAATGGAAAAGAAGATCCAACGGCTGGAAATGTTGGGATTCGTGAGTCTTTATCCAACGGTCAATATTCAAAGTTATTTGTACCCTATATAATGGTAAGAAATGCAGCAGTTTTGAATAGGATCCATAGCACCAATCCTAACCGTTGGGCTGTTAGATCCAATGGTTCGGAGCAGCTAGATTCATGTTGAATAGTACCTAGAGCAAACTCCACCATGTTCTAGAACCATCATGTCACCACCCCCAAAATTTAATAGCACAATAGGTTGTATTCTCAATATGTGTAGATAGTTATTATTAATAGACTTAATGTGTGCATTTTTCTCTGACAAGACTATTGACTTAATGTTTGTTAAATCACATTTCATATAGTATATATGTGTGTGGCACGTGGGTTTACTAGTTCATTATAGCATCTTGAAGATACTATTGATAATATTTCTTATCTTATCTTACCACTATATATAATGTGAAAACAACTTTGAATATTGACCGTTGGATCAAGACTAGTGAATCCCAACATTTCCAGCTATTGCATCTTCTATTCTATTATAGCATCTAGAAGATTCTACTGATAGTCTTCAGCACAATTAATGGTATGCACAAACCTCAAAACACACTTCTCCATCTTTCTAGAATCTTCTCCCTCGTTTCTATAGACCATGTTACCGAAAGTTTCAAGTATCAGATACCTAATAACATTTGACTTCTACATGATACAAAGTACAAGCGCCAAATATACACCCATACTTTATGGATGTCAATCAATTTTTTTGTTGAGATTTACCTATTATATAATCTTACTTGTATATCTTACCACTATATAGTGTACGAATAACTTTGACTACTGACCGTTGGATCAAGACTCGCGAATCCCAACATTTCCAGCCGTTGGATCTTCTTTTCCATTCCAGCATCTAGAAGAATCTATTGATAGTCTTCATCACAATGAATGCTATGCACAAAACTCAAAACAAACTTCTCCATCATTCTAGAACCTCTCCCTTGTTTCTCAAGACCATGTTACCAAAATTTTCAAGTTTTAGATAGTTAATAATCGTTGACTTCTACATCATATACAAAGTACAAGAACCAAATATACACCCATACTTTATGGATGTTGATCAAATTTATATTTTTCTTCTTTACCTATTATAATTTTATATAGTGATGATATATCAAACGTCTATTATCTGAGTCTCATGTGCAGGGCACGTGCAATTTACTAATACTATATAGTGTACGAATAACTTTGAACTTTGACCTTTGGATCAAGACTGGCAAATCCCAACATTGCAAATCATGGATCTTGGATCCACTCTAACATGCATATATAATAATTTAGTTATAGTCTTTAGCATTATGAACGTTATGCACAAACCTCAAAACACACTTCTCGATAATTGTAGAATCTTCTTCGCCAATTCTCTAGAGCATGTAGAGTATTAGGAGGCTAATAGATTGATTTCTACGTGATACAAAGTACAAGAACCAAATATACACCCGATATTTTATGGATGTGGCTCAGAATTATAATTAGTTTATGAGATCACCTATTATAATTTTATCAATAAAGATATGTCATACTTCTATTATCCGATTCTCACGTGTGCAAGGCATTTCCAAATTAGATATATAGTGTATGGATAAATTTGAATATTCACCGTTGGACCAAGTCTGGCAAATCCCAACATTGGTAATCGTTGGTTCTTCTTTTCCATTCATGCGTCTAGAAGATTAGAGCATGTACACCGTTAGCTTGATTCTAAGAAATATTGTCAAAAAGTGTCAGAAAAAGGTTGTCGGGTAGCAGAACTATTTTTTTCATAGGACCCACTAGTTAGGAAACGTACCAATCAATCTTGCTTTTCTATTTGCATGAGATGCCATAATAGAAAGGATTTAGAGACTGACTGTGGGCCCTTTTAATAATTTATGTTCTTAGACTTGAGCTTGTACTAGACTCAGCAGCGGTAAGACTCATGTCTAACCTCAAAACACACTTGTCCATCATTCTATAATCTTCTATGCTTAAAATATTCCAACTTACTCCCTCTATCCCAAAATATGATGCATATAGTTTTTGGTCAAACTCAAACTTTTCAAAATTTGACAAACTATTTATAAAAATGTATTGATACTTATAATCTATAATTAGTATTGTTAGAACCGTTATGACATATATCTTCATATAGTCTGCATTAGATATTGTAGATGATGATGGTTTAACTCGTCAATGCCCATTGTTATGGACTTGGGTTTTGGAGAAGGAGTGAGCGCTGGAGGCATCAATCGGCTAGCAAACAAGCACATAGGGACGCGAGGTTTACCCAGGTTCAGGCCTTGTAGAGGTCCCTACTCCTGCTTGTCTACTCTTGGAATTATCGAGGGAGTCAAACGTTATAGGGGGTGCGCAGATGCAATCTGGTGATGGTTGTGGAAACTAGGGTTGTGATTGTCCACCTTGCCGCCCCCTCCTAGCCTTTATATAGATAGGCTAGGTCTCAGGTAGCAGGTCGAGTCGGTTATAGATTAGAGTTCGACCCTTTGAACTTTCTATCTTAAGTTTCTTCTTGTGCTGCAAGCAATTGGAGTTTCCGTGAGTCACCTGAATCATGTATTGGGCATTGGAAACGCCATGGGCTTCTGCAGTATCTGGACCGTATATGCCAAACTCGAGTACCTGCAGGGTATGCCCACGGAGAATATCATTTTGCGGCCCGAAAGTTGGGGTGGCCAGGCAACGTAGTACCCGAGTTCCCTGATATCAGCCGCGATGACTACAGTTGGCGTGCCAAATACTCAGAGGGTCTTTTTCGGCACGAATTCAACTTTATGTTTCAATACAAAAAATCAGCTAATGGCCGTCAAGTTGGCCCCCCTGTCAGCTTTCGCCGTAATGTCGCTGCCGTCGTTGCTGCCATGTAGGCTTGTAGTGTTGGCGCATGCATCCTTTACGCGTCTTCTTCTTCCTCCGGGGCGGCAATCTGTGGTCGCGGCCATGACGCGGAGCTAGGACTTGAACAAATCTGCTCTGCCCGTTCTCCTCCCCATCCCGAATCGGAGCTCGCCCTCACCATGACCGCACCATTAGCACGACGCGGGGACGGGAATTCATTCCCAGGTGAGATATGTCACCATGCCGACCATGCTCGGTCCTGTTGGTCTCCTCCAGAATCCGAGCTCGCCGTCGCCGTGATCGCACACGCACCAGCCACGGTGCCTTCCTCTCCGAACCCCAAAGCCACACCCACCCAGTTTGGCACAATGCCAACAAGGTGAAAATGCATCAAGTTTTCTTCTTGTGATTGTAGAAAAACATGTATGTACCGTGACGTAGCATACTCTAACGATGTACACATATATTGTTTACTAGATTTTCATTTGAAAGTAGTAGCTCCGTGATGACGAAACATAGAGAACCTAAATGGAATGGCGATGACAAACATGTTCTGTACTTTGCATTGCATCAACAAGTGCTTGCTGACAAAGCAAGTTACCAAGAGAGTGGAGTTCATCAGCCATTGCCAGAAAATATGTGAACAAATCAATGAGCGATTCAATGCAAATAAGTGTAGAAAAGCTAGATCCATGTCATCAATCATCAATAGATGGCACATTCTAGTAATGCGTTCAAATGTGTACATGATGTATCATTTGCTTGAAGTGATTGTTATCCTGAGCAAAAATGCCTGGTATGCACATTACATTTGTATGTTCTATGCTACAATTCTGTTGTTATGGGCGTGGAAATAAAAGTTGGGCTTCACTGAATATTACGCAGTTAGGCCTAACTTAGTCTTACACAAATAAGCACAGCTTAGTCTTTACACACATAAGCGTAACTAATGATAAAGATAAAGACAAATGGTTCATCGGATCTGCCAGTATGAGCACTAGGTCCCTGGAGCTGGTGGTATCGTCGGAATGAACCAGAATACTGCGTTTGGCCGTCTTTCATTCTCCTTCAAATAGTACGACCCCACTGATGAGCCAATTGTAGGCCCCCTCCCCCCGACGTAGATTTGGCTCCAGGTCGGATCTGGAGTGTCAACATGATAGGCGCGTGAGTGTGTAGCAAACACACAGTCTGCTATCAACACTAGAAGTGCTGGCACCTCAGCAACAACAAAAGCATGTTCTTCCTGGACTCTGGCAGCAGCCTCAGCAGGTATTTCGTCAGCTTCACCAGCAGCAGCATTAGCAAGTATTTCGTGAGCTTCACCAACAGCAGCATCACCAAGTATTTCGTCAGCTTCACCAGGAGCAGTAGCAGCTAGTTCTTCATTAGCTCCACCACCACCAACACCACCAGCAGCAGTAGTAGTAGTAGCAGCATCAGGGGCCAGGGCTGCCTAAGCAATTACAGGTTCAACAACTCCAGGGGCTCCGACAAAGAAAGGGTAGTTGATCCCAAGAAACACAAATTGTCCCTTCAGATTGTTGACTCTGCTCCAGACTTGCTCTACTAGGTCTTCAGATGGGCATGCAGACCTCGAGAAAACGTGACACCGCAGTGATGGGTATGAAGAAAGTTGTGTCCCCATATGTTCTATTGTATCACCAATGCTGTTTAGTGCTCCCCTGATATGAATCCACAAGAGTTCATCATCCTGTTTCGTGTTATCTCCGAGAGGTGCCAGGAACCAGCGCCGTGTCCCAAGTTCAGCATCTGCTACTGCATCTTCGCTGACCGGAGCTGGAATGATGCGCGGGGCTGCGTGGGTACCTGCGTGTTACTAATAGTCAGTAAGCAGAATTTTGAATGGGATTTTACATGATATATGACACCATGACTCACCCCAAATGGAAGGCTCCCAAACACACATGTCGCCGCTAGGTTCAGTGACCGCATAAATGCGTTGCGGTCTGTACGAAGAGTAGCCGTAGGTGAAGACGGTGTCAACATACTTCTCTGGCCGCAGGAAGTTGTCGCGTAAGACTGTCCATTCCTTGTCTTCTGGGCATCTAATGAATGTGATTGCCTTGTCGAACACCGCTAAGAGGTCGTACTCCCAGTTCTTCCACGCCCCCTGCCGCGGTCTATGTGGGAGTTGTACCTTCATGAGGTCAAGTTCTGCCATGTTGAACCTTTAAGCGAATTTGGAAATGGGTGGCGGCCACCCGCTGTTGAATGCAGTAATGCCGACACCCTTCAAAGATGGCACTGCAAGTTTCTTTGATCTGTAGCCATTTTTTAGAGTCCAGGTACTGCCATCCTGTGATAAAAGGACCAGCCACTCGCCGGTGCCACCCACCCAGTTCTGCTCATCTTCCATTTCCGTCTCTTCTTCTTCCTTGATATTCACCACTACTGATTCGGACCACTTATCCAGCAGCATCAGTTTTGCATGAATATTCTGCAGAGTTTGTTGTCAATTGGTACAATAAACTAGCATGGATTCAATTGCAGATACAATTTGACAACTGGGCCTTCAGATTAAAGTACACAAAATATCGCCTAAATACGAGTGTCTCCTCAGATATCGCCTAAATTGTGCCTGTGTCACTACGAAGATACTCAATATATGGAGTAGTAGCAGAGCCCCCAGAACAAACTCCTGACGATGATCATAATTAAACAGCTCGGGGCATAATAGCCTTAAATCGTCTAATCTATTTGTTTTTATTTTAGGAAACAGAATATCACCTAGCAGGCATTCCATTGCAAAATCAAAATTGACAACTCGTCTATCACCTAAAGTAAGACTGTGTCACTACGAAAATACTAGAATATCAGGTACGAGCAGAGCTTCCGCTGTACATAATAGTCTTAAATGGTTCGATTTGTTCAAACCGCGCGTGCACACAACACGTTTGACAAAAGGAACATAGGATTCCAATGAGAGTTCAGCACATATGAATCAATGATATGACTTAATGAATAAGCTAGATACTGGAACTTACGTGGCCATCACGGTCGTCTGGCCATTTGTTGTTATCAGGGTAAAGAAGGTCTGGCGTGCCGAACGGTTGTTCGTCCATGTTCCGCATCGTCACGCGGTAGCCAGGGATGCAGCAAGCGAGGCGGCCGGCTGAGATGATGTCCAACTCCTAGGCGTTCCTATGCACGTTCATGGCACTGAGGTTCGGCCATCCCCAATCCTCGCGGTAGCGGTCGCCCTGGCCATCCGCGTTGTCATCGCATGCCTTTCGCTTTAGCCTACTGCTACCCCAAGCTCTACCCATAGCGGCAAATGGAGTCTGGAATCCGGTAGATTAATGGAGACATGGTGATAAGGAGACGGATGGATTTGAGAGGGGGTGGAATCTGGGATGGGGGCAGTTGTTCAAGTGGGGAGCAAATATGCAAGGAACCGCCGCCGCCACCGGTTCTCGTCCGCGTGGAATTAAATAAGGGGGGGGCATAATTATTGAGGGCAGGCACCGGAACCGTCTAGAGGAAGTGAAAAATAAGTCGTAAAAGGGAAATGTGCGGCCCGCCTGTCAGTGAGTGAAGGTCGGCACGCGCAAACGTGCCTATGTTTGAATTGATTCCACCACATGCAAGTGGCGCAGAACAAATTTTAGGAAGTGCTAGCGTCGACGTGTAAAACCGCCGTTTTTCACCACCTTCACCCTACTACGAACGGTCGTGCACCATTCCAGATATTGGTAAGGGCGGTTCCAATCTTTCACTTCTTCGTCTCATTTCCTCCTCCATGGCCTCATCGTCTTTCTCCTCCACGGCCTCATCCATTTCCTCCACCACAGCATCACCCTCTTCCTCCGTATCCTTTCCCTCTTGCCTGTAGGCATGGACGCTCCAGACGTCTGAAACGATGGCAGGCAAGAAACTGCGCACTTCGACATCGAAGCACATGGCGGGAAGAAGATCGATGTCGTCTACACCACCGACCCTCGGACAGTGAGGAACACTCTAAATAATTACACGAGTTGGCTACAGTTCGAAGAAAACAGGTTCGTAGGTCTCGGCCTCGAGTACAACCGCGATCACCGTAGGATCACCGTGGTGCAACTCTCCATGAAAGGGCACGTCCTCGTATACCAGCCTTTTTGCGAGAAGGGGGCTGACGGGATCTGGTAGACTTTGCTGTCTTTTTGTTCCTGAACCGTCTGTTTGCAAAAGTTATTGCTATATTATTTGTCTGAATTCATTTTCATGTAGGTGGGGCGAAAGCATTAGGGATCTATTTCATGACTTTCTCGTGAACCATCACATAACATTTACTAGTGTTGACATCACGAATGACAGTAAACCTCTTGAAAGCCCGACTGTCAACATTAGAATCCCAAAGGAGTGTAGAGTGGACATTTAGGAAATTTACTAGATCCCGGGGATGAAGGGCGGCAAGATCGGGATGGCCGCTCTTGCCTCTGAACTCATAGACCCGTGGTACGCTGACATGAAGGACAGATTGCCGAGATGTTCGTGGAGGCGTTTAGGGCACGATTACTGGGAGGATAAGCCACTTTCTGAACCTAATCTGAAGTACGCTGCAATTGACTGGTATGTTAGCCACGAGCTGTACCGCCAGATTGTAAAATCTTGTTCCATGCATCACATCATTGAACCACCACCAAGGTAGGTTGTTTGTCCCAGATGCCGGAGTGTAGATGAATCTACAAACCGGGGCAAGCGACCGAAGGCATCTGGGGATCGGTTGCCTTCTCCAATAGGCTGGGATGTAGACTATTAGTGCATGATTGTTGTGTTTATGAAAACATGTTATTTCATAAGTACACTATGTGAGCAATTACAAACTACTGTGTATTACATTTGTCAAACTATAATCTGGTTTATGACTATATCCTTCTCTATAATCTGGGTTTGGTTATGACTTATGACTGTATCACACCTTATGCATGTCAGTCCTGGATTCTGCCGCATGCAAATGGCACAAACATAATTTGTAAGAATGAATGTTGAGCATACAAAAGGGGGAATGTAATTCATACAGGTTAAGTAGCTAATAACACAGGGATCATACAAGCTTGGTTCTTACACACACAGAATGCTTAGAAAATACATGCGAGATAAAATACAGGCGAGATAAAACTAGGAACGAAATGCGAAACTAGTAGTGGTAAACAACACACTCACCCACCCAACAGATCCTGTTGAGCATCTCGTAGCAGACATACGCATCCCTGGCTGCGTACTTGATCGCATCATAATCCAGGTGCCTCTACTCCCATCGCTCGTGCAGGTGCTTCGGGAACTCGATTTTCATGCCGGCGTACTCGCGATCGATGATGTCAGAAGCGAGTCTAGCCATGCTGGCTTTCCCCGTACTGCCATCCGGGTACCTCCACAAATGTTGCAGATCGACGTGATTGACGACATGAACGAGGAGATCCTGTTCTAGCTTCGGAGTGTCGTTCTTGATGTCGACGCTGGCGAAGTAGATCTCCCTCTTGTGTAGGAACTCGCGAAGCTCCGGGCATACAGATTTGGCCCTACATACGTGATATAGTAGGCAGTGGTTGCACATGGACAGCTGCAAAAGCGCCCTCCTCTTCCTATCTCTGGTATACTCAAGGTCAAGGCCGACGATCTTGTACCTGTCCATCGGCTCCTGTAGCCACCGCTCGTACATTCCGATGACCTTGGCCACCTCCGCTGATGCATTTGTGTGGACGACCGTCAGCTTGGTGGTGCCATGGGCAGTGACGGTGTACTCGTCGGTGTAGTCGCTCTCGTCGCCGAACACGCCGTACTCTGCGTCCATGGCAGCAGCTAATACGACGGCGGTGGCCTAGGGTCTTTAGCGGTGGCTGGGAATGGGCGTGGAGGTGGAGTGATCTGTTGCGGTGGTATGGCCAGGCGGAGGCGGTGCCTGGGGCAGCGTCGATGGTTCTTGTGTTGGAGGCGCCGGCGAAAGGAATGAGTTGGGGATTTTTGCACAGTGATGTGCTGAGGAGAAGGAAGGCAATGCTTAAATTCTGTTTACCAATATTCCGGTCATACCCATGCGAAAGCAAGTTTGACCGGGCGAGCACCGATGGTTTCCAATCCTAGCGATTAAATTCGGCGTCCGTCCCAGTAGGCGATGGGACGGGTGTGCGACGTGGCTTTGGCGTGGCAGAGACGGGTCACGTAGACCACCGTCCCGTTGCCGATCCGTAGCGGGTGCATGGTGCTGACCCGAGGTAACGTGATAGGACAAAAGGAAGTGTATAGTTATTATTAATTCCTAACAAGTTTAAGATGTGTAAGCATAGACATGGACCTAGCATCCCTGCACCCCGGGGTAGCCGCCTAGCCGATCAAGCCTACCGATTGCGCAAAGCTTGTCCCGAATTTGCCAAAATGAAGCTCGTTTGCCCATGCTTCTATAAGTTTCTCTATAGGCCAGTTGTGTAAGCATGCACGATCAAGCAACTTTGCAACACACGTGTCGGTGGAAAAGCATTAGGTTTCAACGCACCACATAGTTTAGGGATTTAGAATAGCTACATTGTGGAGCTCTAGCCAAATTGCATGGTAAAGCCAAATTCAGCTTTTTGTCAGATTTAGCTATAGCAACATTGTGTCTCGTTTGTCCTCACTTTTGCCCTCCCGATATTCCGATGCCCTCACATGCGCTCGGAGGGGGTGCCGTCTGGTCAAAGGCTTCGCCGTTACGTGCGCCATGACGCCTAAAGTGGAAGTTTTTTTTTGTTATTTGGCCTTTTTAAGAGCGCCTTTTCCCCTCACTCTCTAACAGTTGTGTTTTTTTGCCCAAAAAGGTAGGGAACCTAGAGCAGCTTCTCTCTTCATTCATTGTTCCTTTTGCGATCGTTTCTCCCCAATCTGGTAGCAAATCTAGAGCAGCAAAACAAACCAGCACCATAAATAAATTCAGTAAATAAAGCAGATGTAGCTAAAGAAGCTAATATAGGTTATATAGTACGATAGTTAACGAGGTTCGACAATTAGGCTGCTCAGCAGCAGCAACCGCGGACTGCTTCAACACAGACAAGACAAAAGAAGCTGCTTTACAGCAGCAGTAGCAGCTGATCAGTGGCCCCTCATCGCCTCTGCCAGGAGGGCATCTGCCTCCTCCCTCTGGCGCCTCCTCCACTTCTTGCTGCCCAGCCCCTTGACCTTGGGCACCTTGGGTCTGATCGGGGGCATGCGACCCTCCTTGATAGCCACCTTCTGGAGGTTGCGGAGGTGAAGACCGAGCGCCTGGTGCTTAGCCCTGAAGCCGTGGACGTTCACGGACTCGCCGCAGGTCCTCACGTCCTCGGCATGCTTCACGAGGGAGTTGAAGTCTGTGCCGCGGAGCCTCCTGGTGGGGCAGAAGGGGCACATGTACACGTCGCCGGTGAAGAAGTTGTTGTACTGACCGGACTTTAGCCTCCTCGGCACATGACGAGTCTTGGTGTCCTGCGACTCGTCATCGCTGTGGAGGTCGCTGCTATCCTCCTGTTGGAAAAAAACAGTAGAGTGAAATAAGGACATGATTGAGATACTTTGATTATCGGGATTGATTTTTTGTATAAATTAACTGAATGAGATCTCCTGATTATTCCCCAAATCTCCAACCAAATCGAATACTGATCCCAACTACGAACAGGGGGATTCATCGAAAATCGAGATCTAACACAATAGGATTAGCTACTATAAAAAATACGAACAACCGGGCCCTAATAACATACGATCTAGCATCCAACGATGGGAACGGGGGAAGAACAAGGGAAGGGGAGAAAACCCTGGTTACCTCAGACCACGGGTCGGCGATGCTGGTGTCGTAGGGGTTCTCCGGCCTTATGTAGACAACCTCCTCGTAGGGGTCCCAGCCGAGCGGGATCTGTCCGAGACCGGCGGGGGCCTCCTCGCCGACGGCTACGGCAGATGCGGGGACGGGGACGGGGGGCTCCTCGCCGGCGGCCTTGGAGGCGCCGATGGCCACCGCGCCGATCTTCTCCATCGCAGGCATGGTTGGGGTTTTGTTGGGCATTTGCAGAAGGTGATGGGACAGTGGAGACGGTTGAGTGAGCGAGTGCGTGATGAGTGGGAGTGGGGAGGCCTCTATTAACGGAGAAGGGAAGCGGCGTTTCATTGCACTACCGTGCACCGCGTATTCTAATGCACCGTGCACGGCCACACGTGTCCACTACCGCCTCATGCACCGCACACGCGTACCGTGAGTCACGTTTTTTCCCCTCGTGTCTAACCATGGCGATTCAGTTGTACTCAGATTTGCCCACCAACCGTTGATCCTCTGTGATCTAGCGGACATGATAACCCTTATATCTGTCAGGGGCACCCCTCTATCCATGCAAAATAACGAGTATGCCACCGGAACTTTAACAACATAAACAGATGAACTTGAATATATTTTGAAGGGTACGAAAATAGAAATCCCCATAGTTTAAGGGTCTAGATACGGTAAGAGAACTAAATATTATTAGTGGCCGGGCCAGCATAGTGACGGGGTTGGTCGGCTAGAAGTTGTTGATTCCTAAGTAAGGGGACACTAGGCCGGTCTTGACATACTCCCTCAGGAACTTGCCATAAGCAGCGCGCTTAGCCTTGGTCGCTGACTTGTGTTTACTATCCGGGCTTTTACCGATGACAACCGCATGCGGAATCAAGCTGGCAATCCTCAGGTTGACTCCTTTCTTACAGAATGGGCACCTGAGCTCCCCAAGTCCAGTGCGGAAAGGGATTATCCCGTTCTTGAGCTTCTTCATGACATGGCGGCTCTTGTTGTCCTTGGTCTCCTTGTCAGAGTCCATCTCACTTGAATACACCTGTAATGTATGGAATACAAACCGAAATGAGCAAAATAATAAATATATATTCCTTCCACAATACCAAGTTACTTTCGATGCAATAACATGTCTATACAGGTTCAGCAGTTCATTACGGTCGTGTCCGCAGCTCGCTCCTAAATTAATGTGGTTTGTGTTCTTGGTAACTTATTAATAAATAAATAATGTGGATTCATTCAGAACAGACTAGATCTCTCCATGTACCGGTTCGTACGTTGCATCTAATCATTAGGACTAGATTTTTTTATGACGCCTAGATAGATTAAGCTCGAGCGGAAAATATGAAACATGTAGAAATAGATGTACCTCCGGGTACACGAGCGGAGCGTGTTCGTCAAACTCCACGCCCTCATCGGCGCCTCGAAAGTCGTCAGCACCGGCGTGCACATGGTCCCCCAAGGGGTTGAACTGCACGTCCTCCTCGGCCTGTGCTGCGTGATGCTCCTCCAGATCTACCGCGTGAAGCACCACCCCGGCGGCGATGCCCAGACACTCACCCCCACGCACTGGTTTCATGGAGAAGGTTCGTGCAAGTACGTTCAAGATTGTGGGGTTTTGCAAGATAGGGTAGAGAGAGTAGTGGATGAGTACGAATGGAGGACCTGATATGCTGGGTTTTTAATGCGGGGATGTTAAGGCCTCCTCGAGGGCCCGGGTTGACAGCTCTTCCGGCTATGGCTGCCGCGTGGAAGGTTCGTGTGGTGGGGGCCTGACGGAAGTGAGAGTGCAGGTGCGCTGCGTAGTAAAAATGGTATAGCCGGTGGTCCGTGGATGACCAGTTGCCATGCAGTAGACTTGTAGCCTTTGCAGACTAGATTAAACATGACATGACCACTTGACGAGTTTTTCCATGGGCGGCATCGTGTTCCTTCTTGTAGAAGTCTCGTTGAGGGAGACGTCCGTGCTGTCTCGCGCTGTCCTGTGAAGGGCACGACGTGTGCAACGAGCCTCGTTGGATCACACAGGATCAACGGTTGGTGCGCACGATCCGCGTGACAACTGTAAAAACCAACCAGGGTGTAGCAGACAGAGTGGACACAGGTTTGGGCTTCTACGAAAGAGAGAGAGGGGGAGGGGGGAAACTGGGTAGTATCAACAAACCAAGGGCAAAGCTGAGTAGTATAAAAATGGAAAGTGGGTGTCTTTTACAATGAAATGCATCGTGGCATATATCAAATTATGCCATGATAGATCCACTAGAGTTCATTGCATGTGTGTTCTTTCCACAAACTACATATGTATCCACAAGAGTTATTAAATGTGTGTTCCTATCATGAACCACGTTTGGATCAACCAGTGTCACTGCATGTGTGTTCTTTCCACGAACCACATATGGATCAACCAATGGCATTGCATGTGTGTTCTTTTCACAAACCACACATGGATCAACCCGTGTTCACTGCATGTGTGTTCTTTCCGCAAACCACTTATGGATCAATCAGTGGTCATTGCATGTGTCTTCTTTTCCACAAACCACATATGGATCCATATGTGTTCTTAAACTAAAACCAGCATTAGAGTCAATGCATGTGTGTTATTTCCATAAACCACACATGGATCAACCACTAGAGTCATTGCATGTGTGTTCTTTCAGCAAACCAGACATGGATGAACCAGTGTCATTGCATGTGTGTTCTTTCAACAAACCACATATGGATCCATTTGTGGCATTGCATGTTTGTTCTTATACTAAAACCACAAACCAACACTAGAGTCATTGCATGCGTGTTCTTTCCACAAACCACTTATGGATCCACCAGTGTTCATTGCATGTGTGTTCTTTCCACAAACCACTTATGGATCAACCAGTGGTCATTGCATGTGTGTTCTTTTCAACAAACCACTTATGGATCAACCGGTGGCATTGCATGTGTGTTCTTTCCACAAACCACACATGGATCAACAAGTGGTCGTTGCATGTGTGTTCTTTCCACAAACCACATATGGATCAACCAGTGGTCATTGCATGTGAGTTCTTTTCCACAAACCACATATGGATCAACCAGTGGTCATTGCATGTGTATTCTTTCCACAAACCACACATGGATCAACCAATGGTCGCATGTGTGTTCTTTTCCACAAACCACACATGGATCAAGTAGTGTCATTGCATGTGTGTTCTTTCCATAAACCACATATGGATCAACCAGTGGTCATTACATGTGTGTTCTTTTCACAAACCACATGTGAACCCACTAGAGTCATTACATGTGTGTTCTTACACTAAAACCAACACTAGAGTCATTGCATGTGTTTTATTTTGAAAAACCAGACATGGATCCACCATTGTCATTGCATGTGTGTTCTTTCCACAAACCACACATGGATCAACTAGTGGTCATTGCATGTGTGTTATTTTCCACAAACCACATATGGATCAACCAGTGGTCATTGCATGTGTGTTCTTTCCACAAACCACATAGGGATCAACCGGTGTCATTGCATGTGTGTTCTTTCCACAAACCGCATATGGATCCATTTGAGTCATTGCATGTTTGTTCTTATCCTAAAACCACAAACCAGCACTAGACTCATTGCATTTGTGTTCTTTTCCACAAACCACACATGGATCCACTAGACTCATTGCATGTGTGTTCTTTTCCACAAACAACTTTTGGATCAACCATTGGTCATTGCATGTGTGTTCTTTTCACAAACTACATGTGGACCCACTAGAGTTTTTGTATGTGTGTTCTTATACTAAAACTAGCACTAGAGTCATTGCATGTGTGTTCTATACACAAACCACACATGGATCAACTAGTGGCATTGCATGTGTGTTCTTTTCACAAATCACACATGGATCAACCAGTGTCATTGCATGTGTGTTCTTTCCTCAAACCACACTTGGATCAACCAGTGGTTTATTGCATGTGTGTTCTTTTCCACAAACCACACATGGATCAAGCAGTGTCATTGCATGTGTGTTCTTTCCACAAACCACATATGGATCAACTAGTGGTCATTGTGTGTTCGTTTCACAAACCACATATGGATGAACCTGTGGTCATTGCATGTGTGTTCTTTTCACAAACCACATGTGAACCCACTAAAGTCATTGCATGTGTGTTCTTTTCACAAACCACATATGGATCAACCAGTGGTGATTGCATGTGTGTTCTTTTCACAAACCACATGTGAACCCACTAGAGTCATTGCATGTGTGTTCTTATACTAAAACTAGCACTAGAGTCATTGCTTGTGTGTTCTTTCCACAAACCACTTATGGATCCACCAGTGTTCATTGCATGTGTGTTCTTTTCACAAACAACATACGGATCCACCAGTGGTCACTGCATGTGTGTTCTTTGCACAAACAACTTATGGATCAACCAGTGGCCATTGCATGTGTGTTCTTTCCACAAACCACTTATGGATCAACCAGTGGCGATTGCATGTGTGTTATTTCCACATACCACTTATGGATCAACCGGTGGTCATTGCATGTGTGTTCTTTCCACAAACCACACATGGATCAACCAGTTGTCATTGCATGTGTGTTCTTTTCCACAAACCACATATGGATCAACCAGTGGTCATTGCATGTGTGTTCTTTCCACAAACAACGTATGGATCCAACAGTGGTCACTGCATGTGTGTTCTTTCCACAAACCATTTATGGATCAATCAGTGGCCATTGCATGTGTGTTATTTCCACAAACCAGTTATGGATCAACAAGTGGCCATTGCATGTGTGTTCTTTCCACAAACCACTTATGGCTTAACCATTGGTCATTGCATCTGTGTTCTTTTCACAAACTACATGTGGACCCACTAGAGTCTTTGTATGTGTGTTCTTATACTAAAACTAGCACTAGAGTCATTGCATGTGTGTTTTATCCACAAACCACACATGGATCAACCAGTGGCATTGCATGTGTATTCTTTTCACAAACCACACATGGATCAACCAGTGTCATTGCATGTGTGTTCTTTCCACAAACCACACTTGGATCAGCCAGTGGTCATTGCATTTATGTTCTTTTCCACAAACCACACATGGATCAAGCAGTGTCATTGCATGTGTGTTCTTTCCACAAACCACATGTGGATCAACTAGTGGTCATTGTGTGTGCGTTTCACAAACCACATATGGATCAACCAGTGGTCATTGCATGTGTGTTGTTTTCACAAACCACATGTGAACCCACTAGAGTCATTGCATGTGTGTTCTTTTCACAAACCACATGTGAACCCACTTGCGTCATTGCATGTGTGTTCTTATACTAAAACTAGCACTAGAGTCATTGCTTGTGTGTTCTTTCCACAAACCACTTATGGATCCACCAGTGTTCATTGCATGTGTGTTCTTTTCATAAACAACATATGGATCCACCAGTGGTCACTGCATGTGTGTTCTTTCCACAAACAACTTATAGATCAAACAGTGGCCATTGCATGTGTGTTCTTTCCACAAACCAGTTATGGATCAACCAGTGGTAATTGCATGTGTGTTCTTTCCACAAACCACACATGGATCAACCAGTTGTCATTGCATGTGTGTTCTTTTCCCCAAACCACATATGGATCAACTAGTGGTCATTGCATGTGTGTTCTTTCCGCAAACCACATATGGATCAACCAGTGTTCATTGCATGTGTGTTGTTTCCACAAACAACGTATGGATCCACCAGTGGTCACTGCATGTGTGTTCTTTCCACAAACCACTTATGGATCAACCAGTGGCCATTGCATGTGTGTTATTTCCACAAACCAGTTATGGATCAACCAGTGGCCATTGCATGTGTGTTCTTTCCACAAACCACTTATGGCTCAACCAGTGGTCATTGCATGTGTGTTCTTTCCTCAAACCACACATGGATCAACCAGTGGTCATTGCATGTGTGTTCTTTTCCACAAACCACATATGGATCAACCAGTGGTCATTGCATGTGTGTTCTTTCCACAAACCACATATGGATCCATTTGAGTCATTGCATGTTTGTTCTTACACTGAAACCACAAACCAGCACTAGACTGATTGCATGTGTGTTCTTTTCCACAAACCACACACAGATCCACTAGACTCATTGCATGTGTGTTCTTTTCCACAAACAACTTATGGATCAACCAGTGGTCATTGCATGAGTCTTCTTTTCACAAACTACATGCGGACCCACTAGAGTCATTGTATGTGTGTTCTTATACTAAAACTAGCACTAGAGTCATTGCATGTGTGTTCTATCCACAAACCACACATGGATCAACCAGTGGCATTGCATGTGTCTTCTTTTCACAAACCACACATGGATCAACCAGTGTCATTGCATGAGTGTTCTTTCCACAAACCACACATGGATCAACTAGTGGTCATTGCATGCATGTTCTTTTCCACAAACCACACATGGATCAAGTAGTGTCATTGTATGTGTGTTCTTTCCACAAACCACATATGGATCAACCAGTGGTCATTGCATGTGTGTTCTTTTCACAAACCACATATGGATCAACCAGTGGTCATTGCATGTGTGTTCTTATCACAAACCACATGTGAACCCACTAGAGTCATTGCATGTGTGTTCTTTTCACAAACCACATATGGATTAACTAGTGGTCATTGCATGTGTGTTCTTTTCACAAACCACACATGGAACAACCAGTGGTCATTGCATGTGTGTTGTTTTCCACAAACAACTTATGGATCAACCAGTGGTCATTGCATGTGTGTTCTTTCCACAAACCACACATGGATCCACCAGTGGTCATTGCATGTGTGTTCTTTCCACAAACCACATATGGATCAACCAGTGTCATTGCATGTGTGTTCTTTCCACAAACCACATATGGATCCATTTGAGTCATTGCATGTTTGTTCTTATACTAAAACCACAAACCAGCACTAGACTCATTGCATGTGTGTTCTTTTCCACAAATCACATATGGATCCACTAGACTCATTGCATGTGTGTTCTTTTCCACAAACAACTTATGGATCAACCAGTGGTCATTGCATGTGTGTTCTTTTCCACAAACCACACATGGATAAACCAGTGGTCATTGCATGTGTGTTCTTATACTAAAACTAGCACTAGAGTCATTGCATGTTCTATCCACAAACCACACATGGATCCACCACTATCATTGCATGTGTGTTCTTTCCACAAACCACACATGGATCAACAAGTGGTCATTGCATGTGTGTTCTTTCCACAAAACACATATGGATCAACCAGTGGTCATTGCATGTGTGTTCATTTCCATAAACCACTTATGGATCCATTAGAGTCATTGCATGTGTGTTATTTCCACAAACCACACATGGATCAACCACTAGAGTCATTGCATGTGTGTTATTTCCACAAACCACACATGGATCAACCACTAGAGTCATTGCATGTGTGTTCTTTCCACAAAGCACACATGGATCAAGTAGTGTCATTGCATGTGTGTTCTTTCCACAAACCACATATGGATCAACCAGTGGTCATTGCATGTGTGTTCTTTTCACAAACCACATGTGAACCTACTAGAGTCATTGCATGTAACTACCTCGGTGAATTACGCTCTTAGTTACATGCTTGGATGAGCAAAAGTGGCTAAAATAGTACGGTGGGGCCCAGGGCCACTCACGGTAGACCTTTCGGCCGTCCTAACCACTTTCAGAACATCGGGACAAGAACGAGCGGCGTAATCGGCAGGCGAAGGGATCAACTACATACACAAATGAGTATGTATGCAAGCCACATACAACAGTCCTCAGAGCCATTCCATCTAAAAGAAATAGAAATTATTGCAACGCCATACGGAAAGATTCAAATATCCTAGATAGAGATAATATTTTAGGATAGCTCCTCATACATCACAAATCAGAGTACCAGGCGGAAGCGGAAAACAAAGTCCGTGTACGGATAAGAAGCGAATCGGCATAAGATGCCACATAAATAAACACATCCCGCCCACAGATCTCACGGATCCCCGTTCCCGAAATCTGTACACCGAATGATCGTTGCCAACATCATCTGTCTCCTCCACCCAGTATCCTTCTTGCGAATACACCTGTTCATCTGAATCAAACAATTTATCGTGTGAGACCCTAGGGGTACTCAGCAAGTATTAATGCCACTAAAGGGCACACAACCTGGGGTGACGCAATTGCAGCAAAAGATAATATCTAACAAGTCTATAGATACTCGCTAACCATCCGCCTAACCAATTATAGACGGATGTCCGGGAATTAAGAACAACAGTTATAACAGTATCATTAACAGATCCATCCTCCTCCTCGCTTCCCAACGAGGAAGCGGACGAACAAACCCCATCCGTTGGCAGTTTTATTAACCATTCCATGAGTATTGCACTATTTACTAGTCAAGTATTTAGTCAATTTAAAAGCGGTACTTTAGTTATACTTGTCTATGATCGAGAAACTGTGCTCCAAGTCGTCCATAACCGCGGACACGGCTTTCAGAAAGATTTACCCTGCAGGGGTGCACGAATAGTAACACACACTCGATCAACCTCGGAAAAACCAACTCAAAACCCAACGAGGCATTCACGACAAAGCGATCACAGGATTCAGAAATATTTCAGGGGCCACCCCATTAAGCTACCCGCAACGAAGCTAGCTGACTCCGAGACGGACTCAAGGTTTGCGTCAATGGCTGTAAACGACTCGGAACCCGAAAGTGTGACTGGGCTTGTCGATACCGCGAAAACACTCCGCATCCAAAACAGTACAGGTGCTCCACGCACAATATTAAATAAAACAGTAGCATGGTATAAGTACAGAATAGTAACAAAGCCCCAAACTACTTTGTGGCCCCAAGAAATAAGCATGAATCAAGCTCTAGCTCAGGGGGGTCCATAAGGCCTCCCGGATGTGGATAGTGCGAATAGTCAAGGAACAGGAATCAAGTACTCGGGGTCCTATGGGACACAAGTGAGCAGGAAAAACCAAATAGCTGATATTGCTCACCGGTGCCTCTTTCATTAGTTATCCCATTACTACTCAGGTTATGTTGTTTAGGTACCTCGTTATCCGTCAGACTCTCACATACCCTACACATGCTTTTGTACGACTCGCATGGCTCAACCAACTCCTGTAGTAATGGCTCATGGGATGGAGGAACAAGCTTCGGTGGGGTTTAAAAATAAAGGCTATGCAGTACTTGGGATTTAATTTAATGCAATCGCGACACAATGATGCAAGAATAAGATAGAGGCAATAGGTACTATATGTATGCAAGCATGTGGTAGTGCTTGCCTGGCAGCTCAGTTGAAGCGAGAGATGGATCTGGGTAGAACTCCTGTGATTCCTGGTAATTCTCCTGCTGGGCGTCTATTCGAAGAAGAACCAAACAAACAAGGGCCAACATAAATAAAGTGCTCAAGCATATGAATTAAAATGCGACAAGCAAACAAGCATGCCATGATGAATGATGCACAATGTACATGGCATTAAAGTAGCATGGCAAGGGTGAGGTGTGGGGTACAAGAATAAAGCATTTTATTATTTGTTTAGTCAAGTTTTATTGTCATAAACAGTTCAGATTTTTAATAATGACATGATGCATGCTTCAATTCAGAAAAAGGACTGCATAGGTGGAACGGGCTCGTCGCGCTGATCGATTTAGACATATTATTTGTCAAATTTGGAGTTGTAGAATTAAAGTTATTAATTTATTAAGAAAAAGGGCATTTTATTGTAATTTTTATTATCTCGAAATTTTAAAGTGTTTAAACATTATTTTGAATAGCATATTTGAAATCCTCACATTTTTCTGATCAAAAACATATATTATATGTATTATTTGGAATTATAATTTAAAAGTTATTTAAAATCTGATTTGAATTTGAATTTAAACAATTTTGAATTGGTTTTGTTAAAACAGATAAACGGAATTACTTTTTACACCTAGGTGAATTCGACCCAAGCCACTGACGGGTGGGCCGCTGCTGGCTGGGGCACGCGCGTGCCAAAAAAGCTTTTCTCACTGCGGCTTTACCTAGCCACAGCGAATGGCAGGCGGGACCAGCGGCTACGGGCCCACGTGACAGGGGCTGAGCCCGCAGAGGCTGGCAGGACGGGTCGTGCTGGAGCGCGGGTTGAGATTACAAAAACTAGAGTGCCTTTTTGTAAAAAGCGCGCAACGGCTGGCAGGTGGGGTCGTGAGTACCGTGGGTTGAGCGAGAGTTAAAAAGAGGGGGCTATTTGTAAATCGACCACGGCCCGTACTGTAGATCTTCTTCTCTGAACCGCGGACAGAAACGTGTTCGACCGCACGGCGCACGGGGGACTCGATCCGGGGACCTGGGACTCGTGCGCGGGGACAGGAGCCACTGGGGTAGTCTGAGAACGTTGTTAGGAGGGGGAGGGCTGACTAGATGAGGCGGGGCGTGGCGTAGAGGCGTGCAGACACTAGAGGACGACGGTGCGCGAAGAGTGCCCGGTGAAACGCCTGGCGCGGCTAGTGCTTTACGGCGAGGCGGAGGGTGTCTAGGCGGTAGAGGGGCTCACCGCGGGGTGGTTGACGGCGGCGGATCGGGGCGGAACGCGGCAGAACGTTGGCGGAGCTAACATACCGAAGATCTAGGGTTTCGTCGGGGCGGCGCTGGTCCTGGCGATCCTGGGCTTCTCCTCCACGTCTACGTGTATAGGGTGAAGCAGAGGTTCCCTCTCGGCCTCCTCGTCCACTTCCACGTCACCCACGTCGACTGGATCGAGGAAGCGACGGAGGTGCTGGCGGTGGCCGGCGAGAGGAGTTGGCGTTGGTGCAGAAGAAGGAGGGGAGAGGCAAGGGCTCTAGGTGGATCTAGGGCTACCAGACGGGGGAGAAAAAGTGGTAGATAGAGACGGGGAGGGAGATGGTGGCGTGTGGGCGCGGGTAGAGGTAAAGTGGCTTCGGCCGCTTTTTCCTTCTCCCATGCACGTGCTCAAGCTGGGGCTCGACTTGGCCGGGGCAGAGGCATGGCAGGTGGGCCAGCATAGAGGGAGGGACATGCTCGGCTAGTAGGGCTAGCTCGACAGAGAGAGAGAAAGAGAGAGGAGAGGGAAGGCTCGGGCGAGCTAGGGTTAGCTTAGAGACAGGCTCGGGTTAGCTAGGTGGAGGGCTTGGTTAGGATTTTGTTAGGGTTGGGGTAGATGGGGTGGTAGCTGAGGTGGGGCCAGCATGGTAGAAAGAGAGAGAGAGGAGAGAGAGGTGAGTGAGGTTAAGGGTAGGGTTTAGCTTAGACTAGGGTTAGAGAGTAATAGAGGAAACTAGGGTTAGGGCAAAAACACACTTGGCCATACATGGGTGGAGGGTGAGGAGGATAGAAAGGAGAGGACATGGTGTAGGTTTTAGCATGGTTAACTACAAGCTCCACCAAGTGTGTGATGAAGGCATGGAGATAGAGATGATAGAAAAGGTGATGAGAGAAAAGGTTCCACATGTCCATGCATGGGTGCATGCACTTGTGAGAGAAAAAGAGGAGGAAGGATTGATGCACATGGCAAAGATACAAGATCAAGGTGGAAAGGGGTTTAGAGAAAAAGAGAGCTCAAGAAGATGGTCCACATAAAAATCAATTAATAACCAAAAGAGAAACACATGGAGGTGATAGTTGCATGGCCCATGCAAAGTATTAAATGCCATGTTTTATTTTGTGAAAACAATAATAATAACATGGCATTATTCTTATGCATTCCCAAAAAGTGGAATAAAGGCCAAGCAAAAGAAATTATAGTTGAATCCATCCCAACCCACATGAGCTAGAGTAAATGCCAAAATAAAATAAAAGCCCATGGGCAAATAGGGTGGTGGAATTATAAGGTGGTGAAAAGAAAGGTGATGGAGTTGGATAAAAGATATGCCCCCAACTCAACTTGGGCATTAAACAATCTATCAATAACCAAATACAATATCAAGAGGCAAATACAATTAATGATGCCTATGAGAGAAGAACCAAATCAAAAGGGTTTTATATGATGCTCAAATGCAAGGTCGCATGATGACATGAGCATGATATAATTATGATGCAACAAATATATGTAGAAAGTAACATTTATATAGAATAGGCTAGTAGCATTGCAATTGTTAGACAATTGGGATGCTACAACTCTCCCCCACTAAACAAGAATCTCGCCCCGAGATTCCTAGGAAAAAGAAAAGACACAAAGAGAGACGGGTGTTCGGAACAAAGGTGACCCTCACGTTCCCAAGTTGATGAACCACTGAATAGTGCGACCACTACACCTTGCAAAACTTGCTAGACTTGTTGCGAGTCTTGCGTTTTTCTTGAGAAACAACGGGTTAGAAGAGTTGAAGGATTGTCGTGAGACAAGAAGGATAGGATGAACATAGCTTCGGTTTTTCGAGAAACAAGATAAAAGAATTGAACCACTTGTGAAAGAAATAGAAAGGACGGTGTTTCAGGGAGAAAGAAACGACACACCATTAAGATTAAAGATTTACCGATACGAGATAGGATGAATCTTTGTCTCGCTTGAAGAAAAGAGCTAGATTGGAGAGGTTTTGAACCACTATGACAATAGCAATGTATCTTCTCTCGGATTTGAGAAATGAAGTCTAGAACAATATTGCCTTCAAACAATAGAGTTCCTTGATATCAATGGAAAGATTTAGTTAGACATTGTCGGATTAGATTCTTCTTGCGCTGGTAAGAACCAAAGGATCACGCCATTGAGGTGCGCGGATATAACTTCAAGTTAAAGAGGGGATGCTAGATTATGATGGAATCCCGAGAGGAAAAGAATATAGAAGATAAGAGATACTTATTGCTTTCTTTAACCTTGAGGCTAAAGCAATAGATTTGTGACTGATGGCATCAACCATAATTGGTTTTACCAAAGAAAAGAATTGACGAAACAAAGGGAGAGATAGTTTCCTTCCATCTTGTTTGGGAATGTCGAGCACCGGTAGAACGACAAGGACAGAAAAGCGTTTGTGTTTGTTTCCACCAGATAATTAAAGATTATGCTCCTTGTAGAAAGGGTGATATCAACAACAAGATATTATTGATTACTTTCTTCGAGAGAGCAGTCCGTAAAACAAGGACGGAAGTAAAAGTATCGAGGGATAAAGGCCACTTCTAACTCTCGTGGAATGAGTGAAATTGCATTAATTCACCAATTCAATGTACAAGAGTGAATAATAAGGGCAGTGGTATGGTAGCTACTCCATCCCGCACCCAAAGCATTACTCCGTACATGAATAAGAAAATCATGTAACCCAACTCCCAAAGACAGACTGAAGATCTTGACAAAAAGAACTCGTGGAACTCCGTAAGAAAACAAAGATTGATGCAAACGATTTGCCGGATCCAAGATAAGATAAGGGTGATGATGTTGTCGTCATATCAGAAGTAACAAACCACCGGAAAGATATAAAGGAAGATCACGGAGACAACTGCAAGATTCCACAGATAAAGAAAAAGATAGCACCACTTGAACAGAAGGATTACAAAAGATCTGAAAAATCTTCATGGCCTCTGGTGGATTGAGCATAGACGATAGAACGAGAGAGTTTCAAAAGATTACTAGACGAGACTGAGGTGAAAAGAACTCCATGTTCTTCTTGATTTGATTGAGAAAGATTTAGCAGTCTTGAGGAAATCTTCAGTGGAACGACGATGATAACTCGCCAACAAGGAAAAACTCCGGGTTTGATTGAAGTTGGATGATGGACTTAACAATGGGCTTGCTGATTCCAGAATTGAAGCGATGTATTTAGCAGAAGGACGTGGTCAAGATAGGTGACTTCAAGAATCCAGAATTCACACTTTGAGAACTTTGCACACAGGCAGTGTTCACGAAGCTTGAGAGAAAAGGACACAGATGATCTTCCATGTCCTTCCATTGATATAGAATAAGCAAGCATATCATGAAGATATACCACCACGGATTAACAAGATATTCCCAGAATACCAAGTTCAAGAGGCGAGAGAGACAAACAAATGCTCGAAACACTTCCTGAGCTCAACGCTCTTTGAAACATCAATATTAAGAGCACGGGTACGTGTTGAAGAAGATGCACTGGCAGAATAGATTATCTAGTCCTTCATAAGAGAACAAGAAATGCCACCTGGTTCACATTGTCGATCGGATCGCCGGTTACAAAGATAAAGAGATCTTGGATAAAAGAACGATGATAGCTCATACCTTAAGAAAAGCTATTAGAGGAGAAAAGATGCAATTCCCTCGTATCAAAGACAATTTTGCGGATATGGAGTTAGAAAAGATGTGAAGCATGATAAACAGATGATAGACCATTGTAGTGCCTTGCGAAAACTCCGGATTGCCAAAGATACTTGAATATGATAAAGATATGATCATGGTATAACTCAAAATCACAGGAGATAACCGCCATCATTTGGAGGATGCAATTGATAGCATTAACCATACTTCACTCATGATGAGTGTCATATAGATATACCGAGAGCGACATTACAATCACAAGCATCGGATTGACACTTGTTATGTAATTAGCCCGAGAGAATTGATGATGAAGTAAAACTCCAGGATTAAGCGTCGGTGACAAAGAATGAGTTAGCATGAGCATGCCGATAAAAGGAAAATAGATAATGTTTCACACACGACTGAAGAGGAGTGTGGAAACACAGATGTATCAAAGAAAAATTTTCCGCATTTTTTGGCATTAACATACCAATAAATGCGCAAAGCCACTTATCAGATAGGGATTAGCAACTCCACATTCTATGAAACACATGCTGGAAGGAAGAACACCCTTAACAAGATGGCACCGGTTAACCAAGAGTCGGATAGATGGCGTCAGTTTACAAAAGCCTGTCGGTATGGAATGTACCAACAGTTGATAACCAAAAGGCAGATAGCGACAACAAATTGGATGCAACAGATAGACAAGGAATTCACACACACACACACAACCTATGGTACTACGGAACCCAGAACACGTGAATCCTAGTTTGAATTTTTAGAAGAGGATTGAAAACGTTACACTTCCTTACCAGAAAAGGGTGGGTGGGTGGGTAAGAAGAAAAATGGAAGCAGTCCTACTCTCACGTTTTGTTTTTCCCTAGTATACATAACTACCAAAAATATTTCCTAGACTGACAATGACCATTTTGGCTGAGACCCTGAAGGGCGGGATGGCTCTGATACCAATTGTAACTACCTCGGTGAATTACGCTCTTAGTTACATGCCTGGATGAGCGAAAGTGGTTAAAATAGTATGGTGGGGCCCAGGGCCACTCACGGTAGACCTTTCGGCCGTCCTAACCACTTTCAGAACATCGGGACAAGAACAAGCGGCGTAATCGGCAGGCGAAGGGATCAACTACATACACAAATGAGTATGTATGCAAGCCACATACAACAGTCCTCAGATCCATTCCATCTAAAAGAAATAGAAATTATTGCAACGCCATACGGCAAGATTCAAATATCCTAGATAGAGATAATATTTTAGGATAGCTCCTCATACATCACAAATCAGAGTACCAGGCGAAAGCAGAAAACAAAGTCCGAGTACGGATAAGAAGAGAATCGGCATAAGATGCCACATAAATAAACACATCCCGCCTACAGATCTCACGGATCCCCGTTCCCGGAATCTCTACACCGAATGATCATTGCCAACATCATCTGTCTCCTCCACCCATATCCTTCTTGTGAATACACCTGTTCATCTGAATCAAACAATTTATCGTGTGAGACCCTAGGGGTACTCAGCAAGTCTTAATGCCACTAAAGGGGACACAACCTGGGGTGACGTAATTGCAGCAAAAGATAATATCTAACAAGTCTATAGATACTCGCTAACCATCCGCCTAACCAATGATAGACGGATGTCCGGGAATTAAGAACAACAATTATAACAGTATAATTAACAGATCCATCCTCCTCCTCGCTTACCAACGAGGAAGCGGACGAACAAACCCCATCCGTTGGCAGTTTTATTAACCATTCCATGAGTATTGCACTATTTACTAGTCAAGTACTTAGTCAATTTAAAAGCGGTACTTTAGTTATACTTGTCTATGATCGAGAAACTGTGCTCCAAGTTGCCATAACCGCGGACACGGCTTTCAGAAAGATTTACCCTGCAGGGGTGCACGAATAGCAACACACACTCGATCAACCTCGGAAAAACCAACTCAAAACCCAACGAGGCATTCACGACAAAGCAATCACAGGATTTAGAAATATTTTAGGGGGCCACCCCATTAAGCTACCCGCAACGAAGCTAGCTGACTCCGAGACGGACTCAAGGTTTGCGTCAATGGCTATAAACGACTGGGAACCTGAAAGTGTGACTAGGCTTGTCGATACCGCGAAAACACTCTGCATCCAAAACAGTGCAGGTGCTCCACGCACAATATTAAATAAAATAGTAAGCATGGTATAAGTACAGAATAGTAAAAAAGCCCCAAACTACTTTGTGGCCCTAAGAAATAAGCATGAATAAAGGTCTAGCTCAGGGGGGTCCATAAGGCCTCCCGGATGTGGATAGTGTGAATAGTCAAGGAACAGGAATCAAGTACTCGGGTCCTACGGGACACAAGTGAGCAGGAAAAACCAAATAGCAGATATTGCTCACCGTGCCTCTTTCATTAGTTATCCCATTACTACTCAGGTTATGTTGTTTAGGTACCTCGTTATCCATCAGACTCTCACATACCCTACACATGCTTTTCTACGACTCGCATGGCTCAACCAACTCCTGTAGTAATGGCTCATGGGATGGAGGAACAAGCTTCAGTGGGGTTTAAAAGTAAAGGCTATGTAGTACTTGGGAGTCAATTTAATGCAATCGCGACTCAATGATGTAAGAATAAGATAGAGGCAATAGGTACTATATGTATGCAAGCATGTTGTAGTGCTTGCCTGGCAGCTCAGTTGAAGCGAGAGATGGATCTAGGTAGAACGCCTGTGATTCCTGGTAATTCTCCTGCTGGGCGTCTATTCGAAGAAGAACCAAACAAACAAGGGCCAACATAAATAAAGTGCTCAAGCATATGAATTAAAATGCGACAAGCAAACAAGCATGCCATGATGAATGATGCACAATTTACATGGCATTAAAGTAGCATGGCAAGGGTGAGGTGTGGGGTACAAGAATAAAGCATTTTATTATTTGTTTAGTCAAGTTTTATTGTCATAAACAGTTCATATTTTCAATAATGACATGATGCATGCTTCAATTCAGAACAAGGACTACATAGGTGGAACGGGCTCGTCGCGCTGATCGATTTAGACATATTATTTGTCAAATTTGGAGTTGTAGAATTAAAGTTATTAATTTATTAAGAAAAAGGGCATTTTATTGTAATTTTTATTATCTCGAAATTTTAAAGTGTTCAAACATTATTTTGAGTAGCATATTTTAAATCCTCACATTTTTATGATTCAAAAACATATATTATATGTATTATTTGGAATTATAATTTAAAAGTTATTTAAAATCTGATTTGAATTTGAATTGAAACAATTTTGAATTGGTTTTGTTAAAACAGATAAATGGAATTACTTTTTACACCCAGGTGAATTCGACCCAAGCCACTGGCGGGTGGGCCGCTGCTGGCTGGGGCACGCGCACGCCGAAAAAGCTTTTCTCACCGCGGCTTTACCTAGCCACAACGAACGGCAGGCGGGACCAGCGGCTACAGGCCCACGTGACAGCGGCTGAGCCCGCAGAGGCTGGCAGGTGGGGTCGTGCTGGAGCGCGGGTTGAGATTACAAAAAATGGAGTGCCTTTTTGTAAAAAGCGCGCAACGGCTGGCAGGTGGGGTCGTGAGTACCGTGGGTTGAGCGAGAGTTAAAAAGATGGGGCTATTTGTAAATCGACCACGGCCCGTACTGTAGATCTTCTTCTCTGAACCGCGGACAGAAACGTGTTCGACCGCACGGCGCGCGGGGGACTCGATCCGGGGACCTGGGACTCAGGCGCGGGGGCGGGAGCCACTGGGGTAGTCTGAGAACGTTGTTAGGAGGGGGAGGGCTGACTAGATGAGGCGGGGCATGGCACAGAGGCGTGCAGACACCAGCGGACGACGGTACGTGGAGAGTGCCCGGCGAAACGCCTGGCGCGGCTAGTGCTTTACGGCGAGCCGGAGGGTGTCTAGGTGGTAGAGGGGCTCACCGCGGGGTGGTTGACGGCGGCGGATCGGGGCGGAACGCGGCAGAACGTTGGCGGAGCTGGTGGACCGAAGATCTAGGGTTTCGTTGGGGCGGCGCTGGTCCTGGCGATCCTGGGCTTCTCCTCCACGTCTACGTGTATAGGGTGAAGCAGAGGTTCCCTCTCGGCCTCCTCGTCCACTTCCATGTCACCCACGCCGGCTGGATCGAGGAAGCGACGGAGGTGCTGGCGGTGGCCGGGGAGAGGAGTTGGCGTCGGTGCAGAAGAAGGAGGGGAGAGGCAGGGGCTCTGGGTGGATCTGGGGCTACCAGACGAGGGAGAAAAAGGGGTAGATAGAGACGGGGAGGGAGAGGGTGGCGTGTGGGCGCGGGGTAGAGGTAAAGTGGCTTCCGCCGCTTTTTCCTTCTCCCATGCACGTGCTCGAGCTGGGGCTCGACTTGGCCGGGGCAGAGGCATGGCAGGTGGGCCAGCAGAGAGGGAGGGACAGGCTCGGCTGGTGGGGCTAGCTCGGCAAAGAGAGAGAGAGAAAGACAGAGGAGAGGGAAGGCTCGGGCGAGCTAGGGTTAGCTTAGAGAGGGGCTCGGGTTAGCTAGGTGGAGGGCTCGGTTAGGATTTTGTTAGGGTTGGGGTAGATGGGGTGGTAGCTGAGGTGGGGCCAGCATGGTAGAAAGAGAGAGAGAAGAGAGAGGTGAGTGAGGTTAAGGGTAGGGTTTAGCTTAGACTAGGGTTAGAGAGAAATAGAGGAAACTAGGGTTAGGGCAAAAACACACTTGGCCATACATGGGTGGAGGGTGAGGAGGAGAGAAAGCAGAGTACATGGTGTAGGTTTTAGCATGGTTAACTACAAGCTCCACCAAGTGTGTGATGAAGGCATGGAGATAGAGATGATAGAAAAGGTGATGAGAGAAAAGGTTCCACATGTCCATGCATGGGTGCATGCACTTGTGAGAGAAAAAGAGGAGGAAGGATTGATGCACATGGCAAAGATACAAGATCAAGGTGGAAAGGGGTTTAGAGAAAAAGAGAGCTCAAGAAGATGGTCCACATAAAAATCAATTAATAACCAAAAGAGAAACACATGGAGGTGATAGTTGCATGGCCCATGCAAAGTATTAAATGCCATGTTTTATTTCGTGAAAACAATAATAATAACATGGCATTATTCTTATGCATTCCCAAAAAGTGGAATAAAGGCCAAGCAAAAGAAATTATAGTTGAATCCATCCCAACCCACATGAGCTAGAGTAAATGCCAAAATAAAATAAAAGCCCATGGGCAAATAAGGTGGTGGAATTATAAGGTGGTGAAAAGAAAGGTGATGGAGTTGGATAAAAGATATGCCCCCAACTCAACTTGGGCATTAAATAATCTATCAATAACCAAATACAATATCAAGAGGCAAATACAATTAATAATGCCTATGAGAGAAGAACCAAATCAAAAGGGTTTTATATGATGCTCAAATGCAAGGTGGCATGATGACATGAGCATGATATAATTATGATGCAACAAATATATTTAGAAAGTAGCATTTATATAGACTAGGCTAGTAGCATTGCAATTGTTAGACAATTGGGATGCTACATTGCATGTGTGTTCTAATACTAAAACCAACACTAGAGTCATTGCATGTGTGTTATTTCCACAAACCACACATGGATCAACCACTAGAGTCATTGCATGTGTGTTCTTTCCACAAACCACACATGGATCCACCACTGTCATTGCATGTGTGTTCTTTCCACAAACCACACATGGATCATCAAGTGGTCATTGCATGTGTGTTATTTTCACAAACCACATATGTATCCATTAGAGTCATTGCATGTGTGTTCTTATACTAAAACTAGCACAATAGTCATTGCATGTGTGTTCTTTCCACATACCACTTATGAATCCACCAGTGTTCATTGCATGTGTGTTATTTTCACAAACAACATATGGATCCACCAGTGGTCATTGCATGTGTGTTCTTTCCACAAACCACACATGGATCAACCAGTGGTCATTGCATGTGTGTTCTTTTCCACAAACCACATATGGGTCAACCAGTGGTCATTCCAGGTGTGTTCTTTCCACAAACCACATATGGATCAACCAGTGTCATTGCATGTGTGTTCTTTCCACAAACCACATATGGATCCATTTGAGTCATTGCATGTTTGTTCTAAATACTAAAACCACAAACTAGCACTAGACTCATTGCATGTGTGTTCTTTTCCACACACCACACATGGATCCACTAGACTCATTGCATGTGTGTTCTTTTCCACAAAACCACATATGGATCAACCAGTGGTCATTGCATGTGTGTTCTTTCCACAAACCACATATGGATCAAGTAGTGTCATTGCATGTGTGTTCTTTCCACAAACCATATATGGATCCATTTGAGTCATTGCATGTGTGTTCTTTTCCACAAACCACACATGGATCCACTAGACTCACAGTTCTTTTCCAAAAACAACTTATGGATTGACCTGTGGTCATTGCATGTGTATTCTTTTCACAAACTACATGTGGACCCACTAGAGTCATTATATGTGTGTTCTTATACTAAAACTAGCACTAGAGTCATTGCTTGTGTGTTCTTTCCACAAACCACTTATGGATCCACCAGTGTTCATTGCATGTGTGTTCTTTTCATAAACAACATATGGATCCACCAGTGGTCACTGCATGTGTGTTCTTTCCACAAACCACACATTGATCCACCAGTGGTCATTGCATGTGTGTTCTTTTCCACAAACCACACATGGATCAAGCAGTGTTATTGCATGTGTGTTCTTTCCACAAACCACATATGGATCAACCAGTGGTCATTGCATGTGTGTTCTTTTCACAAACCACATATGGATCAACCAGTGGTCATTGCATGTGTGTTCTTTTCACAAACCATATGTTAACCCACTAGAGTCATTGCATGTGTGTTCTTTTCACAAACCACATATGGATCAACCAGTGGTCATTGCATGTGTGTTCTTTCCACAAACCACACATGGATCAACCAGTGGTCATTGCATGTGTGTTCTTTTCCACAAATCACTTATGGATCAACCAGTGGTCATTGCATGTGTGTTCTTTCCACAAACCACACATGGATCAACCAGTGGTCAGTGCATGTGTGTTCTTTTCCACAAACCACATATGGATCAACCAGTGGTCATTGCATGTGTGTTCTTTCCACAAACCTCATATGGATCAACCAGTGTCATTGCATGTGTGTTCTTTCCACAAACCACATATGGATCCATTTGAGTCATTGCATGTTTGTTCTTATAATAAAACCACAAACCAGCACTAGACTCATTGCATGTGTGTTCTTTTCCACAAACCACACATGGATCCACTAGACTCATTGCATGTGTGTTCTTTTACACCAACAACTTATGGATAGCCCAGTGGTCATTGCATGTGTGTTCTTTTCCACAAACCACATATGGATCAACCAGTGGTCATTGCATGTGTGTTCTTTCCACAAACCACATATGGATCAACCAGTGGTCATTGCATGTGTGTTCTTTTCCACAAACCACACACAGAGCTCGTCGTCCACCTTGCAGATGGGCACTTGATCAAAGTGATTAGAATCTCGTACGGGCAAGCCCAACTTCTCAAAGAGCAGGTGTCGTTCATTGACTCGGCATGCCGCCTGCTAATTTTCCAGGGGGGGATGGCTCTGTTTTTGTCCTGACCATCACCGCCGTTGTTCCGGGAACTAGAGCCGGGCCCACCTTCGTGGGTGTCGTATGCGTCAGGTCGGTCTCGTGCGCCTGGCCCGTATACATGGTGCGCATGTGGGCGAACGCCCAGCCGCCGTCGTCGAATAGCATTCTTGTGCTAGTCGAGGCACCGAGCTTCCCGACACCGCGGGAGTTGGAGTATGTGGACCTAAGGTCGATCCTATGCGTGCCATCTCAGTACCTTGTCGGTGCTGGACCGAATAGGCAGATGCATTTCTACATTTGTATCGAGAAGACCGACAGGCAAATGTAGTACTTGTGCTGTCGTTACTATTAGACTTAAGCGATTCTTCGCAGGTGCTTAGAGCATACGTGTTGTGCGAATGTACCCCAGTTGTAGTTTTTAGTACTCCTTAATACTTCGACGAGTTATTATATTGGTCCAATCATCTTGCTGTTGTAACGTTGCAAAGTCCGCTTGCTCTGGATAGACCGGAAATACCGTGTGCTCCCGCTCCCGCATGTCAGTGTCACGTGTTTCGACGGCCCACCTGCTAGTGTCACGCGCCCTCCTCTTCCTTCCCCTCGAAGCCACTGGCCCAACTTCTCTTCCATCCTGCCACTCCCGTCCGATGGTTGTAATCTGATGATTTTCATTGGATTGTTTACAAGTAATCTACGTTGATAATGCAACATGAAAATAGCAAAGACACAATTTCTAAAGTGGAAGCACTCACACGCTGCTATTGCACATATTTCTCAATATAGCTCGACAAACACATTACAATAATTTTACTTGCATTAAACACAACCGAAATTGCAACCATCCTAAACAACATCTAAACCCACATCACACCGCTATCGTCGGAGTCCACCTCGATTGGTGACACCACGGTGCCCTTCCCGGCGACATCCACTCCCGCCCGTGGCTTGCCCTTCGCCAAGGAGGCAACAATGGCGTTCTGCACAGCTTCGTCCCCGTCGTCCTCCACATCGGAATCGACAATGACGAAGGTGACAGGGTTGGCATGGACTGAGCGCCATCGCGCCTGGCGGCTCCTGCTCGAGCTCGACGCCGCATTAGTCCTTCTACAGGTAGGAGGGATCGAGCTTGCACACATAGCATCGTCGCTCCTCTCAAGAAACCATGGCCATTTGATACTGCGATGGTAGGATCTTGGGGTGGATCCCCCGCGGTGAGCCCTACCGGAAGCGGTGGAGCGGATGGATCTACCGGCGCAAGCCATGACAAGTTCCTAGGAGGGAGTAAGATTGTGGGCCAGGCGTGTCTGGTTCCTGAGCAAGACCTCCTAGTGATATGTACGACGGCAAGGTACCAAAAAATTTCGTCCAATGCGCGCGACAGGGCTTTTGGACCACGAAGGCACGAGTTTTTTTTGACAAGTCCACATGCTAGGTCCCCCACCTGTCAGCCGAATGTGGATGGTAGGATTCTGCCCGAGTTATTAAGTAGGGCTAAATCACGCTTCACCACTACCCTGACATCCAAAGGCTCCACTTTCCTCTGCCCTCGCTCCCCTCGCTCATGGCTCGCAGCTCGTGCAGTTCGTCTCGGGCGGAATAAGGGTCGGCTCAACACCGTCAGGCGGGTGCCCCCATCAGGTAACGGAGGGCGCCCTACGATTACTACCCTGATATGTTGTGTTTGTGTGGTGAGAAGATGCCAAGATGGATTTCATGGACCGACGAAAATACTACAGGAAAATTCAGCAATAGTAGCATCAGAGCGGTAAGTTCCTACTATATGTACAATGGTAACCCGGATCTAGAAAGTGTAATGTAATTCTTTTTTTTGTTTCCTTCGATCTACTACATAGGAAGGGAGGGGGACTGGCTGTGACAAGTTTGTGTGGATCGAAAAGCCACTGACAGGTTTTCACAGAGAGCTTGTTCAGGATCTGCGTGATGCTGTGTGGGACAAGAAGAGGAGATTCCTGCGATGGAGCGAGAGATCCGAGAGCTTCGCCAGGTGTAGGGGAGGCAGGGGCAGGGAGATGGTGAGACAGACGGGCTCAAGATTAGGCCAGATAGTGGAAACAATTTCATCATTATCTGGGCATTATCTGTTGCATTTGCAGTTTATGTTGCCATGTCGTTGTCCAGCAGCTGAAATAAGTTGCTGCTTCGTGGAGTGTAGCGACCAGCTTAAGAAATTGTTTGCCAGCCCAGAAACTTATCATAAGTGTAGTGCGAACAACAGGGATTTATTAAGCGCCAATAAATAAATCATGTCTGTGCCACTAACACCCATCGATTTTGGAGAGGATTTAACCGCTCAGCTATCGCGATTGTTTAGATAGTAGTGGCACAGTCACAGTTTTGGATTCAACTAGTGGCCTCGGCCGTATCAAATCCTAAAGTCGCGATACATTTTACTCCGAGCACGAGAGGCAGATTGTTTCGCCCGACAAGTTCCACGCACACAGCTCCAGAGTTTAACTGAACTACATATATAGGTTCAAGTTCAATACATCATTAGGCTGCTACACTACTAGCCCTCTTTCTCTGCTTGGGTGCCAACTTTCTTCCTCTTTCATTCATGTCCACTAGCTTCTTCATCTCCTGCCTTCTTCCTCTTCCTGGGTGCCAATTTTCTTACCTTCACGTACCCAGCATCTCCGGGCCGAGGGAAGTCAGGCCAATCAGCACCCGAATCTTGTCCGACATCATCACTCCACACGTTTTGGTTTTCTTCCTGCAGCAAAATCACTGAGTCGGCTGTCTTGTTTCTTACCTTGCGCTTCATTGTAAAAAAACAGTACATGGATTACTACCTTATATCTACAGACTATAAACAATGTTTTGTGTGAATGTACCATCTCATACCTAGGTTTGGGAGCATTAAGGGGACATCCAGCTACTCTATGGCCTATAAGATGGCAGGTCTTGCATCTGTTTTTGCCCTTCTTTGTAGCACAGAAAGCCGAACCCTTCTTCTCAAGAAAATTCTTAAACCTATTCACTTGGGGTCTTCCTCTGCCCCTTTTTGTAACTGGATGGCAAAGCTTGAAAGACAGTTGGACTTGAGGTCACTGAGATGGGTCTGTACATGGCTCGACGGATCCAGCGTACGCAGTTCTGAACTTTTCCATAGAGTAGTAGTCTGACAAATACTGATCCAAATGTGGTAAAGTTCTTTTCTTCACCAAGAAGGCCAAGGCGTGGTCACAAGGTTTCCCGGTATGCTGCCACTCTAAGCAGGTGCATTCTTGCAGCTGGATGGTCACAACATCCCTTTTGCCACTCTTGGACATATCGACCACCTCACAGCTTCTGCTGGTTGATGGAAGAACCTTAAGATGAGCAAGTCCTCGGCTTCTCTTGTGCAGTTGTTGTACAACTAGCGGTAGCATATGCCCTCTAAGTCTCCTACCGATCTCTCTCCTTATATTTAATAGCTTCATAATCATACCACGCATGCTGTCCATCAAGATATGAACAGGACGCACTTTTATGTCCTCACCCAGTTATTCGGGCATTCTGCAAGGTTGTTGTTTATGTAATCAACTTTGATGTCAGGGTTGAATTGACTCCTCTTCCATAGCTGCGAATGATGGATGGCTAAGTACTCTGGAAGTTCAGGGGCTTCGGCAAAAATCTTGCTCATGAAATAATCGTTGCTACTAGGTTTGTAAACTCTAGCAGCAGGAAACATGTAACGAAATACGCTGCCTGCATAGTGTGAGTACAAGTTGAGCATCATATGGGCATGGCATTCTCTACCTTCAGCTTGCGGGAACACATCCTTCACTGCATTCGTCAGCGCCTTGCATGCATCCGTGGATATAGCTAATGGATCCATGTGGCCTATTGATCTCCTGAGCTGCCTCGTAAACCAGACCCAGTTTTCCTCCGTTTCTATTTCAAACAGCCCGAATGCCACTGGGAACATCCAGTTGTGACCATCAAGTGTTGTTGTAGATGGCAGGTAGCCTTTCCATTTGCCAATTAGGACAGTGTTGTCTACACTCAGATACGGCCTACAGCCGTCCTTGAATCCCTGGATGCAAGGTTTAAGCGCCATGAAAAATCTTTTGAAATATATTTTACCACCTTCTGATTCGGTGTCAATCTCCACAACACTCCCCGGACACCTAGCTTGTACCTCCGCCTTGAAGTTGTACAGCATCCTGAAGCTATTGGTCCAATCCCCGTGCAAGACCCCAGAGCTCTCTCTTTACCTTTCCAAACCGTGTAATACGGAAGGACAATGTTGTATTTAGAACCGAGGCTAGTCTGAATATTCTTCGCGGTCTCCTTAGGGTTATCCTTTAGTATGGACATAGATTGCATAGGCACCCACTCTGTATCAGCCATTGAGGATTTCAGTTTGCTGCCTATCGGACACATGTGTGGAGGGCCCATTTTGTTCACCTGCAACACAGATTCATTTAAAAGATAAGCGGAGTCGACTAGTTGCTAGAAACATATCGCACATCAATTGTAGTTATAGAGTGAAAAGAGAGAGAGAGAGAGTTCTAATGTTTGCTGCATTCATTGCCCCAATACCCTAATTGCAGTCGACACAGGTAAGGATCTTGCTGCGATCCTCCATGGACAATGTACCTCGACCCGTCCATTCATCCACGTTAACTTGCAAACGGCCTCATACCTCTCGGCAGAGTTCTTCAGTCGATAAACGTCAAACTCCCCCTTGATACAAAAATGCTGGAACGACATCCTAAACTCATGCATGCTCCTAAACTCGGTGCCGACCAAAATTATAGGATACTCGTGGTCATGTTTCATTTCTTGTACTTCAACACCCAAATCATCGACTGGAATACCAGCCTCATCGTTAAGTTCCTCATCTATTTCATCATCACTAGATTCTTGATCCTCTATAGTGCCTTCTTCTTCATCTGATTCAGAATCTTCGCCATCGTCTCTAATGCCTAGTACTGCACACATCATATTGACTCCCATGGGTGGAGCTGCACCATCATCTCCACCCAGATGGACAGGAACATTGCCCCAGTCCACCTCACCGGCAACTCGGTTTTCTCCAAGACACTCGGTTGGTTCTGCTGCAACCACATGGGGGTAGTCTTACGTTTGCACGCATCCCAGGTACTTCAGTGGACAAACAACAGTCAGAATCAATTTCATCTTTAGTGTACAGAACCCACTTGCTCTTCCTGTGTACATCCTCCTTCCTGATGTAATCTTTCCTGATGGTATCAGTAGGGCTTGACATCCGCGTTCCATTCCCCATCGAACTAGGCCTTTTGCTGCCGCTCTTGGGTGTGATCTCCTTACTGCCTCCCCTCATGGGTGTTGGCTAAAGGGTGCTGGAATTATTGCCTGACCTCTGCGGCATGTTCTTCTTCGAATTAGCCCTTTTGCTGCTACTATTGGGCGTGTTCTCCTTCGTGCTGGCATTATTGCCTGACCCCAGTGGCGTGTTCCGCTCCAAATTAGCCCTTTTGCTGCTACTATTGGGCATCTTCTCCTTCGTGCTGGCATTATTACCTGACCTCAGCGGTGTGTTCCACTCCAAATTAGCCCTTTTGATCCTACTATTGGGCGTGTTCTCCTTCGTGCTGGCATAATTCCCTGACAGCGGCGTGTTCCGCTCCAAATTAGTGTTTTTTTCTGCTCCCACTGGGTGTGGTAGCCTCCGTGCTGGCCATCTTCGCCTCTTTGCTACCACTCCTGGGAGTGTTCACCACCGTGCTAGCCCTCTTAGCATTTTTTCTGCTACCGTTCGGTGTGGCATTTTGACTGTATCTCAGGGGTGTACTCTGCGGCATGGTGCCTTTTGTCATGCGACTCTTGGGCGTCCTCTTCTCTGGTGTGGTCTCCTTGGTGACGTTCTTCTTCGGGGTGCCCTTTCTGGGGATTCTCTTCCTGCTCCTCTTTATGACGCTCCTCTGTAAGACTCTCCTCTGTTCGAAGCCACACTCAGTCGCACCAGCCCCAGTGATGCCATGGGTCAGGTCATGCATGCCTTCTAAAAGTCCATCATCTCTATTGTCGAGTTCCAATTCCTCTCCAACCGTGAGCACTACCAAGTGGAAGTAAACTTCACCTCTATAATGCTTCCTTGTAAACGGTACGACTAAATCCCTGGTATCTTTCACTTTGATAGCCTTTTTGCTCCTGTAACCATAATATAACAAACGTGCTTCCTAGGAGGACCCCCACAACACCTTCACACGTAACGATGCCATCAGGTCAGATAACTCTACCACTTCAGGGTCGTATCTGCCAAGGATTACATCAAACTCATCATAGAATTTTTCTGTGCCATCATCTAATTTTGCAGTATAATCCGCGACACCGATACGGACGATTACTTTGCCATCATCAGGTTCTTCAGGATAGAAACCTCTGAGAGGTTCGAGAGATGGAGCGGCACCATCAGACCTAGCCCCAATGCCACCGCCGCCATCACCAGCGTCATCATTAGCTGGATCAACCTCGGTGGAAGTACCAGGACCAGGAGCAAGGCGAGGGCCCCTAGCAGTGGGAGCTACATTACATGGTGGACAGGCAGGGCCCCTTCTAATGGCAGCCACAATAGGATCAGCTGCTGGCATGCCACCTCGACGATCAGGAGCAGTTCCCACAACAGCAGTGTTTCAAGTGCTAGCAGAGTCCAGACCATCAGCTGGCTTCAGACCAGCAACTCGCTGAACCCGAGCACAGGTCCGAGGAGGAGACAAGGCATCAGTCTTTGCAACAACAGTGGGGCAGCCTCCGGAAGGCTTAGTTTTCTCAACAACGGCAGATATGGGGTCAACAACGTCCAGATCAACAACAACACGAGGACAACCAGTACCAGCAAATTCTAGAGCATGGGTTCGCACAACTTGAGGACGGTTTCGAGGAGGATCAGCACACAAGGCGGCGGTCTTGGCAACAACAGCAGGGCAGCCTTGCGGCGCCTTAGTTTGCTCAACAGCGGCATGGATTAGGTGAGCAGCAGTCGCAGCAACACGGGCACGGGGAAGGGGACGACCAGTACCAGCAGATTCTAGAGCAGAGTTTTCCACAATGGCAATACGGGGACTCCTACGAGAAGGTTGCCTGACAAAAGCATGTCGTGGACGAAGAACCAAATTTTGCTCAACAACAACAGGGGTTCGAGTTAGACCTCCCTGTCCAATAATAGCTAGGCGACTCCCAGTAGCAGGAGCTTCCTCATCCACTATGTTACACACCAGCATAACCACGCGAAGCCTAACATGATGTTTCATCAACCCAATTAGCTGACTGTCACACGATATATGAACCTTGAAGCCTTGTTCATCAACGAGGCTAAACCGTGCAGTTTGCTCTAGCCTCATTTCAGCAAGTTCACGCACAACAGCAACAAAACCAGGGACAATGCATAACTTCACAGGCGCTACTTCCATCTTCAGACTCTAAGCCTGTTTCCACGTGATCTTCCCATGTGCTAATTTAATGAGGTAGTCGGAAATGCTCACCAGAACCGTGTATTTGGGTTCAGCGGAGATCCTAGTTGACAGAAAATTGGAGACAAAAGATAAGAATTGTTTGTCAGCATCGTGCTAGTAAACAATTCTATGTTCAATATATATCTGTAATGCCAATATCCAGCTAGCAGTTATAGGTAGTGCGAATAGCAAAGAGAAGAGTAGCTCACCCGAAATTAGCCATAAGTACTTCTTCCTTGGCAAATGGATCTGCCATCCTCCGCGCTGCTCAGCTCGTCGGCGGTAGAGGCGGGCTAGATCGTCGCAACGGCTAGCACGGCATTCGACATTAGAGCTCGATAGCAGCGAGTAGGCATAGCAACTTGGCGCCAGAAGTCAAATGCCCGAAGAGATCATTCTAGTTGGAGAGGGGATTTCGACGCCGCCGGTGCTAGGGTTCATGCGAAAGGAGGGAGGGGGTGGATTTGTGAATTTGGTCAACGCACGATGCTCCTTTATTATCTCGTTTCGCCTGCGTGGTTTCCGTGTTGGCGCTCATGTCACAGAAATATTACTGACATGAGGGTCCCGACCGTCGACTTCACGGGGCAGTTTCACGGCATGTTTGGATTTGGTAGGGGTGAGACGAGTTTGCATCGAAATTGCCCCTCTCGGTAGTTGGCGGCCCAACTTTTCGAAACGCGGTAATTTCAGGCAACTTAGGTACTTCCATGCGCTGGCCTGCCAACTTTGGTACCACAGAAAAACAAGCCCATGCCCACGTCAGTAGCCCCTGAGTGTCCAGTGGAATCACAGATTCGAGTGGAGACTTTTATGCAGTCTTTCGAGTGCATAGCTGAGCATATTTTCGAGTGCTTTGATGGTGTCATAGGGATTGTTGATATACATGCCTGATTCATCCGATGCATCGGGTTTAGTTAACTACCTTAGGGCAAAACAATGCAATCTACTCAAATTCGAGTCCCCGGACTCGAATTCAGAAAAGTGCTGGTGTAATTCGACCCAGGCCGCGGAGGTCTTACAGGGGTCGAATCCCAGTATGTAAATGTGAGCACTTGACGTGTCCGTCAAGGCATATACATCGCACCGGTGGATACGGATATATTTCTGGTAGTGCGCAGCAGATGCGTTGCCAGACCTTATTCAGGTCTTATCTTCATGCTCTGAGCACGACATCCAAATTTTTGTCATCGCGGAGATGATTCGGGTGACCCAGGAGACGTAATATATTTGCAGGTAAAAGATGAGGCGGAGTCGCCATAGTATTCGAGTGTGGACATTATCAACACATGGTGCACTATTCAAAATAATCATAGGGTGCACGGCCAGCGCTGCCTATGGGAGTAGCCCCCGAGTGCCTATTCGAGTCGTAGACTCGAGTGGGGACAAAAACATTTTGCGACTCCTGTCATCTTTTGTTGCTTATTTCATTCGAATGTGCTTTCCATGCTCCCTATGGGAGTAACCCAGAGTCCACAATCGAATCGTTGATTCGAGTGAAGGGTTCTGATGATGCTTGGTCATCTGCATAAAAATTGTTTGGGTGCGCGGCCAACGCTCCTGTTAGGAGTAGCCCCCGAGTGCTTAGTTGAGTCGAAGACTCGAGTAAGTACTAAAGTAGTCAAAAATGTTCTTCCGCTAGAATTTATGACGTCGGTGCTGCTGACGAGATGACTTCAGTTCCCCACGTGAGCGGCTTTGACGGGACGTGACGAGCGGTGGGTCCCACTTTCTGCCTTTGAATTGACTAGGCATGCGTAATCTTCTGTTTTAACCGCGTCTCCTCGATTTCTGCATGTAATGGGAGTAGTGGGGGATAGTTCGTGATTAACCTTCACCACACGTCAATGTCGATGTGTGCCACGCATCCAGTAGGGTTTCTGCTGGCCATCAGATAACATACACAAGGGGGTTAAGTATTAGCGCAGATGCGGTAATTTTCCACATCTCTCTTCTTGATTTCGCTTCCTCCGCCATTGTTGTTCTTGCTGCTTCCTTGCGCACATCCCCTCCGTGGCACAGGACGAGCTTCGCGTATTCCCTAGCTATTTCCTATGCTCTCATCGCCATCGAAAGATGGACAAGAAGAAAGAGGCGCCACCGCTGGATCTATGGCCACCATTGTTGCTGCCAAGAAGAAAGGAGGCGCCACCACCACGGGCACCAGCGCTGCTGGCGCTGGGCAGAAGAAGGGTGCAGGCACCCGCATCACCAATGGGTCCTGGCGCCCATCCATCATCAAATCCTCCGAGCTGCACACTCTTCGTCAAGATGGAGCGCTTCATTCCACAGAAGATGACTCTCGAGTGCCTGGTGAAGAGGTAATCCCCTGTGCTCCTACGGGTTTCCGGGTGATGTTCCTTGCGTTCATCATTCGCGGTCTCTCTCTCTCCCCTTGCATCCATTTGTTAGGGGTCTTCTTTGTTTCTATGGGCTCCAGCTGCACCAGCTGTCCCCTAATTCGATTCTCCATACCTCTTGTTTCATCACTCTGTATGAGTGCTGGCTCGGAATTGAGCAGCACTTCGGTCTCTTCAAGAAGCTTTTTAAGCTTAAGCGTCAGTCGGGGTCGGGTTCTGTAGTCTACGAGGTAGGAGGCTGCGGGATCCACATTGACTCTTCCACCACTTACTTCAATATCAAGCTCACCACGTCTGTCCAAGGGTGGAGATATAAGTGGTTCTACATCCGCGACCAGCAGGTCGACGGAGAGCACTATGGACTTGCGCCCTTCGATCCCGTGGCGGCTTTGCAAGAGGAGGCGCTCCTGGAAGAACATCGTGATGCCTGGCGAGTCCGAGGAGACGGAGATGCTGTATCAGTTTGTCTGCGACCTTGAGGGCCATATAGGCAACAGTCATTAGCACATGGTTGCGCCGCCGTATTCAGCCTCTGCAGGCCAGAGCCCATCCAATGTACCGTTGGATCGATGCTGGCGATGTCACTCGCATATCTGTGTAGGCATTTCTGCGGGTGAGGTAGATAGGAGGTTGCGGCTGGTGACCAAGTACACCGCCAAGGAGGATCTCCTAGGCGAATCAGTCGTGCCTCCTTTCGACGCCAACAACCCTCCACCTAAGGTAGAGTTTTTCTATGAAGTGTTATAAATTTCTTGATTGCTTGTTAGGTACTAGAAATATACTGACACTTCCTTTGATTGTAGGACTGGAACGTGGCTGCCAGCTTCCCTCCTCAGCCTGAAGGAATTATTCCATGCGAAGTGGAGGAAGAGGACGAGTCGGGCTGCACGGTCCCCATGGAGGAAGAGGAGGAAGCCCCTGAGTCCGGTGATCGCGGGACTCACAAGCGCTCCCGCAGCGAGGATTCTGATGCTTCCTCGCTGTCAACACTGGAGAGTTCTCCTACTGCTATTGAAGAGGAGCGAATCCCTGCTGTTCCTGTCCGCGCCGTGGCTCCTCCCGCTCGGAAGAAGCTGTGGTTGCCAAAGGAGTCGTCGGATGATACCTTCGATCTTGACAAATTTAACTGGTGAGTTTTTTTATGTTGTGAATTCGTCTTGTGTTCCTTGAAGTTTTATTTTCTGAAGTAATATTGGCCATATTTTGTAGGCAAACGGTGTCGTCATCATCTAACGACGTCGAATTTGTGAAAGAATCCAGAGTCTCAGACTCTAAGACCAAGGAGGTGGCCGCACGGTCTCTTTCTCCTCCAGTGGCGTCCCACTCTAGCGCCAATTCTTTGAGTTCCCCACACGCTGGGGGGCACCATATGGTTACACGGATGACTGCCCGACAGGCATCTTCAGAGTCCTTGGAGGAACATGTGAGTGTCTCTTTTTTGCCGTTGGCAGTCAAATTTTGGAGCTTGTGCCTTTTGTCGTTGTTGAAGTTTTTTGTTTTCTTTTGATGTATCCTATCATGAAGGATTCCACTTGCCTTGCCGAGCAAGTCCTTGCCTTGGGTGGACAGCACGCCTTGCTGGACAACAGCCATCGCGAGGTCGAAGGTTTGTTTGAATCGTTGTTTCTTCACTCTCATTTGTATTGAAATTTGTAGACTCATGTACTTGTCGTGCTCTGCCCTTTGTAGGTGAGCATAATGAAATTCTTCGTTGCTTTACTTCCCTCGAGAAGGGGCTTGCTGCGGCAGAGAAGAAGCACGATGAGGCGATCACGTCCCTGGAGGAGTCGCAGAAGTGCGAGGAAGACCTACGCGTACTGCTGCTGAGAGGGAGAAGTTGTTCGCGGAACAACTTTTCTTGACTGCGAAGGCACTCTTAGGTACTTGCACTGCTTCACTTGTATTTTCCCTATGTTGGTTTTCTTGTCCTTATACTGACACTTTGTATTCTTCAGATGCCGCTGGTCTCAGCTTCGAAGCCTAGATCTTGCGTCGCGAGGATGCTCTTGTTGGTGCTATGGCTGCAGTCGAGGACCGCGGTGTCTCCCTCCAAGAGACGCTAGGGAAAGCCAAAGGTGTGCTGAGCCTCCTCCAGGAGGACCTGACCCCCAAGGCCAACCTCATTGATAATCTTGAGGACCTGGTGGAATCCTTCACCGAAGGTATTCCCATGGATTTCAAGAACTCCTAGCGGTCTATCGGTGCCACCATGGCACTTGTGATGGCACAAGCCCATGGCGTGGAGTTGGATCCCAGCGCGATCTCCAAGGCGATTCCTATCGACGCGGATGGCCAACATGTAGTGTTTGCTCCCTTCACTACTAGCCGTTGTAAGTATGGGCCTCAGCTCATCGATACAGTTGGGAAATATTCTGCGGAGCTGCAACGAGTGAAGGCGGCGAAGACTGCGGCGTCTAGGGCTACCACTAGAAAGTCTGTGGCATTGGAGGCTGCCACGGATTCGAGGAGGCCCCTGAAGTCAAAGTCCAAGTCAAAGAAGCAGAATTCTCCTTAGTTGCCATTTGTAATAGCTATAGCGACCTTTTGTCTGAACCATGCTTTTATGGGAGTGTCCCTGTCAACACTTTGCTGTGTTTGAATGGATTCACACTTTTATCAATGTATTATTGTTCCCTTATTTGCTCCTTGCTATATTGTAATAGGGTCCTTCGAGTGATCCTTGTGACTCTCCTCCCACTGATGAAAATGTAGCACAACCGCGTTCAAAGGTGGAGGATCTATCGCTTCTCTTGCGACCGTATTAAGCACTTGGAGCAGGAGTTGCCCATCATCCCCGGTAACACGGATGTGTGGAAGTCGAAGGCAGAGAAGGCCACCGCTTGCGAGAAGTATCTCCTCGACGAGGTTGCTCAGCTAAACGAGCACTTTAAATGTTAGTTCTCTATCTTCTTATCCTTTCTTTAGCCATTCGCAGCGATGCCTTGGCTTATATTTTTGGTCTTGCGTTTTGTAGTTGTTAGCGCTCGCCATCCACAGGATGAGAAGGACCGGGTGGCCATTCGAATGAATTATCTAACCCAGGAGTAGCTACAAGCTAGTGGGTACTTCTGGGTGGATCATGACCGTGCGGTTCCGTTGGCGACTTTACAGGATCACGCTTCGCAGGTGCTTCAATGCTTGAAGAAAGCCAATCTTGCTTGAAGTGTATTTACTAGACGATGTTTCCGTTGGACGCTGTGCCATCAATCCTGTTGGCTCTTTTGGTGAAATTTCAGGATATAAGCGAGATTCACGAGTGCGTGCGGCAGCAGCTGGTCGCCGATGCCAAGGCTGTGCTGTCACTGGTGCGACTGCATAGGCCGAATGTGGACATCGCGTTTATTGCTACTGGACCGCCGCCGTCGCCAGAAGGGATGACTTGGAACATGGTACCGTACTACCAGGCGGTTTCTCGGCCAGCGGAGGACATCATCGAATTCTTTGAAGAGCAGACGAATGTTCATATTTTGCAGCAGTAGCGTAATTTGTATCCTGCACATAGATGTATAAGTGTTGTAAAGTTCATATGATTGTGGTGGGTGTATTTAGTACCCATTGATATGTGAAGAGTTTGCTAGCTTGTATTATTTGCGAGTGTGTTGTACTCAGCAGTTCCCTTTCATTAGCCTGACGTGTATTTATCTCAGCACCTTGCCAACCTATCAGGTGTGTTGCAGCTGGGTTGGTTTTTATCAAGGGTTCAATTGGTAATATGTCAGCTACTCAGGGTACTACTATTTGTTCGTGGAACGAAGGTGCAAAGGGTGGCATAGTCCCCGAGTGATAAAATTGCGAGAAAAAACAGAAAAGACACAAAGTTTTGGGGCACTTAGCTTTATTTATTCGTAGAATAGTATAAGGTACAATGTGTGGCTAAGTAGCTTGGCTGAATAGCCTTATTTGCAAAGTAAAAACATCTAGGGGTAGAAACGTCATAGCTGTGCAACGTTCCAGGGGTTGGAGTATGCGACTCTGCTCTCAAAATCTTTAAGGCGATAGGAGCCACCTGGGATTACTTCCATAATCACATAAGGTCTTTCCCAAGGGGACTCGAACTTGAGATTCCCTTGCTTCTTCAGTCGTAGGACCGGATCTTCTTCGACAAAGGATCTGGGGCGTAGCCTTCTGCTGTGGTAGTTGCGAAGGTTTTGTTGGTAGATCATGGATCTCTCCGCTGCGATCTCGCGTGCCTCGTCAAGGAGGTCGATAGAATCTTCGAGTGCGAGAGTTGACTCGTTCTTGCTGTACGCAATCACCCGCGGGGCTTTGTAGCGCATTTCTGCGGGTATCACCGCTTCAGCACTGTGCACCATGATGAACGCAGTGTGCCCCGTGGCACTGTTTGGAGTTGTGCGTAGGCTCCAAAGTACGGATTGTAGCTCGTTTGGCCAGCACCCAGCAGATTGTTCGAGGGGCCAAAGGAGTCATCTCTTGGTTCCGCCGTAAACTAGGCCGTTGGCCTTTTCGACTTGACCGTTGGTCTGAGGGTGAGCCACCAAGGCGTAGCTAATGTTGATTCCCAAGTTTTCACAGAATTCCTGGAACTCCTTGGAGGTGAAGTTCGTCCCATTGTCTGTGATGATGCTATGTGGCACTCCAAAGCGGTAGACGATGGACTCGAAGAACTTGACGGTGCTGGCTCCTGATTGATTCGTCACTGGCATGGCCTTGATCCACTTGGTGAATTTGTCGACTGCGACTAAGAGGTAGACGTAGCCTCCTCATGACGACTTCAGGAGCTTTCCGACCATGTCGAGTCCCCATTGTGGAAAGGGCCAAGCCACAAGTATTGGCCTGAGCTCTGCGCCTAGTGCGTGCGGTTTATCCGTGAATCGCTGGCAAGCATTGCAGCGCTGGATGATATCCTTGGCATCACGCATGGCCATTGACCAGTGAATCCAGCTCGTAGAGCTTTGACGACGAGGGCGCGACTACCCACATGGTGTCCGCATGTGCCTTCGTGTATGTCGCAGAGGATGGATCTTCCGTCTGCGTTGGAGACGCATCTCTGAAGAACCCCTATGATGCTGCGCTTGTATAGTTAAAGGGCGAATGCCTTGGATTGTCGCGCTACGTGTCTTGCATCAGTCGGGTCATCTGGGAGCCTTTTGCTGAGAAGCTATGTGATATACGGCTGCGTCCAAGATGGTTCGATCATTATGACCTCCATTGGGCCTTCGAGTCCTCTATCAGGCTCCGTGTCCTCGAGTGCCATTGGTTCGTTGGGTGGCGTAGCCCCCGAGTCTGTTGACATGCTTGCCTTCTTCTCTGGAGCCTTGGGCTTGATGGAGCGTTTGCAAATGTGCTCTAGAAATACTCCAGGTGGTATTGGGGCATGGGTGGAGCCGATATTGGCGAGTATGTCTGCTTCCTCATTGCTTTCGCGACCAATGCGCCACAGCTCACAGCCATCGAAGTCTACCTCGAGTGTATCGTAGAGATCGTGATAGGCGATCATGTTGTCGCTCAGTGCATCACACTCGTGCGTCGTTTGGTTGACCACCAGCTTGGTGTCGTCGTAGATGATGAGCCTCTTAGTGTCGCAGGATTTCGCCATCCGCATTCCATGGATCAAGGCTTCGTACTCAGCTGCATTATTGGATGTTGTGATCTGCATTCGTAGAACATACTTCATCTTGTCTCCTTGGGGCGATGTTAGTATGACACCTGCGCCAGCTCTGTCCTTTCGCTTGGACCCGTTGAAGTGCATTGTCCAAAGATAGGACATATCTGGTTTGTCGGGGAGCTGGTTCTCCATCCAGTGCACGAGGAAGTCCTGGAGAATTTGTGACTTGATCATTTCGCGCTTCTCGTATGTGATGTCGCGTGGCGACAACTCTATGCGCCAGAGCACAACTCGCCCAGTAGCATCAGGATTATTGAGTATGTGTCCGAGTGGGGCATTGTTCACCACCACGATTGGGTGCTCCTAGAAGTAGTGGCACAGTCACCTGGCTGTCTTGAAGATGCCGTATGCAAGCTTCTGGTAGTGCGGGTACCGCTGTTTTGTTGGTGTGACCACCTCGCTGAGGTAGTAGAGTAGGCGTTGTACACCGTGGACTTTGTTTTCTTCGGCTCGTTCCACCACGATCACAGTGCTGACCACCTGGTTGGTGGCAGAGATATATATCAGCAACGGCTCCAGTTCGCGAGGCGTCACCAGTACTGACGAGGTGGATAGTAGACGCTTGAGCTCTTCGAATGCTTCTTGTGCTTCGTCTGTCCACCCAAACTTGTCAGCTTTGCGGAGAAGTAGGTAGAAGGGCAGTGCCTTTTCGCCCATATGACTGATGAATCAACTGAGTGCCGCGATTCGCCCAGCCAGTTATTGGACGCCTTTTACATTCTTAAGCTTCTCCATGGCTAGTATGGCTTTTATTTTCTTCAGGTTTGCTTCGATCCCTCTCGCAGAGATGAGATACCCAAGTAATTGCCTAGATGGTATGCCAAAGGCGCATTTGTACGGATTGAGCTTGATCCGGTAGCGATCGAGGTTATCAAAGGTCTCACGGAGATCGTCGATTAACGTGGCTTCCTCTTTGGTTTTGATGATGATGTCATTGACGTAGACTTGGATAGTGTGACCAAGTTGGTTCTTGAGGCAGGCCTGGATGCACCGCTGGTAGGTGGCTCCGGCTTTTTTAGCCCAAAGAGCATCGTGTTGTAGCAGAACACACCAAAGGGTGTTGTGAAATCCGTTTTCTCTTGGTCTTCCTCCTTCATTCGAATCTGATTGTAGCCTGAGTAGGCATCGAGGAAGCAGAGACGCTCGCATCCTACGGTGGAGTCGATTATCTGATTGATCCGTGGCAACAGGAAGTGGTCCGTTGGGCAGTGCTTATTCAAGGAAGTGAAGTCCACGCACATCCGCAGGATATCGCTGTCCTTTTTAGGCACACCCACTATATTTGCGAGCCAGGTGCTTTCCTTGATCTCGCGTATGAAATTTGCATCGAGGAGTCTGTTGATCTCCATAACAACAGCTTTAGCTCTTGGTTCAGACAGTCGCCGTATTGTCTGCTTGACTGGCCTCGCGTCTAGATTCACGTTGAGTGAGTGCTCGGCGAATTCCATGGGAACTCCTGGCATGTCCACTGGACACCAGGCGAAGATTTTCTAGTTCTCACGGAGGAACTCGACGAGCGCGAGTTCCTATGCGGAACTCAAGTTGTTGGCGATGAGGGCCATCTTGGCTGGGTCCGTTGGGTGGACCTAGAATTTCTTGGTGTGCACCAACGAGTCAAAGGAGAGGTCGGGTGAGCTTGGCTTGCTCAGGGGAGGCAGACTGTTGTCTGTCAACTCCTTCAACTTTGCGAGTTCCTCTTGCATGCCGAAAGACTGGGAGATTCTGTTGAATTCCCTATCGCTTCTATCAGACCTCTCGAAGTTTTCGTTGATTGTGATGACGCCGTTTGGTCCTAGCATCTTCATCTGTAGATAGGCGTAGTGTGGTACCGCCATGAACCTCGCGAACACGACACGTCCGAGGATGCAGTGGTACTATGAGGGCCAGGCGACGACTTCAAAGTTGATGCATTCTTGCGGGAAATTCTGCGGTGTGCCGAAGATGACATCGAGGTTGATTTTGCCCAGGGGGTACACTCCCTTTCTTGGGACGATGCCGTGGAACATCGTGTCTGATACTTTCAGACATGTTAGAGGGATTCGCTTCGCGCGCAAGGTACTTGCGAACATGAGGTTGATGCCGCTTCCACCGTCCATGAAGACCTGACTCATATCGAAGCCCCCGATCTGCGCCTTGAGTACAAGGGGATAGTGGCCTAGGCGAGGTACTTGGTACGGGTGGTCGCGCTTGTTGAAGGTGATGCAGGACTCACTTCCACTGAGGTACTCAGTGGTGGAAGGTGGAGAGTTTATTGCCAAATTGACTTGGCGAGTGATTGCCTTCAGCACTCCATTTGAGGGACGCCCCTTTTGGATCATCCCCATATTGCCTAGCGCTCGTGGGTACTGGTCGCCCCCATGGTTCTGGACTAGCGCAGCCGCGGGTGGTGGTGGTCCAGGTGGTGGTGGTGGTGCTCCATGAGCCATGGCGCCTGGGGCAGCTCCGTATCCCTGGTTGATCGTGTCGCGATTCATCTGAGCTAGGCCTTCGTGGAGCTTGAGGAACTCACGACAATCCTTGAGAAGGTGGCTGGACTTTTTCTTGCCGTCGTGCTTGTCGATGTAGAAGTGTACGGTGCATGGTCCAGACCGTTTGTCCTAGATGGATTTCCCAGGCATGTCGTCGCGAGTGCCGCGTTGCCACACTTGCATGGTTTTTCCACTGTCGCGGTATCCACCACTATGGTACCCGCTATTGTGGTTGTCATCGCGTTTGGCGGCGTAGCCAGCCGCGACCATGTTGATTTCTTCGCGGTCCTCGTAGATGTGCATTCGACGTTTCCCTCGACGATCGCGTCTGTGCCCAAGGTCGTCGTCATCATTGGAGTAGTACGGTTTTTCACCGAGTCCTCTCTGTCCACCCAACGATTCATGATCTCCATCAGGTGGTCGATTGTTTTGGGCTTAGAGCAGCCCAGCTCCTCCCTGAGCTCTATACAGCGAACACCGCTGTTGAACGCGTCGATTGCACGGTCCTCCGAGATATTTTCTGTGTAGTTCTTGATGATGGACCACCTTTGGATGTATGAGCACAGCGACTCGCCAAATGTTTGGTGGAAGCCTCTTAGTTCTCCGATTGACGCATGCCTTTTGTAAGTGCCCTTGAAGTTGCGCACGAAGCTGTAGATCAGCTCTTCCCAACCGCGAATTGCTCTGCGCGGGAGATTGTTGAGCCATGCGCGGGCGACGCCTTGCAGCTGTAGCTATAGGCATTGCATTTCCATGCTTGAGCTTCCGCCGTGTAGCCTAACAGAGGAGATGTGATCCTCTAGCTAGATCTTCGGGTCCTACAGGCCGTCAAATTTCGGGTTCTCCGATGGGAGTTTGAACCCTTTAGGCATTTGCTTCTACCTGATGGCTCTACTGAAGCATCTAGCGCCGCAGAACTCCACCTCATCATCTTCTGAATTAGTCGAACGAGCATGCCTCGCCCCCATCTTGTTGACCATGCGCTGCGTGATGTCATTGCGTGCGTCGTAGTCGCGGTCGTGCCGCCGTGAGCGATGTCGCCGTGATAGATCGTGGCTATCGTCACTGGAAGAGTATGAGTAGTAGTAGTTTTCCAGAGTTTTACCTTTCTTCGGCTCCGGTGTCAGTTCCTGGACGAGGGCAGCTTTGACTAGCCCCAGGCCTATGATCGTAGATCGATGCATGGCAGCTCACGGATCCCCAACCGGCGGCTGGTTGTTGAGGAGGTACATGGTGGCCGCTATCATCGCTGCTTGCGGTGTCTTCGGGAGCACGTTGTCCGCGTGTCCACCGTCATAGAGCCGAAGTCGAGGACTTTCGCGGCTTCTTCGTGCTCCTTGTCAGTGAGGTGGGCTAGTCGAGATCGACGCTTGGCAGCCACGTAGTCGTTGCCCTTGGAAGAGGATCCTCTCATGGAGGAAAGCTGGGCTCGTTGAAGGCTCGACTCATCTGCTGCTTTTCTGTGCTCGTCGAGTTGCGCCATTGCTTGCTGCTGGCGCTTGTACTCCTCGTTGAGCAGCCAGTGGTAGCCCATCAGCATCTGTTGCGATGCTCCTAGGGGGAGAGGATTTCCCTGCATGGCCTCGTGGCAGCGGGCCCACTCGTTGTCATTGAGTTTAATCAACATGCGCTCCTCGGCGTGCCCATTCACCGTGAGGTTCGGGTTCCCGTTCATTCCATTGTTGACGGGTGCAACGTTGGTGAGCATGCCATTGGTGGGGGCTCCGTTGGTGGGACCACCGTTGGTGGGGGCACCGTTCCCGCTGTTGGACGGACCAGTGCCAGTGTTTCGCGATTGACACCAGTGTTTCCTCCATTGATGACGACGCACATGAAGTGATTGGTGAAGCTGTTGCTCCCAGAACTCTCAGATACGGAGCCGTAGGCTCCATCCTTTGTGGCCAGATCACCCAGATTAGATCCGTGAGTTCTGTCGCCGTCTGTACCCTCAACTGTTGTAGGGGCGTTGAGCTCGCTCAGGGTGCCAATTGGTGGTGGAAACCACGATGCTGGAGCAATCACGGGAGCCATCGGCTGATCAGGAAGACGAAGTGTGCCGAGCTGACCAACTTGGAAGCGTAAGCTTCCGATCGCCTAGCCAATTCCATCGCCTACGGACTAGAAAGCCGGGCGAGTGGCTGGCATGTGGATGGCGAAGTCGAAATCATAGAAGAGCTGGCGAATCTCCGCTGTTACATAATTATAGATCGCGGTTGACGGGGCCAAATAAGCGGCGACGTCAGCACTCCTAGTTCCCACAAACGGCGCCAATTGACGAGCGTTTAACTCGTCAATGCCCATTGCTATGGACTTGGGTTTTGGAGAAGGAGGGAGCGCTGGAGACATCAATCGTCTAGCAAACAAGCACACATGGATGCAAGGTTTGCCCAGGTTCATGCCTCGTAGAGGTCCCTACTCCTGCTTGTCTGCTCTTGGAATTATCGAGGGAGTCGAAAGTTACAGGGGGTGCACAGATGCAATCTGGCGATGGTTGTGGAAACTAGGATTGTGATTGTCCTCCTCGCAGCCCCCTCCTAGCCTTTACATAGATAGGCGAGGTCTTTGGTAGCAGGTCGATTCGGTTACAGATTAGAGTTCATCCCTTTGAACTTTCTATCTTAAGTTTCTTCCTTTGCTGCAAGCAATCAGAGTTTCCATGAGTCACCCGAATCCTGTATTGGGCCTTGGCAACGCCATGGGATTCTGCAGTTTCTGGACCGTATATGCCAAACTCGAGTACTTGTAGGTTATGCCCACGTCAGTAGATGTTGAAATTTTTGTCTACATAGTCGGTCAAACTTTAAGTTTGTTATCTTTGACCTAAAACTATATGTGTCCTAATTTGGAATAGAGGAAGTACTCCCTCCGCCCTAGATTCGAATGTATCTAGACGTATTTTAGCGTATAGATACATTTGAATTTATACCTATCATACATCTTATCTTATCTTACCACTATGTAGTGTACGAAAAACTTGGAATATTGACCGTTGGATAAAGACTGGCGAATCCCAACATTTCTAGCTGTTGCCTTTTCCATTCTAGCATCAAGAAGATTCTATTGATAGACTTTATCACAATGAATGCTATGAAGAAAACTCAAAACTCACTTCTCCATCATTCTAGAATCTTGTCCCTTGTTTCTCTAGACCATGTTACCAAAATTTTCAAGTTTTAGATAGCTAATAATCGTTGACTTCTACATGATATACAAAGTACAAGAACGAAATATACACCCATATTTTATAGATGTTGATCAAATTTTTATTTTTTCTGGTTTACCTATTATAACTTTATATAGTGATGATATGTCAGACGTCCATTATCTCAGTCTCACATGAATGGAACATGCAACTTACTAGTTTTTAATAGAGTACATTTTTAATAGCACTGACCTACTACTACCATCGCATTCGATGCACTTCATTAGGACCTGGCCAGCCTTCCCATTGTTTACTTTATTACTCAATATATTCCATTTCTCACCCTACACCGAGGAAGCACGACCACATACATGGACCCAACACCCCTATAAATCAGTTTTTTTCTACTCTTCCCACCTTCGTATTGCCCAATCCTACCACCATCATCCAGAAAACACACTCATCCTCTCGTCGCCACCTCCTCTCACGGCCGCTGTCATCTCTAGTGCAATGGAGATCAATCTGCATGTCACTACTACACGGACTGCGACCTGGAACAGTGAGGTATAATCTTCATCTCTCCTTTGTAGAAAATATTTGTAGTTCCTATTTTTATACTAATTACAATATCTGTCTCTAAACCAATTTTTAGGATCTCTTTCTTTCCGCTCTATTTCGTTCCTCATAGTTTAAATCTACATAAATACGAATATATTGAGATTGATGTACTTTTTCGAAGTGAAACCTTGGCGAAGCATGTTGCTTGCTACTGGGGATAGCATTTTGTCACTTGAAATGGTTATAATTCCATGCATTTTAGTGCTATAATAAGTATGTTGCAATGCCATTTGTAGGTTCCAATTCTGAGTAAGGTAGAAAATCATGGCAGTTCAAGCGATGATGAGATCTCCTATACACTGATAGTGATGAGGAAGAAATTGCGGCTATAAGGGGTAAAGTTTTACTTGGATTGTGAAAATCCAATTAGACAATGAATAATATACTACTCTTTAAGATTTATTTTTCTTTCATGTAGGTCCTTCTAATGAGCGAAAATATTGATTCGAAAGGTACATCGTTTACGACAACAATGTGCATTTATCATACAGAAGGTGGGATGGTCTCGAGAATAAAGCCTCCTAGATCAAACCTGACATACCTTTCTATGTCTGCAAGCTCACCTCTTCTTTACTCGGCAAAGGAGGGGGCAGGATGGTAAGAAATTTTAGTTTTTTCTCTCGAAAAGGTAAGAAATTTTAGTACACGTCTGATTCAAAATATTTGACTACTCCCAAGATGGTTGTTACATTTGTAGGATTGATTCCCATAGGAATTATTCCTAAGTATTCCTTTGCACTAGATTTTGTAGGAAATCAAACATCCACTCACACCTCTTTTCCAAAATCCTCTGTTTGTCCTACTATGATAGAGTCAAACAAAGTTCGGTTCAAATGGAATTCCCATGGGATTGGAGTGGGCATGACATTGTAATCCTACATTTATTTTATCTATCATACGAATCAAGCAGGAATCTATTTTACTAGTATTTCACCAGTCAAAAAGTCGTAAACTTTTGATAGTAGTTTTCTTCTAGTTTTTGTGCTTCCCACTAGATTATAGTCAGAATGTCTTGTAGAATCATCTGTGTGAAGAAAGAAATATATGTGTGACCAACGAGTTGTACAAAGGTTATCATGAAGTCATGATTTCCATGGGCGATGATGGGCGTGTGATACATTGCAATTGTATCTATAATTTTTGATGTTCCATGCTTGGTTTTATCCACTTTCTTGTGTTTTGTCCACACTTTGGAGTACTTTTCATATGATTTCTTGGACTAACCTATTAACAAGAGCCACAGTGCTAGCTGCCTGTTTTCTGCTGTTTTTGGTTCCAAGAAAGTCAGAAAATGAATATTCTCAGAATTGGACGGGACAAAAGCCAAAGTGCCTATTTTTACGGAATTCATCTGATGCTAGAGTACGAGATGGAGAGGGACCAGAGGGCGGCCACACCACCTGGCTGTGCGGCCAGGCTTTGCCCGCGCCAGGGGGTGGTGTCGCCAGCCCAGGCACCCCCTCGGCCTCCACTTCCGCCTATAAGATACCCTCGGGACGAAATCCCTAAGTGCCCGATCAAAAATCCACGAAAGAGTCGGTAGCCACCGTCATATCCATCCCTAGATCGGGAGGGATCTGAAGCTCTTCCTGGCACCCTGCCGGAGAGGGGAATTCACCCTGGAGGCCTTCTTCATCACCATGCAAGCCTCCAGTGTGATGCGTGAGTAGTCAAACCTTGGACTACGGATCCTTGTAGTAGCTAGATGGCTGGTTCTCCTCCTTTGTGCTATCATGTTTAGATCTTGTGAGCTCTGTTCATGATCAAGATCATCTATTTGTAATTCTGCATGTTTTGTTTGCGGGGATCCGATGGATATTGAGATGCTATTTTCGATTGATTATTGATTCTATCATGTCTTTGTTATTTGTGATCTTGCATGCTTTCCGTTGTTACTAGCTATCTTGGCCAAGTAGGTGATAACAACTCCAAGAGTTAGTATTTATGCTCGATAGAGGGTTCATGCCTCTGGTAATCTGGGGAAGTGACAGAAATCTCTAAGGTACTAGATGTGCTGTTGCTACTAGGGAGAAAACAACAATCCTTTGTTCATAGAACAATCGTATTGTTTACTTTACACGCAGTTCGTAAAGCAATAATCTGTTGCTTGCAACTTCATACTGGAGGGGGTTCGGATGATAACCTGAAGGTGGATTATTAGTCATAGATGCAGTTGGATGGCGGTCTATGTATAATGTTGTAATGCCCAATCGAATCTCAAAGGATTCAAGATCATTAGTATATGCATGTATTTCTTTCTCGATGTTTGTCAATTGCCCCGCTGTAATTTATTCACCCATCATGTTATGTATCTTAAGGAGAGCCACCTCTAGTGAACTATGGATCCCGGTCCTTGTCTTTTACATACAATCTACAATCTGTTTACTGCTTTGTGTTTACTTTCTGCAAACTATTACCTCTTTCCATTCGATACGTTTAATCCTTTGTTTTCCACAAAACACGGTGAGATTGACAACCTCATCGCAAGTTGGGTACAAAGTTCTGTGGTTGTGTTGTGCAGGTCTCCATGTTGCTACTAGCACCGGTAGTGCGCCCTGCCAAGGCTCAGCTAGCAACACCTTTGGGGTGTTTCCTTGCTCCTACTGGTTCGATTAAACCTTGTTTCATAACTGAGGGAAACTTGCTGCTATGCTCATCATACCTTCCTCTTGGGGTTCCCAATGAGCTCTACATCAACATCGAACCAGCATTTTTCTAGCGCCGACACTGAGCCATCAAGCATTTTTCTGGCGCCGTTGCCGGGGATCAAAGAAGAAGAAGCTCCCACATCAACCAGGCACCATCAAAGACATTTTTCTGGCGTCGTTGCCGGGGAGTCAAGGACATCTTCACAAGGGGAGTCCCTCATAACCAATCTCTTTACTTTGTTATTTTTGTTTTGCTTAGTTTCTTTTTGTTTTGTTTGCTTGTTTCTTTATCAAAAACACAAAAAATTAGTTTTACAAATTCGCTTTCTTTATTGAAAATACAAAAAAATTAGGTCCTACTATAGTTGTTATTTTCGTTGGTCTGTTAGTGTCTTGCTTTATCATGCTTTCTATCAATGGTTCGTTTCTTTGAAACTGAATCTTATTGGCAAGGTGGGTTCACGGAAGAACAAAAATATTATTATAAGGGGAACACCGCTTGTCACAAAAAGGGAAACATTTATGGGAACAAATTGATAAATTGTATATCATTGCTATAAACGTGTGCTCTACTTATAATGTTACTTATTGCTTTGATAAATCTTGTTGTTGTAGGAGGTATAAACACCTCCCTTTTCGATGTGAGTATAATGATAATGTTACCATATCTTCTCATGTTAAGGGAAATTATGACTTTTATGATGTGGAACAAATTGAATAATTTATTGCTTGGAAGGGTACATTCGAACTAGCTTATTTGCTTGAAAATATTGATGATACACCTTATAAATAGGAGGTTTATGATATACTTAAATTTTGCTTTGATAATTACAAGCAATAAAATGTCTATATTCTTGAATATCTTAATAGATGCTCTCCACCAATGGAAGAGACTAATGCCTTGGAGGAGCCTATGGAAGAAGAAATTGCTGAAACAAGAAGCTCATTGGATGAAAAAGAGGAGGAGAGTGATGATCAAGAGGAGGAAGAATGGATCTACCCATCTCTACCTTCTAATGAGAGTAACTCTTTACCCCTTGCATTATTTGATTGTCCCCCATGCTTACCAAAGGAGGATGAATGTCATGTTCCTGAGGATTCTTTTGAAAATGTTTATAATAAAGCTCTAGTGTTTGTAGATCATGAAAAGCATGCTTCATGTGATAGTTATATTGTTGAGTTTATTCATGAGGCTACTGAAAATTATTATGAAATAGGAAAATATGGTTGTAGAAATTTTCATGGTATTGAAACACCTCTGTATATGCTGAAAGTTTTGAAGTTATTCTCGTTTTATCTTCCTATGCATATCACTTTGTTCTTAGTGAATTTATTTGCATACGATATTCCTATGCATAGGAAGTGGGTTAGACTTAAATGTGTTTTGAATTTGCTTCTTGATGCTCTCTTTTACTTCAATTCATATTTTTTATGTGAGCATCTTCTCAAACTATCATGCCTGACTTAAAGGCGTTAAAGAAAAGTACTTATCGGGAGATAACCCAAAAGTTTTAGATGAGTCTTGGAAGTTATTACTTCAGTAATAAACACACCTTATCCTTTTTATTTGCTTTTTGTGCCAAGTGTAACCTCTAATGAGAGAGAAGTAATGATTGGGAAAGTTGCTGTCCCGAAACAGATTTCTGTGCTTCACTATAAATATTCGTGTAAAATATCTGGAGGTCTTTTTGAGGCGTGAATTTTTTTGCTTCTGCCCCAGGTTGTTATCTAACTTTCGTTAGTTCAACACGTTTTTATTTGAGCAACAGAAGGTCTTCTAAAAAATTCGTCTTTACCTGCTGGTCTGTTTTGACAGATTTCTGCCATTTTCTGCATTTGCTTCTTGTTGATTCCCTTTTTAGTTCTTTTGGGGAATTGATCTTTTTGAGGGAAGTGGTACAGAAGCTAGTGTTCTAATGGAAGTTTATTTGGTGTTATAACAGAACCTTAAGACTTATTTATCTTGAGTGCACTAATGTTGCTTATAAGATTGTGTGAAGTTTTGTATGAAGGAAAAAATTCAGGTGTATGGAAGGAATGAGTAATGAGATGAAGGATGGACTAAAGCTCAAGCTTGGGGATGCCACACATTTCACCCCAAGAAATATCCAAGAAGTACAAGCATCAAAGCTCGGGGATGCCCAAGGCATTCCCCTCTTCATCAATAAAATTCCAGATTTCTTCCAAACGCTTCATTTTTATTGTTTCATGCACAGTTGTGTTTTTCTTGGAGCGTCTTCTTTTTCGTTTTCGTTTTGGTTTTTCATTTGCTTGGTTTTCTTAGTTTTCTGAATAAATTTGTTGGACCCCGTCTTTCATACATTGGTTTTCAAATAGTTTGGTTTGGTTTGGAAAAGAGTAGGAAAGTTCATACTTATGTGGTAAAAAGAGCTTGTTTTTGAATGTGGCCTATGCTTTTCATGCCATGCTTGATATTGTTTTGGCTTTATGCTTAGCATTCTTTGCTGTAGCATGACTTGTTATAAACAATTGAGATTGCTTAATGTGCCTTGGATGAATCATGCGTTGTTTTAGCATATTAAAGCATACTATAGTGGTATTCTCCTTTGATGCTTTATTTGGGTTGACTTGGCGCATGCTCACACTATGTTATGACTATCTCAAGTCACCATAGCCTTTATGATCACTTTATGCTTTTATCAATGATGTTTTGTCGCTCTGCATGATTATGGACATTATTGCTCTCTTAGTTTGTCACTCCCAGTCTTTTGCTAGCCTCCACAACCAAGTATGAGTTCCACCCATGCATCCAACTCCCTAAACTAAGTTATTCCAAAGAGTCCACCATACCTACCTACTAGCTTATGCTATTCCAAGTATATTCATGCTTTTGTTTACCTTCCAAATTAAACTTGTTATGAGAAAACTAGTGATTAAAGCTCTCACGAACTTGATGGCACACTTTACCTTTTTGTATCTAATAAACTTGAACCATTGGGTCCTTCTTTGTTGCGTATATGCTTGCGCTTTATAAGTTGAAATTAGCAGAACCATGTTTCATGGGGAACACTTTCAACATTGCACTTGTACTTTGTACCCCGTTGATATTATGTTTTTTTGCTTACGGATCCCGACGGTGTGAAATAAAAGTGGAACTTGTAAGATCATGGAGTTTGTATGTGTGTTAGAGAAACGCTTGGGCTGCTAGCCTAAGCCATGCCTAATCGTGGTGGAAACTTGCAGCATCACCATAATGAGCACTCTATGAAGCATCCTCAATAAAAACCTATGCAAATAGCAAATAAAAAGATCCCTGAGATGCTCATTGTCTGCTTGCCTTGTCATTTTGATTATGGGAAAGCTCACGTATGCAAGGGGTACCCCGTTGGCGGTTCTTAATGATACACATGTACTTACAATGACAATACCTTACTCGTGACTGAAGTTGAGTAGCATGAGGTTCGGTCTTCGTAAGTAAGGGGCATTAGATTTCGGTTTATAACTTGTCAAGCATATCCTCTTAGTTGTGTCACTTTAACCTTAATCACCTTAAAGATGCTTATGATAGGGGCAATGAGAGCTGAAAGCTATAAGTACCATAAGTTTTGGAAGCTCTTTATGAGACTTGAATCTCTACTTCCTTTTATAAAGGCCTTTCTTCCACCTTCTACCTTTATGCACCTACTTTGAGAGCATAGTGGCCATTCTTAGTTCTATGTGCATTGTCCCAAGACTAGTTGATTGATGCATAACTTGATATTTCTTGTTTTAAACTATTTGTATCTAGTCACTCTTATGAACTTTGAAGGTGTCCTATGCATTTATGTTTTGCTACTCTATGAGGGACAAGCTGAATACTATTATGCTATGTTTTCTTTGTGTGAAACAAACAAACGTCTTGCAAAGCATTGTTATTCATGAATCTTTTGTTTGTGCCTTTTCATGTTGCATCATAGTTTCTTCGTCTTATTGCAAGAACTTTGTCTTTCATGTTATGATTGAAGTACCATGATCCCGTCTTTGAATGTTTTTCAAATACTTTGATCCAGTCTTTGATGGTGCATGTCACCTCAAAAATTATTCTTTCTTTTTATCACTTACCTACTCGAGGACAAGCAGGAGTTAAGCTTTGGGATGTTGATACATTGCAAATGTATCTATAATTTTTGATGTTCCATGCTTGGTTTTATCCACTTTCTTGTGTTTTGTCCACACTTTGGAGTACTTTTCATATGATTTCTTGGACTAACCTATTAACAAGAGCCACAGTGCCAGCTGCCTGTTTTCTGCTGTTTTTGGTTCCAGGAAAGTCAGAAAATGAATATTCTCGGAATTGGACAGGACAAAAGCCAAAGTGCATATTTTTCCGGAAGTCATCAGATGCCAAAGTACGAGACGGAGAGGTGCCAGAGGGCGGCCACACCACCTGGCCGCGCGGCCAGGCTTGGCCCGTGCCAGGGGGTGGTTTGGCCAGCCTAGGCACCCCCTCGGCCTCCCCTTCCGCCTATAAGATGCCCTCGGGACGAAAACCCTAAGTGCCCGATCAAAAATCCACGAAAGAGTCTGTAGCCGCCGTCATCTCCATACCTAGATCAGGAGGGATCTGAAGCTCTTCTCGGCACCCTGCTGGATAGGGGAATTCACCCTGGAGGCCTTCTTCATCACCATGCAAGCCTCCGATGTGATGTGTGAGTAGTTCATCCTTGTACTACGGATCCATGTAGTAGCTAGATGGCTGGTTCTCCTCCTTTGTGCTATCATGTTTAGATCTTGTGAGCTCCGTTCATGATCAAGATCATCTATTTGTAATTCTGCGTGTTGTGTTTCCGGGGATCCGATGGATATTGAGATGCTATTTCAGATTGATTATTGATTCTATCATGTCTTTGTTATTTGTGATCTTGCATTCTTTCCGTTGTTAGTAGCTATCTTGGCCAAGTAGATGCGAGCAACTCCAAGAGTTAGTATTTATGCTCGATACTGGGTTCATGCCTCTGGTAATCTGGGGAAGTGACAGAAATCTCTAAGGTACTAGATGTGCTATTGCTACTAGGGAGAAAACAACAATCCTTTGTTCATAGAACAATCGTATTGTTTACTTTACATGTAGTTCGTAAAGCAATAATCTGTTGCTTGCAAATTAATACTGGAGGGGGTTCGGATGATAACCTGAAGGTGGATTATTAGTCATAGATGCAGTTGGATGGCGGTCTATGTATAATGTTGTAATGCCCAATCGAATCTCAAAGGAGTCAAGATGATTAGTATATGCATGTATTGCTTTCTCGATGTTTGTCAATTGCCCCACTGTAATTTGTTCACCCAGCATGTTATCTCTCTTAAGGAGAGCCACCTCTAGTGAACTATGGATCCCGGTCCTTGTCTTTTACATACAATCTACAATCTTTTTACTGCTTTGTGTTTACTTTCTGCAAACTATTACCTCTTTCCATTTGATATGTTTAATCCTTTGTTTTCTGCAAAACACGGTGAGATTGACAACCTCATCGCAAGTTGGGGACAAAGTTCTGTGGTTGTGTTGTGCAGGTCTCCACGTTGCTGCTAGCACCGGTAGTGCGCCCTGCCAAGGCTCAGCTAGCAACACCTTTGGGGTGTTTCCTTGCTCCTACTGGTTCGATTAAACCTTGGTTTCATAACTGAGGGAAACTTGCTGCTATGCTCATCATACCTTCCTCTTGGGGTTCCCAACGAGCTCTACATCAACATCACACCAGCATTTTTCTAGCGCCAAGACTAAGCCATCAGCGTGCGGTGATAACTATTGGTAAGAGCTGGCAAAATGTTGTTAGGGATGCAGAGCTCTTAGAACATGAAATGGCTATCTTCTGGTTCAAGGAACTCACACATGGACTTCGTCTCAACGTGTTTAGCGGTATCCTGCTTCATTGGAAGTTGAGATGAATATCATCGAACTTGTATTCAAGTCTTAATGTGACCAGGAGGCATTCGAGGAAGCAAGAAGGATCCTAACAAGCTATTATACTTGTACTACTAGCCACTATTGCTCCTGGATGGAACTATGGAACTTATAGAAACTAGTACTAGTAGTACTCAAGTATTAGTCCTGTTTGTATTATTAGTACATAGCCTTTTGTGCCTAGTCAAACTCGTACTACTGGCAAGGCGAGCAAGGGCTCCTTCCACCGCAAATCTTTTGCCTTGTTTCAAAGAAAAAGGCTCCTGCACATAAAATTCTGTCTCGTCGCTGCCTTTCGTGAGAGAAAAGGCTCCTGGATGAAGGAGAATCATCTTCCCTCTCTCCTCCTCAATGCGGCATTGGCTGCTATGCTCCACTGATGCATCTATTCTTGGCACTTGTTCAGGTGGGAAGCATCACAACAGTCACATCTTCCTTTTTTTGCGAATCACAGTCACATCTTCCTTTCCATGTAAGCTTCCGTGCAATGGAGTACAACCGTGCAGGCGTAGCAGTGCAGATAAAGTTGGGGCCTAGGGTGGTCCAGCCCAACTTTCCTTCTGTTTGCGTCGTGCTTCCACCCAAAAATGAGTTGTGGCTGGATGTTTTCTTTCTCTTCCATATTAGGCTACTCATAGTGCTAAATAACTTAGGATAGTAAAACTTTAACATGTTACTATAGTACCTTCAAAGTGTATTGGGTAATAACATGTGTCTACTGTCATGCAAGGCCTAATTAATTAGGCCTACTTGTAGGAGAACTCATATCTCTTGGATGAAGGAGAATCATCCTCCCTTTCTCCTCTTCAATGCGGCATTGGCTGCTCTGCTCATGCATCAATGAATCTATGACTTTAATGGGACTTTTTCAGGTGGGTAGGATCACAATAGTCACCTCTTCCTTTTTTTGGCGAATCACAGTCACCTCTTCCTTCCCATGGAGTATGGAGTACAACCATTCATGCGCAGTAGTGCAGAAGTTGGGGCCCTTGGTGGTCCAACCCAACTTTTATCCTATTTGCCCCGTGCTTACACCCAAAATGAGCTCTGGCTGGATGTTTTCTTTCTCTTCTATATTTTAGGCTGCTCAAATGCTAAATAACTTAGACTAGTAAAACTTTCACATGTTACTACCTTCACAATATTGGGTAATAATATGTATCTAGTATCATGCAAGGCCTAATTAATTAGGTTGTCGGAGTAGCTCATATGGAACTTGGTTTTGTTGACTCGACTCCACCACAATCTATAGGATTCAAAGGATTTCCAAAGGAATTCTATAGGATTCCAATCCATAGGAATTTTTTCAATAGAATGTGTTTGTTTCAAAGTATTAAATCCTACAAAACTCCTATGCATTGCTTCCCTACACTACAATCCTTTAGGATTTATAACAAGAGGTGAGACCTCTTGGAAAAATTCATATGTGTCTATGACATGTACCTAAACTGTATAAAATTTCCTGCATTTTTCCTGCGGTGTAGTCAAACACCTTATCTTGCCAATTCCTGCATTTTTCATTTCTATAGGATTATAAGTGAGAACGAGGCAATAGCCTAGTGGTTGGGTCACAGTTGGCACAACCCAACGACTAGAGTTCGATCCTTTTCAGGGACGAATTTCCGGAATTCTCACGCTGACCAGCTTCTACTATATAAAAAAGTGTCTAGTTCCCCTAGAACTATTTCATCTTTTTTTATAAGTGTCATGTCATTCTATTCCTGCACTTCTCCTATTCCTATGTTTTACAAATCCTTTGAATCAAATGAACCCTAAATACACGGTGTACACGCCCTACTAGCATGTTGACTAGTCCTTAGAGCAATTCTAATAGTATAGCCAACAACTTGCCTGTACAATACACTAGTTATCTCTAAAGGTTTACTGTGCCTACACACCACTACTTTATGTGTAAATGGCCCACCTCACATACTCACAAAGTGCCTAGGAGCAATATGGCCAACCATGTAGTAGGAACATACTACCTTGGTTTCCACGAGGAATGATAAACACGAGTTTTGGCAACTTCCGTAAAAAAATCCTTCGCAATATGGCCTAGTGGCCTACCATGTAGGAACATACCTTGGTTTGAAGCCAAACAACCAAGGTATGACCATATTTACATCGTAATTTATGATAATGTCCCCTTATTCGATATATTGGCGCATCTTGGCATGGTAAACAATTTTTATTACAATTGTAATTTTCCAATTTTTATGACTAGACAAATCAGTTGCAATTTTCCAAGTAACTATCTTTGTAAGCAAGGACACGTGGAATATGGCCCATATGACAATCCCATTTTTCCACACATAGTGCACACAATTTTATGGGCATTTCTCAAATTACATGAATTTATGAGCTAGCTAATTTTGCCACTTAACTCTCTCTACCGATTTACCAAAATTATGTCAAACTTGAACTACGATCGTATAATAGGCTGCTCACTCCTAAGCTTCGCCTACAAAGTGGAGGATGCAAATGGTAGCTAGGGTGGTGAACGGACCACCTTAAGATTTCTAAATATCCTATATATTATAAATAAAAAATAAAAACATTATGAAATGAAAAATTGCCTTGTTGGACTGCCCTCACATGTTGAGCTGGATCCGCGAAATCATTTTAAGGGACCCAAGTTAGTCAATACAATATCAACAAACACCAGGAGGTTTAAAAGATTCAACTTGCAAAGAATTTACATGTTGGCCGACAAATTCTGGTGAGTTTAAAAAAATAAGAAAAAAACAAAATAAAACTAGAGTACTTACGCACGATATCCTCTTTCGTGAATCCCCACCTGCCATGCAAAATAATGGCAATCTTTAGTTTGGATAACTCTTGAGAGTATTTCTTCGCAATATGACATACCATGTACGACCATGGTTGGGTTTCAAAACAAATGGCCATGTTTATGTGATAATAACGCCTGTATTCGGTAAATGCGCATCTGGGCATGATATGGTAAATGCGCATCTAGGCATCCGTACATTTGTAGATTATTTAACAAAGTACACGACGAGTAATTAAGGATCATAAATCTAGCTACTAGCCTTCCATTTTTACACAAAAATAGACCATGTTTTATGGGAAATTCTCGAATTACATGAACTTTTGACATTTCTAGCTAATTTAAACCACTTAAAGTACTTGTTGTTGATTTATCAAAATCTAATCAAATTTTAACTATGACTGCATGATAGGTTGCTAGCTCTGTAATTTCACGTAAAATCTCTTTAAGGTACTAGAGTAGTCAATCTATAAAAAAACAACTAGAGGTTTGAAACCATCAAGTTCTTTCAAATAATTACACAACGGATGACAATCTTGAACTAGTTATGATTTTTTTTCAAAAAAATAAAGAAAAATCAAAATAATGTATAACTTGTGCTTCATGTTCTCTTGAGTGTACTAGTTGTGACAAGTATGAGTTTTGATTACTTTCGAAAACCTTGCTTTACAATATGGCCTACCATGTTGTGAAGATGCTTAGCTTCCAAATCAAATGACTAGGGTCATGGCTATATCTACATTGCAGTAGACGAATATTATGCCCATATTTAGTAGATGAGTGCATGTTGGTATGGGAGAATATGTTTACAATCGTAGTTTCCAACTTTCACGAATGAAAAAAATACTTTTCAATTTTGTAAGTGATAGACAATGTTTATTTGTTAAGTTACTATATAAAGAATAAGGTCCAAAATGGTAATACCCCATTATTCGCACATAACAAACCATGTTTATGGGCTATTTTCAAGTAATAACATGAATTTCCATTATGTCTAGTAGCTATTTTCTCCGATTGGAACTACTTCTTGTCGATCTACAAAAATTATATATATCAAATTTGCACGACGAGTGTATTATAGGTTCCAGCGTTTAAGGTACCCAAGATCTGAATATATAACACCCACCACTAGATTTGAAAAATTCAACTTCTTGCAATGTCTATGCACACAAAATTCATCACTATTCGTCCTTACAATCACTATAATTATGTCCTCACTACCAAACTTGAAGGAAAATCATCATAGATCCATGATTTTCCCTCTCTTCTTTACCTGTCCCCTCTTAGAAAGCTTCATAGCACCCATCAGGTATGCATAGTGCTTTCGCGCATGATTATAGTTCAAAGAGTAGGAGTCTAATGGTTCTACTGCATATGAAGCCTAGCGGTAGAGAGAAAGCAGACTCCCATCATGTGAGCCATGTTTTTTCTACCAGATAAAATCTAGCATGATCCGAAAATTTATCTTCCAATCCTCATATTGATTTTTATTTTGAAATAAGATCGCATATAACATCACACGAACATTTAGTTTTTAGCTATGGAGCTGCCTCAAATCATACCGCATAACGTTAAATATTCAATGTTGGATCAAGACTCGCAAATCCCAACATTGCCAACCGTTGGATCTTCTTTTCGTGTCTAGGATCTAGAAGATTCTAGTGATAGTGTTTAGCAGAATGACTATGCGCAAACCTGGAAACACACTTCTTGATGATTCTAGAATATCCTCCATCATTTCTCTAGACCATGGTTCCAAAAATTTCAAATATTAGGTAGCTAATAAACGTCTATTTCTACATGATATAAAGTACAAGAACCAAACATACACCGTTACTTTATAGATTTGGCTGTTTCATATTTTTTGAGCTTTACCTATTATAGAGCATCATTTTATATAGTGATGATATGTCATACTTTATTATTATGTGAGTCTCACATGCAAGGTACATGCAACTTACAAATAAAAGGATGGTGCACAAATACAAAGAGGCCGTTAATCTTGTCCAACTAAACTAGGAATTTGTAGATAAGGCCTCAAAATATATAAATGAACCCTAGTACAGAAAGGAAAGGTGCAATCAGGTAGAGCTTCATTGATTATCAATGGTGGTATATAAAATAAGGAAACAGCTCGAGGCCAGATTAGATAGGCCTCATTTGCCCCCACCCAAATCGCAATGCTTGGGAAAATCACTGTGAAGATGGAAGCCACCATTCTCAACTGTTCCTCCTGCTCCCAGCCCCTCAAGCCCCTGCGGGTCTACAAGGTCTCTCCATTTCTCCCTCACAATCCATTGGTTTTTCTTTTGTCGGTTCGTCCATGCAACTATTTTATTTTTCAAACTTCCATTTCTACAGTGCATGGATATTCATCTAGTCTGCCACCGCTGCGTCCGCAAGATCACCTCCTGCCAGAAGTGTGAGCACCCTAGCAGCGGATTCACCCACAAGCCCGCCATGGACGTCGTCCCATTAGCGGCTAGGGTTGACTACGCCCACAAAGCCTATAGTAGTTTTCTGCCCCACTACAAACTCCATGAGGACAAAATCACGTGTTGGTACGCTCCTTGCACTTGCACAAAGACCGGCCGCGACTTTGGCACCCCAGTCGCCAGCGCTCATCACCCACCTCGAAGCGGTCCACACGATCCATGTGCACAAGATCCAGGATGCCACCAGCAAGGCATTCTAGGAGCTAGTGCTGCTGCCGGGTGAGGCGTCCCGCCGGCTCATCCTCGTTGGGGAGCAGGACAGCACCATGTTCGTCCTGATGATTGGCACGGTAGGAACGATCCCCCTCGTGTCCGCGGTCTATGTTAGGGCCACGATGTGCAACTTGCCAGTGCACAGGGTGAGGATGTGGGTGGAATGCCTGCCGCTGCTCTCCTGGACGGACGGTAGGAGGAGGATCGGCACCATGACGGTGGAGCTTGATGCGTCGAGCTCCGCTAAGCCAAGCAAAGTCATGTTTGAGGACCTTACGTCTTACCTGGCTATGCTGCCGCATTACCTGGTCGGTCCTGCTACCTCAAAGGAGCCGCATTTCTTGTTTTGCATCGAGTTTTAGTGGTGATGTAAGCTGCTGTTAATTGGTTTAATTGCAGAAATATCGTTTGCATACCAGGAATGATGGATTCTGTAGTAGTAGTACTCTATCTCCGTCCCAAGAAATAAGGCTCCCTTGTTTTTCTTGTTTTTTGTTTGAGCAAGATTTACTCTAAATATATATAAATAATGTTGGTACTATACAAAATTAGCATCATTGGAAAGTTTGTTTCAATACAAAATCAACGATACAAATTTTACATAATATAAGTAAATTTTAGTTGCTCTATTTATTCGGTCGAACTTTACTTTGGAGTGTGTCTGGGCCTTATTCCTTGAAACGGAGGTAGATGAGTTTGGTGGATGTACTCTCCTGATTATTTTTCATGAAGACTTTACTTCTGATGGGTTGGGTGGATGTACTCTGCTGAGTAGTAAGCTGAATAGGATTATAAGGCTCTCTGTTTAGGATTATAAGGCTAGAGGGCCAATTCGCACTACTACCAAGTAGATGAGTTATTCACTCTATTTAATTTATGCATGCACCACTAGTTTTACATGCATGAGATTCTAGATAAAAAATTGGGGACATGATGAGAGATGAAACAACATGCATTAGGACATTGAGAGAAAAAGAGATATCTAAATTAATGAGTCACGGGAATTAAGACAATAAAGAAGATAGGTCTTATAATTTCTAACAATTTTAAAAAGCTTTCTAGCCTAATAATCCCAAACAGAGTTAGGAGTACTGCTCAACATACATTCGATAGTACTAGTATGTGGTAGTAGTACAATAGTGGAGTACGACAGTAGTAGTACTCCCCCGATTCATATTAATTGTCACTAGATTTAATGTACTCGTATCTAGCACTAAAACATGTCTAGATACATCCATTTTCACGACATGTAAACATAGCCATTTTTGGAGTAGTACTAGTTTGGTTGGAAGAAATCATATTCTTTCTGTAGTTGGGACGGGTTTTTTTGCTAGTAGTAGTACTAGTACATAGCATGTAGTAGTACTATATATGTTTATACGGTACTACTCAACATACATTCGGACAATCGACAAAAGTCATCTTGCGATTCTACTGCTACAGTTCTACCAGCAGTTTTTCAGGTGCGCATTCACCCTCTGTCTTTCAACAGTACTCCGCCCTTCAGTAGTATAAATGGAATTACTCAAAGAAAGTCTCTACCACTATAAAATTATAATATGCCATGGCTATTGATTGACAAGACAATTCATTGAGGTGGGATGGGGTTGGGGTTGGGTGGGGTGGGCTGTTGGCGTGCTATGATGCCTACTCCTACTATCACTCTGCAGTGAAAATAAAAGAAACAACTGCGATTCCTTGCATTAATTCTTGCCTCCACCCCTTGCATGCCTAGAGTATATACATGCATTAACTTCTGCGAGTAGTAGTACAAGTAGGAGTAGTATCAAGCAACGATATACCGAAACGCAAAGATATACTCGTATGTCACATGGTGTACCCTTCTGAGTCTTCGTCTTATTCTTCTTCTTTGGTCTGCTTGTGCTTACCCTTGCCCTTCTTCCTTAGTTCTTTTTTGCTGTTGAACATTTTGAGAGTTTGTTGAGCCCTCTCACAGTTCACTATCCGCCTGTATACCTTGTAGGTCTCGTAGGCTTCGAGGCTTTCATACTGGATCTGCTCTTCGGTCAGGGGAATGTTCCCCCACTTCTTGTGGTCCACATCCTTCTTCTTCTACATGACTTTGTAATAGATGTCTATGAGGGCCACCACATAGTCAGCCAAAGTATCCTTCTTATTCATGGAGCCATCAGGCTTCCACCTTTTCTGGATGTCCATGAAGTTCATCACTAGCACTAAAGAACACCTAAGCCTTATACGGTTGTTGCCGATGTCGATGCCTACAAAGGAAATGTTAGGGTTGGCGAGGAACTCTGTTAGCTTAGAGTAGGCAATCCATGGCCACACATAGGTGGACGATAGCAGCCTTCTGCGTCGATGTTTGCTCGTTGGTGTACTCGACATCGAGGCCAACAATCTTGTCGTCCATTTCCTCCAGGAGCTTTTGCATTTTCTCAATGTAATCATTCACCATTGACGCTCTATTGGTATACGTCACCTGTAGTGTGGTATTGCCAGTGTCTAGGAAGTAGTAAATCTTGTCAAACGGCGGCGCCATGGATGGTGATTGGCGCCTTCTTTTGTTTTGCAGAGGTTCGACCGGGTGAAAAAAACGAATGGGATCAAGAACAAAGGAACTGCTAGGAAGATCGGGATATGCATGCATGAGCAATTCTGGAGACGAAAGGGCATGCAGTTTCCCCTGGCCCCGCCCACATACTCCTATAGAATAGGATTTATTTACGGATCAGTTTTATGGATGCAGATTATTTAGGTAGCTATAGGTTGAGTTCTAGATTATATAAAAAGTACCAGAACCAAACAGACACGATACTTTATGAACGTGGCTCGAAATTATAAATATTTTTTGAGTTTCACCTACTATAATTTTATATAAAAAATGACATGTCATAATTATTTTATCTGATTGTCACGTGCAAGGCACTTGCAACTCACTAGTTATTTATTATCTTATCTTATCTTATAGCTATATAGTGTATGAATAACTTTCAATACCGACTGTTGGATCAAGACTCGCGAATCCCAACATTTTCAGCCATTGGATCTTATTTTCCATTCTAGCATCTAGAAGATTCTATTGATAATCTTCTTCACAATGAATGCTATGCACAAAACTCAAAACACACTTCTCCTTCATTCTAGAATCTTCTCCATCATTTCTCTAGGCCATGTTACCAAAAATTTCAAGTTTTAGATAGCTAATAATTGTTGACTTCTATATGATATACAAAGTACAAGAACCAAATATACACCCATACTTTATAGATGTTGATCAAATTTGTATTTTTTCTGCTTTACCTATTATAATTTTATATAGTGATCATATGTCAGACGTCTATTATCTGAGCCTCACGTGCATGGTATGTGTAATTTTCTAGTTATATACAGTGTACAAATAACTACAAATATTGAGAGTTGGATCAAGACTCTCGAATCCCAACATTCCTAGCAGTTGGAATTGTTTTCCATTTTAGCATCTAAAAACACTACTCCCTCCGTCCATAAATAACTGACTTGGTTTTGTCTAGATTCGAATGTATCTATACACTAAAATGCGTTGAAATTCATTCAAATCTAGACAAAACCAACTCAGTTATTTCCGGACGAAGGGAGTACTTTTTATAGTCTTTAGCACAATGTATGCATACTACTACTACAAGTTACTTACCACTCAGACCAGCCTTAGAGCATCTCTAACATGGGAAAAAATAGCACATTATTTCACGCTATTTAGTGTGATATAGCATATTTGGGGAGTCCACTATATTTTTTTCAAGATTTTGCTCGCTATGGTGCTATTTTTAAATAGCTTGCTGTATTGCGCTAAGAGATCATAGCGTTAGCGCTATTTCAAGTATAGGACGTTATTTGTTTGTTGGCGGGTGTGGAGTAAGATATCATATGATGAATGTGTCGAGTAAGTAAACATACTATGAAAATTTGATTGTTAAACTTACGTGATCGCGTCAAGCCGCCGCCTCCTCATGCAGCACCCGCCGTTGTACCTAGATTCAGCTCTGCCGGTTCTCCTCCAACTTGGATAACACCGGAATTGATTATGCATGTACAAGTATTACTCTAGGAAATTCATTAGATGCTGGAATCCTTTATATTCATGTTATACCTGTTATATTTTTAAATTTTTACAAAATGATGTTTTGTAAAATAGCACGTAATTAGCACGCTATAACTTTCATATCGTCTAGAGAAAAGCCACGCTAAATTAAATAACACTCTAGTATTTTTTTTCCTTGATCTCTAGTGGCTTGTCTAAATTTGGTAGTCTCTTAGAGCATCTCTAGTGGTTTGTCTAAATTTGGTAGTCCACATCTTCACATAGATAATGGTGTAAAAAGATTCTTTTTTACACGACTTTAGTTTTCTAGTGGATAGTCTAAATTTGATAGTCTATATGTCCTTCTGCACAAATATAGTTAATATACACAAAAATAGTCAATATACATAGCAAATTAGTATAACAAATGCTCTGATTTGGAGCGGGAGCAAGCTCGCGAGCGACCAACTTTGCTTTAGACATGATGGCTCGGTTGTCCACATATGGACAACGAGTAGCTAGTTTGGAGGATGTCTAAATTTTAGACCACCGGATACACAAGACACCGGGATACGATAGCCACTAGAGATGCTCTTAGGATGGTCATAGTGGGAAACATACTAGCTCATGTTACTACGTTCATGTGTGTACGTAATTGAGCCGAAGGCAAACACCCTATTTTTGTAGAAATGCCTCCGGAAATACTCTGTACATAGAAAAGCTAGGAGCTTACAGTAAACAATTTTTTCTAGTCATTGGACTCTAGCTACTCCTAGGATAGGATATTATTATTCTATATCTTTTGAACTATATAGCCAAATTCAAAACCCCAGAGCAGCAAATTCTCCCGCCTCACCTCCACCAAAATATTTCGAGTGGTCACACGCCCCCAGTTTTAGCCGTACGAAATTCCTTTTCTACCCCTGACAATGGCCTATCTACTAATGTCAGGCCATGGGTATGGTTTGTAATTCCCCGGGGGTCTCCACAGCTTTGAAGCTGGGTAGTCCACCTTCAACCGATGCCATTTCCCTCATAGCACTCCGAAAAACCCTAACCCATATCTCACCTAGGACTCCTGCACCACCGCATCAGAGCATCCCCGCAGCCCTTCGCCGCCCTACACGCCACACAACCCCCTCTCACCTCCAGCACATGCACCACCGCACCGTAATCATCTCCGCCGCACTTCGCCGGCCTACACGCCACCCAACCCCTATCTCACCTCCAGCTCTTGCACCACCGCACTTCACCCGCCCACACGCCACCCCAAATTCCCTATACCACCTCTGACTCCTGCACCACCGCACTTCACCGGCCTACATGCCATACCTCGATACCATATACTCGTGACCAATCTACCAGATTAGCCGACGTCAACCTTACCGAACCTAGTTCCCTGACATCCTCTTCCATACAACCGTGTTAGTTTTGCTAACTCCCTCTTCCACAGCACCTGACATGCTTCACCTACGCCGGTGTGTACTGCATTAGATCTGCTTCACGGACTCAACAATCCACTACACCAGATCTACTCCACCCACGCTCTTATGCAGCGCCTCGAATCCATAATCGGTCATAACAAATCTGCTTCACCGATGATGCCATGCACTATACCGGATCTCCTTCACCGACCATCTTGTCAAGAAAGCCAGAACCATCAACAACCTCGACAGATATGCTTCACAAACACCACTGAGATCTATCTGCTTTAGCGCGACTCACCACTACCGGGCACCCTCGGTGTCCTTTACATGACCCGCAAAGATGCCATGTATGCATAGACGACGTCATGACCTAGGTAGACCAGATGTGCTTGTTTGTTTCAATATAGCAGGTATAAGCCTGCGACTGTGAACTTCATTTCTGTATTGGTGGTAAATTCTTACCTTAATACTGGCTTAATTGATATCCCACTCTCCCTTGATAAATTCAGTGTAGTATATGTTAAATCCAGGCGTTAAACTACTCCTTCTGTTTCGAGGTATAAGGCATCCTTAATCTGCGTGTTTTTTCTTTGACCAACAATTATACTCTATATATATAAACAATTTTGGTAGTACAAAACTGACATCATTAGAGTTCATTGGTATTATGCAGTTCATGGGAAATGTTAATTCACTAAACATCTACAATTGCCTACCTGTTTTACAAGTTCGCAAGTTATATCATCATAATGTGCATTTTCTTTGTTTGTTGCTACAATACTAACTGCATGTAATTTTGGAGTTCATTGGTAGTTTTAAGACACTGAACATGTAGGTTAACATTCCCTGCTCTACAAGTCTAGAATTTATGATATTTTAATTTCAATCTGGTTGTACTAAGCAACCACAGTAACCGTCCTCTCTTATGAAATTCATCACAAATTTTATGCCATTGAACTTGTTGGTTGTGCATTCCCTCTAAAATTTATGCCATTATTATTTGTTTCAATTAAGCTCAGGCAGTAGCTGCCGCCTATTGTGTACTACTCCCTCCATTTCCAAATATAAGATGTTTTAGCTTTATGAAAGGAGTGTATCTAGACACCATTTAGTGTGTAGGTTTACTCCAAACCTACATGAACCTACACACTATAAGTGGTCTAGATACACTTCTTTCACAAAGCTAAAACATCTTACATTGTAAAACAGAGGGAGTACATCTGTTCCGGATAAGGCCTATAATTTTTTAAAGTCAAACAATGATGGCTTTTACCAAGCTCATAGAAAAATATATTAAGGATTAATTTATGGCATTTGCGTCTATGAAAATATATGCGCCGATGTATCGAATGGAGTTGGTTTGGCATGGTAGATGTTCCTAGTATGTTCTACAAACTTGGTCCAATTTTGTGTCGATTGACTTGCGAAAACTTTATATGCCTTATTTACTTTGGATTGGATGCAGTATTACATGGCATGTTTTAAGGCACTTAACATGGTTATCTTCATGCCCTTCTCTATAAATTCAAGTTTCTCAATTATAATTTCCGTAGCAGCAGTATCTACCTTCTATTATGTAGTTCATGGCATTTGAAGTCACTTCACATATGGGTTAGCATTTCCTGCTCTATAAGTTCATGAGATATACCATTGTAACGTCTATCTTCTTCATCCAAATGTTAGTACAGTTACTGCCTGCTTTGTAGATGGTGACAAATTTTATGGAACTTTTTATATTTGTTTGCAATCCTATTTCACAAGTTAAATCATTATAATTTCACTCTTGTTCATACTAAGGAGTGACTATAACTGCATTCTATTTTCCCTCTCTGCTAGCTGCCCACACCAACTCCAACTGTCGGAGCCCATTCTCTCCCGACCAGTGGGGCTGGCCACCTGCCCTATTGGAGGCCGAATAGGCCAGGGCGCAGGCAGGAATGGCCATGATGCCTCAGGTCGAGGAGGTCAGGGTGCATGCGGGCATGACCGCGTGAGGCGTGGGTGGCAGCGGGTGATTTTCAGACTGAACGTAAACTGCTTTTCACCGTCTTCCTCTTGGCCTTCATGGGATTCCAAGTGATACAAAGATACAAGCACCGCAGGAGTGGATGTATTGGTGGATTTGGGCTTCGAATTTCAAGATTCCTAGATTTGTTGCTGCTATTGATGATGAAATTGGACAAAAATTGAGGGGAAACGAGAAGCTCGAGAAATTTTCCCTGGAAGAAGACGAGGATAAGGTAGATGGGGAAAATATCTTGAGAGGGTGTAACATCCCAAAAATTTAATCCAAGGTTATTAAGATCCAAATCATCAAAATTAGGGCTAACAAAAACTTTTCTAGTTAAAATTATTAGAGCATTCATATGTGTGTGCATTTAAATTAGGAGTTGATTTGAGTTGCCATGATTAAGTGATCCATTGCTTGTAAAATGATTCCTAGGTGAAATAAACATAATCTAGATCATTCCCAAACAAATCCCAATGAAAAACAAATCAAAATGAATAAAAGAAGAGAATGGTCATTTGTGCCATTTTAATCAACATGCCTACTTTGGCTATTCCTAGTACTCAAAACCTAATAGAGACAAATATGGATCTTTGCACCCCTTGCTAGTACATATAATGATGTACCAAGGCCCACTTTGTGATCTACCAAAAACTTTCAAACACTAATTTTAAATGGCATTTGCAAATTGAATCTAGTTCATATGGAAAGATCCCACTTATTCAAAAACCACTCAAATGAGCTTCATTTTCAAAACCCAAGAAACCACAGATGATCAAGCTTATGACAAACACAAGCAACCAAATTTCTTTCGGCCATTTTCACAAATACTTGGCAGGCAGGATTCACACCTAGTATTAGCTCACTGTTTCTACAGGGTTTTGCTACCCATTTGACCTCAAATTACTCCCTTTGTCTCTATTTGATCTAACCAAGCCATAATCACCCCATCCCCTAGTCCCTAGCAGCAGTGCCGCGCCACCCGAGCACCATGCTCGCTGGTCGAGCATGGATAGCTCGCAGCCGACCGCCCCTCTCTCTCTCGCCATGTCTAGGAGCTAGACCAGACCTCAACTCCGCCCTCTGTCCCCTCCCCGAGCAAAGCCGAGCCGTGGACCACTCGCAGAGCGCCGTGCCCAGAGTGTCTGCACCATGTCGAGCACGCGCCAGAGCGCCGCACCCGACAAGTGTGCACATGCCTCGCCTCGACCGCAGCCCGTGCTCACCGCTTCGCCACGACCCTAGGAACCGCCCGAACATGCCCGCTCGCCGTCGTTTGACCCGCAGCCACCGCACGCCATGTCGAATGCTGCCTCTGCCACTCAGAGCGTGAGCACCGCCCGACCGATTGCCACCACCCCTAGCGACGCATTTAAGACCTAGAGCACCGCCAGGAGGCAGGCCACCTTCCCCTACCTCAAGCCACGCCGCTAGCACGCTGTGTAGCCCTCGCCGAAGTCGCCCGCCCATCCCTTTCGGTCGCCTCGTCGAGCTATAAATAGAGGCCACCCCAGCACAAACCACTCACACCATTCCACTCTCCTCTCCTCACTAGTCCTTCCCCACCTCTAGCCGGAGCAGCTCGAGCACTTGTTCGCCGAAATTTGGCCGGAGAAGCCCGCTGTAGAGGAGGAGAAGGCGTCATCGATTGCGACCACCCAGGAGCTGCCGCAACCACCCCTGAGCTCGCCATCGTCCACTAGTTTGTTTGCCCGCCTCGCCGTCATCGCTGGAGTCCTGGTATGCCCCCTGAGCACCCCCACAGAGCCGCTAGGGTTAGACCTCGCCGGCGACCTGTCCTTCGTCGACGACGAGCCCCAGCCGTAGATCCTAGTTCTAATCTAACGGCCCACATCGCCCCGTACCGCTTCGCGTGTAAAGAGCCGCTGACCGGTGGAACCCCCTATCAGCTGTGCCCCGCGCCGCGGAGTGCCACTGGGCCGGCCCGTTAGCTTTCCCACGCGACCCATTTAATTCAAACTTAGGTTTTTTATTTAGGTTTGAACTTAGTTCTGTCCCCTAGTTTGAAAATCAATTCAGAGAGATTTAACAATACAAATGGAGTGATTCCAATTTTGCTAAAAAGCTACTAAAAAGATCTACCCAAGCGCATTGGATTTAATTCAATTAGAGTTAGAGATCTCTCCTAGTAAAAATAACAAGACAGAAGCTTTTGCACCTTCAAACATTTTTATAAAATCAACCATGATAGCTTTTGAGTTGATTCCAACTCTCAAAAATCACATTTCCCCATACCTATCTGAAATGTAATAATATTAGGGTTTACATGCAGTGACTTTGGACTAGTACCAAAATAATGCTATATGGGCATTTCTAGTCACTTTAAATCATTAAATAATGAACTTAAACCAAAGTAATTGTAATCCAACCCTTGAATCACATTCCCACATGTTAGAATATGTGGTGATGACATGTGTCCACATGATCCCATATTTTAAGTGGTGAATATTAAATATTAGTTATTTTTCGGTGAGTAGAAATTACTTTTATTAAATAAAAAGAATGGAACTAGTTAATAAAACTTGTGATGCTTGTGATGATAATAGATCATCAAATGTGTGCCTTAGAGTGCTAATTAGACTAGTTAAGTATTGTTTGGTGATTGTGTATTTCGTATGTATTTATAAACGATAGTACCAACCAAGCTTTCGAGGACGAGGAGTTCTATCAAGAGGAGGAAGAAAACTTCAACCACTGCACTGCACAAGGCAAGCCACCATTAATAATGCAAGCTAACACTTGCAAGTATAATGCTTAGAAAGCTAGAGTTAAGCTAGATGATTGAAGCAAAGATGCTTTAGGCATGCTTTGGTTATACCACTTTGACTACTATTTACCCCAAGTATTATTTTTCAAGCTTTACTTCCTTTACTTTACCCAAAGTCTTTTACTTGTTTTGAAGGTAGCCTAAAGAGTATAAAACTTGACCTATTTAGATAACTTGAGAAGTCATTCTATGGCATGAGATTGATCCCATCTTTCCACCTTAGGGAACACTCTTAGCTTAGTAGTTTAGAGTAGATAAAAACTTGACTCACTTTAGATGGGAATACTTGGTGAAAATGAATTATGAAAACCTTGGAATGATGAGTCATTCTATTGAGATGTTTTGACATGTGTTGAGAAACACAAATGGTTTATGATGGTGAAAATGTTGAGGTATGAGCCTTAACCCTGTTACAAAACTGATGGTTGGATTCGGATGCGATACCATTCCAAATTTACCGTACAACCACAATACCTGAATTGGGTAAGGCTTAGCCGAAAGTTTATATGCATTAGTATTAGTTCCCTTGCGGGAGAGGTTTGAGCTGAGGCTACCTATCAATGTTGTCCACCTATGCAGTGCCCAAGATGACAGATGGTCATGATTGGGACGCCATGCTCATAGGAGAGGTGCTTATACTAGGGTGTGTAAAGGAAAGGTGATGTTTGGTTATCTGCATACTAAGTATGATGATTCAGGGTTATCCCTGACAGATGTATCGAATCTTGTGGTGAAAGTGTACCACCTCTGCAGAGTGTCAAACTATTCGAATAGCCACGTCCGCGGTTATGGACAGTTGGAATGGCCATACTGTTTCGTTGTTAGATGTTTTCAAAATAACTTATGAAAGGAATGATGAATCTCGACTTGACCACAACAGGGTTGTGTTTAAGACAATAACTTCCCAATTTAAGTGATTCTAGAACTTTATTTTATCTTTCTTTGCTTTTGAACTCAGCTTAGGTTTCAAACTTAACCTTATAGTTAAACTTAGAGTTAGCACTTTACTTTAGAACTATCCTACTTGTTAGTGGTAGTTTGCGAGTACTTAAAGAGTACTCATGGCTTTTGTCTCTGGCTATTCTTATGGCCAGACTATGAAGGAGACTACCAAGATGATGGCCAGCAGGACGTCTATGATAACTAGGACTATCTGCCTTCGTCAGCATTGCCCGTGCCCCTGAAGATGGACCCCACCGCTATGCTTATCTTTTATTCCGCTGCTTGTTGTATTAAGACTGGATCATGAGAACCTTATTTGTGTAAGACATTATGTACGGTTTGTAATGGATGATGTACTGTGATATCCAATCTGTTATGTCTCGCAAAAATGGTAATCCTAGGATTGCGATGAATGACATAACAGGCATCTGGGATAAAAAATCCCGGTCTTGACAAGTTGGTTACAGAGCCATCCTGACCATAGGAGACCCTAGTTAGAATGGACTTCCAAACAAAAACTTAGTTTCAAAACCAAAGTGAGTATTTATGAAAAACTATTTCCTCTCTTATCCTTGGGAGTTCATTCTTTCTCAAAAAATTCATGTTCCTCAAAATTCTTACATTACTACTTAAAATTTGACACGCTTGATCACTTCACTAATTTCCTTATCCTTAATTCTTGTAGATGGCGACTCAGTTCAACAAGTTCTACCAGTTGGGAAAAGGAGGTTAACTGATCTTCGAGAGGGATCTGGATTCACTATCGGAGTTACTGGGACGCCCACATCCGAAGTTTTTTGGAGCTCAACTTCCAGGACCCCTAGGAGGAGATTTATAAGGGCTAGTCACCGCTGATCTTAGAGGAAGCATAGCAGCACCAACGTCCGGGAGAATCCAGTTCTCCGTGAGAGCGAACAACTGGCTAGATGGATTAGCCAGGGCAATGCATGAAGCTCTCGCACGTCTATGTGCCCTTAGCGTCAACCAAATCCAAGGAACCCGTTTTGCTCACTGTGCAAGACGTGACTTCATGGGAATGCTGATGGAGATGCCAAGTCACCCAGAGCTGAAGCGTCAAGTGGAGAACCTTGACTTCCTGTTGTATGATCGCCAGAAGGAATTAGACAATGCTAGGGAGTTTGCCAACCACAACCGTGCCATTGCCGACAAGAAGGCCCAGACTTTCTCACTACTAGTCAAGGACCGTCAGTTTCTTCGCCTCCAGCGCGAGAAGAAGGATCGCACCATCGCCCGTCTTCACAAGAAGGTGGCCGACCTCAAGAAGACCGTCAAGGAGCAGGAAGCTCAGCTTGCAGCAAAGGAGGAAGAAGAGGAGGGTGAAGACATCCAGGGAGATATGGATTCTTACCTCAGCAATGATGATGACTTTCTGGAGGAGGATGCCGTGGACTTCTACACTGACGATGAGGACTCCGACTTCATCGACGATGAGTAGATGCACTAGAGCATTGTCATAGCATGAGATGTATCGGTCCCACTGTATATCGTAGCTTGTAGAATGGTTCTTGAAACCATCTATTTTCCTTTGTTGTTGTGGTGTGTGTTTGTATCGTGTGCATGTTTGATTGAATGAAATGGAGTTAGTTGCAAAACCTGAGTCTAACTCAAAGTTTTAGCCTTGAAACCAAAACCATGAACCTTAGAACTTTCCCTCTTACCCCTTTATCTACCTCAATCTTCAGATGACTCGTGGAAACCAAGGAGGGAGCAGCTCGTCGCAAGACCCAATGCTGCAGATCTTGTAGAATCTCATCACAGACAGAGAAGCAAGCAGGGCAAGAACGCCAAGCTAATCTAGCAACACTGCAACAGATCGCCCAGATGGCTCTCAACAACCAAGGGCATGGAAACAAGGATCGCCATGGATCCAAACTCAAAATCTTTCAGAATACCAATCCCCCAATCTTCAACCAAGCTGAAAACCCACTAGATGTTGAGGACTGGTTACAGACAATGGAAAACAACATAGAAGTTGCAGGAGTTGATGACAACGAGAGAGTTCTCTTCGCCACCCACTACCTGGCAGGAGATGCAAGAGCTTGGTGGACCAGTATCCGTAACATGAACCATGGTCAAGTGATGACATGGGAAGCCTTGAAAATCAAATTCAGCCTCACCCACGTGTCGCAAGGTCTAGTCACCCGACTGAGGGATGATTTTCGTGATTTGAAGCAGAGCAGAATGGCTGTGGTGGAGTACCGTGATAGGTTCCTGTCGCTTGCAAGGTACGCCCCTGATGAGATCAACACGGAGGCCAAGAAGAAGGAGAGATTCTTGAACAGACTGCATGATGAGATGCAGACTGTCCTCGTCAACATCTGCTTCGAGGATCTCGAAGAGCTAGTCGACTCTGCCATTCAGATGGAAGGGAAGATTAACCAGGAAAACGACAACTGCAAACATCGTATGATGCAGCAATCTGGATCCAGCAGTCACCAGAAGTACCGTCCCAACCCCTCACCAGGATATGCGCCCAGGAACAATCGACCCCCAATGTCTCGCCCAAGCTACCCCAACCGTAGCAGAGGCAATGTGAAGTCCGGAGGAAATAACCACAACTCCGGCAGTGCCAACAACTTCAACCGTGCACCTCCCAAGAACAACAACAACAACAAGAACACTGCACCCAGAACTGGCAGCAATGTTGTGCCTGTCACAACAAAGCCCAAGTCCCAGATCACTTGTTTCGAGTTTGGAGTGAAGGGTCACTATTCCAATAAGTGTCCCAAGAAGACTGCACCCACTGCTAGTGTGAATGCCCCAGCTCGACAGCAGCGTCGTGTTCAACCAGGGAGAAGGTTTGCCCCAGGGAACCCTCACAACCGCAATGGCCTTCTCTTCCACATGAACGCTGAAGAAGCCCAAGAAGCGCCAGATGTAGTGCTGGGTATGTTTTCTGTCAACTCAGTTTTAGCAAGGGTATTGTTTGATTCGGGAGCATCGCATTCATTTGTCACCGAAGAATTTGCATGCACTAGTAAGATTCACCCAACCAACTTGAACCATGTCATGATAGTTCAAATCCCTGGTTCAACCACAAAAGCTAGAAAAATCTGCAAAGCTATGCCTATCAGAATACATGGGATAGATTTTTATGCCAACCTAATTGTACTTGGAACCAAAGGATTGGAAGTATTACTAGGTATGGACTGGATGTCAAGGCATAAAGGAATGATAGACTATGCTAAGAAAGCCATCACCATCACCAGTAGCTCGGGAGTCACAGTAGAGCATATCTCTGAAACCTTACCCCGTCAATTCAAGTGCAAGAAGAGTCTAGCCCTACCCACCATAGACCAAGTCAGAGTAGTCTATGAATACCCCGACGTATTCCCAGATGAATTGCCAGGTATGCCCTCGGATAGGGATATTGAGTTCATTATCGAACTAATCCCCAGAACCAGACCCATAGCCCAAAGACCCTATAGCATGGACCCCTCAGAGTTAGTGGAATTGAAGAAGCAGTTGGATGCCATGTTAGCAACAGGCTTGATTCAACCAAGCGCATCTCCATGGAGATCACCAGTGTTATTCGTTGAAAAGAAAGATGGAGGCAACTGTTTGTGCACAGATTACAGAAAACTGAATGACGTCACCATCAAGAACAAGTACCCCTTGCCAAAGATAGAAGATCTATTTGGTCAGTTGACTGAAGCCCATGTATTCTCAAAGATTGCTCTTAGGACTGGTTATCACCAACTTAAGATTTGTGCAACGGATATTCCGAAGACCGCCTTTACTACTCGCTATGGTTTATACGAGTATACGGTTATGTCTTTTGGATTAACCAATGCCCCTACTTATTTCATGAATCTCATGAATAAGATCTTTATGAATTTCCTAGATAAGTTTGTAGTTGTGTTTATCAACGATATCCTTATGTACTCCAAGTCAGAAGAAGGACATGAGCAACATCTAAGAATCATCCTAGAAACCCTGAGAGAGCATCGGTTGTATGCCAAGTTCAGCAAGTGTGAGTTTTGGCTGAAAGAAGTAGGATTCCTAGGACATATTGTGTCTATAGGAGGAGTCTCTGTTGATCCCGCCAAGATCAAAGATGTCGAAGAATGGGAAGCCCCAACCACTCAAACCCAAGTCCGTGCATTTCTTAGATTAGCGGGATACTACCGCAAGTTCGTAGAAGGATTCTCAAGCATTGCCAGACCCATGACCCAATTTTTGAAGAAGGACAAGAAGTTTGAATAGACAGTCAAATGTGAAGCCAGTTTTCAAGAGCTGAAGAAGAGATTGATATCAGCCCCAATATTGATTATGCCAGACATCAAGAAGTCGTTTGATGTATATTGTGATGCATCCAAGATTGGTATCGGATGTGTGTTGATGCAAGAAGGCAAAGTCATCGCTTATCTGTCTCAACATTTGAAGCAACATGAGCAGAACTATCTGACCCATGGTCTTGAGCTAGCACCCGTAGTTTTGGCATTGAAGACATGGCGTCATTATTTGATGGGTAATCGCTGTGAGATTTACTCAGATCACAAAAGTTGAACTATATTTTCACTCAGAAGGAACTGAATATGAGGCAAAGGAGATGGATAGTGTTAATCAAGGATTATGACCTTGACATTCACTATCACCCCGACAAAGCCAATGTGGTAGTGGATGCTCTTAGCAGATTGCCTTGTAGACTAAACACCATGATCAAGGAGAAGCAGCCAAATTTGTATGAGGAGTTGGAGCATTTCAGAACTGAATTGGTTAGCAAAGGATTCTTAGCTAGCATTGAACTTCAACCCACTTTGATTAGCCAAATCAAGGAAGCCCAGAAGAGAAATGAAAGTATCGACGGCATCAAACGTCGTATTGGTACAGGAAAGGTACATGGATTCACTGAAGACGAAGAAGGAGTTCCGTGGTACAAAGGACGTATCTGTGTGCTGGCAGATTCGGAGCTGAAGCAAGTCATCATGGATGAAGCTCATGATACTTTTTATTCTATCCACCCCGGTGGAACAAAGATGTATCAAGATTTGAAAGAGCAATTTTTGTGGCACAAGATGAAGAGAGAAATCGGAAGTTACATCGCCAAGTGTGACATCTGTCAAAGAGTCAAGGCAGAGCATCAGAGACCCGCATGACTGTTACAACCATTGCAGATTCCGGAATGGAAATGGGATTCCATCGGAATGGACTTTATCACCGGTTTGCCTACTTCTAGTAGGGGAAATGACTCAATCTGGGTCGTAGTTAATAGACTATCCAAGGTAGCTCACTTTATCCCTGTCAAGACTACCTACCAGAGTTCAAAGCTAGCAGAGATGTATCTTGCTAGGATTGTTAGTCTGCATGGAACCCCCAAGGCCATAGTATCAGATCGAGAAACCCAGTTTACCTCGAGATTTTGGCAGAAAGTTCAGGAAGGATTAGGAACCAAGTTGAACTTTAGCACCGCTTATCACCCGCAAACTGATGGAAAGACTGAGAGAGTCAACCAGATCCTAGAGGATATGTTAAGAGCTTGTGTGTTAGAGTACGGATCAAAATGGGAAGACTGCCTGCCTTTCGCAGAATTCTCATATAACAACAGTTATCAAGCTAGTTTGCAAATGACACCATTTGAATTCCTATATGGAAGAAAGTGTCGCACCACTTTGAATTGGTTGCAAGTAGGAGAGAGTCAGATCTTTGGACCCGATATTCTCTGAGAAGCTGAAGAGAAGGTTCACAAAGTTCGTGAGCACCTCAAGACTGCCCAATCCAGACAGAAGAGTTATGCTGACAAGAGAAGGAGAGACCTGACTTTCAATGTCGGAGATTTTGTATATCTCAAGGTTTCACCATTGAAGGGAACACAACGCTTTAGTTTGAAAGGAAAGTTAGCCCCCAGATATATCGGACCATTCAAGACTCTAAACCACTGAGGAGAAGTATCGTATCAACTGGAACTACCTGGAGAGATGTCAGCCATCCACAATGTGTTCCATATCTCGTTACTTCGCAAATGCCTGGAAGTGCCGAAGAAGACTGAAGTTTTCAAGAACATCGATCACCGAGCTGTGGAGATCAACAATGACCTGACATATCGTGAAGTGCCCATCCATATCCTAGAAGAATCTTACAGAACCACCAGGACCAGGAGTATCAAGTTTCTCAAGATTCAATGGAGCAACCATACCGAGGAGGAAGCCACTTGGGAGCAAGAAGATTACATTAGGACAGAGTTCCCAGATCTCTTTAGTTCCTAGTTTTCTTTGTAAATCTCGGGATGAATTTTCTTTAAGGGGGGAAGGTTTGTAACATCCCAAAACTTTAGTCCATGTTATTAAGATCCAAATCATCAAAATTAGGGCTAACAAAAACTTTTCTAATTAAAATTATTAAAGCATTCATATGTGTGTGCATTTAAATTAGTAGTTGATTTGAATTGCCATGATTAAGTGATCCATTGCTTGTAAAATGATTCGTAGGTGAAATAAACATCATCTAGATCATTCCCAAACAAATTCCAATGAAAAACAAATCAAAATAAATAAAAGAAGAGAATGGTCATTTGTGCCATTTTAATCAACATGCCTACTTTGGATATTCCTAGTACTCAAAACCTAACAGAGACAAATGTGGATCTTCGCACCCCTTGCTAGTACATATAATGATGTACCAAGTCCCACTTTGTGATCTGCCAAAAACTTTCAAACACTAATTTTAAATGGCATTTGAAAATTGAATCTTGTTCATATGGAAAGATCCAACTTATTAAAAAACCACTCAAATGAGCTTCATTTTCAAAACCCAAGAAACCACAGATGATCAAGCTTATGACTAACACACCCACCAAAAATCTTTTCAAAATTCAAAACTAAATTTCTTTCGGCCATTTTCACAAACACTTGGCCGGCAGGATTCACACCTAGTATTATCTCACTGTTTCTACAGGGTTTTGCCAACCATTTGACCTTAAATTACTCCCTCTATCTCCATTTGATCTAACCAAGCCATAATCACCCCATCCCCTAGTCCCTAGTAGCAGTGCCGCGCCACCCGAGCAGCATGCATGGATAGCTCGCAGCCGACCACCCCTCTCTCTCTCGCCATGTCTAGGAGCTAGACCAGACCACACCGCCGCCCTCTGTCCCCTCCCCGAGCAAAGCCGAGCCGTGGACCACTCGCAGAGCGCCGCGCCTAGAGTGTCTACACCATGCCGAGCACACGCCAGAGCGCCACGCCCGACAAGCGTGCACACGCCTCGCCTCGACCGCAGCCCGCGCTCACCGCTTCGCCACGACCCCATGAACCGCCCGGACATGCCCGTTCGCCGCCGTTTGACCCGCAGCCACCGCACGCCGTGTCGAACGCCTCCTCTGCCACTCAGAGCGTGAGCACCGCCTGACCGTTTTTCACCGTCCCTAGCCACGCATTGAAGCCGTAGAGCACCGCCATGAGGCAGGCCACCGTCCCCTGCCTCAAGCCAAGCTGCTAGCACGCTGTGCAGCCCTCGCCGGAGTCGCCCGCCCATCCCTTTCGGTCGCCTCGTCGAGCTATAAATAGAGGCCACCCCAGCACAAACCACTCACACCATTCCACTACCCTCTCCTCACTGGTCCTTCCCCAGCTCTAGCCGGAGCAGCTCGAGCACTTGTTCGTCGGAATTTGGCCGGAGAAGCCCGCTGCGGAGGAGGAGAAGGCGCCGTCGATTGCGACCACTCCAGGAGCTGCCGTGACCACCCCTGAGCTCGCCGTCGTCCACCAGTTTGTTTTCCCACCTCGCCATCATTGCTGGAGCCCTGGTATGCCCCCTGAGAACCCCCACCGAGCCGCTAGGGTTAGACCTCGCCGGCGACCTGTCCGTCGTCGACGACGAGCCCCAGCCGCAGATCCTAGTTCTAATATAACGGCCCACATCGCCTCGTACCGCCTCGCGTGCAAAGTGCCGCTGACCGGTGGACCCCCTGTCAGCTATGCCCCGCGCCGTGGAGAGCCACTAGGCCGGCCCGTTAGCTTTCCCGCGTGACCCATCTAATTCAAACTTAGGTTTTTCTATTTAGGTTTGAACTTAGTTATGTCCCCTAGTTTGAAAATCAATTCAGAGAGATTTACAAAACCAAATAGAGTGATTGCAATTTTGTTAAAAAGCTACTGAAAAGATCTACGCAAGACAGTTGGATTTAATTCAATTAGAGTTAGAGATCTGTCCTAGTAAAAATAACAAGATAGAAGCTTTTGCACCTTCAAACATTTTTATAAAATCAACCATGATAGCTTTTGAGTTGATTCCAACTCTCAAAAATCAAACTTCACCATACCTATCTGAATATGTAATAATATTAGGGTTTACATGCAGTGAGTTTGGACTAGTACCAAAATAATGCTATATAGGCATTTCTAGTCACTTTAAATCATTAAATAATGAACTTAAACCAAAGTAATTGTAATCCAACCCTTAAATCACATTCCCACATGTTAGAATATGCGGTGATGACATGTGTCCACATGATCCCATATTTTAAGTGGTAAATATTATATATTAGTTATTTTTCAGTGAGTAGAAATTACTTTTCTTAAATAAAAAGAATGGAACTAGTTGATAAAACTTGTGATGCGTGTGATGATAATAGATCATCAAATGTGTGCCTTAGAGTGCTAATTAGACTAGTTAAGTATTGTTTGGTGATTGTGTATTCTGTATGTATTTATAGACGATAGTAGGGACCAAGCTTTCGAGGAGGAGGAGTTCTACCAAGAGGAGGAAGAAAACTTCAACCACTGCACTTCACAAGGCAAGCCACCATTAACAATGCAAGCTAACACTTGAAAGTATAATGCTTAGCAAGCTAGAGTTAAGCTAGATGATTGAAGCAAAGATGCTTTAGGCATGCTTTGGTTATACCACTTTGACTATTATTTACCCCAAGTATTATTTTTCAAGCTTTACTTCCTTTACTTTACCCAAAGTCTTCTACTTGTTTTGAAGGTAGCATAAAGTGTATAACACTTGACCTATTTAGATAACTTGAGATGTCATCCTATGGCATGATTTTGATCCCATCTTTCCACCTTAGTGAACACTCTTAACTTAGTAGTTTAGTGTAGATAAAAACTTGAGTCACTTTAGATGGTAATACTTGGTGAAAATGAATTATGAAAACCTTGGAATGATGAGTCATTCTATTAAGATGTTTTGACATGTGTTGAGAAACACAAATGGTTTATGATGGTGAAAATGTTGAGGTATGAGCCTTAACCCTTTTATAAAACTGATGGTTGGATTCGGATGAGATACCATTCCAAATTTACAGTACAACCACAATACCTTAATTGGGTAAGGCTTAGCCGGAAGTTTATATGCATTAGTATTAGTTCCCTCGTGGGAGAGGTTTGAGCTGAGGCTACCTCTCAATGTTGTCCACCTATGTAGTGCCCAAGATGACAGATGGTCATGGTTGGGAGGCCATGCTCATAGGAGAGGTTCTTATACTAGGGTGTGTACTATGAGCAAAGGTGATGTTTGATTATCTGCATACTAAGTATGATGATTCAGGGTTATCCCTGACAGATGTATCGAATCTTGTGGTGAAAGTGTACCACCTTTGCAGAGTGTCAAACTATTCGAATAGGCGCGTCCGCGGTTATGGACAGTTGGAATGGCCATACTATTTCGTTGTCAGATGTTTACAAAATAACTTATGAAAGGAATGATGAATCTTGACTTGACCAGAACAAGGTTGTGTTTAGGACAATAACTTCCCAACTTAAGTGATTCTAGAACTTTATTTTTATCTTTCTTTGCTTCTGAACTCAGCTTAGGTTTCAAACTTAACCTTATCGTTAAACTTAGAGTTAGCACTTTACTTTAGAACTATCCTACTTGTTAGTGGTAGTTTGCGAGTACTTAAAGAGTACTCATGGCTTTTGTCCCTGGTTGTTCTCATGGCCAGACTATGAAGGAGACTACCAAGATGATGGCTAGAAGGACGGCTGTGATAACTAGGACTATCTGCCTTCGTCAGCATTGCCTGTGCCCCTGAAGATGGACCCCACTGCTACGCTTATCTTTTATTCTGTTGCTTGTTGTATTAAGACTGGATCATGAGATCCTTATTTGTGTAAGACCTTATGTATGGTTTATAATGGATGATGTACTGTGATATCCAATATGTTATGTCTCGCAAAAATGGTAATCCTGGGATTGCGATGAATGACATAACAGGCATCTGGGATTAAAAATCCGGGTGTTGACAGAGGGGTGGGTCCTAGTGAGATTATGGCCTAAGATCAATGCGGTGGGTCTCTAAAAATTATATCAATGCTTTGGGAGTTTTTTCTTCGTACACATGGATTTACGGGGCAGCAACAAAATGTACCACAGTCTTCCAATACTCCCATTCATTCCCACTTGTATTTCTAAGAATATCAAATAAAAAAATCCCACTTATGTTGGATGGATGCATAGTCATGGTTCAGACCACGGAAAATTTGTATTGTTCAACTTTTGGAATATATGAAATTGAACTAAAATAATATATTCCACCGTCGATGTCGCACTATGCACCTCTATATTACACACGGGCAAATTTTAAGATTTGTTGTCTGCTTAGTGCTGAATGCTTCCATGAAATTACTTCTACAAATTGTGTCCTTATTCTCAATCGATCGCTATAATTCTCCGAGTACTTTCCTATGCTTAGTTCCCTAGAGCAAAATTAATATGTTTGGGTCTTTCAAATGACGCCAGCTTTCTTAATTATTATTCTTTTGTTATTTGCAACTTAATATTTCATTTTCAAAGGAGTCGAGAAAAAACAAGACAAAGACAGACACACACACATTGTGAATAGGGTGTTGTGGATTTTAAACTATGAAGAAAAATGACTTTCAGTATTGAAATTTAAACACCAATTACTAAAATCAACCCGTAGCAAAGCACGGGAATTTGTGCTAGTATCTACCTAAAGTTGGCAAAGTGTTTTGGAGAAATACAAACTTTCTTTTATAGAAGGAGTGTTGAGGTTTTTGTTAATTAAAGGAATTTAATTGTTTTGGGACAAAACAATTATGGAAAACATTTGGTAATTTTTTATCTCCAATGTAGATGATGTCCACAATATGTATCTATCATATTCAACCATTGTTTTTGAAAATCAAACTTGATTTCGAAAGTAAATAAGAGATAGAGGATCTTAGGCAAAGTTAAATTCATACCATCAAAACCTTCTTGGACCTTGGAGCTCAGAGCTCTTCTTGGGTCATGGGCTATATTCATAGATAGAACAAGTTATGTAGAGCACCATGGTATAGAGGTTTGAGGTTAATCATGATTGAGCTCTCCAAGGATTGATGCCAGAAAATGAATAAAATTAGAGTGCCAAAACAGATTATCAAATAGCCTCCAAAACCATGTGGATTTAGGAAGCTCACAGCTCCAATTGAAACAAGTGAAGTAGCGATGGATAGATCTTCATGAGTAGAGTACAACCATGAAAAGATTTGGTCCAAAGAAGGTAGTATGGATATGTGAGCTTCTGCCAAAGTAGGCTAGTTGGTAAGATTTGAAGAAAATATTATTTTCTTTCCTGCAAAACAATTAGGAACAAGTGGGTTGGAGAATGATCTAGCCAAGGGAAGGAGTGCGAATTGGTAGTCCTTAATATGGTATAAAATATGGTTCAATTGCATTTCCAAAAATGCAAAAGGGTTGAGGAAGAGAGAGTCTCAAATATGAGAGTCTCAAAAAGGTTGAGGAGGATGGTTTTGAGATGATGTAGGGTTCCAAATCATAATTAAGCGGGTGATGATGAAGTATAGATTGAGTTGCTTGACCTTGATCTTCATAGACTTGGCAGCTTCTAAAAGGGATGAATGCAAAGATGATCTAGTTAAGGGGCCACTTAGTGACCGGATGAATGGGCAGGCTTACGGTTTATAATCTTACTTTAGCTTGATGCTAGATGATGAGATCCTAGCGTAGTTCCTAAGCAAGCAAGATAAGGTAGATCAAGGCAACTCATCTTAGAAAACAAATCAATCTATTAATAGGGTTATCATCAAGCCTAGCTTGAGATATGGATGGGTATTTTGAAAATTTGAAGTTGAAATAGGGTGAGAGTCCTTGGTATTTCTACTAAGGGTGGAATTTAAAGGCTTTAATAAAAGGTTTTGGGAAACCTAGAAATAAGAGAAGTTGAAAGTTCCGTCTTGAAACATAAGGAGATTATATTATGTTGCTCTCCGTAGTTTGGTCAATGGAAGCTACTAAAATAGTTAGTGTTGCAAAGGCATCTTGGCTCATGTTTTGAAATGCTAGAACATTTGAGAACATGTAGAATGAGCTAGAACAATTTAGTTAAATAGATAATGTCAACTGGGGTTGAGATAAGGAGTATATCTTCTATTACACATTCAGATGTATAAGAACAGACAACCAACAAGCAAACACTACATCATTAAACAAGATTTTTTTGTTCCCCTTGATTTTTGCATTCTGGACAACTAATCAGGGTTGCTGAAATTGGGATTTTTGCATTATCCAAAGAAGATTTATTGATTCAAAAGGATACATATTGGTAGATAAATTCGCAGATAAAGACAAAAATTAATTTTAGTAAAGTACCAATTCTGCATGTTATAGAAAACATTAGAGAACATTGTAAAAATTAGGTATGGGAAAAATTGGCAGTTTTCATTTTATTTGGTTATTAAACCAAACATGCATATTACAGATCTAGAGGAAAAAGAATAAAAGAAAGGAAGATGCGGGATGCTTTCTAGGCGAGTTGGGCTGTGCAGGGGAGAATCTTGCCCATCAGGCAAGATGCTGCGTGGGAGGGCGCGGGTTTGAAACTGCCAAGCGGGGCCCACCATCTGCGGCTCAGTATGCCGAAGAGGTATGAGGCGATTTCAGCCGTTCGATCAGGGCTGGATCGACGGCGTGAGGTCGTTGTACTCCCTAGACTCAGAGGAAGTGAGGGGGAAACCCTAGAGAGGATCTGGTGGCGTAGGAGGCTCACCTGGGCTTCGAGAGGCGACGAAGGTAGTCCAGGGTGAGGTGGTGCTTGCCGGCAACCATGGGGAGGGGCATCATAGTAGGGTTTGATGACGGAAAAGTGCCCGCATGAGGACGACCAAGAGGAGCCACATCGGAGCTTGATGGTGCCACCGGGGGAGCTGTTCCTAGGATAGAAGAAGGAACAGATTAGATGCAGGAGAGCATGGGGATCTCATAAATATTCCATGCAAAGAGAGAGGAGCAGAGGAGAAGGAGCTTCGCTCAGATTTTGAAAAATGACCGAGAGGCCATTTGCTTTGCTTCCCAGGCAAGGCAGAGTAGGGAGGAGGAGTGGTGTTAGGTAGGGGGTAAGTGACAGAAGAAGGGGGCAAATGAGCAGAAGAGGGGGTTCTAGAGTGGTTCTTTCCTTATAAACCACAGAGGTTTGGTATAGAATGAACCAAGCTCACAAGGGAGTTTGGGAGGAGCTGGGGCATGGGCATTGACTACAGGGGCGATGGAGGGGTGGTGGGTGTGCTCGTGCCTAGGGCAGAGGGAGAGTGGGGCTGCTGCTGTATTGATTTAATTACAAGATTGGCATCAAGTGGCTTCTCTCTCTTTATTAGTCTCTCTTTCCAAGAGGTAAGGGCAAGTGCAGAGGGTGTTGCAGTGTTGACACGACCAGGGTTGGGTGTGGTTGCTGTGCAAAAGTGATGGGAAGGATTTGGTGTGTATTTGAGACAATTTGATAATGGTTTGGTGTTATGATCAATCTTTCCAAAATTGATGACTTTGAAGGAATTCTTGAATTTGTATCTTGCCAAGATGAGATAAGGGCGATGGTAGATGGGTATGGTCCTTGTACATCTCCATGATTTACTTGAGATTTATTGGATGATTTTTGGTCCACTTTATATCAATTTTTCAAATAGGGCTGAAACTGTTTATTTGAATTCCTTTGAAATATTGGGTTGGACAAGGTGAGTCTTTGGTATGAGATGGTCCCAAACATGAGTTCACACTTTGGAGGATTTTCCCAAGATTTATTGAAGAATAAAAGTAATTAAAACATTTATTTTCTTATTTCTACCTTTTAAGAAAATAGGCAAAAAGAATTATTGAAACTCTTCAATTTTTTTTGAGATGTTAACATAGTGTATGATACATAGTCCTTAAATTATCCTAAATTTGGCAAAGTGGTTTGGATAAAAACCAATTTTCTTTTATAGGGGGGTTTTGGAGTTTTTGTCCACTAAAGGAATTAAATACTTTTTCGGTCCAATAATTACGGATAATATTTGGTAAATCTTTATTTCCATGGTATATGATGTCCAAAATATGTATCCACCATGTGATACATTGGGATTTGAGAATTTGACTTGATTTGGGTAGAAGCAAAGGAAACCAGGATCTTAGGCATTGTTAATTTTATCCCTTTAAAACCTTGTTGGATCTTGGGGCTCAGAGCTCCTCTTGGGACATGGTATATATGTATGGATATACCAATTCATGTAGATCATCATGGTACAAAGTGTGGAGGTTGATCATGGTTGAGCTTTCCTAGGATTTATGCCAGAATTTGAATAAAATAAGGGTGCCATACCAGATTATCAAGAAGCCTTCAAAACCATGTGGGTTTTAGAAGCACAAGGATCCAATTAGTAAAAGTGAAGTATGGATTGATAGACCTTCATGAGTAGAGAACAACCATACCAAGGGTTTGTCAATAGGAGATAGTATGAAGACGTGAGCTTCTGCCGAAGAATTCATGTTAGTAAGATTTGCAAAAATTATTATTTTCTTGCCTGCAAAACCCTCGAGAACAAGTGGGTTAAAGGATGGTTTACAATATGGTTTAAGTGCATTTCCACAAATGCACAAGGATTGAGAAAGAGGGAGTCCCAAAGATGTGATATTGTTAACAGTTTTCTAGACAACCATTTTTGGCAGAGTTGGAGATTTTGACTAGAATATAAGAGGGGATGATTTTGAGAGGATGCAAGGTTCCAAATCATCATCAAAGGGATGATGTTGAAGTTTAGATGGAGTCGCAAAGATCCATGCTTGGAATTGGTCTTCATTGAATTGGAGGCTTCTAGAAAGGATAATTTCAGAAGTGATCTGGTTAAGAGATTAGATAGTCACATTAGTGACCAGAGGTTAGATCAAGCTTTAGTAATTTGCTTAGGCTTTGGTATTTATTAACTTAGTTGATTTATAGAGGATTATCTCCTAGAGTAGCTCATACGACTTCCAAATCAAACAAGTTAAACAAAAAAATCAAGGCAATTCTTCAAACAATAGATCAAGGTAATTCATCTTGTCAATCCACTCAAACTACTACTGGGGTTACCATCAATCCTAGCTTGAGGTAAATATCGGTATTTTGAAGTGGTTGGAGTTTGAACAAGGTGAGTTCCTTGGTACTTCTACCAAGATTAGAGTTCAAAACTTTTATAAAAGGTTTTAGAGAAGCCTAGAGGTAAGAGTAGTTGAAAATCCTATCTTGAAAACATAAGGAGATTACATCATATAGCTCTCCATAATTTGTCAATAGAAGATAATATTTTTTTTAGGGTTGCAAGGCATGTAGGCTTAGGTTTTTGAATGTTAGAACATTTGAGAATATGTAAAATAAGCCAAGACAGATATGTTAAATAGCTTTTGTCAGCTTAGGTTGAGGTAAGAATTATATCATCTAATACCCAGTCAGATGCATAAAAACCAACCAGCAAGCAACCAAACACTTCATCTCCAAACAAGAAATTTTTTTGTTCCCCTGATTTTTGCATCCTGGACAACTAATCAGGGTTGCTGAAATTGGGATGTTACAAATTATTTGGATTAAATTCATTTTCTGGAATTTTATTAGTTTGAAAAATGTGCCGGAAAACTTTTGTTACTTGGGGTAACTATACCCACAGGCACAGACTGGTGGGATTTGGGGTTGCGCGGGTCCACTACACACGCGGGCCAGCAGAGCGCTGACATCGTGGGCCAGCCCAGGGACCGCGGTTGGAAGAACGAAAATAGCAGGGGGTTTTCTAAAAAAGCTTCCAGGAGTGTGCTGGCGTTTACAGATGAAACTAAACCAAGCAATGCGATCGAGGCTAGCTGCTCCGATTTTCGGATGAATATGGTGAACGAAATAATCAGAATCTCGTGACGCTGCAAAGAGCAAAAATGTAGAGGCGATCAAGGGGTTCAACAATTATTCTGGAATCGTCACCCAAAATCTAGTGTAGCGGCGAGTAAAATACGACAAACCGAGATAATTCCGCTGGTTGCAGACTGACGGACTCCTTCAGAAGAACAACCAGATCATGTTGAATTTGTCAAATGATTTTGTTGTTCGTGGAGATTGGATTGGGGTGCGGTTTTCTCCTAGATGTAGCTTGATCTACCCAGAAGGTTTTATAATTCATCGTAGGAGGTGGACCAGGGACACCGATATACGAGAGGATACAGAGGAAGAACATATGTCTACTGCTGCCGCAATTGTGTCACGTGCGTGTGGCGAGCGCTGCGTGTGCGGCTACTGGCGCGGCAAGCGGCAAGAGCGGGAGAATGGACGTTCTTCAGAGGGAGATGGGGCGAGGCAGAAGCTCACCAGGGTGGTGTCGCAGATGGCGGTGGCTGGCCGGAACTCGACGAGGATGACGATGCGGTGAGGCAGCGATGGACCGCAGCTTGCGCAAAAACGACATGGGCGAGGCCTTCTCCTTCTCGCTGCATCAACCTGGTGATAGTGTTGATTTGTTCCTGCTCCTCCTTCATGTCTCGGGCACCGACCATCTCCTAGCACTTCTAGTGCACCTCGGCAAGGTTCCAGCGACAGGGGATCAACGGTGTATCCACGGTCATGGCGGCAGGAGCTCTATCTAGGGTTTTCGTGGGAAAGAAGGGAGAAGGGGCAAACTGAGATCGAGATGTGGGTGGAGGGGGAAGTGGTTGAAGATGGCAGTGAGAGGTAGGCTTTGATGCCATGTTTCTTTATGCTAGAGAAAATGAAAAATGGGACAGGGGTGAGCACATGCTTTGCGTGCTTGGCTCGGCAAGAAGAGGAGCATGGCTCAGGGAGTCTGTTTGGGGTGCACGAGTTCAGCTGGGGAGTGCACGAGCAAGGCGTTGGTGCACTCGGCTATCTTCTGCAGCACGTGAGAGAGAGCACGAAGGAAAACTAGACCACGAGTGTCGCCACTCGCGGGTAGGATGGTGCGGTCCACTACTAGGAAATAGCTTATAGGTAGACAAGATATTCCGTGGCGCATATGTAAAACCATGTGCCACATATATGTATCAATGGCGCACTATAAAAAATGTGCCACAGAAGTTTGGCACTTCAGTGGCGCACGAAACCAATATGCGCCATAGAAGTCCACATTTCTGTGGCACATATTTTCGTGTGCGCCACAGGAAGTGATGATTTTGTGGCGCATATAGACGTATGTCTTCGGTCCGCAGCATAGAAAACAAAAATTTTCCTACGGTGTGAACTACACGCCAAGATCTATCTACTAGGTACAAAGCAACGGGTGGACATACATCCAACGAGAACTTACCCTCGAAAACAACGAGTTTTGTTAACGAGTAGGAACTCGTGGTTGATGTAGTCGTACACTTTCCGATCTCAAGATCATGAGGAAGTCCGAGCGCCGCAACTCAGCAGGGCATCCGCACTCGCACACATGTTCAAGCCACCAGACAACCTCCACCTCCTCGCTCCAGCGATCCAGCGGAAGCAGCAACTCCTTCCAGACGGAATGCCACCGGGAACATGTATCTCGCTAATCCGAGACCATGGGGAAATAATTCTAGAGGGGGAGAGAGATCCTTCACAAGGAGGTGTGTGGATGAAGGAGGGAATCGGTGGCCTTTTATAGGAGGAGGGGGGTGCCCCTCCTCTCCATGGCCGGCGCATGGGGGGTGACCCCTCACCTCCCCCATTCATGTGGTGGTAAACCCTCCACATTAAAATACCTCTTCAAATTCCCTTTTAAAATCTCCACTTTAAATGCATTAAAATTCTCCAAGTTTAATGCTCTCTGATTTAATAAAACTCTTTTATTAAATTTATTCAGACTTTTGTTAATTACTTTAAATAACAAACATTCACATATAGCCCCTTGCAATATTTCAATATCACATGCAGAACGATTTTCTGCAATTTCACCCGAAACAATTTCCGAATTCTATTGAAACAATTCCTACGCTTTGCAATTCTTTCGTCTGAAACATATGTGCTCCAAAATGGTGTCCGGAAACTCTTAAGTGTGTCCCCCTACGGTTCGCGAATAATGCAGACATGATCGAGACCCTTCTCCGATCAATAATCAGCAGCGGGACCTGGAGATCCGTACTGACTCCTACACATTCAACGATGACTTGTATGATCGTGAGAACCTTTAACGCTTTTAACTAAATCCCTTTGCCTCGCGATATATTACATGTCCGAGATTCGATCATCGGTATCTCCATACCTAGTTTGATCTCGTTACCGACATGCACTCTTTTCTCGTTCCCGTGATATAACATTCTAGTGATCACATCACTTCCTTGCAAGCTATCTCAATGTGATATCATCGAGAGGGCCCAGAGTATATCTATCCGTCATCGGGATTGACAAATTCCACTCTTGATCCATGAGCCTCAACATATCACCTTCGTAGTACTGAACCCATCTTTATAGTCACCCTGTTACGGTGTGACATTTGATGTTATCAAGATACTCTTCAGGTGTTAGCAATTAACATGATCCCATGGTCTAAGGATAAAGATTACTTCGTATGATGTTATAGAAATATAAACATAATGACTTGATCATAATGCTGTACTTCGAATGAATGCTCATCACATCATTCCACCAATAGTGTGACCTTGTTATTAACAACATCCAATGTCCATGATCAGGAAACCTTGATCATCTTGTTAATCAACAAGCTTGTCTATAATAGAAGCATAACTAGGAACCCTTTTTGTTTATTAAACACACATGTATTGATGTTTCCGATCAATACAATTCTAGCATGCAAAATAAACATCTATCATATATAAGGAATACATAATAACAACTTTATTATTGCCTCTCAGGGCATATTTCCTTCAGTCTCCCTCTTGCACTAGAGACAATAATCTAGTTCACATAGTGATAAATCTAACACCCATGGAGTTCTGGTGTTGATCATGTTTTGCCCTAGGGAGAGCTTTAGTCAACGGATCTGCTACATTTAGGTCCATGTGTACTTTACAAATCTTTATATCTCCATCCTTGACATGCTCGCGGATGGAGTGAAACAAGCGCTTAATATGCTTGAATTCTTGTGAGACCTCGGTTCCTTTGCGTTGGCTATGGCTCCATTGTTGTCACAATAGATCACCATTGGGTCCAATGCACTAGGAACCACACCTAGTTCCATAATGAACTCTTTCATCCAAACCGCTTCCTGCGCCACTTCTGAAGCAGCAACATATTCCGCCTCCGTCGTTGATCCAGCCACCACAGGTTGTTTGGAACTCCTCCAACTAACTGGTGCTCCGTTCAAGAGAAATACGTGTCCGGATTGAGACTTAGAGTCATCCGGATCAGTGTCAAAGCTAGCATCAACATAACACTTAGCGACTAGCTCTTCCTCACCTTCGTATATAAGAAACATATCCCTAGTTCTTCTCAAGTACTTGAGGATGTTCTTTGCCGCTATCCAGTGTTCCGAACCTGGATCAGATTGGTACCTACTAGTCAAACTAATAGCATGTGCCACATCCGGTCTTGTACATAGCATGGCATACATAATAGAGCCTATGGCCGAGGCATAGGGGATCTTATCCATCATCTCTCTTTCTTCCGCCATAGCCGGACTTTGACTCTTACTCAATGTCTTGCCTTGCAATATAGGTAAGAACCCCTTCTTACTTTTTTCCATATTAAACTTCTTTAATATCTTATCAAGGTATGTACTCTGTGATAGCCCAATTAGGCGCCTTGATCTATCTCTATAGATTTTAATGCCTAATATATATGACGCTTCACCAAGGTCTTTCATCAAAAATTTGCTATTTAGATAACTTTTAACACTGTTTAAAAGATCTATATCATTTCCAATCAATAATATGTCATCCACATATAATATCAGAAATGCCACATTGCTCCCACTCACTTTCTTGTAAATACAAGCCTCTCCATAAGTTTGGACAAATCAAACTCTTTGATCACCTCATCAAAGCGGAGATTCCAACTCCGGGATGCTTGCTTCAGTCCATAGATGGATCGCTGAAGTTTGCATACCTTTTTAGCATCCTTAGGATCAAAAAAACCCTTAGGTTGTATCATATACAACTCTTCTTCAATATTACCATTGAGGAACGCAGTTTTGACATCCATCTGCCATATTTCATAATCGAAATATGCAACAATTGCTAACATAATCCTAACTAACTTAAGCATCGCTACGGGAGAGAATGTCTCATCGTAGTCAACTCCTTGAATTTTTCGAAACCACTTTGCGACAAGTCGAGCCTGATAGATAGTCACATTACCATCAGCATCAGTTTTTATTTTGAAAATCCATTTATTCTCAACGGCCTTTCGATCGTGAGGTAAGTCCACCAAGGTCCAAACTTGGTACTCGTACATGGATTCCATCTCGGATTTCATGGCTTCTAGCCATTTGTTGGAATCCGGGCTCATCATCGCTTCTTCATACGTCGCAGGGTCATCCATTTCATCAACCATGAAATTCACAACAAGATTGCCGTACAGTTCAGGAGCTGCACGTGTCCTGCTTGACCTGCGAGGTTCGGTAGTTTCCTCTTTCGGAGTTTCATGATCAATATCATCAGCTCTCTCTTCATTAGGTGATGTCAACTCCGAAACAACTTCCGGTGCTGCGCCACTCGCAATTTCATGAAGAGAAGGTTCAATAACCTCTTTGAGTTCTACCTTTCGACTACTCACACCTTTCACGAGAAACTCCTTCTCAAGAAAGGATCCATTCTTGGCAACAAATACCTTGCCCTCAGATCTGTGATAGAAGGTATACCCAATCGTTTCCTTAGGGTATCCTATGAAGACGCAATTTTCCGCTTTGGGTTTGAGTTTATCCGGTTGAAGTTTCTTCACATAAACATCACATCCCCAAACTTTAAGAAATGACAACTTAGGTTTGTTTCCAAACCATAATTCATACGGTGTCATTTCAACGGATTTAGATGGTCCCAGATTTAAAGTGCATGCAGCTGTTTCCAGTGCATAACCCGAAAATGACAGTGGCAAGTCAGTCAGAGACATCATAGATCGAACCATATCCAATAAGGTACGATTACGACGTTCTGACACACCATTACGTTGTGGTGTTCCGGCAGGCGTGATTTGTGAAACTATTCCACACTCTTTCATGTGTGTGCTAAACTCATAACTTAGATACTCTCCTCCACGGTCAGACCGTAGAAATTTGATCTTTCTATTACGATGATTTTCCACTTCATTCTGTAATTCCTTGAACTTTTCAAAAGTTTCAGACTTGTGTTTCATCAAATAGATATACCCGTATCTACTCAAATCATCCGTGAAAGTAATAAAAAAACGATATCCCCTTCGCGCCGACACACTCATTGGTCAACACATATCAGTATGTATGATTTCCAATAGATCTGTCGCCCGTTCCATTGAACCGGAAAACGGCGTTCTAGTCATCTTTCCCATAAGGCATGGCTCACATGTATCAAATGATTCAAAATCAAGTGATTCCAAAAGTCCATCAGAATGGAGTTTCTTCATGCATTTAACGCCAATATGACCTAGACGGCAGTGCCACATATATGCAGATATATCATCATCAAGTTTAATCTTTTTAGCATTAACATTATGAATGTGCGTAATATTACTACCGAGATCCATCAGAAATAAACCATTCAACATAGGTGCATGACCATAAAAGATATTATCCATATAAATCGAATAACCAATGTTTTCAGATTTAAACAAATAACCACTTTGTATCAAACATGATCCGGATACAATGTTCATGCTAAGTGCAGGCACCAAATAACAATTATTTAGGTTTATGACTAATCCCGATGGCATATGGAGAGGCAGCGTTCCGACGGCGATCACATCAACTCTTGATCCATTGCCGACCCGCATTGTGACCTCATCCCTTGCTAGTTGTCGCTTGTTCCGCAGCCCCTGAATCGAGTTACATATATTAGCAACTGATCCCGTATCAAATACCCAGGTGCTACTGCGAGTACTAGTCAAGTACACATCAATAACATGTATATCACATATACCTTTGTTTGCCTTGCCGGACTTCTTGTCCGCCAAATACTTGGGGCAGTTGCGCTTCCAATGCCAGTCCCCTTGCAATAGTAGCACTCGGTATCGTACTTAGGGCCAGCTCGGGGTTTCTTTTCAGGCGCGACAACAGATTTGCCACCCTTCTTTCCCTTGTGCTTTCCTTTCTTGTCCTTCTTGAAACCGGTGGTCCTATTGATCATCAACACTTGATGTTCTTTCCTAATCTCCACTTATGCAGTCTTAAGCATTGGCAGAAGCTTGGGAAGAGTCTTCTTCATGCCCTGCATATTATAGTTCATCACAAAGCTCTTGTAGCTATGTGGCAGAGATTGGAGAACACGATGTATGCCTAAGTGAATGGGAATCGTTATTCCCAAGGACACAAGCTTATCGGCGTACCCAGACATTTTGACTACATGCTCACTAACGGAGCTGTTCTCCTCCATCATGTAGCTAAAGAACTTTTCAGTAGCATTATAACTCTCTACGGCAGCATGGGTATCGAAAATCATTTTCAATTCTCCCATGGTATCAAAGGCATTGCCATTTTCGAAATGGTTTCGAAGTTCTGGCTCTAGCCCATACAGTATGCCGCAATGAACTAAGTTGTGGTCCTCCTGACGAGTCACATAGACATTCTTTTCCTCGTCAGCGGCATCAGGAGCTGGTGGGGGGCTTAGCGGCGCATCTAGCACATATTGCTTTTGTGCAGCAGTGAGGAGAATCCTCAAATTCATAGCCAAGTTGGTGAAGTTGCTACCATTCGTAGCAAGTTTCTCTTTCTCCATGAACACATTGAAATTAAAAGCAGGTGGTGCCATCTACAACAGAATTTGTAAAGTTTATTTAGACTAAGTTTATGATAGATTGAGTTCAACTAATCCAAATTACTAATGAACTCCCACTCAAAAATGACATCCCTCGTGCCTTTTTGGTGATTACATGAACCAAATCCACTACACCAAGTCCGATCATCACGTGAGTTGGTGTAGCTTCAAAGGCGAGCATCTATATGGGAATCATATCAACCATATGACTCATGCTTAACCTTTCGGTCCGTACTCTGAGGCCATGTCTGTACATGCTAGGCTCGCCAAGTAAGAACCTTAGTACTCGCGTGTGTAAAACTGTCTTACACCCGTTGTATGAAAGAGTAGAGTCGAGTACACCTGATCATCACGTGATGTCTCGAAACACGATCCATAGAACGGTGCATACTCAAGGAAGAACACATTTTATCTTGATATCTAAATGAGGGATCATCTTACAATGCTACCAAAAGCGCCAAACTAGCAGTATAAGATGCTAACATCTAATGTGTAAAGTGAGATGATATGGTCCATGCATTTGATCTCTATCATTTGCATCGTGGTATGATCTCTATCATTCCTTTGTGTGTAAGGCCAAGGTCTATGGAACTTACACGTTGAATGTGTTGTAAGAGTATCTATCATACATCTACTTACAACAATACCATATCAATACACTAACCCATCAACGATCTAAACTAGACGCCTCTAATTTATCAATTGCAAGTTTTATGTGGCTTAGGGCTTTCGGAGATAGAGCCGTTCTCACCTACGAACATGAACCCCAACGAGGATAACTAAGTTCTTAGCAACTCGTTGTAAATTAGATATTGACTATAGGAGAGACAGACACCCACCAGCCACTTATGCAAAATAAGTTGCATGTCAGTCGTGGAACCGGTCTCATGTACGATGACATGCAAGGATGGTCCATGCCGCTTCATCCCACTATGCCACCAATATCCAAAATACATCGAAGATGAAATAACATGATCATCATCACCCACATATAAACATATGTGTACTACCCGTGCAAAGCACCTACGCATAGATCAGGCTCTGATACCACTGTTGGATCCGCAACATAGAAAACAAAAAATTTCCTACGTTGTGAACTACACGCCAAGATCTATCTACTAGGTACAAAGCAAAGGGTGGACATACATCCAACAAGAACTTACCCTCGAAGACAACGAGTTTTGTTTACGAGTAGGAACTCGTGGTTAATGTAGTCGTAAACTTGCCGATCTCAAGATCGTGAGGAAGTCCGAGCCCCGCAACTCAGCAGGGCATCCGCACTCGCACACATGTTCAAGCCACCGGACAACCTCCACCTCCTCGCTCCAGCGATCCAGCAGAAGCAGCAACTCCTTCCAGACGAAATGCCACCGGGAACATGTATCTCGCTAATCCGAGACCATCGGGGAATTATTCTAGAGTGCGAGAGAGATCCTTCACAAGGAGGTGTGTGGATGAAGGAGGGAATGGGTGGCCTTTTATAGGAGGAGGGGGGTGCCCCTCCTCTCGATGGCCGGTGCATGCGGGGGTGACCCCTCACCTCCCCCATTCATGTGGTGGTAACCCCTCCACATTAAAATGCCTCTTCACATTCCCTTTTAAAGTCTCCACTTTAAATGCATTAAAATTCTCCAAGTTTAATGCTCTCTCATTTAATAAAACTCTTTTATTAAATATATTCAGAATTTTTTTAATTACTTTAATTAACAAACATTCACATATAGCCCCTTGCAATATTTTAATATCACATGCAGAACCACTTTCTGCAATTTCATCCGAAACAATTTCCGGTTTCTATTGAAACAATTCCTTCGGTTTGCAATTCTTTTGTCTGAAACATATGTGCTCCAAAATGGTGTCCAGTAACTCTTAAGTGTGTCACCCTACGGGGTGCGAATAATGCAGACATGATCGAGACCCTTCTCCGATCAATAATTAGCAGCGGGACCCGGAGATCCGTACTGACTCCTACACATTCAACGATGACTTATGTGATCGTGAGAACCTTTAACGCTTGTAACTAAATCCCTTTGTCTCGCGATATATTACATGTCCAAGATTCGATCATCGGTATCTCCATACCTAGTTTGATCTCGTTACCGACATGCACTCTTTTATTGTTCCCGTGATATAACATTCTAGTGATCACATCACTTGCTTGCAAGCTATCTCAATGAGATATCACCGAGAGGGCCCAGAGTTTATCTATCCGTCATCGGGATTGACAAATTCCGCTCTTGATCCATGAGCCTCAACATACTACCTTCGCAGTACTGAACCCATCTTTATGGTCACCCTGTTACGGTGTGACGTTTGATGTTATCAAGATACTCTTCAGGTGTTAGCAATTAACATGATCTGACGGTCTAAGGATAAAGATTACTTCGTATGATGTTATAGCAATATCAACATAATGACTTGATCGTAATGCTATACTTCGGATGAATGTTCATCACATCATTGCACCAATGGTGTGACCTTGTTATTAAAAACATCCAATGTCCATGATCAGGAAACCTTGATCATCTTGTTAATCAACAAGCTAGTCTATAAGGGAGGCATAACTAGTAACCCTTTTTGTTTATTAAACACACATATATTGATGTTTCTGATCAATACAATTCTAGCATGCAAAATAAACATCTATCATATATAAGGAATACATAATAACAACTTTATTATTGCCTCTCAGGGCATATTTCCTTCAGTATGCGCCACAGAAGGTTGATGGGACCAAGCAGCAAAAAACTGGGGGAGAAACTTCTATGGTGCATATGTCCATATGCGCCACAGAAAGTGATGTTTCGGTTCCGCATATAGGTGTATGCGCCACATAACAAGCAAAAACAGACCCCTCCCCCCCCCCCCCCCCCCCGTCGATCACCTTTTCAATTTTGTAAAAAATAAACAAAAATGATAGAAACTTAAAAATAATAATTCCTTTGAGTTGTAATTAGATTTTAGGGTATAGATCTAGACAAAATTGAAAAACATGAATTTCGAAGTATTTTGCAAAAATAGGTCATGGCACGGTAAAACGGCTATAACTTTTGCATACGATGTCGGAAAAAAATCGCCAAATTCGAAAAGAGTAAAAAGTTATTTAGGGTAGAAGATTTTTTACTGCAAAAAAATAAAAAAAGGGGAGAAACTTCTATGGCGCATTTCCCCCATATGCGCTACAGAAGTCTTGGGCGGGATTCAAAATTTGAATTCCGCCGGTGCCCTTCTCCCTCCCTTTTTCCTTTTTATCTCCCTCCCCACTTCTTCTCCCCTCCACACTTCATCTCCCCTCCTCACTTCTCCCCTTCTCCTCCCTCCTCCTTCTCCACTCTCCGGCGACCTCCTCCTCCTCCTCCACCTCCTCCTCCTCCGCCACCACCAACTCCGGCGACCACCTCCATGCTCCTCCTCCACCACCACCAACTCCGGCGACCACCACCAACTCCGGTGACTTCCTCCTCCTCCTCCACCACCAACTCCGGCGACCTCCTCCTCCTCCTGCTCCTCCACCACCAACTTCAGTGACCTCCTTCTCCTCCTCTTCCACCACCAACTCCAGCGACCTCCTCCTCCTCCTCCACCACAAACTCCGATAACCTACTCCTCCTCCTCCACCACCAACTTCGGCAACCTCCTCCTAGCCCTCCTCCAGCCACCACCACCACCACCAACAACAACAACTCCACCAACTCCGGCCAGATCTAGATCTGGCCAGGTTTTTTTTTGAAATTTGAAAAAAACTTCAGTGGCGCACATTGGCCATATGCGCCACAGAAGTTTGAGATCTGGCCTGCCTTTTTTTGAATTTTGGAAAAAAACTCATGTGGCGCATATTGGCCATATGCGCCACTGAAGTTTGAGACTTCTGTGGCGCATTTTGAAATGCGCCACTAAAGTTTGGGACTTCTGTGGCGCATTTTGAAATGCGCCACTTAAGATAGTTATCAGTGGCGACGTATCAGTGGCGACTAAAATTTACGCCACAGATAGTGAAAAAAGGTGCGCCACTGATAAGGGGTTTCCTAGTAGTGGTCGGGCCAGGGAGATGTTGAGCGGTTCAGGGAAGAGTCGGCTGTGGCCCTAGGGTTCAGAGGTGTGCGACCAGGTCTGGTGCGGAGAGAGGGTTGAGCTAGTTGAGCTTGTTCGGTGAAGCTAAGAACATCTTAGGTTTTAGATAGTATAAAAGAGAGAGAGAGACTCGGGGTAGATAGGGTTTAGGTTAGATGGTTAGTTAGGCTTTTTCTATCTCGTTATCTTTTATTTGTTTTCATTTATTTAAACCATGCAATATGGATAAGTTTTAAAATGGCTCATCAAGATCAAGTAAAACCAAAAAGAGCATAGATGGGAAGGTTGAGGAATGATTGATGTTTTTTGAATTTGATCAAGCTTGCTTAAATTCAACTCAAAGCAAGCTCTTCACAATTCAAAGAAAAACCCAAATTGAGAGAAGATGGTGCAATTTCCACGGGCCATGCATTATAAATGAGGTAGTTTGTGACAACAAACTAGATCACAAGAGATGGCTTATCATGAAAGATTCAACAAGATTTAAACCATCTCAAAAGTTAGGAAACAATCGTATTTCCTTATGATGGGTGTTCTTGAGTATATATATGGGCTATGCTAGTGTGTATTTTCCACTATTTTTTATAGACTTCATTTCTCAAATAAGCCCATAGTTCACCTAGGCACCAATAAAGAATAAGGAGAAATGATTTTCTACTATGGATGACATGCAAGGTGGTCATGTAGGCTTCAATATTCCGTTCTGAAAACAAGAGACGTTCATGTATGAAAGCATGTAGAGAGTAAAGGAACCCCTACGATTAGTAGCCAAATACACAATGCATTCCCCTAGGCCCATATAGGTGAAGTGTCATGTAGTCGACGTTCACATGACACCACTAGAAGAAGTACACCACAACTTAAATAAAAATCTATTGAATCTCTCTCAACACAACTCCACTACTAACGACATGACTTCTCCCATGTCCTCAAGAACAAAAAAAACTACTCACAAGACATCATATGGATCATGATCAGAGATGGAATAATGATGTATAACAATCTGAACATATACAATAATTCAATGGTTCACTCAATAGCATCAACTACAAAGAGTAATCAACACCGGGAAAGTTTCCCCTATGAACTAATGCAAGATTCAACTGAATTGTTACTGCAATATGGAGATGGTGATGATGGTGGTGATGATGATGATGATGATGATGATCCCGATGAAGTATAGCTTGATGGTGGTGTTGATGGCGACGATCTCCCCTCTCCGGGAAGGAATTCCCCCGGCAGAAATCTGTCTACCGAAGAGATCTTTCTCTCTCGGTGTTTTCCGCCCCGCAGAGGCGGCGGAATCTTTCTGTGGTCGCCCCCGAGTCTTAGGGTTTTGGGAGGATGATATACGCTAGAGGGGAGAGGCTAAAGTGGGTCAGGGTGGCCACACCACCTGCTGGCGTGGCCTAGGGCTGCCCGCGCCAGGGGGTGGTGTGGGCCCCTTGTGGCCCATCTCCACTCTGTCTTCTGGAAAAATAGGATTTTCCGTATATTTTCACGGATTTTCTGATGTTCGCGAATTTTGCCTCCAAACAACACCTTTTCCATCAGAATCCTGACTACAACGGTCCATGTCCAAAAGTCATCAACCATGCAAAAACAGATGAAATGACATAAGTATCACCTCTCAATATGAAATATATATATGAATAACAGTGAATTATGACATAGAATAGTGATGCAAAATGGACGTATCAATGTGCAATGGTGATTCAGGTTCGGGTGATAGGTATAGGTCTTTCTCTGAAGATGAGCCTACTGAGAACGACCTCTATGAAGAAAACAAATTCGAGGATGATGAGGTCACGTGTAGTTTCTTTTTTATTTTGTATGCAAACCTAGAACATGCAAATTTATACTCCTAGTTTTTTAATTGTGTAGATGGACATAGATTGTGGAAACAAGGAGCCCTAGCCAGAAGAATCATTCTCGGAAAGCATTAGCAATGATGTATGTCGACTGCTACACTATATTAATAAGAATTGAGTAGACATGCTATATGACTATGTGCTACAATGGTGCATGTTATACTAATCTCTCAAAGTGACCATGATTATTTTGGGGATTCGAACTTGTAAACTTGGGATGAAGAGGTGACGAAAGAATCACAAGAACCTGAAGGGTCAAAATCTGAATACAAGAGTGATGTAAGTTTCTTATTGTTGTACAACAAGGCATAAATAGTATCAACCAGATCACCACTTATATTGCTTTCCTTTTAATTGTGTAGGTTACAAACAGTTCACAGCACGAGCATAGTTAGCATCAGTGATACTAGAGAAGGATTTTCGGCATGCTCACGATAAGAGGTACATGCACAAGAATGTAAAGGAGATGACCTTCCGTTTCGAAGCGGCAACATACTCTTACTACAACATATACGCGAGAGAACATGGTTTCAGCATAAGACGATAGAAGGTGAAGCGAGGTCCTAATGGAGAAATTTTGTACAGGCAGTTTCTCTGTCCTAGGTCAGGGGAACGTGAGGCAAAGTATTTAATCATGGATGACCGTAAGAAGAGATAACGACCTCTGTCTCGCTGCAACTGTCAAGCCCATCTCACCGTGTTGTTTAACAAATCCAAGGGGCATTGGAAAGTTCTGAGCTTTTATGATGATCACATCCATGTGCTAACTAGACCAGATGAAGTCCCGTTTCTTCGCTCCCACCGAAAGATCAAGCCTCATTAGAGAGCTGAAATCATGTCACTGGAATTAGGTGGGATGCGAAAGTTCGAGATTATGAAAACCTTCATAACCAAAAGTGTCAGGTGGAGCAAGGTTGGGTTCATCCCGAAGGATCTTTACTACATGTGTTGCCGAGAGAAGAGGAAGCTGATTGCATCCGGTGACGCTAACACAGCCATCCAAATTATGCATAATAGGAAGGACCGTGATCCTGAATTCTTTTCGATTACGAGCTAGATAAAGATGGAAATTTGAAAACCATGTTTTGGTGTGACTCTCAGTCACGTCCGGACTATCAGGACTTCGGTGATGTGCTGGTGTTTGACAGTACGTATAAAATGAATCAGTATGGAATGCCGTTCATTCCTTTCATGGGGTTGAACCATCACCGCAGGACTATTGTTTTCGCATGCGCCATCGTCTCGAACGAGAAAATAGAAACATATGTTTTGCTGCTTCAAATATTTCTAAAAGCTATGTGTCAGAAAAGCCACAAGGGGTTATCACTGATGCGGATGGTTCAATGATGAAAGCTATTGGCATTGTCTTCAAGGATGTGTGGCACCATGTATGTACATGGCACATTAAAAAGAATATGAAAAACACCTCTATCACGAATCTCTCAATGAATTCAGGTCATTGTTGTACTACATCACCTCAGAAGAGATCTCTGAGCAGAGATGGAGCGCGTTTGTTCAGAAATGGCGGTCGAAGAATACCAAAGAGTGCTTGAGTAGAATGTATAAGAAGAAGAGATGGTGGGCCACCGCGTATCTAGACGAGGGCTTTTTTCTCGACATGAAAAGCAATCAGAGGAGCAAGAGTTTGAACTCGTGCTTACACCTTCACCTCGATTCTGGAATGACAATGGTGGATTTGATTATGCACTAGGAGAACGCCATTAACCGTATCTGTCAGGAAGATGCGTGATAGGACTGTGCGGACTCACATATAGTACCTGTGGAAATTACTAAATACAAGGATATCAAGATGGCTGCTGCAGAAGTATTCATTGCAGGAAACTTCTATATCTTGCAAGCGGAGCTAAAAAGGATTGATGGACTCAAGATTGCTGAATGTATGAAAGATTGTTCCAGTTCTAAGTACATTGTAGTATGGGAAAATAAAGTTACTAGGAAGTTTGACGTGATCTACACGCCTGGAGACAGTGAGGAAACTATAAAGTGCTCATGCAGAAGGATGGCTAGGAAGGGGCTCCCTACATATTGACTTTCTTGGGACTAGAAAAAATACCAAAATGTTGTGTCCTTCGACTCTTCTCAAAGAATGCAAGATATGGATTGCCTGCGTAGCGCGAGAGCGATATGTTCGGATATGGATGGTCAAGTGCGGTTGAGAGGAAAAAGTTTTGCAACTTGAATGTACAATATCAAGATGCTATCGCAGTGGCATGCCATGATCAACAGTCTTATGATATGTACGAGGAATGCATGTAGCGCATAATGGAGAGGAAAAAGGAGCTCAATACAATTCATACAAGCTACTTCGATGCAGATGCATAGAGCAGCAAGGGAAAAGCACCTGAAGTTGGTGATCCACTAAAAGTTAAATCCAAAGATGCGCCTAAGAAAAGAAAATGAGTTCAAGCTGACGATGATAATCGACCCATGAGTAAAAATGGCAGACCACTATCATATGATGAACAAAAAAATAAGCAGGGGGACCGCCGCTGCACCGCATGCAATACTACTGGTCATAACAGACAAAACGCTAAATTATGCAAACAACATATGAAGTAAGTCATTCCTTGAGTACAACTAAAAAGAATTATCAAATCTTTCATTGAAATTGTCAATAGCTAACTATGCCTTACTGTTATGCAGGTATGTGGAACTAGAAGAAAACTAGATGTTGCCCTTAATTCATAAACCATGTGGTCATTTGTGTAGAAAACAGCATGTTTGGTTACCTGGGCTACCCCTGCGTTGTGTATAGCACGAGTATGAAAGAAACCCATGGCTAGGCCTAGGAACAACGGTCGAATCGGCCTTTTCCATGGAGCCAGCCTCGTTTGGGCTCAGAATGGGCTACCCGCGCCCAACAGTTGCACGTGTGGGAAGCGCGGGAGACGCGAATAACTCCCTCCCCACTCTGCCTCGGTTCCTGTCACCGCCCCACTCCGCCAGTCAGAGCAGCCACGTCCCGTCCCATTACACAGACCGATGGCCTCCTCCTCTCCTCCTCTGCCGCCTCCTCCGGCCAGCTTTAACTCCGGCAAGGTAGTGCCTAGGGTCAAGCACACACCCCGCCAGCAGGTGGACCGCCCCGACTAGCTCGCCATCACCAAGTACAAGGTGGGGGGATTTAGGAGAACATTGGCTCCAGCTGGCCCTGCCGTAGTCCCCTCTCCACGGTGGATGTTGCCACTATCGAGGGTGCCGCGCGGGGAACCGATTAGGGCTGTGGCGGTTGGGGCGATGCAATCCATGGGGATTGAATCGAGGTTTTTCCCCGCCCTGACACGCTTTAGCACCGAACCCTACCATAGCGCATTGAGAGTGGCGACCATGACGGAGGGGGCGCCGTGGTGGAGCGGCGACATGGCCGGGCTGTCCGCCTTCACGGCCCGCGGAGCCGAGACATGTCGTTCCCACCGGGGTTTAGTGCGATCCTGGTAGTGTTTCCTGCCCTACCCTCGGCATATCCACAAGGATTGGTCGCGGCAGTAGTGGGCGCCGCCTCGTCCGGGCAGTTTGCACCCAGCACGACCTCTCCAGCAACCATCGCTACGGCCAGGTTCGCCGCTGCTTCACCAGTACCTCTGGCGATTAGGCCGTCCACTAATCCGCCATAGGTAAGAGGTCTCTTTTCCCCATGTGTTCTTGTTCATGTATACAAATTGATATGCTTTCTTGATAGAATGTGGTACATACGAATGCGGGCAATGTAGATTACAATCTGTTGCTTAATATGTGACCATTGCGCAAGGGAAGGTCAAATTTTGCCATGTTTGCTTGTATAGATGCTTAGCAGCAGCATTATGCATGTGTAGATGAATGCCATTGCCATGCTTGCTTCTGTAGATGCTTGGCATCACCATTAAGCATGTGTAGATGAATGGCATTGCCATGTTTGCTTGCCTAGATGCTTGGCAGCAGTGCAGATGAATGCTATTTCCATGTTTGCTTGTCTATATGCTTGGCATCACCATTAAGCATGTGTAGATGAATGCTTATCTTGATGCTTGGCAGTAGTGTAGATGAATGCTATTGCCATGTTTTCTTGTCTAGATGCTTTCCATTTTGCTTGTGTACATGCTTGCCATGAACATTAATCATGTGTAGATGAATGGCATTTCCATGTTTGCTTGTCTAGATGCTTGGCATGGCCATTAAGCTTGTATATATGAATGCCATTGCCATGTTTGCTTGTCTAGATGCTTGGCATCTCCATTAAGCATGTGTAGATGAATGCTTGTCTAGATACTTCGCAGCAGTGTAGATGAATGATATTGCCATGTTTGCTTGTCTAGATGCTTGGCATCACCAATAAGCATGTGTAGATAAATGCTTGTGTAGATGCTTGGCAGCAGTGTAGATAAATGCTATTTCCATGTTTGCTTGTCTAGATGCTTGGCATCACCGTTGCATGTGTAGATGAATGCTTATCTAGATGCTTGGTAGCTTTGTATATGAATGCTATTGCCATGTTTTCTTGTCTATATGCTTGCCATTTTGCTTGTGTACATGCTTGGCATGACAATTAAGCATGTGTAGATGAATGGCATTACCATTTTGCTTGTGTACATGCTTGGCATGACCATTAAGCTTGTGTAGATGAACGACATGACCATTTTGCTTCTGTACATTCTTGGCATGACCATTAAGCATGTGCAGATGAATAGCTATGCCATTTTGCTTGTGTACATGCTTGGCATGACCATTAAGCTTGTATAGATGAATGCCATTGACATGTTTGCTTGTCTAGATGCTTAGCATCACCATTAAGTATGTGTAGATGAATGCTTATCTAGATGCTATGATGAATGGCTATGCCATTTTGCTTGTGTACCTGCTTGGCATGACCATTAAGCATGTGTAGATGAATTACATTGCCATGATTGTTTGTCTAGATGCCTGGCAGCAGTGTAGATGAATGCTATTGCAATTTTTCTTGTCAATATGCTTGCCATTTTGTTTGTGTACATGCTTGGCATGACCATTAAGCATGTGCAGATGAATGGCATTGCAATTTTGCTTGGCATCACCATTAAACATGTGTAGATGAATGCTTGTCTGGATGCTTGGCAGAAGTGTAGATGAATGCTTCTGCCATTTTTGCTTGTCTATATGCTTGCCATTAAGCTTGTGTACATGGTTGGCATGACCATTAAGCATCTGTAGATGAATGGCATTGCCATTTTTCTTGTGTACATGCTTGGCATGACCATTTTTGCTAGTGTAGACGAATGCCATTGCCATGTTTGCTTGTCTACATGATTTTCATGACCATTAGGCATGTGTAGATGAATGTACCAATCTCTGTACAACTATCATTTATCTATTTGATTTTCACAATGAATTTGATAGTGTTTTTTGATCAGTTATGATCGGCAAGCAAGGTACCCAAGTAGGACACCTTGTGTAGGAACACAGTTCCTCCTATGCCTGGGTACGAGGACTTCATCCGAGACCTCACTACCTTAATGGCTAGACCAGCCCTCAAAAGCTTGCTGGTGGAAGCGCATACGAGGAATAAGAAGGATGGTCAGCGCCGCAAGCCGCGTCTTGGTAACCGCATAAATGAGGACCTCCCCCATGTCTTCTACGTCCAAATCAAGGCCACGGACCTAACTGCACTCCAGCTCCCGGAAAGCATGAAGCCGGTAGTGCTGAAGAAGCTGCAGATAAGGCAACAGGTCTGCACTCTCCCCCTGAAGACCTCCTCTTTCTATGAGTACGGCGTGTAGTTGCAGATGTTCGAGGGGCATATGTACTTCATGAAGGGCTTTAGTGAGTTTGTGTCGAAGATCAAGCTCTGGGTTGGGGACGTCCTTGCCTTCAAGTACATCAACAAGCAGATGGGCTTCAAGGTGACTCTCTTTAGGGCTTTCAACAGCACGGAGGAGTTGCTCACGTGCGACATGTAATCTGAGTACACTTTGATGTTCGTTGTACATATTAAGTAGTCTTCGTTCTGTGCTTCGTGGATGTATATGGAACCACCATCTTTTGGCTTAGGGGTGTGTACCGCTAGTGTGAACAACTTACCAGGTAGCATGGGATGCACCTGACTATGAACTACCCTAACTAACTAGTATCAATGCCATGTTCTTATGTGTGCTCTGTTGATATGAATGTGGTGTGCTCTATTGATATGAATGTGCTCTGTTGATATGGGATGCCGCCGCGTCCTCTCCCTGGTGCTTGCGACATGGCCACATAATCTTACGCAACCTGCGACCTGGCTATCAGAATCTGTTACACGACCTGGAGCAAACTCTGACTGAAACACCTAAGCAACGACTAAGTGCTACTCTGACGAAACTGATGGAAATAACACCTAAACTGAAACCTGACAGCAGTCAAGTTGCTCGATAGTCCTGGTGAAGTCGACGATGATAGATCATCTGCTCGTCAACGCACGCACTACCTGATCATGTAGTAGTAGCGCACCTCGATATGTTTGCTTCGATCGTGGTACGCCGGGTTTCTGCAGAGGGAAATGGCAAACTTGTATTTCCTTTCTATTTAATTAAAAAATAACTAATATTTGCAAAAAATTTGAACTTCAGTTTTTTGAAACCAATTACATATTCTGCATACATACCTTTCTGATAGCATGTTGAAAATTTTTGGATTAATTTGGTGATGGTCAAAAAAATAGCAAACTTAGAAACGGAGCGTTTAGTCTAACCTAAGCCACTTTTCCTAACAATGTGATTTTTCCAACCTTCACGAAATAATATGAATTTTTTACACATGCTAACATGCACAACCTAAGACACATGGTGAAGGTTTCACTATCTTTTTTCTTTTTTCGAATTTCTAGTGCCCCTTTCAAAGTTAGGTCAAAACCGCAAGGGTGCAATCATCGAATATGGATGAATCATGCTGATCTAGCACCACATACATGATGAAACATCATCTTGTGCACCTTAGTATTAATTTTGAAAACATAAATGAGGTGCCAATCATGTAGTTATAGCTCAATTTTTCTAAAATTTGACCAGTTTGACCTAAATTTTGACTTGGAAATAATGTGGTTCAAACTTGCATATCACATTCACAAGAGTGGTCATTTGTGCACCAAATAATATCATCTACTTCACCATGTTGCTACTAGACCACTTGGCCAACATGATCCCACCTAGTTGCTACATCTAAGTATGAGAGTGCTATGAAAAACCATGACAGACACATGTGGCAGAGGTGGGCCCATGCCAACATTGCATGGGATCTTTACCTATCTTAGCTGTCTAGAAAAACAGCTTCATCCACTTGTGGTTGTATGAGTCATCACTTGGACAACATAATCCTACCTAGTTGGTTGATCTAAGTATAACACTTCTATGCAAAGACATCATGAGACACTTTGTGGAAAATGTGGGACCATGCCAACATTGCATGTGCTATAAACCTCTCTTGGTTGGCTAGAAACACCATCATCAACTTAGTGGTTGTGTGAGTCAACATTTGGCAAAACATGATCCCAACTAGCTAGTTGCTACATCTAGGTTTGAGAGTGCTATGCAAAGCCATGATGAGACACACATGTGGCAGATGTGGGCCCATGCTAGCATTTCATGGGATCTAGACCTATCTTAGTTGTCTAGAAACACCTTCATCAACTTGTTGTTGTATGAGTCATCACTTGGACAACATAATCCTACCTAGTTGGTAGATCTAAGTATAACACTTCTATGCAAAGACACCATGAGACACTTTGCGGAAAATGTGGGACCATGCCAACATTGCATGTGCTATAAACCTCTCTTGGTTGGCTAGAAACACCATCATCAACTTAGTGGTTGTGTGAGTCAACACTTGGCAAAACATGATCCCAACTAGCTAGTTGCTACATCTAAGTTTGAGAGTGCTATGCCAAGACATGATGAGACACTTTGTGGCAGATGTGGGCCCATGCCAACATTGCATGGGATCTAGACCTATCTTAGCTGTCTAGAAGCACCTTCATCAACTTGTGGTTGTATGAGTCATCACTTGGACAACATAATCCTACCTAGTTGGTAGATCTAAGTATAACACTGCTTTGCAAAGACATCATGAGACACTTTGTGGAAAATGTGGGACCATGCCAACATTGCTTGTGCTATAAACCTCTCTTGGTTGGCTAGAAACACCATCATCAACTTAGTGGTTGTGTGAGTCAACACTTGGCAAAACATGATCCCAACTAGCTAGTTGCTACATCTAGGTTGGAGAGTGCTATGCAAAGCCATGATGAGAATCACATGTGGCAGATGTGGGCCCATGCCAACATTTCATGGGATTTAGACGTATCTTAGCTGTCTAGAAACACCTTCATCAACTTTGTGATTTTGTGAGTCAACACTTGGAAAAACATGATCCCAACTAGCTAGTTGCTACATCTAGGTTTGAGAGTGCTATCCAAAGCCATGATGAGACACACATGTAGCAGATGTGGGCCCATGCCAGCATTTCATGGGATCTAGACCTATCTTAGTTGTCTAGAAACACCTTCATCAACTTGTGGTTGTATGAGTCATCACTTGGACAACATAATCCTACCTAGTTGGTAGATCTAAGTATAACACTTCTATGCAAAGACATCATGAGACACTTTGTGGAAAATGTGGGACCATGCCAACATTGCATGTGCTATAAACCTCTCTTGGTTGGCTAGAAACACCATCATCAACTTAGTGGTTGTGTGAGTCAACACTTGGCAGAACATGATCCCAACTAGCTAGTTGTTACATCTAGGTTGGAGAGTGCTATGCAAAGCCATGATGAGAATCACATGTGGCAGATGTGGGCCCATGCCAACATTGCATGGGATCTAGACGTATCTTAGCTGTCTAGAAACACCTTCATCAACTTAGTGATTTTGTGAGTCAACACTTGGAAAAACATGATTCCAACTAGCTAGTTGCTACATCTAGGTTTGAGAGTGTTATGCAAAGCCATGATGAGACACACATGTGGCACATGTGGGCCCATGCCAGCATTTCATGGGATCTAGACCTATCTTAGTTTTCTAGAAACACCTTCATCAACTTGTGGTTGTATGAGTCATCACTTGGACAACATAATCCTACCTAGTTGGTAGATCTAAGTATAACACTTCTATGCAAAGACACCATGAGACACTTTGCGGAAAATGTGGGACCATGCCAACATTGCATGTGCTATAAACCTCTCTTGGTTGGCTAGAAAGACCATCATCAACTTAGTGGTTGTGTGAGTCAACTCTTGGAAAAACATGATCCCAACTAGCTAGTTGCTACATCTAAGTTTGAGAGTGCTATGCCAAGACATGATGAGACACTCTGTGGCAGATGTGGGCCCATGCCAACATTGCATGGGATCTAGACCTATCTTAGCTGTCTAGAAGCACCTTCATCAACTTGTGGTTGTATGAGCCATCACTTGGACAACATAATCCTACCTAGTTGGTAGATCTAAGTATAACACTGCTTTGCAAAGACATCATGAGACACTTTGTGGAAAATGTGGGACCATGCCAACATTGCATGTGCTATTAACCTCTCTTGGTTGGCTAGAAACACCATCATCAACTTAGTGGTTGTGTGAGTCAACACTTGGCAAAACATGATCCCAACTAGCTAGTTGCTACATCTAGGTTGGAGAGTGCGATGCAAAGCCATGATGAGAATCACATGTGGCAGATGTGGGCCCATGCCAACATTTCATGGGATCTAGACGTATCTTAGCTGTCTAGAAACACCTTCATCAACTTAGTGATTTTGTGAGTCAACACTTGGAAAAACATGATCCCAACTAGCTAGTTGCTACATCTAAGTTTGAGAATGCTATGCCAAGACATGATGAGACACACCTGTTGCAGATGTGGACCCATGCCAACTTTGCATGGGATCTAGCTCATATTATCTGTCTACAGAACCCCTTCACAAACTTTAGGTTGTATGAGTCATCAATTGGACAACATGATACTACCTCGTTGATAGATCTAAGTATAACACTTCTATGCAAAGACATGATGAGACACCATGTGTGGTAAATGTGGGCCCATGTCAACATTGCGTGGGATATAGACCTCTCTTGGTTGGCTAGAAACTCCTTTATCAACTTAGTTCTTGTATGAGGTGAGTCAACACTTTGCAAAACATGACCCCAACTAGCTAGTTGCTACATCTAAGTTTTAGAGTGCTATGCCAAGACATGATGAGACACCTGTTGCAGATGTGGGTTCATGCCAACTTTGCATGGGATCTAGCTCATATTATCTGTCCATAGAACCCCTTCACAAACTTGTGGTCATATGAGTCATCACTTGGACAACATGATACTACCTAGTTGATATATCAACGTATAACACTTGTATGCCAAGAAATGATGAGACACCATGTGTGGTAAGTGTGGGACCATGCCTACATTGCATGGGCTATAGACCTCTCTTGGTTGGCTAGAAACTCCTTCATCAACTTGTGGTTTTGTGCCTCAGAAGTTGCCCAACATGATGCCACCCAGTTGATACATCTAATTATGAGAGTGCTATGACAAGACATGACACAAACTTGTGGCACACATGTGGTCCCATGCAACCATTGCATGGGTTATGGACCTCTCTTGGTTGCCTAGAAAAACCATGCTAAACTGACGGAAATAACACCTAAGCAATGACTAAGTGCCACTCTGACGAAACTGATGGAAATAACATCTAAACTAAAACCTGATAGCAGTCAAGTTGCTCGATAGTCCCGGTGAAGTCGACGATGACAGATCTTCTGCTCGTCGACGAACTGCCTGATCATGTAGTGGTAGCGCACCTCGATATGTTTGCCTCGATCGTGGTACACCGGGTTTTTGTAGAGGGAAATGGCAGACTTGTTGTCCACCTTCAGTGTCGCTGGAGCCACCTCTTCTCCGGTGAGATCAGCGAGCAGACGAGAGAGCTAGATGCCCTGGCATGCTGCTCTTGTCCTACACTCGAGCATAGACCGGGTGCTGGTGAGGGAGTTGGCTCCGGCATCGTGCGTGATGCCAGAGCTGGTGTTGATGGAGACACCAGGTGCACCTTGGTCCACCGGTGTTGACCGGCGATGAGTGCACGAAGAAGTCCATCGTGAACGCCGTGCTCACGGGGGTGTCCTCATGCACGCTCCAGTCCGAGCTCACGTCCTCGTCGAAAACCACGTCCCGCGAGACATGCACGCGCTTGGCGACAGGACCATAGAGGCGGTAGCCCTTCGCCCCAGAAGAAGTTCGGCATGCCCTTCGCCTTCGGCATGCTCCCGATCGCCATGGCTACCGTTTGGTTGCGCCGAATAGACCACCCTATTCTGCTAGGGTGAGTACGAAGCAGTGAGGTGGCGCTTGACGCCGGTGTCAGCGCAGTGCGCGGCGAACGTGGCTAACGTGAACTCGCCACCATGGTACGTGCGTAGCACACGGAGCTTCCGCCCGCTCTCCGACTCCGCTGTGGCTTGGAAGCGCATGAGCGCTGCAACGGCCTCGTCCTTCGTGGCTACGAGCACAGCCCACATATACCTTCTATGGTCATCGACCAACAACAAGAAATAGCGGCGGCCTCCCGGTGTGGCAGGTGCAATGGGCCCGCATAGGTCGCCGTGCACCAACTCGTGAGTGGATCGCCTGCCCTGTACCTGGCCTTCTGCGGGAACGGCGTGCACCATTGTTCGCCGGCAAGGCATGCCTCGCACAGTTGCTTCGCATGTTCGATCAGTGGCAACCCACATACTAGGACACCTCATGCCATGGACCGCCCACGGCTCAGCGAGCGTCATCGCTCTTCGGGTGGAGGGGTCGCCGATATCTTTGGTGGAGGAGGGGTGCCACCGTAGACCCCTGGCCGCGTCAGGTAGCGGTGCTCCTGCTGCCGGTGGAGGGGTGCCGCCGTCGCCACGGCCGCCGCGTCCTCTCCCTGGTGCTTGCAACATGGCCACATAATCTTACGCTCTGATACCAATTGTCGCTCGCAACCTGCGAGCTGGCTATCAGAATCTGTTACACGATCTGGAGCAAACTCTGACAGAAACAACTAAGCAACAACTAAGTGCTACTCTGACGAAACTGATGGAAATAACACCTAAACTGAAACCTGATAGCAATCAAGTTGGTCGACAGTCCTGGTGAAGTCGACGATGATATACCTTCTGCTCGTCGACATATGCACTGCCTGATCATGTAGTGGTAGCGCACCTCGATATGTTTGTTTCGATCGTGGTACACCAGGTTTCTGCAGAGGGAAATGGCAGACTTGTATTTCCTTTATATTTAATACAAAAATAACTAATATTTGCCAAAAAATTGAACTTTAGTTTTTTGAAACCAATTACATATTCTGCATGCGTACCTTTCTGATAGCATGTTGAAAAAGTTTGGATTAATTTGGTGAAGGTCGAAAAAAAGCAAACTTAGAAACGGAGCGTAACCTTAGCCACTTTTCCTAACAATGTGATTTTTCCAACCTTCACAAAATAAGATGATTTTTTTTACACATGCTAACATCCGCAACCTAAGACACATGGTGAAGGTTTCACTATCTTTTTTATTTTTTTCAAATTTCTAGTGCCCCTTTCAAAGTTAGGTCAAAACCGCGAGGGTACAATCACCGAATATGGATGAATCATGCTGACCTAGCACCACATCCATGATGAAACGTCATCTTGTGCACCTTAGTATGAATTTTGAAAACATAAATGAGGTGCCAATCATGTAGCTGTTGCTCAATTTTTTTAAATTTTAACCAGTTTGGCCTAAATTTTGACTTGGAAATAATGTGGTTCAAACTTGCATATCACATTCACAAGAGTGGTCATTTGTGCACCAAATAACACCGTCTACTTCACCATGTTGCTACTAGACCACTTGGCCAACATGATCACACCTAGTTGCTACATCTAAGTTTGAGAGTGCTATGCAAAACCATGAAAGAGACTTGTGGCAGAGGTGGGCCCATGCCAACATTGCATGGGATCTTTATGTAACATCCCAAATCTTTAATAAAGGATAATCAAGATCCAAATCACCCAATTTAGGGTTAACAAAAACTTTTTCCATTTAAAATATTTAAGCCTACATATGAGTGTTGCATTTAAATATGAGTTGTTTGAAATGACATGATTGTGTGTTCTAATGGTTGTAAAAGGGTTCTATGATGAATGTCACATCATCTAGATCATTCCCAAGAAAAAACCAAAGAAAAAGAAATCAAAAAGAATTAAATAAAGGAAATGGTCACTTTTGCCATTTTAATCACCTAGCCCACTTTGGGTGTTCCTAGAACTCAATTTCCAACAGAGACAATTGTGGATCTTTGCACACCTTGATAGTACAAGTAGTGATGTGCCCAGGCCCACTTTGTGATCTCCCAAAAATATTCAAACTCTAGTTTTAAATGAGAATTGAAAATGGAATCTAGTTCATATGTCTAGATCACACTTTTTTCAAAAACAACTCAAATGAATTCCATTTTAGAAATCCTAGCAACCACAGATGCTTAAGCATGTGATAAACCTCTGCACCAAAATTCATTTCAAAATGCCAAATTTGAATTCTTTCGGCCATTGTGTCGAACACCTAGCAGGCATAGAATCAACACACTAGTTAATTCACTGTATCTACAGGGGATTGCCACCCAATTGCACCCCATTTATTCCCCCTGTCCCTACTAGCTCTAACCAGGCCGCAACCAACCCACCCCCTTGTCTCTAGTAGAAGTGCCACGTCATCCCGAGGACATGAACGCCGGCCAACCTTGCCAACGCCACAGCAGATCGCCAGCCACTCTCCGCCGCTCTAGGAAGTGAGGCGTGACCTCACCGCCGTCCACTGTCCACCCCACGACTACTGCCACGCCCTGGACCACCGAGGACAAGCCCCGCACTATCCTCTCTGCGTCGCGCCAGAGCACCATCACCGCCAGCACACCACACGCCGCGCCTCGACACCAGACTACGCGCACCGCTCCGCCTTGACAACCTCACCCCGCCAGACACGGCCGTACCCCGCCGCTCGACCCACACTTGTTGGGAACCGCGTCGAGCACTGCCCCTATCTCCTAAAGCGTGCGACGCTCCCGACCGTTAGCCACCTCCCCTAGAATCACCATAAAGCCGTAGAGGACCGCCAGTAGGCAAGCCACCGTCCGCTTATGCCGCCCATGCCGATAGCACGTTGTATCGTCGTCACCGACGAGCTCGCCGTCGCCCCCGTGGTCCCCTCCTCGAGCCTATATAAGGAGGCCTTCCCCAGCCTCAATCACCACACCATTCAACACCCCTCTCACCACCAGTCGTTCCCCACCTCTCGCCAGAGTAGTTCGAGCAGCCACTCGCCGGAATTGAGCCAGAGACCGCCACAGTAGAGGAGGAGAAGCTGCCGTCGATTTCGTCCACCCCCGGAGCTGCCTCGTCTTTGCCTGAGCTCGCCATCATCTCCTCGTTCGTTTGCCTGCCTCACCGTACTCGCTGGAGCCCTGGTATGCCCTCACCACACCCCCACCGAGCCGCTAGGGTTCAGTCTCGCCGACGACGTGTTCGTCATCGATGACGACCGTGAACCGTTGATCTAGTTCTAATCCTACGGTCCTTATCACCCCGTACCGCTTCGCGTGAGATGTACCGCTGACATGTGTACCCCTTGTCAGCAGCCCTCAGCGCCTCGGAGTGAATCTGGGCCGGCCCAATTAGTTTCCCGCGCTGGCCCTATGATTGAAATTAGGATTTTTTCTTTTTAGACTTAGACTTAGTTATGTCCCTTAGTTTGAAAATCAATTCAGAGAGTTATACAAATCCAAATTGAGTGATTCAAAATTTGTTGGAAAGATAATGAAAATATCTATCCAAACCCGTTGGATTTAAATCATTTAGAATTAGAGATCTCTCCTAGTAAAAATATCAAGACAGAAGCTTTTTCACATTCAAACATTTTTATAAAATCAACCATAATAGCTTTTCAGTTGATTCCAACTCTCAAAAATCACATTTAACCATACCTATCTTAATATGCAATAATATTAAGGTTTGCATGCAGTGACGTTGGACTAGTACCAAAATAATGCTATATAGGCATTTCTAGTCACTTTAAATCATTAAATAATAAACTTAACTTATTAAAATGTGATCCAACATTTAAATCACATTCCCATGTATTAGATGTGGTGATGACATGTGTCCACATGATCCCATATTTTAATTGGAGAATATTAAATCTTAGTTAATTTTCAATGAGTAGCAATTAGTTTTCTCAAATAAAATAAATGAAACTAGTTCATTAAACCTTGTGATGTTTGCGATGATAATAGATCATCAAATGTGTGTCTTAGTGTGGTAAGTAGACTAGTATTGTTTGGTGATTGTGTATTTCATATGTATTTATAGAGGATAGTACCGACCAACTCTACGAGGAGGAGGAGTTCTACCAAGAGGAGGAGGAAGAGAATTTCAACCACTGCACCAACCAAGGCAAGCCATCATTAACAATGCAAGCTAAACCTTGCAAGCTAGATAACCTAATAAAAGGCATTAGGCATGCTTTGGTTATACCATTTTGACTTATACCTACTCCAAATTTTACTTACAATCTTTACTTTCCTTAATTTACTAAAGTCCTTTACTTTGTTTAAAGGTAGCATAAAGAGTATAAAACTTGACCTATCTAGTTAGACTTAGATGTCATTCTATTGCTTGAGATTGATATTAGCATCCCACATTAGTGAACACTCTTAACTTAGTAGTTTAGAGCTAAACCAAACTTGATCACTCTAGATGGGAATACTTGGTGAAAATGACTTGTGAAAACCTTGGAATGATGAGTCATTCTATTGAGATGTTTTGACATGTGTTGAGAAACACAAATGGTTTATGATGATGATGATGAAAATGTTGAGGCATGAGCCTTAGCCCATTCCAATTTTACCGTACAACCACAATACCTGAATTGGGTAAGGCTTAGCCAGAAGTTTATATGCATTAGTATTAGTTCCCTCACGGGAGAGGTTTGATCTAAGGCTAGCTCTCAATGTTGTCCACCTATGGAGTGCCCAGGATGACAGATGGTCATGGTTGGGAGGCCATACTCATAGGAGAGGTTCTTATACTAGAGTGTGTAAAGGAAAGGTTATGTTTTATTATCTGCATACTAAGTATGATGATTCAGGGTTATCCCTAATAGATGTATCGAATTTTGTGGTGAAAGTGTGCCACCTCTATAGAGTGTCAAACTATTCGAATAGCCGCGTCCGCGGTTATGGACAGTTGGAGTGGCCATACTATTCCGTTGTCAGATGTTTTCAAAATGACTTATGAAATGAATTGTGACATGACTTGACCACAACAGAGTTGTGACTATGATAACTAAGTTCCCACTTAGGTAATTTAGAACTTTATTTTATATTTCTTTGTTTCTGAACACAGCTTAGGTTTCAAACTTAGCTTTACAAATAAACTTAGAACCTAGCATTCCTACTAGAACTATCTTACTTGTTAGTGATAGTTTGCGAGTACTTTAAAGAGTACTCATGGTTTTGTCCCTGGCTATTCCTATGGCCAGACTATGAGGAGGACTACCCTGAAGGAGGACAGCAGGACGGCTATGACAACTAGGATTATCTCCCATCGTCAGCATTGCCTGTGACACTTAAGATGGACCCCACTACTATGCTTATTTATTCCGCTACTTGTTTGTACTAAGACTAGATCTTGAGATCCTTTATTTGTGTAAGACCTTATTATGGTTTGTAATGGATGATGTATTGTGATATCCAATCTGGTATATCTCGCAAAAATGGTAATCCTGGGATTGCGATGTATGGCATAACAGGCATCTAGGATTAAAAATCCGGGTGTTGACAAGTTGGTATCAGAGCCATCCTGACCATAGGAGACCCTAGTTAGAATGGACGTCCGAACAAAAACTTAGTTTCAAAACCAAAGTAAGTATTTGTGAAAATCTATTTCCCCTCTTACCCTTGAGATTCTTTCAAAAAGATACATGTTCCTCAAAAATTCTTACATTATTCCATAAAATTTTGACACACTTGATCACTTCACTAACTTCACCTCCTAAATTCTTATAGATGGAAGCTCAATACAACAAGTTCTACCAGTTGGGCAATGGAGGCCAACTGATCTTCGAGAGGGATCTAGATTCACTATCTGAGTACTTGGAGCGTCCTCATCCAGAATTCCATGGAGCTCAACTCCCTGGACCCCAAGGAGGAGATTTACAATGGCTAGTAACTACTGATCTTCGAGGCAAGACAGAAGCACCAATGTCCGAGAGGATTCAGTTCTCCGTGAGAGAGAAAAACTGGCTAGATGGATTAGCCTAGGCAATGCATGAAGCTCTCGCACGTCTTTGCGCCCAGAGTGTCAACCTAATCCAAGGAACCCGCTTTGTTCACTATGCAAGGCGTGATTCCATGGGAATGGCTCTAGAGATGCCAAGTCACCCAATATTGAAGCGTCAAGTGGAGAACCTCGACTTCCTACCATACGACAGACAGAAGGAATTGGACAATGCTAGAGAGTTCGCCAACCACAACCTCGTCATTGCCGCTCAAAAGGCCCATACTTTCTCACTGCTCATCAAGGATCATCAATCTCTTCGTCCTCAACGCGCAAAGAAGGATCGCACCATCGACCGTCTCCGCAAGAAGGTGGCTGAACTAGAGAAGACCATCAAGGAGCAAGAAGCTCAGCTTGCAGCAAAAGAAGAAGAAGAGGAAGGTGAACATATCCAATGGGATATTGACTACTACCTCAACAATGATGATGACTATCTGGAGGATGATGCCATGGACTTCTACACCGACGATGATGACTCCGACTTCATCGATGATGAGTAGATGCACTAGGGCACTAGCGTAGGAGTGATGAGTATTGGTCCCGTTGTATCGTAGCTTGCAGAATGGTTCTTAAAACCATTTGTTTTCCTTATGTTGTGGTGTGTGTGAGTTTGTATCTTGTGCTTTGCTTGAATGAATGAAAAGAAGTTAGTTGCAAAACCTCAGTCAAACTCAAAGTTTTTAGCTTTGAAAACAAAACCATGAACCTTAGAACTTTCCCTCTTACCCCTTTATCTATCTCAATCTTTAGATGACTCGTGGAAACCAAGGAGGGAGCAGCTCATCGCAAGACGCAATGCTGCAGATTCTACAGACTCTCATTGTAGACCGTGAAGCTAGTAGGGCGGAGCGCCAAGCTAATCTAGCCACCCTGTAGTAGATCGTGAAGATGGCTCATAACAATCAGAACCATGGAAATCAGGATCATCATGGATCCAAACTCAAAAACTTCTAGAATATAACCCCAATCTTTAGCAAGTCTAGAGACCCACTAGATGCTGATGACTGGTTGCAGACAATGGAGAACAACTTAGAAGTAGCCGGAGTGGATGCCAAGGAGAAAGTTCTTTTTTGCCACCCACTATTTGGCAGGAGATGCAAGAGCATGGTGGAACAGCACCCGCACAATGAACCATGGTCAAGTGATGACATGGGAAGCCTTCAAGATCAAGTTCAGCCGCACCCACATGCCGCAGGGTCTAGTCACCCGAATGAGGGATGAATTCAGAGAGTTGAAGCAAGGCAGAATGACTGTAGTGGAGTAACGTGATAGATTCTTGTCCCTCGCCATGTATGCACCTGATGAGATCAACACGGAGGAAAAAAAGAAGGAGAGATTCCTAAATGGACTGCATGATGAGATGCAGACTATTCTCGTCAACATCTGTTTTGAGGATCTCGAAGAGCTAGTCGACTCTGCCATTCAGATGGAAGGGAAGATTAATAAGGCAAACGACAACCGCAAACGTCGGATGATGCACCAAGCTGGATCTAGCAGCCACCCAAAGAACCGTGCCAACCCGTCTGTTGGATATGCACCACGGAACAATCAACCCCCAATGTCTCGCCCAAGCTACCCCAACTGTAGCGGAGGAAATGTGAAGTCTGGAGGAAACAACAATCACCCAGGCAACTCCAGCAATTTCAACCGTGCACCTCCCAAGAACAAAAACAACAACAACAACACCGCACCCAGAACTAGAAGCAATGCTGTGCTCATGGCAGCAAAAGACAAGTCTCAGATTACTTGTTTGGAGTGTGGAGTGAAGGGTCACTACTCAAATGAGTGTCCCAAGAAGATTGCCGCCACTGCCAATGTGAAGGCCCTAGATCAACAGCAGCGTCGTGTTCAACTCGAAAGAAGATTCTCCCCAGGGAACCCTCTCAACCGCAACGGCCGTCTCTTGCACATGAACGTCGAAGAAGCCCAAGAAGCGCCAGATGTAGTGCTAGGTATGTTTTCTGTCAACTCAGTTTTAGCAAGAGTGTTGTTTGGTTCTAGAGCATCGCACTCATTTGTCACCGAAGAATTTGCATGCACTAGTAAGATTCACCCAACCAACTTGAAGCATGTCATGACAGTTCAAATCCCCGATTCAACTACAAAAGCTAGAAAATTTTGCAAAGTTGTGCCTATCAGAATACATGGGATAGATTTTTATGCCAACCTAATAGTACTTGGAATCAAAGATTTGGAAGTAGTACTAGGAATGGATTGGATGTCAAAGCATAAGGGATTGATTGAATGTGCCAAGAAAGCCATCACCATGACCAGTAGCTCTGGAGTATCAGTAGAGCATATATCTGAAACCTTGCCCCGTTAATTCAAGTGCAACAAGAGTTTAGCCCTACCCAGCATAGACCAAGTTAGAGTAGTCTGTGAATACCCCGACGTATTCCCAGATGAATTGCCCGGTATGCCCCCGGATAGGGATATTTAGTTCATTATTGAACTAATCCCCGGAACCGGACCCATAGCCCAGAGACCCTATAGCATGAACCCCTCAGAGTTAGTGGAACTGAAGAACCAATTGGATGTTATGCTGGAGAAAGGCTTGATTCAACCAAGCACATTGCCATGGAGATCGCCTGTTTTGTTCGTTGACAAGAAAGATGGAGGCAATCGTCTGTGCATAGATTACAGGAAGCTAAATGCTGTCACAATAAAAAACAAGTACCCTTTGCCAAAGATAGAGGATCTATTTGATCAGTTGACTGGTGCCAATATGTTCTCTAACATCGATCTTAGGACTGGTTATCACCAACTTAAGATTCGTGCAACAGATATTCCAAAGACCTCCTTTACTACTCGTTATGGATTGTATGAGTATACGGTCATGTCTTTTGGATTAACCAATGCCCCTGCTTATTTCATGAATCTCATGAATAAGATCTTTATGAATTTTCTGGATAAGTTTGTCGTTCTGTTTATCGACGATATCCTTATCTACTCCAAGTCAGAGGAAGATCATGAGCAACATCTGTTACTCATCCTTAAAACCCTTAGAGAGCATCAGTTGTATGCCAAGTTCAGCAAATGTGAGTTTTGGCTGAAAGAAGTAGGATTCCTAGGACATATTGTGTCTGCTAGAGGATTCGCTATTGATCCCGCCAAGATCAAAGATGTTGAATACTGCGAAGCCCCAACCACTCAAACCCAAGTCCATGCATTTCTCAGATTAGCGGGATATTACCGCAAGTTCGTAGAAGGATTTTCGAGCATCGCCAGACCTATGACTCAATTGTTGAAGAAGGATAAGAAGTTTGAATGGATTGACAAATGTGAAGCAAGTTTCCAAGAGCTGAAGAAGAGATTGATTTCAGCCCCAATATTGATCATGCCAGATATGAAGAAGCCGTTTGATGTGTATTGTGATGCATCCAAGATTGGTCTCGGATGTGTATTGATGCAAGAAGGCAAAGTCATCGCATATCTGTCTCGACAACTGAAGCAGCATGAGCAGAACTATCCTACTCATGATCTTGAACTAGCAGCCATAGTTTTGTCATTGAAGACATGGCGTCATTATCTTATGGGTAATCGCTTTGAGATTTACTTAGATCACAAAAGCTTGAAGTATATTTTCACTCAGAAGGAGCTTAATATGAGGCAAAGGATATGGATAGAGTTAATCAAGGATTATGACCTTGACATTCACTATCACCCCGGCAAATACAATGTGATAGCGGATGCTCTTAGAAGATTGCCATGTAGGCTAAGGACCATGATCAAGGAGAAGCAACCAAGTTTGTATGAGGAGTTGGAGCAGTTAGAACTGAGCTAGTTAGCAAAGGATTTTTAGCTAGCATTGAACTTCAACCCATGTTGATTAGCCAAATCAAGGAAGCCCAGAAGGGAAATGAAAGTATCGACGGAATCAAACATTGTATTGGTACAGGGAAGGTACTTGGATTCACAGAAGACGAAGGAGTTCTGTGGTACAACGGAAGTATCCGTGTTCTAGCAGATTCAGAGCTGAAGCAAGTTATCATGCAAGAAGCTCATGATAATCTTTATTCTATCCACCCTGGAGGAACGAAGATATATCAAGATTTGAAAGAGCAATTTTTGTGGCACAAGATGAAGAGAGAAATCGGAAGGTACATCGCCAAGTGTGATATCTGTCAGAGAGTCGAAGCGGAACATTAGAGACCCGCAGGACTGTTGCAACCATTGCAAATTCCATAATGGAAATGGGATTATATCGGAATGGACTTTATCACCGGTTTGCCTACTTCTAGTAGGGGAAATGACTCAATCTGGGTCATAGTTGATAGACTGTCCAAGGAAGCTCATTTTATACCCGCCAAGACAACCTACCAGAGTTCGAATCTAGCGGAGTTGTAAATTTCGAGAATTGTCAGTTTACATGGAACCCCCAAGACCATAGTGTCGGATTGAGGAACCCAATTTACCTCGAGATTTTGGCAGAAAGTCCAAGAAGGATTAGGAACCCAGTTGAATTTCAGTACAACGTATCACCCGCAAACCGACGGACAGACTGAAAGAGTCAACGAAATCCTAGAGGATATATGGAGAGCTTGTGTGTTGGAGTACGAATCAAAATGGGAAGATTGCCTGCCTTTCGTAGAATTCTCATACAACAATAGTTATCAAACCAGTTTGCAAATGGCAGCATTTGAGTTCCTATATGGAAGAAAGTGTTGTACCCCTTTGAATTGGTAGCAAGTAGGAGGGAGTTAGATTTTTGGACCCGACATCCTACGAGAAGCCGAAGAGAAGGTTCACAAAGTCCGTGAGCACCTCAAGACTGCCCAATCTAGACAGAAGAGTTATGATGACAAGAGAAGGAGAGACCTGACTTTCAATGTTGGAATTTTTGTGTATCTCAAGGTTTCGCCATTGAAGGGAACTCAACGTGTTAGTCTTAAAGGAAAGTTAGCCCCCAGGTATATTGGACCCTTCAAGATTCTGAATCGCTGAGTAGAAGTATCATATCAATTGGAACTGCTAGAAGAGATGTCTGTCATCCACAATGTGTTCCATATCTCGTTACTTCGCAAATGCTTAGAAGTGCCGGAGAAGACCGAAGTTTTCAAGAACATCGATCACCGAGCTATTGATATCAACAAGGATCTGACGTACCGTGAAGTGCTTATCTGTATCTTGGAGGAATCTTACAGAACCACCAGGACCCGGAGTATCAAATTTCTCAAGATCCAATGGACCAACCATACCGAAGAAGAAGCCCCTTGGGAGCGAGAAGATTACATTAGGACTGAGTTCCTAGATCTCTTTAGTTCCTAGTTTTCTTTCTTAAATCTCAGGACAAGATTTTGTTTAAGGGGGGGAAGGTTTGTAACATCCGAAATATTTAATCAAGGTTAATCAAGATCCAAATCACCCAATTTAGGGTTAACAAAAACTTTTTCCATTTAAAATATTTAAGCCTACATATGAGTGTTGCATTTAAATAGGAGTTGTTTGAAATGCCATGATTGTGTGTTCTAATGGTTGTAAAAGGGTTCTATGATGAATGTCACATCATCTAGATCATTCCCAAGAAAAAACCAAAGAAAAAGAAATAAAAAAGAATTGAATAAAGGAAATGGTCACTTTTGCCATTTTAATCACCTAGCCCACTTTGGGTGTTCCTAGCACTCAATTTCCAACAGAGAAAATTGTGGATCTTTGCACCCCTTGATAGTACAAGTAGTGATGTGCCCAGGCCCACTTTGTGATCTCCCAAAAACATTCAAACTCTAATTTTAAATGACAATTGAAAATGGAATCTAGTTCATATGTCTAGATCACACTTTTTTCAAAAACAACTCAAATGAATTCCATTTAACAAATCCTAGCAACCAGAGATGCTTAAGCATGTGATAAACCACTCCACCAAAATTCATTTCAAAATTCCAAATTTGAATTCTTTCGGCCATTGTGTCGAACACCTAGCAGGAACAGAACCAACACACTAGTCAATTCACTGTATCTACAGGGGATTGCCACCCAATTGCACCCCATTTAATCCCTCTGACCCTACTAGCTCTAACCAGGCCGCAACAACCCCACCCCTGTCCCTAGCAGTAGTGCCACGCCGCCCGAGGACATGAACACCGGCCAACCTTGCCAACGCCACAGCAGACCGCCGGCCCCTCTCCGTCGCTCTAGGAAGTGAGGCGTGACCTCACCGCCGTCCACGGTCCACCGCACGACCACTGCCACACCCTGGACCACCGAGGAAAAGCCCCGCACTATCCTCTCTGCGCCGTGCCAGAGCACGCCAGAGCGCCATCACCGCCTGCACGCCACACGCCTCGCCTCGACACTAGACCGCGTGCGCCGCTCCGCCTTGACCACCTCACCCCGCCAGACACGTCAGTACCATTAGCCATCGCCCCTAGCATCGCCATAAAGCCGTAGAGGACTGCTAGGAGGCAAGCCACCGTCCGCCTACACCGCCCATGTTGATAGCACCCTGTATCATCATTAACGACAAGCTCACCGTCGCCCCCTCGGTCCCCTCCTTGAGCCTATATAAGGAAGCCTTCCCCAGCCTCAATCCGCACACCATTCAACTCCCCTCTCACCACCAGTCCTTCTCCACCTCTCGCCGGAGCAGCCTCTTGCCGGAATTGAGCCGGAGACCGCCACAACAGAGGAGGAGAAGCTGCCATTGATTTCGTCCACCCCCGGACCTGCCTCGACTTCGCCTGAGCTCGCCGTCATCTCCTTGTTTGTTTGCCGGCATGACCACACACGCTGGAGCCCTGGTATGCCCTCACCGCACCCCCACCGAGCCGCTAGGGTTCAGTCTCGTCAGCGACGTGTTCGTCGTCGATGACAACGATGAACCGTTGATCTAGTTCTAATCCTACGATCCTTATCGCCCCGTACCGCTTAGGGTGAAATGTACCGCTGACATGTGGACCCCCTGTCAGCAGCCCTCAGCACCTCGGAGTGAATCTGGGCCGGCCCAATTAGTTTCCCGCGCTGGCCCTGTGATTCAAATTAGGATTTTTCTTTTTAGACTTAGACTTAGTTCCGTCCCTTAGTTTGAAAATCAATTCAGAGAGTTGTACAAATCCAAATTGAGTGATTCCAATTTTGTAGGAAAGCTAATGACCTGTTGGATTTAACCATAATAGCTTTTGAGTTGATTCCAACTCTCAAAAATATTAAGACAGAAGCTTTTCCACATTCAAACATTTTTATAAAATCAACCATAATAGCTTTTGAGTTGATTCCAACTCTCAAAAATCACATTTAACCATACCTAGCTGAATACATAATAATATTAAGATTTTCATGCAGTGACTTTGGACTAGTACCAAAATAATGCTATATAGGCATTTCTAGTCACTTTAAATCATTAAATAATAAACTTAAACTTATTAAAATGTGATCCAACATTTAAATCACATTCCCATGTATTAGAATATGTGGTGATGACATGTGTCCCTATGATCCCATATTTTAATTGGAGAATATTAAATCTTAGTTAATTTTCAATGAGTAGAAATTACTTTTCTCAAATAAAATAAATGAAACTAGTTCATTAAACCTTGTGATGTTTGTGATGATAATAGATCATCAAATGTGTGTCGTAGTGTGCTAAGTAGACTAGTATTGTTTGGTGATTGTGTATTCCGTATGTATTTATAGACGATAGTACCGACCAAGTCTACGAGCAGGAGGAAGAGAATTTCAACCACTGCACCAACCAAGGCAAGCCATCATTAACAATGCAAGCTAACCCTTGCAAGCTAGATAAGCTAATAAAATGCATTAGGCATGCTTTGGTTATACCATTTTGACTTATACCTACTCCAAGTTTTACTTCCAAGCTTTACTTTCCTTGCTTTACTAAATTCCTTTACTTTGTTTAAAGGTAGCATAAAGAGTATAAAACTTGACCTATCTAGTTAGACTTAGATGTCATTATATAGCATGAGATTGATATTAGCATCCCACATTAGTGAACACTCTTAACTTAGTAGTTTAGAGCTAAACCAAACTTGATCACTCTAGATGGGAATACTTGGTGAAAATGACCTGTGAAAACCTTGGAATGATGAGTCATTATATTGAGATGTTTTGACATGTGTTGAGAAACACAAATGGTTTATGATGATGATGAAAATGTTGAGGCATGAGCCTTAGCCCTTTTATAAAAATTGATGGTTGGGTTCGGATGCGATACCATTCCAATTTTACCGTACAACCACAATACCTGAATTGGGTAAGGCTTAGCCGGAAGTTTATATGCATTAGTATTCGTTCCCTCGTGGGAGAGGTTTGAGCTGAGGCTAACTCTCAATGTTGTCCACCTATGGAGTGCCCAGGATGACAGATGGTCATGGCTGGGAGGCCATACTCATAGGAGAGGTGATTATACTAGAGTATGACAGTTTATATGCATCTGCATACTAAGTATGATGATTCAGGGTTATCCCTGATAGATGTATCGAATTTTGTGGTGAAAGTGTACCACCAGTGTAGAGTGTCAAACTATTCGAATAGCCGCGTCCACGGTTATGGACAGTTGGAGTGGCCATACTGTTCTGTTGTCAGATGTTTTCAAAATGACTTATGACCACAACAGAGTTGTGACTATGATAACTAAGTTCCCACTTAGGTGATTTAGAACTTTATTCTATGTTTCTTTGTTTCTGAACTCAGCTTAGGTTTCAAACTTAGCTTTACAAATAAACTTAGAACTTAGCATTCCTACTAGAACTATCTTACTTCTTAGTGATAGTTTGCGAGTACTTTAAAGAGTACTCAGGGCTTTGTCCATGGCTATTCTTATGGCCAGACTATGAGGAGGCAACCCTGAAGGAGGACGGCAGGACGGCTACAACAACTAGGATCATCTCCCATCGTCAGTATTGCCTGTGACACTGAAGATGGACCCCACCGCTACCATTATTTATTCCGCTACTTGTTTGTACTAACACTAGATCCTAAGATCCTTTATTGGTGTAAGACCTTATTATGGTTTGTAATGGATGATGTACTATGATATCCAATCTGTTATGTCTCGCAAAAATGGTAATCCTGGGATTGCGATGTATGGCATAACAGGCATCTGGGATTAAAAATCCGGGTGTTGACAATTTACCTATCTTAGCTGTCTAGAAAAACACCTTCATCAACTTGTGGTTGTATGAGTCATCACTTGGACAACATAATCCTACCTAGTTGGTAGATATAAGTATAACACTACTATGCAAAGACATCATCAGACACTTTGTGGAAAATGTGGGACCATGCCAACATTGCATGTGCTATAAACCTCTCTTGGTTGGATAGAAACACCATCATCAACTTAGTGGTTCTGTGAGTCAACACTTGGCAAAACATGATCCCAACTAGCTAGTTGCTACATCTATGTTTGAGAGTGCTATGCAAAGCCATGATGAGACGCACATGTGGCAGATGTGGGCCCATGCCAGCATTTCATGGGATCTAGACCTATATTAGCTATCTAGAAACACCTTCGTCAACTTGTGGTTGTATGAGTCATCACTTGGACAACATAATCCTACCTAGTTGGAAGATTTACGTATAACACTGCTATGCAAAGACACCATGAGATAGTTTGTGGAAAATGTGGGCCCATGCCAACATTGCATGTGCTATAAACCTCTCTTGGTTGGCTATAAACACCATCATAAACTTAGTGGTTGTGTGAGTCAACACTTGGCAAACCATGATCCCAACTAGCTAGTTGCTACATCTAGGTGTTAGAGTGATATGCAAAGCCATGATGAGAAACACTCGTGGCAGATATCGGCCCATGCCAGCATTTCATGGGATCTAGACCTATCTTAGCTATTTAAAAACACCTTCATCAACTTATGGTTGTATGAGTCATCACTTGGACAACATAATCCTACATAGTTGATAGATCTAAGTATAAAAATGCTATGCAAAATCATCATGAGACACTTTTTGGAAAATGTGGGCCCATGACAACATTGCATGGGATATAAACCTCTCTTGGTTGGCTAGAAACACCATCATCAACTTAGTGGTTGTGTGAGTCAACACTTGGCAAAACATGATCCCAACTAGCTAGTTGGTACATCTAGGTTGGAGAGTGCTATGCAAAGCCATGATGAGACTCACATGTGGCAGATGTGGGCCCATGCCAACATTTCATGGGATCTAGACGTCTCTTAGCTGTCTAGAAACACCTTCATCAACTTAGTGGTTTTGTGAGTCAACACTTGGAAAAACATGATCCCAACTAGCTTGTTGCTACATCTAAGTTTGAGAGTGCTATGCCAAGACATGATGAGACACACCTATGGCACATGTGGGCCCATGCTAACATTTCATGGGATCTAGAACTATCTTAGCTATCTAGAAACACCTTCATTAACTTGTGGTTGTATGAGTCATCACTTGGATAACATAATCCTACCTAGTTGATAGATATAAGTATAACACTTATATGACAAGACATGATGAGTCACCTTTTGGCAATTGTGGGCCCATTCCAACATTGCATGGTGCTATAAACCTTTCTTGGTTGGCTAGAAACACCATCATCAACTTAGTGTTTGTGTGAGGTGAGTCAACACTTGGCAAAACATCATACCAACTAGCTAGTTGATACATCTAGGTTTGAGAGTGCTATGCAAATCCATGATGAGACACACATGTGGCAGATGTGGGCCCATGACAATTCATGGGATCCAGACCTATCTTAGCTGTCTAGAAACACCTTCATCAACTTGTGGTTGTATGAGTCATCACTTGGACAACATAATCCTACCTAGTTTGTAGGTATAAGTATAACACTTATATGACAAGACATGACGAGTCACTTTTTAGCAATTGTGGGCCCATTAGAACATTGCATGGTGCTATAAACCTCTCTTGGTTGGCTAGAAACACCATCATCAACTTAGTGGTTTTGTGAGTCAACACTTGGCAAAACATGATCCCAACTAGTTAGTTGCTACATCTAGGTTTGAGAGTGATATGCCAAGCCATGATGAGTCGCACATGTGGCAGATATGAGCCCATGCCAACATTTCATGGGATCTAGACCTATCTTAGCTGTCTAGAAACACATTCATCAACTTGTGGTTGTATGAGTCATCACTTGGACAACATAATCCTACCTAGTTGATAGATCTAACTAAAACACTTATCTGACAAGACATGATGAGTCACTTTTTGTGCAATTGTGGGCCCATTACAACATTGCATGGTGCTATAAACCTCTCTTGGTTGGATAGAAACACCATCATCAACTTAGTGGTTGTATGAGGTGAGTCAACACTTGGCAAAACATGATCCCAACTAGCTAGTTGCTACATCTAGGTTTGAGAGTGTTATGCCAAGCCATGATGAGTCACACATATAACACCTATATGACAAGACATGATGAGTCACTTTTTGGCAATTGTGGGCCCGTCCAATATTCCATGGTGCTATAAACGTCTCTTGGTTGGCTAGATACACCATCATGAACTTAGTGGTTGTCTGAGGTGAGTCAACACTTGGCAAAACAATATCCCAAATAGTTTTTTGCTCCATCTAGGTTTGAGAGTGTTATACAAAGCCATGATGAGACACACATGTGGCAGATGTGGGCCCATACCAACATTTAATGGGATCTAGAACTATCTTAGATGTCTAGAAACACCTTCATCAACTTGTGGTTGTATGAGTCATCACTTGGACAACATAATCCTACCTAGTTGATATATCTAAGTATAACACTGCTATGCAAAGACATCATGAGACACTTTGTGGAAAATGTGGGCCCATTCCAACATCGCATGGTGCTATAAACCTCTCTTAGTTGGCTAGAAACTCCATCATCAACTTAGTGGTTGTATGAGGTGAGACAACACTTGCAAAACGTGATCCCAACTAGCTAGTTGCTACATCTAAGTTTGAGAGTGCTATGCCAAGACATGATGAGACACACCTGTTGCAGATGTGGGCCCATGCCAACTTTGCATGGAGATCTAGCTCATATTCTCTTTCTACGGAACCCCTTCACAAACTTGTGGTTGTATGAGTCATCACTTGGACAACATGATACTACCTAGTTGGATAGATCTAAGTATAACACTTCTATGCAAAGACATGATGAGACACCATGTGTGGTAAATGTGGGCCCATGTCAACATTGCATGGGATATAGACCTCTCTTGGTTGGCTAGAAACTCCTTTATCAACTTAGTTCTTGTATGAGGTGAGTCAACACTTTGCAAAACATGACCCCAACTAGCTAGTTGCTACATCTAAGTTTTAGAGTGCTATGCCAAGACATGATGAGACACCTGTTGCAGATGTGGGTTCATGCCAACTTTGCATGGGATCTAGCTCGTATTATCTGTCCATAGAACCCCTTCACAAACATTTGGTCATATGAGTCATCACTTGGACAACATGATACTACCTAGTTGATATATCAATGTATAACACCTGTATGCCAAGACATGATGAGACACCATGTGTGGTAAATGTGGGCCCATGCCAACATTGCATGGGTTGTAGACCTCTCTTGGTTGGCTAGAAACTGCTTCATCAACTTGTGGTTTTGTACCTCAGCACTTGCCCAACATGATGCCACCCAGTTGATACATCTAATTATGAGAGTGCTATGGCAAGACATGACACAAACTTGTGACACACACGTGGGCCCATGCCAACATTGCATGGGTTAGGGAACTCTCTTGGTTGGCTAGAAAAACCATCCTAAACTGACGGAAATAACACCTAAGCAACGACTAAGTGCTACTCTAACGAAACTGACAGAAATAACACCTAAACTGAAACCTGATAGCAGTCAAGTTGCTCGACAGTCCCGTTGGATCTACTATGGCTGTCTAGGAAAAACCCATCCATCTAGTTGTACCACATTGGTCACATAAAATTCTAGCAAAAAGAAGCCCAACAGGCTCACGCTAGGGATTTGTTGCCTAAATGACTGACGGATCAAGCCCACAATACAGGCGATCCTATCGATACTTCTTGAACTTAGCTTTTGTTATGGTTGGTCTGTTAATTTGCTTGATCTGCTGTAGATACTTCCTAAACTTAGCTTGATTCTGAATTCCTAATATTGTGATGGTTCATCTACTGAAACTTATAATGGTAGTAGATGTATACTATTGGGTCTTTGTTGTTTTGAAGATTCAGTTGCCTGAATGCACTGTTAATTTATACAATGCATACACTAAAGGTGGTTTTAGAATTTGGAACATGATAGACATGTTTTTCTATGTGGTGAACCTTTAGTTAATTTTGGATTCTATGTGGTGAACCTTTAGTTATTCTTATGCATCTTCTAATGTTTAGTTTCATCAAGTTACTGTTGCTGTAAGGCTGTTGTCGACAACCTCTAGATTTCGTTCACTTTCAGTTAGCACCCGGAAACCGTACAACTATTTCGTTCAGTTTTATATAGCACTTGTTTATGAGGTCGTTTGAACCATTCTTGCGATGACAGGACGAATTGGATCGAACGGGATGTAATAGGGGCATGTAATCCACGTCCTGCACGTTTGATTCGCGAGATGGCACTAGTAGTATCTGGTCGTCTAAAACAGAGTTTTCACACCGTAACTCTGAACCTTTGTTGAGCATCTATAACTCTGAATAAATAGATAGAAACTTGTGGTTGTATGAGTCATCACTTGGACAACATGATCCTACCTAGTTGATACTCCCTCTGTTTCAAAATATAAGATGTTTAAGCTTTGTAAAAGGAGTGTACCTAGACCCCTTTTAGTGGGTAGGTTCATTTAGGTTTGGAGTGAACCTAAATACTAAAAGGAGTCTAGATACCCTCTTTTCACACATCTAAAGCATTCTTATATTCTAAAATGGAGGGAGTAGATCTAAGTATAAGACTTCTATGCCAAGACATGATGAGACACTTTGTGGCAAATGTGGGTCCATGCCAACATTGCATGGGCTACAAACCTCTCTTGGTTGGCTAAAACACCATATATAATCAACTTGGTTGTGTGACTCAACACTTTTAGGCTCTAGACATGTTGTTTTATCATGGATCTACTCTTACATTATGAGGACAATCCCATAGTCACGCATGGTCTGCATGTTGATTCAACGGATTATTAATAAGGAGCTTGAGGCCATCGTGCAGCTACCATGGAACTAAAACACATAGATGTCACCAGCTCTCATATCAACCTTGTTCACAACCTCCATCCACTTTGATGTTATCATAGCACCACCTTTCAGTTTGCCTCTAGTCTTTGACTTATCCATCACCATTTTAAGTTTTGCAACTTCTATATTGTTCCAAAATACTTGAATGTGTCCTGGTAGTTCAATATATGGAACAATATGCTACATGGTGATGATCCTTGAAAAGTACTGTATATAGATTACACCAATACATACAAATGTCAGTACCTAATATAGTAGTAATTTAACAATTTTTCAAATTGTTACTAGTTCAAAAGGTTTACCATTTTTGCTTTGCCTTTCAAGGTGTTTGAATTATTTATGGTGCACACATAAAATGGTCTTTTTGGGAAGTGCTTATCAACTCCATATTTCAACACTTTCAATTATGTATCATCCATCGCTACATGGTTGCCATAATGGTAGTAACATTCAAAATCTTTCTCGGCCTTTATTCTAGGACCTGCATGTAACAAATACATACATAAGCAGAAATGGGCTAACTGCATTGAATTTATTTTTATTTGACATCATACCTCTTATATGAAGCCGTTCATGCAACTTGAGAGCAGCACAGACATGACGAGTGCGAGCACAGTTCTCGACCTAACCAGAAACTAGCACTTACGCAAACTTTTTAGAATAAAGAAATCTATATTCTAACCCCTCTTATACTAGTCTCTTGTACACGGTTTACATGTTCATAAACAAACACGATATTCCAAAGCCTCGAGTAGTGTCTATTAGAAAAGACAATTTTTATAATAGTACATATAGATCTGACATGGGATGCTTTCACTGCTAACATATAATAGAGTGTTATTGTACTAGTTCATATGTTGATCTTAAAAAATCGATGCATTGATGTACACAATTTTATCGTATTTCCTCTAGATCTCAAAAAATTGATGTACATCATTCTAGATTTTCATACAGGAGTTGGCAAAAAAATACCTTATCCTTCAATCCCTGATCCATTAACGTGTGTCATCGCAGGCGTTGAATACTCGAGGCGATTGTCGATGGGATTTTTTGAGGAAGTTGTCGTGGAGGCGCTCGTGCAAGGAGGGATAGGAGGAGAGTCATGGGTGGAGGCAACCGTGGAGTGACTAAATAGCTAACGTCTACGACGTCATATCTACGCGCGTCTGTTGGGCTCGGTTGGGCCGACCCAAATAACCAAGCCGCCGCTGCAGCAATAACACGGGCATAGGAACACGAGCTGGGTTGGGCTAGCTTCCTGCCCGCCTAGCCTGATTTTTTCTGCCTATTTCCATTTTCATTTACTATTATGTTTACAGATTCAATCAAAATAGATATTTTACAACTTCAGATTTTTGAAACAAATTACATATTCTGCATACTTAACTTTCTGTTAGCATGTTCAAAAAGTTTGGATTAATTTGGTGATGGTCGAAATTCCTAATAATGTTATTTTTCTGACCTTCACAAAATAATCTTAATTTTTGAAACAAAGCATCTGTAACTTTGAATAAATAGCTAGAAATAGAAATGTAGGCAGTTTTCGGACTGCGCAAAAGGTGTCTCGGTTTTAACTCATAGTTCGCATAGTTCAGTTTACAGTTGCAAAATACAAGCACATAGTTCAGTTCAGCAGAGCATCACCGAAGAAAGTCTGCTACATTAGACATGTGTCTGGCGAGGAGCTGCTCGTTTTCCTCCTGAATCTCTTCAAGTAGTAGGCGACGTACGAGCATGTCCGCCCTGATCTTGACCTCCTCATTGAGCAAAACCTGTGGCTTCCACAATAGGTTCATTTCGCTGATACGGAGATCGGCATTCTCATTTGTTAGCCTCTCATTCTGCTTCGAGAGCCGCTTGATGATGACTGTATCCCGTCGTGTCAAGGCGAGACTCTTTTTTAGCAGTTCCTCCCAGGCAGTGTTGTCCATTTTCAGTTGGACGCGCTCCTCAGTAAGGGTCTTGACAGCTGATTGGAGCCTTGCTAATTCCAGTTCCTGGGTTTGCATTATCTCCCTGTGGCAGGCTATCCGTGCATTAAGCCAAGCATCCACCTGAGGGTTGACCTCTGGATTTTTTTCATGGAACAAAGAAAACATGGTTTCAGTCTTATCATGGAACGGGGAAAAAAATATATGAAATTATAGCACAAAGCTTTATGCAAGAATGGCGGTGTGGAAAAGATACAGGAAAGACCGAATCCTAGCCACAAAAACCCCAGTGTACAGTGCTTACCTCGCTCACCCCAGGGAACTGGGGCGAATAGGTCTGTCGTTGAACTGCCGACTCTGAAGAAGGAGAAGAATATGCTGATGAAGAAGAAGAATGCTAGAGAACACGGTCAAGGAGAAGAAGTAGAAGACCTACCCGGAGGACCCCTCACCTGCGGGAACAGCCATCGTGAGCCGTGTTTTTTGACTCTCCATTGCGCAAAGCATCACGGCGAGATCTCTCTCTTTTCTCCTCACGCATTGTCGTCACGGCACTCTTCCGAGAGGGAGCCATGTGTGTGCGCAGAGGGAAGGGGCAGGAGCGGGATGAGCAGGAGGAAGAAGAAAGGGAGGAGGGCGCCAAGTGACTAGTGGAGGATGATGGTCAAAAGGCTAGGCAATGGACCAGTCTTATGTCACACCATCGTCCTCTCCCCTTCTATCTCCAGCTGTATCCACCGTCAAATGTGCCTTCTCAGAGAAGTGTTGCATACACGTGGCAGGGAATAAATAGAGAACTGCAACAATGCGACCGATCGATGGACAATTCAATGACACTCGGTGCACGCGTCCGGCCTGCACGCGTCACGATTAGTCCTGCGTCATTTCTAGCACGCCTTCCCGATGCATCGCATTTTTTCGCGCGTGCAACACATACAGGCCCGTAGGTGCTATAGAAATGCGGCCCAACAAACACGCCTAAACCACAAAAGCGGTGTTTCCACGTCAGTGGACGAGTTGGACAATTTGTATCCACGTTGCACGCGCAGAATACCCTTACGCTGATGCGCTTCGGTCCCGTACGGGCTTTGGCAGGTTGTACGTACGATTTGTCACATTCACGTATCCCGATCCTACCCCCACGCACAAACAGGTATCCGTCGATCCTAGCCTTCGATGTATTATGTCTCTTCCTTTTCGTTTCTTTGGGGGTCCATTGAATCAGAAGTCATCCAAGGTAAGTATTTCATCTTGGGACTCTCGTAAGAGCTTCCATAAAAAGAGGCTTTCTCTAATACAAATCCCTCCCTAACCTCAACCAAACCCAATTGGCACCGCCCAAGCCCATGTCCAAACACATATACAATACTTCGTATGCCCAAGTATAGGCATACCTGTAATCCCTAGACCAAACGCTTCTAATTCCCAAGCTGGTATAACCCTAATCGGGGGAGGACATACTACCGTGGAGGCCGTGAGGCTACCCACAAGCAGACCACAGTGGCAGGGCACGGTACCGGCCAACCATCCACCCCAGTATTCATGGTTATAGCTTCGAGTGCGGGAAATGTGACTGGCTGGCTGCGAGTGTAACGTACACAAGTGAGTATGTACGCCAGCGACATACAAGATTACATCAGAGCAATTCCATCTCAAAGAATTAGAAATATATTGCAATGCCATTACGGCAAGATCTAAATTATATATATATAGTAGTAATAATATTTTAGGGTTATATCCTCATACATCACTACACAAAACATCAAGCAAAAGCGAAAACACAAATCCGAGTATGATTAAGAGTCAAATCGGCAAAAGATGCCATAGAATAAGCACATTCCCACCCACAGATCTCAGAGATCTCCATCTCCGAAATCTCTACGCAAGAGGGTCGTTGCCTCCAACATCGGCCTCGTCAACATAGTAGCCTCCATATGGATATACCTGACAGCCTAATCAATAATTGGTGTGAGACTTTAGGGATACTCAGCAAGTATTTATGCGTCTAAAGGGAACCACCCGGGGGTGACGCAATTGCAGCAAAAGATAAATATCTAAACAGTTATATAGAGACACGCTACAACATCCGCCCAACTAGATATGGATGGACAAACGTTAATTAGAAACCAACAGTTATATAAGCAACAAAAGTAAATATCGCTCGTTCACATTCTCGCTTACCGAACGAGAGGACGGAAGAACATACCTCTGTTGAAAATTTTATAATACATTACGTGAGTGTTGTGCTATTTACTAGTCATGTTTTAATCAAATTAAACATGGTACTTTCGTTATAGTTATCTATGATCGAGAAAATATTCTCCAAGTCATCCATACCCACGGACACGGCTTTCAGAAAGATTTACCCTGCAGGAGTGCACAAATAGCAACACACACGATCAACCCCGGCAAGTACCAAATAAAAAGCAACGAGGCATCACGACAAAGCATTCACAAGATTCAAAAATTATTTCATGGGGCCACCCCACTAAGCTACCCGTAACAAAGTTGGCCGGCTCTGAGATGGAACCAGGGTTTGTCACAATGGTTATAAACGAATGGGAACCCGAAAGTGTGACTGGGATTGTCAATACCGCAAAAACATTCTGCATTCCAAAATAGTACATGAGCTCCACATGCAATAGTAAATAAAGCAGTAAAGCATGGCATACATACAGGATAATAATAACGCTCCAAACTAGTTTGTGGCCCCTAGAAATAAGATGTGAATCAATCTCAGGCTAAGGGGATTCATGGTCCCACATGCGGATAGTGCGATAGTCAAGGAACAACAATTAAGTACTCAAGTCTTAAGGGATAAAAGTGAGCATGAAAGAACCAAATAACAACTACTGCCCACCGATGCCTCTTTCTTTAGTTATCCTATTACTACACATATTAAGTTGTTTAGGTACCTCATTATCCAAAGATCGCACAAACCCTAAACATGAAATTCTACGACTCGCATGGCTTAAACAACTCTTGTAGTAATGTCTCATAGGATTGAGGGTACAAGCTTCGGTGGGGTTTAAAAGTAAAGGCTATCCGGTACTTGTGATTTCAATTTAATGTGAATCATGACACTATGATGCAAGAATCAAGATAGATTCATAAGTGCTATATGTAACGCAAGCATGGGGAGTTTCTTGCATGTTAGCTCAGCAGTGGAATAACTGGGATCCGGGTAGTACTCTTGGTTCTCCTGATAACTCCCTTGCTCGACTTCCATTCGAAATAAAAACCAAACATACAAAGGGCCATAATAAATAAAGTCGCAATCATATGAACATATGCAACAAGCAAAATAAGGTATGCCATAATGAAATGATGCACAATTGCATGGTATAACATAGCATGGAATGGGTGAGGTGTAAGAACAATAGTAAAGCATTGCAATTAATTATTTAGTAATATCTTGCTCTCATAAACCTTGCTGCCTCTTTAATTTTTATACGATGCATGCTTCAATTTATATCATGGAATGCATAGTTAGAAAAGGCTCGTTGCGCTGATCGATTTAGACATATTATTTATCGAATTTAGAAATACGGAATTAAAGTTAATTCAAAAAATTTAAATGCCCAGAAATATTTTAAAAATCATATTCATATTCTTGGTATTTTTCCAATTAGAAAATATATATCATTTGTATTATTTGAATTTATGAATTAAAATCATTATTAAATGCAAAACAATTCAAAATGGGTCAAAAGTCAAAGGTTTGACTAGTTAAGGTCAACTCTAGAAATATTTGAAAATAAATTTGACTTCATATTCAGAAATGATTCACTTTCATTTTATAAGTTTTCTAAAATTTAAAACAATTTAAAAGATATGAATTATTTGGTTTGGATTCATTTTCTTGAATTTTATTAGTTTGAAAAATGTGCTAGAAAGCTTTTGTTTCCTAGGGTAACTATACCCACAGGAATAAACGGGTGGGATCTAGGGCTACACGGGTATACTACACGCGCGGGCCAGTGAAGCGCTGACACGTGGGCGAGCCCAGGGACCGCGGTTGGTAGAACTAAAACATCAGGGATTTTTCTAGAAAAGCTTCCGGGAGTGTGCTTGTGTTTACTGACGAAACTTAACCGAGCAACGTGATCGAGGCTAGCTGGTCCTATTTTTGGATGAAGACTGCGAGTAAAATATTGACAATCTCGCGAGGCCGCAAGGAGCAAAAATGTAGAGGGGATCAAGGGTTCAACTTTTATTTAGGAATCGTCGTAGAAAATATAGTGTAGAGGCAAGTAAAAGACGACAAACAGAGATAGTTCCACTAGTTGTAGACTAACGGAATCCTTCAGAAGAATAGCCAGATCATGTCGACTTTGTCGGATGATTTTGTCATCCGTGGAAATCGAATTGGGGTGCGGTTTTCTCTTAGTTGTAGCTTGATCTATCGAGAACAAAACCATTTATGATTCATCGGAGGAGGTGGACCAGGGACATCGGCAAACGAGGGGATACAAAGGAAGCACATATGTCTACTGCTGATGCTACTATGTCACACGCACGCGGCGAGCAGCAAGAGCAGGAGGATGGACGTTCGTCAGTGGGAGATGGGGCGAGGTGGAAGCTCACCGGGGTGGAGTTGGAGACGCTGGTGGCTAGCCGGAACTCGATGAGGTAGCGACAGTCGGTGCATCATGTGCAACAACGACATGGGCGAGGCCTTCTCCTCCTCGCTTCGGCGACTTGGCGACGGCTGCGACAGTGTTGAGGTGATGTTGCTCCTCCTTCATGTCCCGGGCATTGGGCGTCTCCTATAACTATTAGTGCACCTCCAGGGCACCTCGGTAAGGTTCCAACGATAGGGGATCGACTGTGTGGCCACGGCCATGGCGGTAGGAGCTCCATCTAGGGATTTTGTGGGAAAGAACGGAGAAGGGGAAGACTGAGATGTGGGTGGAGGGGGAAGTGGTTGGAGATGGCAGGGACAGGGAGGCTCTGATGCCGTGTTGCTTTATGGTAGAGAGAAGGAAAACAAGGACATGGTTGAGTACGTGTTTAGCGTGCTTGGCTCGGCTAGAGGAGGAACATAGCTCTGGGAGGTTTTTTGGGGTGCAAGAGTTCAGCTAGGGAGTGCACGAGCAAGGCGTGAGTGTGCTCGGCTGTCTGGCATAGCACGTGAGCAAGAGCGAGAAGGAAAACATGGCCACATGTGTCGCCGCTCGCGTTTAGGTTGCTGCAGTCAGGCCAAGGAGATGTTGAGCGGTTCAGGGAAGAGGTGAGGGTGGCGCCAGGGTTCCGAGGTGTGCGACCAGGTCTGGTACAGCAAGAGGGCTGAGCTAGCTAGGCTTGTTCGGTTCAGCTAAGAACACTTTAGGGTTTATCTAGGATAGAAAAGAGAGGCTCGGGGTGGATAGGGTTTAGGTTAGATGGTTAGTTAGGTTTTCTCTATCTCTTTCCTTTTTATTTGTTTCAATTTATTTAAACCATGCATTATGGATAAGTTTTAAAATGGCTCATCAAGATCAAGTAAAACCAAAAATAGAATAGATGGGAAGGTTGAGGAATGATTCATGTTTGTTCGAATTTGATAAATCTTGTTTAAATTCAACTCAAAGAAAGATCTTCACAATTCAAAGAAAAACCCAAATCGAGAAAAGATGGTGCAATTTGCATTGGCCATGCATGTATATAGATGAGGTTGTTTGTGACAACAAACTAGATCACAAGAGATGGCTTATCATGTAACATTCAACAAGATTTAAACCATCACAAAAGATAGGGAACAATCCTATTTTCTTCACATGGTTCCCACATGAATGGTGGGAATGCTTGAGTATATATATGGGCTATGGTAGTGTGTATTTTCCACTATTATTTTTATATAGCCTTCATTTCTCAAATAAGCTCATAGTTCACCTAGGCACCAATAAAGAATAAGGATAAAGTATTTTCTACAATACATGACATCCAAGGTGGTCATGTAGGCTTCCATATTCCCTTGTGAAAACAAGAGAGGTTCATGTATGAAAGCATGTAGATAGTAAAGGAACCATTCCCAATTATTTATGAGCTAGATTTAAATACCAAAGAGAATTGCATTTGCTCATATACAATTAGGATGGTGTAGTTTATATGGAGACAAAGAAATGTGGTGGAAAAAAAGATATGCCCCCAACTCAACTTGGGCCTCAAGCAATGTATCAAGAACCAACTAAAATTTATCAAGAGAAAAATATAATTAATAATACAAATGCATATGAGAGAAGAACCAAATGAAAAGAGGTTTTATTTGATGCTCAAATGCAATGTGGCATGGTGACATGAGCATGTTATAATGAAATGCATTTAATGATATGTAGGAAGTAGCATTATATAGAATAAACCAAGTAGCATTATAGTGTTACACAATTGGGATTCTACAATACCATACTCTTCAACCTCTATCTCACACGACGGTACTACCTTGGTGTATCTCTACATGTCGCTCACCACTATATCCGGCAAACCGCGCAATAACGACCATCTCCAGCCAACCCTTGCGACCGTCGCCACAAGACAGTTTGGCGTGGGCACCGCAAGACAGTCCAGTGGGTGTCCAATGAGATTATGAAAAATGGTGCCAGCAGTCTGGCAAATCTCGACATGGGTAATTCGACAAAAAAAACTACCCACCTAGAGCCAAAAAATCTAGTGTCTCATATGCTTCACCTAACCGACCCTGGTTTGTTCCTAATGCGCTGGACTGCCCACTAAGTTGTCGCTGGACTGTCCGACCGCTCATCACGTCGTTGCATCGCTGCGAACCCTGCCAGCGTGCACCAACAAGGCATTACCAAGGTATGTGTCGGTCAGCACCGCCTTACAGTGCCTCGTGGCTGACCAGCATCGCCTTGTCATCCCTCCCGCATTGTCATGAGTGTTATTGCATAGCATGCATTTGCCAATGACCCGAAGAATAGGAATGCTTAGAGGACTGAATTGTGATGAGTGTTATTGCATAGCATGTATTTGCGAAAGTGTGAAAAATTTAAAACTTTGGTTTTAGAGTATACAAGTGATTGAGATTGAACTCTAGTGTTGAAGTTTGACTTAGGTCAACACTAGGATTTGAATTCAAAATTTAAAATGAACCTATATCTTCAAATTTTAGGAATTCAAAATGTTTTGACAACATCTTTGGAGTCCATGACTCAAATCCACACTAAGACTTAAGATTAAATTCAAATTAAGGTAGAAGGGACTATTGAGTTCAAAATTGAGGTTTGAATAATTTAAACTTAAATTCAAGTTTTCATAATAAATTGTAGAAATTCACAATAATACAAAGTAAATAGACAATGTACATGAAAAGAATATTACTCATGTCAATATGGAGACAAGATTTGTAACATGGCATTCACAAAATAAATTACAGTTAGGATTTGATCCTAATACAAACTACAAAAAGGGAAGAAGAAAACCTACACTAAAACTAAATTAAATCTTCTCATTTTGTTCTTGCTCTTTGTATATCCTCTAGCCTATCATGGCCTGGGAAAAAAACAAGGACAAAAAAGAGAATTTTGTGATGTTAAAATATTGGTTCTACCCTAAGGCAAAAACATTTGATATAGAATCCAAGTATAATTCTAGGAACTTGTCCTCAAACTCATATGTTTGAGGGATTTAAGAAAATGCAAACAAAACCAAAGAGGTATAAAATAAAATGTAGATGATAGTGGCAGTAGCCAGGTTGATAGCAACATTCAGAGCTAGAGCTAGTGCTAGGAAGTATATAGCTTCAGGTAGTAGTAGTAGTAGTAGTAGTAGTAATAGAAGTGCAATAGATAGATCATAGCAACAACAACAAAGCAGCTAGAGAGCAAGGCATAGATCAACAAGCAAATCTAGAAGTACTAGTAGCTCTTCAAGCTAGAACAAGTTAGGAAAAAGCATAATAAGCTTAGTAGCAATGTCATGTGCCTGAACATGGACATTAGGGGTACTATAAACCCCCTTTTAGTTGTTCGAAGAGGGTGTCGAAGAGGCTCAGAAGCTAGGCATTCCAATACAAACTAGATAGAGAAAGACACGCATTCCTCCGCTTGCTGGTTGCTAGAGAATAGAGATGATGAGAGATAAAGGGGAGACACTGTGACACCAGGGTTTACCTAGGTTTAGGTTTCCATGAGGCTAACATCCCTACTTCCTGCTTGTTGTGGCGGTATTGCTCATATGGTGTACATGGTTACAATGGTGGTTTTTCTAAGATAGGGAGATCTAGCCTACCGATGGCAATGTCTAGAGGCCATTGACGCTTCATTTCTTCCTCCTTCTCTCTTACTAGAAGGATACTCTCTCTAGGAGGTTCATCGTCCTCTCTCGATCGTCTCCTCCTATCCCTTGCCCTCTTTCCTTAAACCATGGCCCTCCTTTTATACTATAAGGGGTTACCACAATGACCTAGGACACTTGCTATGCTACCGTAGCGGGGAAGGAACGGACTCTAGCTTGCGACCAGGGCACAAGCATTCCTTTCCCACTTTACCCTCATCTTGCATACTTTTGGTGCTATCGGGGCTTTGCCTTTCCCTGGAGACTGATCCCATGTCTTATCGTCTTGTGTGGGTCCAATTCCACATGTTGTCTTCTTTTGTGGGTTCGATCCCGCGTCTAGGATCCTTGTGCTGCTAGGTACTGATGGGTTCGCAGCATGGAAAACAAAAAAATTCTACCGCAAGAACGAACAAAACCCAGATCTAATCTAGATAAAAGCCAAGATCTAATCTATTAGACATGAGCAACGAGATAGATGGGAACTAACCCTTGTAGATCCGAAAGCGTTAACGAGATTAGATCTCGTGGTCGATGTAGTCGATCACTTGCCGATCTCAAGATCGTGTGGACGATCCTTCTGGCATCGCGTTCCGGCAGCGCTTCCGCAGTCGGTCAAGTGTACGGTCCTTCCGGCGCCGCGCTTCCGCAGTCGGTCACACGTGCGGAGTCGAAGCAGACCTTCCTCTCCCTGTTCCAGCGAGCAGCGGAGGTAGTAGATCTTCTCCACGGAATCCCAGCAGCACGACGGCGTGGTGGTGGTGGTGGAGTAGAGAATTCTGCAGGGCTTCGCCTATGCCTGTGCAGAAGAAAGGTGGAGGAGAGAGGCGGCAGAGATTGGAGTTGTGGGAGAGGGCTTGGAGGGGGCGCCCCTTCCCTTCTATTTAAGGGGGGGAGGCGCGCCTGGGGAGGGGGAGTCCTAGTAGGACTCCCCTCCTATGGCCGGCGGTGGGAAGGAGGGAGGAGTCCTCCTCCCCCACGAATCCGTGTCTTGCCCCACTAGGTTTCCTTTGACCCTTTCTTGGTTTTCAAGCAAACTCGAAGAAATCCTCTAGAACCTTCATACAAATACTCAGGAACATTTCCTAACTCAGAAAATGATCCCCTATATATGAATCTTATTCTCCGGACAATTTCGGATCTCCTCGTGATGTCCCGAATCCAATCTGAGACTCCGAACAACATTCGGTCTCCAACGCATATTCCATATCTACTTAAAAAAACATCGAACCTTAAGTTTGTCACCCTACGGTTCGTGAATATGCAGACATGACAGAGACACATCTCCTATCAATAACCATCAGCGGGACCTGGAGATCCATAATGGCTCCCACATACTCAACGATGACTTCGTGATCGATTGAACCATTTACATACGAAACCAATTCCCTTTGTCTCGCGATATTATACTTATCCGAGGCTTGATCGTCAGCATCTCCATAGCTAGTTCTACCTCGTTACTGATAAGTACTCTTTACTCATTCCGTGATATGTCATCCCTTGTGACCTAGTCACATGCTTGCAAGCTAACTAGATGACATTCCACCGAGAGGGCCCAGAGTATATCTATCCGTCATATGGATGGACAAATCCCAATCTTGGTCCATGCGCTTCAACACATACTTTCAGAATACCCAATGACACCTTTATGACCACCCAGTTACGAAGCGGTGTTTGATGTCATCAAAGTACCCATCCGGTGATGGTGATTAACACAACCTCATGGTCGAAGGATTCGGTTACTATGCATTTAAAAGCTTATAGCAATACGAACTTAAATGACTTGATCTTATGCTACGCTTACTATGGGTGTGTGTCCATCACATCATTCTCCTAATGATATAACCTTGTTATTAATCACATCCAATGTCCATGATCAGGAAACCATGATCATCAATTAATCAACAAGCTAGTTCAACAAGAGGCTTACTAGGGACTCTCTTATGTTTACAAAACACACATGTATTAGTGTTTCCTAATAATACAATTATAGCATGGGAAACATTTATCATAAACATAAAGATATACTAATAACCACTTTATTATTGCCTCTTGGGCATATCTCCAACAGGTACTAGCGTGGCTAGTACCCCCCTTAGTGGCCTAGCTAGTAGCCCCCCTTCATGCTTGTTCCATGGTGCACCCGGCCATTGCCCCATCTTGACCGAGTACCACTTTCTCGCAGCGTGCCCCTGGGAAGTGGCTCTAAGCTTGGCGCCTCCATCCCAGGGCTTAGCCCCTCGCGTATCATGGTTGATGTCCCCATCTCGTGGATCCCTTGTCTCACCTGCTAAGGCGAGTACGTGTCAGGTCCTTTATGACCCAGAATTCTTCCTAGGCTCCCTTGATACATGTGGCCTGCTTGGCTCAGGGCCCACACGACCGCTTCATGGGTTCTCTAGTACATGTCGCGGTCGATCAGGAGCACCTCGGTTCTTCCAGTAATGACAAGAAACATAAGTAAATGAAGAATTTAACTTCGCAGAAAAAGCGTACCCTCAAACAAGGATCCTGTCACAAACAAAATAGCAAAGTAAGATGGAAATTCGTATTAATATTTTACCATGGCCAACATGACAACAAAGCAATAATTCTTACTAGGAAAATTTCCTAGAATATATTCTATCAACAAAACACATGAACACATCAATAGGAAAATCCACTTGTCAAATTCCAAAAGAGTAAATTGACCAAATTAGCCCTCGATGAATACAAGTGCACATATCAATTATAGCTACATTCAAAAGTAAGAGTATCGAACTACAAAGAGATAATGCCCCTCGTCAGTATCTATCAAATGATACTTAGAGCTACCCTTGATCTCAAGTAACAGTGTTTTGAGAGAGTTTGGTTTGATTGCAAAAGAGTAAAGAATGCAGTAAAGTAAACTCGTGCGGTGAGAAATGTAAAGGAACTTTAGTAAAGTGAAGTGTTCTCATGGATTTAGGATCCACCACAATCATAGTTATTAACTATAAGTAAGATAAATATATATCTTTTGTCATGATATGTGTGGGGAGAGCTCCATAATAAGATGTGCCCAGAAAACCATCGGTCATCACATCTCTAAATAACAACTGCAACGATCTTCAGCAACCAGCTATGGAACCATTGCAATTAAGTGTTACTCGTGGATATCGATATGATCTTAGTGAATCTCTCCTTATGCCCCTTGTCCATATGGTAGAGCGCCAAACACGGTTATGTCGGTTCACACCATACGCAATCATATACTTCCAAGGGTAATTCTCTCTCTAGCCCCATAGGTAAATATTACATGGTCGACTTCATATAATATCCAGAGAGAGAACTAACACACATTCATAAACCTAAGTTATAGATCATCTTCATTTAATATTTATAATACTATTAGGGTTTCACCATCTCCCCAAGAACAACATAGACTACTCACACATGGAAGCAATCAACAACATCATCATAATCATGTGGATGGAATGAAATTAAATGGATGAATTATGATAGAAATCTAGAATATCAATTGCAATTACAACTAATAGAGATAGCCAATATGGGGGAACGATATAGGTGATGGACGTGCAGCTGTTGATGATGTCTTGTTCTCCAACGATCTATGTAGCAGCAAGGATGATGCCTTCCTACGAGTTCCCCCTCTAGATCCCTTCTAGAGGTGAATTTTTAGTGTTTCTAGTGTCTACAGATGTTGGATCTCATATCTGTTTGTGCTAGATGAAATTATTTGACGAGGCAATGTCGATGGAGGTCCGTATGGTCGCATGGTATAGGTGGGCTTCGCCCATACTAATTCTCATTATATCCTCAGATGTTTGTCCTCACACCCTCCTTTTACCTAGTTGCGTGGAAAATTATTTAGATGGTGTTTATCACGTCAAACTATCATATTAAAACATAATATGATAGTTCTTATTGATATATTCATCATTTACTTAATATTTTGGTATCCTGTGGAAACAAGCATAAAAGGTGCGCGTGAGCGTTGTGAAATGCCAAAATCCTACTACTACACATGTTTAAAATATGCACTCATCAAGTTCCCCAAGCTTAGACTCTTGCTCATACCGTAGCAAGATAGTACCTTAACGGATAAGGTCATCGTGTTCATAAAGTACGAGATGTTAAAATGTATAAGGCATTTGCAGCAACAATTATAGTATCTGATATAGAATCACAAAATGGGCTCCATCACACTCCCACAAATAAAATGACTTAGAGGCTTCCACATATTTTGTGCTAATAACTCATATGAAAATTAATCACTAGCATATCATACAACCATTAAGTTTGACTGAACGAGTTTGTGAGGTGACCTCAAACATGTTTAGGCCTTTGTACATCCACTTGGGGTTCAAAATCATGAATGATTTATTTAAATTCCTCTCATCATAATACACATGTCTATTACTCTTTGCACAAATCTAGATTATTATTGGTTTTCTCTTTATTTTTCTTACAAAGTTAGTGCAAAGGATCTAGACATATTCCTATTCTCATGAAAATAATCAAAATAGATCAATACAGGATATCGTATCACAAGCCAAGCATGAAGTGATTCATAGTTGTGCATGAGTATCTACCTCGACTTGTAGTCATTCTAATTGTTTTCTTGATAGCATGATTTAATCAAACTCATCTCTTTCATAGTTCTTAGGTTTTGAATGTTTCTTTTGAAATCAAACAAATGACTATAATATGCTATCAAGAATTCTTCTCATATTCTATTAGTATTGTTAGTGTGGAAGACCCTAAAATCATTGCAAAGTACGAGTATAATAGTATGCATCCTAATTCATACATCTAATACAATAATGATAAAGCCGAGAGTACTCCAAATATCATAAAAGCTCCAAAATTCATTGCATAACAAATATTTTCCTTCTCCAAGGGAGTTGATCATGTAACTAATGCAAAGCCTTTTAACTTAACTAATATGCAAGCGGGAAAAGTAAACATGCTAAAAACTGTAAGACGGATTACAAGGTGTTATAGATATCCCGAAGCTTGGAATCAAGCCAGGTGGGATCAAATAATCCCTTGTGATTATTTGATACTGTGGTGCTCCTGTATGGCGGTGGGATGGCATGGACGACGACAACATGGAGGTTCCTATTGATCCTTTCCAAGGCGCACATGCGACAGAGAGATTTATGCAATTCATCATGCATAGTATTTATTGCACTAGCAAACCTTTCCATCATAGTGTTGAGCTCTTTCTCTCTTTCTAGGTTCAAAAGGCGCCTATGCATGATTTCTCGATGGACAGGCTTGTCCTTTCGGTAGGCCTCTAGGGTGCTGATGTGCTTCTTGGTCCTCGAGAGTAGGTTCCTTGGGATAGTTGTCTCATCTTGAAAGTTGAATCCCCAATCCTCCTGTGGGTTCACCTTGATGTGGGAGTTCATGATAACTGATGGTTCAATGCACGGCGCCCAGAGAAGTGCTTGGTGCATGGTTGATGTAGAGGTCATTGGGAACCCAACTACATCTATGACTAATAATCCACCTTCAGGTTATCATCCGAACCCCCTCCAGTATTAAGTTGCAAGCAACAGATTATTGCTTTACGAACTGCGTGTAAAGTAAACAATACGATTGTTCTACGAACAAAATATTGTTGCTTTATCCATAGTAGCAATAGCATATCTAGTACCTTAGAGATTTCTGTCACTTCCCCAGATTACCAGAGGCATGAACCCACTATCGAGCATAAATACTAACTCTTGGAGTTGCTAGCATCTACTTGGCCAAGATAGCTACTAACAACGGAAAGCATGAAAGATCTCAAATAACAAAGACATGATAGAATCAATAATCAATCTGAAATAGCATCTCAATATCCATCGGATCCCCGCAAACACAACATGCAGAATTACAAATAAATGCTCTTGATCATGAACGGAGCTCACAAGATCTAAACATGAAAGTACAAAGGAGGAGAATCAGCCATCTAGCTACTACATGGATCCGTAGTCCAAGGATGAACTACTCACGCATCACACCGGAGGCTTGCATGGTGAACAAGGCCTCCAGTGTGAATTCCCCTCTACAGCAGGGTGCCGGGAAGAGCTTCAGATCCCTCCCGCTCTATGGATGGAGATGACGGTGGCTACAGACTCTTTCATGGAATTTTGATTGGGTACTTAGGGTTTTCGGCCCGAAGGCAATATATAGGCAGAAGGAGAGGCCGAGGGGGTGCTTGGGCTGGCCACACCACCCCCTGGCGCGGGCCAGGCCTGGCCGCGCGGCCAGGTGGTGTGGCCGCCCTCTGGCCCCTCTCCGTCTCGTATTCTGGCACTTGATGACATCCGGAAAAATAGGCACTTTGGCTTTTGTCCTGTCCAATTCCGAGAATATTCATTTTCTGACTTTCCTGGAACCAAAAAACAGCAGAAAACAGGCAGCTGGCACTGTGGCTCTTGTTAATAGGTTAGTCCAAGAAATCATATGAAAAGTACTCCAAAGTTGGAACAAAACACAAGAAAGTGGATAAAACCAGGCATGGAACATCAAAAATTATAGATACATTTGCAATGTATCAACATCCCCTAGCTTAACTCCTTCTCGTCCTCGAGTAGGTAAGTGATAAAAAGAAAGAATAATTTTTGAGGTGACATGCACCATCAAAGACTTGATCAAAGTATTTGCAAAGCATTCAAAGCTGGGATCATAGTACTTCAATCAAAACATGAAAGACAAAGTTCCAGCAATAAGCAAAGAAACTATGATGCAACATGAAAATGCACAAACAAAAGATTCATGAATAACAATGATTTGCAAGACATATGTTTGTTTGACATAAAGAAAACATAGCATAATAGTATTCAGCTTGTCCCTCAATAGAGTAGCAAATATAAATGCATAGGACACCTTCAAAGTTCATAAGAGTGACTAGATACAATAGTTTAAAACAAGCAATATCAAAGTATGCATCAATCAACTAGTCTTGGGATAATGCACATAGAAGTAAGAATGGCCACTATGCTCTCAAAGGAGGTGCATAAAGATAGAAGTTGGAGACTCAATATAATGGTGGAAGAAAGGCCTTTTGTAAAAGGAAGTAGGGATTCAAGTCTCATAAAGAGCTTCCAAAAATTATGGTACTTATAGCTTTCAGCTCTCATTGCCCCTATCATAAGCATCTTGAAGTGATTAAGGTTAAAGTGAACAGACTATGGTGTACATGCTTGACGAAGTATAAGTCAGAAATCTCATGTCCCTTGTATACGAGGTCTGCTCCTCATGCTACTCAAGTTTAGTCACCAGTAAGTTCTTGTCATTGTAAGTATATGTGTATCACAGAGAACCGCCAACGGGGTACCCCTTGCCCGATGATACGGAAGAATCCCCATATCAAAATGACAAGGCAAGCAGACAACAAGCATCTTAGCATTCTTCTTATTTACCATGGGAATATGGTGCTTTTTTCTCTCTTTCCTCTTTTCATAGTATCTCTTTCTTTCTCTTTTTTCTCAATATAGGACTCTTTTTTTATTAGAAGAATGCTTCATAGACAGCTCATTATGGTTACACTGCAGGTTTCCACCATGTCAGCATGGATTGGACTAGCGGCCCAGGCGTTTCTCTAACACATATACATAACTCCATGGACTTACAAGCTCCCCTTTCATTTCACACCGACGACATCCATATACAAAATAGCATGATATCAACTAGGTACAAGTACCAAGTGCAATGTTGAAAGTGTTCCCCATGAAAGCATGGTTCTGCTAATTCCCGAAAAATAAGTGCAAGCATATACAACATAGAAGACACAATGGTTCGAGTTTATTAAGGGCAAGAAAAGTAAAGTGTGCCATCAAGTTTGTGAGAGCTTTAATCACTAGTTTTCTCATAACAAGTTTAATTTGGAAGGTAAACAAAAGCATGAATATACTTGGAATTGCATAAGCTAGTAGGTAGGTATGGTGGAATCTTTGGAATAACTTGGTTTAGGGAGTTAAATGCATGAGTGGAACTCATACTTTGTTGTGGAGGCTAGCAAAAGACTGGGAGCGACAAACTAAGAGAGCAATAATGGCCATAATCATGCAGAGCGACAAAACATCATTGATCAAAGCATAAAGTGATACTAAAAGTTGAAAACTAAAGGATCATCAAGGCTATGGTGACTTTGGATAGTCATAACATGGTGTGAGCATGTGCCAAGTCAACCCAAATAAAGCATCAAAGGAGAATACCACTATACTATGCTTTAATATGCTAAAACAACGCATGATTCATCCAAGGCACATTAAGCAATCTCAATTGTTTATAACAAGTCATGCTACAGCAAATAATACTAAGCATAAAGCCAAATCAATATCAAGCATGGCATAACAAAGCATAGGCCACAGTCAAAAACGAGCTCTTTTTACCACATAAGCATGAACTTTCCTACTCTTTTCCAAACCAAACCAAAATATTTGCGAACCAATGTATGAAAGAGGGGGTCCAACCAATTTATTCAGAAAACTAAGAAAACAAAATCAAACGAAAAACCAAAACAAAAAAGAAAAAGAAGACGCTCCAAGAAAAAGACAACTGTGCATGAAACAAAAAAAATGAAGCGTTTGGAAGAAATCTGGGATTTTTATTAATGAAGAAGGGGATGCCTTGGGCATCCCCAAGCTTTGACGCTTGTAATTCTTGGATATTTCGTGGGGTGACATGCGTGGCTTCCCCAAGCTTGAGCTTTAGTCCATCCTTCATCTCATTACTCATTCCTTCCACTCACGTGAAATTTTTCCTTCATACAAAACAGCACACAATCTCATTAGCAACATTAGTGCACTTAAGATATATAAGTCTTAAGGTTCAGTTCTAACACTAAATAAACTTCCATTAGAACAATAGCTACTGTAGCACTTCCCTCAAAAGCTCAATTCCCCAAAAGAACTCAAAAAGAACCCACAAGAAGCAAATGCAGAAAATGGCAGAAATCTGTCAAAACAGACCACCAGGTAAATACGAATTTTTTCGAAGACCTTCTGTTACTCAAATCAAAACGTGCTGAACTAACGAAAGTTAGATAGCAACCTGGGGCAGAACCAAAAAACATTACAGCTCATTCCTACATACAGAGCTCTCTCACGAATTTTTATGGTGAAGCACACAAATGTGTTTCGGGACAGCAACTTTCCCAATCATTACTTCTCTCTCATTAGAGGTTACTCTTGGCACAAAAAGCAAATAAAAAGGATAACGAGAGGTTATTACAGAGGTAATAACTTCCAAGACTCATCTAAAACTTTTGGGTTATCTCCCAATAAGTACTTTTCTTTAACGCCTTTAAGTTAGGCATAAGAAGCAAAGAAATAATCAAGTGTTCTCAAATGAAGAAGCATTAAGACCAATACCAGAAATATTTTCAACAAGGCAAGGTATATCATCCAAGTAAGTTCTAGAGGATCCTCTCTCAATGCTCTTGGGTTCACTATTCTCATCAAAAGGGTTTGCAGGAACAATCCAATCAAGATTCTTTTCTATGGCATCATGTATTGCTACCAGTTTAAAGGGTATTGGTATCTTAGGTTCCTTCCCATTAGGTTCTGTTTTGTTCATCTTTTCTCGTGTACCAACAACATCTACACATGAGCCTAGCATATTGAAACATTCAAAAACTTTTCTAGCTTCCTTAGCAACATCATAGAACTCCTTAAACAAAGTTTCTAGAATAAAATCCCTCTTTTCAGGGTCCTCAATTTCTTTAAGCTTAAGAAACATTACTTGCATTAAGGGGTTGAGGTTAACAATACTAGCTTCTAACATGTGAATTAAAGAAGCTGCAGCAATCTCATAGTATGGAGCAAGTTCTACAAGGGATCTATCCTCAGTATCTTCATGCTTACTAACATGATTAAAGAATTCTTCAATGTTATCTTTCCCAATTATAGAACCACTACCAATTGGAAGGTTTTCAGGATGAATGTAGGGATCAACATGGTGAGCTAAGGGAGAGGTGACTACTAAAGGAGACTTAATTTTTGTGTGTTTTTGAATAAGAAAGCAAACTAGTAAAACTAATTTTTTTGTGTTTTTGAAGAACAAAACAAGCAAACAAAGCAAAAAGAAACTAAGCAAAAAAAAAGTAAAGAGATTGGTTATGAGGGACTCCCCTTGTGAAGATGTCCTTGACTCCCCAGCAACGGCGCCAGAAAATCGCTTGATGGCTCAATGCACGGTGCCCAGAAAAGTGCTTGGTGCGTGGTTGATGTAGAGCTCGTTGGGAACCCCAAGAGGAAGTTATGATGAGCACAGCAACAAGTTTTCCTCAGTTATGAAACCAAGGTTTAATCGAACCAGTAGGAGCAAGGAAACACCTCAAAGGTGTTACTAGCTGATCTTTGGCAGGGCGCACTACCGGTGCTAGTAGCAACGTGGAGACCTGCACAACACAACCACAGAACTTTGTCCCCAACTTGCGATGAGGTTGTCAATCTCACCGTGTTTTGTGGAACAAAGGATTAAACGTATCGAATGGAAAGAAGTAAAAGATTGCAGAAAGTAAACACAAAGTAGTAAAAGATTATAGATTGTATGTAAAAGACAAGGACCGGGATCCATAGTTCACTAGAGGTGGCTCTTCTTAGATAGATAACATGCTGGGTGAACAAATTACAGCGGGGCAATTGACAAACACCGAGAAAGCAATACATGCATATACTAATCAGCTTGACTCCTTTGAGACTTGATTGGGCATTACAGCATAATACATAGACCGCCATCCAACTGCATCTATGACTAATAATCCACCTTCAGGTTATCATCCGAACCCCCTCCACTATTAAGTTGCAAGCAACAGATTATTTCTTTACGAACTGCATGTAAAGTAAACAATACGATTGTTATATGAACAAAATATTGTTGTTTTCTCCCTAGTAGCAACAACACATCTAGTATCTTCGAGATTTCTGTCACTTCCCCAGATTACCAGAGGCATGAACCCACTATCGAGCATAAATACTAACTCTTGGAGTTGCTAGCATCTACTTGGCCAAGATAGCTACTAACAACGGAAAGCATGCAAGATCTCAAATAACAAAGACATGATAAAATCAATAATCAATCTGAAATAGCATCTCAATATCCATCGGATCCCTGCAAACACAACATGCAGAATTACAAATAGATGATCTTGATCATGAACGGAGCTCACAAGATCTTAACATGAAAGCACAAAGAAGGAGAACCAGCCATCTAGCTACTACATGGATCCGTAGTCCAAGGATGAACTACTCACGCATCACACCAGAGGCTTGCATGGTGATGAAGAAGGCCTCCAGGGTGAATTCCCCTCTCCGGCAGGGTGCCAGGAAGAGCTTCGGATCCCTCCCGATCTAGGGATGGAGATGACGGCGGCTACAGACTCCTTCGTGGAATTTTGATCGGGTACTTATGGTTTTCGTCCCGAAGGCAATATATAGGTGGAAGGAGAGGCCGAGGGGGTGCCTGGGCTGGCCACACCACCCCCTGGCGCGGGCCAGGCCTGGCCGCATGGCCAGGTGGTGTGGCCGCCCTCTAGCCCCTCTCCGTCTCGTATTCTGGCACTTGATGACATCCGGAAAAATAGGCACTTTGGCTTTTGTCCCGTCCAATTCCGAGAATATTCATTTTCTGACTTTCCTGGAACCAAAAACAGCAGAAAACAGGCAGCTGGCACTGTGGCTCTTGTTAATAGGTTAGTCCAGAAATCATATGAAAAGTACTCCACAGTTGGAACAAAACACAAGAAAGTGGATAAAACCAAGCATGGAACATCAAAAATTATAGATACATTTGCAATGTATCATGAACCTTCTTGGTTGTCGAGGCACATTAGTCTCCTCATAAGTTCCTGCATCAGCTAGTGAAGATCTCTTATGCTTTGTGTAGAGTAGTTGGTGGCGATAAGCTCGAGTGACTCCATGCGTCCTTTCCCATGCGTTTTCTTTGACTCTTCCTCATCTTAAGGACTCACCATGGCGAGAGCCTCCGGCTGCTTCCATCCATGAATAGCTTGATGCATGAAGATCTCAAAAGCTTCATCATCATCTGAGCGATATGAGTCATAAGAGGGATCCTAGTTTCTAGGACTGAGGCATTCATCTTCACAGTTCTTGGCTTCCAGAACAAGGTATGGAAGCTATCAAACGAAAAAGCCATGAGGCTGAGAGGTTTGCCTTTGCCTGGAACTGGGTAGAGCATCATCTAGATTTGATCTAGAGATATAACAGTAAGAAGAATCCTTGGGAGAATTATATGAGAGGTTAGCTCAGGAAAAATACATAATAAAGAACTTGAAGTCTCTCAATAAAAGAATCCCACCAAATTAGGCAAGAAAATATCAATAAAGGAAAATTCTGTGATCGCAACGACCATCGTTATGAGCTTGGCCCGTACCGGTCTCCCGTACCCAATACTCTTCAAAAAGTACGCATGTACCAACGTCAGTAGAGATACTTCCAAACTCGTTGTATGTGCGGGTTTACCCCGTACGATCCGCTTGTGCCAAAAGTTACCGACTATCAGCTTATTTTTGTTCATCAATGACATAAAAACAAAAGAAAATACACGAAAATACCTGAGGGGATAATGAACATCCGTACGGGAGTGTGCCTCCTGTATGGCTTGATCATACCGACTCTGGCAAATAAGAAATTAAATGAGGATTTTACTAAGCGTGTAACGACTGCTAGGCCCGAGAATTAGGGGGTGCCCCACCCACTTGTGGCTGGGTCACTACCCTATCTAGCAAATGTTCCGTGAGGGATGCGACGTGCCTCACCAAACACTCGGCGAGGAGACTCCCGTAGGGAGATCCTCTAGAGGGGATGCTCGCCCTCACCCGCTTGGGGAGGACTTGCTAACCTAACTGGCCTCACCAGGGTCACCACGATAATCTGCCTACCTTAGAAGGAAGCGACAAACCCAATAGGCTGTCCACTTGTCGCGTAGGTCATGCGGTCTACCTCGGAAAGGAGGACATGTTGCTTCGCCACATCGGTGATAAAGAGGGGCTAACGACACCCGTGTCGGCCCCCTCCCTTTTTACCACTTTCATGCAAGGAGGTGGTGGATGGTGCCATGCTGCAGGGGAGACATCAGCGACGACCTCAATTTTATGCTGGACTGGCGACTCCCAAAGATCCTAGACCAGGTCCATGTAAAGTAGTCTTGTAGACCAGCTCTCCCTAGGAAGCAATGTGGTAACCACTCCCTCCCAATGAATTAGGGGAAGAGGTATGCCACCCCTATAAAATAGAGGCCACTGCAACCTTAGTAGGGGACGATCGTTAGGATCAAAACCCTAGGCTTCACTTGCCATTATAACCTCACAAAGAACCGCGATCAATACAACAAAGAAGGAGTAGGGGCTTTGCCTCCTCATAAGGGTCCTAAACATAGGTGAAAAACCCATTTGTTATCTCTTTGTCGTGTGCGAGCCCCGTCACCCTCATCACCATCTCGAATATCTAAGCGCATGTTCAGTACCCTCATGAATCTGGAGCTTGTCGGTACCGCGGTTCCTTCACGGAACATCCATTCTCCGACATTTGGTGCGCTAGGTAGGGGCCTGACGTGCGCTTTCAAAATCCTCACTATCAACGTTGCCATGGCGGACCATGCTAAGGCACGCGCCAAGCCAAGAGAAGGCTCCCACTTTGCATCTGAGCCAGGGGATGAGCTGCTCGAAGCCTGAAGGATGATCCGCTCCACACCGGAGATAGCTGAGAGGAGGGCGTGGTGCCCTCGCCTCGTAGAACTCCTTGACAGTTCATACCCCGTATCCACATCTATGGTCAGCAGTGCTGACCTAGAAGCAATGCGGTGGGCTCCGGATGAGCATGCAGACGGTCGCATGAGATCTCCGGGGTCCATTTCCTGTATACTCTACGGATCCCAGGTGCCCCCTCTGTATTGCATTTCAAGAAGCTCTCTCATGAGCTCGTGACAGCAAGGTTCAGCGACACCGCCCCGTGGCTCAGATGGTCACGACACCTGGTCTCCTTCATACTGATAGTAAGTACTCGCCCATCAATAACATCGCCCTCGCCAAGATGTTGATCGATGGTAGCGCCGGACTGAACATGCTCTCGAAGTAGGCGTTCGGGAAAATGTAGATACCATGCTCTCGGCTGATGTCCGCGCTACCATTCTCCATGCTGGCGGAGGGAACCGCCATGAGAAATGGATCATATGGGCACCTAGAGGGGGTGAAAAACTGCTACACCAAATTTTTTGTTCCTTTTCAATTTTACGCTTAACACAAAGGTAATTTCTCCAGATATGCAACTACGAGAAATTTCCCTATATGTAAAACTAACTACTAAGTAAGTAAAGGCGGAGAGAGTGGAACGAGGTAATAGTAGTGAAGCATGTAGAGACACAGGATTTTTTTCCGCGGTTCCTTTCTTGTGAAGGGAAGTACGTCTGCCTAGGAGGGGTGGGCGGTACTAATACCACCATGCCACAATAGGCCTCACCATGTTCTCCGGTGGATCTCGCCACCAAAGGCCTGATCCACCTTCCACTATATGGTACCCTTCTAGGCGGGAACCAGAGCCTTTACAACTCTACGGGGGCACGCATCCACAACTGAATTGGAGACTCCCGTGATGACAACAAGCTGCCACAAGAACAAGTTAATCAATAACCAAAATTGAGATCTATAGATTTGCAAGAAACACTAGATCAAGAATCCTCCAAGTGAATGGAGGGGAAGTGAAGATCTTGATGGATGCCGATGAAGATCAAAGTATCCTCCTTCGATTCCCCAAAGCCCGTAGCCTTTGAGTTGTTGAAGATGGAGATTGCGCTTGAATCGATATGAACTGGGGAGAGCTTTTTCTTAGGATCCAAGAGATCTGAAATGGCGATTTGAGGGGCTATTTATAGCCCCACTCGAAAAGCGTCCATTGGACGATTTGGGGGCCGGATTATCCGGCCTAAGTGGGGGCCAAATTATTTGGCTGGGGCAAACATTCGGCCCTATCTTGGACATTCTGGACTAAAAGTCTGGCCCCTCCCTGCATGACGCGCCTTGGTTGCCTTTGCCAAAGATCCTAGAGGGGCGGAAAATACGAGCCCATGGAGGGACAGATTATCCGGCCTGGGCGAATACTCCGGCCCTGGCTAGTAAATCCAGGAGGAAATTCCGCCCCCCTTACTACATGACGCGCCTTGGTGGCAATGGCAGACTCCTGGGGGAGGATTATCCGGACCCCTAGAGGGGCGGATTATCCGGCCTGGGTGAATGCTCTGGCCCTGGCCGGTTAATCCGGGGAGAAACTCCGCCCCTTACCACATGACGCTCCTTGTAGGCTTTGGCGAACTTGGTAGGGAGGATAATCTGGCCCTTGGTAGGGGCGGATAATCGGCCCCCAAAACTCTAGTTTAGCAGTATTTGGGTGGAAACATTGTTCTGCACACTAAACACACAATTAAATAATCCTTGGCATTGTTATCTAACACACAAAATACTATGGATCATAAAATGTTCTTTCAATCTCCCCCTTTTGGGGTTAGATGACAATAGTAGGATTTGCAATATATCCCTACTAACATATCATTCCAAAGATGAAAAAGAACTCCCCCTACATGTGTGCATATATTCAGTTTGCATTTGAATACAAATGCACACACATGGGCTTAGTACTTTTTCATGAATTGCATGCTAAGGAAAAAATGACAAGTTAGGGAGAGATATGTACCATACCATCATATTGAAGTCCTCAATAATATAATGCTAGATGCTTTTGAAGAAACCCCATATTGAGACTTCCAAGAAGAATGACATAACGATACATCCACATTGATAATTCCAGAATTCCATAGTGATAAATCCATAGTCTCATGACACAATATGTACTAACATAGTCTCACACAAACAAACCAAATAGAAAAATAGGAGAGTTAAACGCTAAATGGGCACAAGCAAGAACAAAGGAAAATGATAAAATGCCAAATGTGCTTGTGCCCGACCCATGCAAATCCCCTCGACACCTACTAGAACTACTTCTCCCCCTTTGGCATTGGAACACAAAAAAGGGAAAAGAGCGATGACAGCATCCCTGGAGATCACTCCTCATCTTCATTCTCTTCTTCTTCCTCGTCATAGGAACCCTCATCATCATCATACTCCTCATCGTCATCCTCATCATCAACGGCTCGCAAAGTAGGCTCTCTCGGAAACAAGTGGCACTCCACCTCACCATAGTTGGTGCCTAAAGTGTTCCACTGAGCATACGGAGTAGGAGATTCCTTAGTAGGAGGAGGCGCTGATGCCCCAGATACATGGTGGAGAATAAAATGTTGAGTGTGAGCCATGTCATGATGTTGCCTGTACGCCTCATACTTCCCCATGTGTGTGTTAACTCCCATGCAAACAATGTTGCGCTAGAATCAGTTTAGTTGATTCACATCCATGGAAATAGATGGCACCAGGGGCCTCCTCCCACTCACCCTAGAATCTCCCATAAAGAACTCGGGAGCTGTAGAGGGGTGAGAGGACTTCCTAGTCATGTAGATCTTCTTGACTTTATGTACACCATTAAGATTTTCACTAGAATCCTCATGTTGGAGCATATGCTTAATGAGCATCCTGATGTAGGGAGCATACGGAATAGAGAGCCTATTGTACATAGCATCAGTCATCTCGTGGAACATGAAATCCATCACATCTAGCTGGTAGCTCATAGTAGGGTCTTTAGAAGATGCAACCTCCTAAGCTAAGCCCATCTACTGAACAAGGTGATCACGGATGATGTCATTGTTGCCCCCACTCGGAGTGATGCAATCACAGAACATACCAACCAGCTGAGCATATAGTGGAGAGAGACCGGCAACCTTACGAACATCACCATTGGGACCGGAGCATGGTGAAAGAAGTGTGTCTTTGTTGGGCTTGATAGCAAAGATGATGCGATACCCAGAAGATTGATCACGACCAGTAAAGGAGTAACCAAGAACCTGAGCAAACATGTAGAAATTAGACTCTAGGTAGTGCTCGCATGTCATCCAGTTGATGGTACGACGCTCATCCCCACACACCACGAGAGTGGAGATAAACTGCTTCACCATGGAAATATCATAAGAACACTGGAACTCCATGAGATGATGCGGCCCCATCTTCCCAGTCACAGCCAAATCTTCAGCACATTGAGGCATATGGCTTTCCTTGGTCAGATCGATAGGACACAAGGGACAAATCTTCATGTAGTCATAAACATCATCAAATATAAAATTGTGGTGAGCACACCAAAAGTGGAGGTCCCCAAGCTCCTCATCAATATCACCCTCCACATGTAGGTCACGCTGACGAATAGCTGAATATGAAATGATGTCCATGTCCTTGTAGCTGACCCTAGGCTACTTACCTTCTTCTTGGAACCAGCCCGAGACCTCTTGTCCTTCTTAGCCCTTTCTGCCACCTTAACAACCTCTCGTTTCTACCTCCTCAACTCAACCTCGTCAAAAAGAACACCTTCTTCGTTGGGCCTGAAATAGTGAGAATGAGGACAACGCTTGTACGTCTGAGAGATCCCACGAGAGCCACCTGTGAACTGAATGAGGTAGATAGGAAGTAGATGAGAACACACACAAGTGCAGGAGGAGTGTTAAAAATAGTAGAGGTATAACTAAAAGTCAATCACATGTCAAATCATAGTCTAAGATTAATTGCAGCAGGTGGAAACCTTCCAGGCCGAATAATCCGTCTGAGTTAGGGGCAGATAATCCGATTGGGCGGACAATCCGGCCGAGCCAGAAGGCGGATAATCCATCAACGCGAAGCTACCCTAGAATTTCTAACAAGCAAAAGAGCACAAGAGCAACTTATAGACCGATTTAAAACAACAAAAAACAACATCTATACAAAATATGAGAGTGGGGAATTTGCCCTCACTCATTAGAGGAACAAATCAGGGGAGAAGGTACCCAGAGGAGTTGCGAAGAAGATCCGGGGAGGGCCCGGATAATACGGTGGCCGGATCAGCCCCGCGGAGCACGGCAGCGGCGGCTGGGAGAGAGGTTGGGGGTCAGGGCGGACTGGCTGCTCTACTTGAGCCCTTCCACCCGATGCCCAACCCTAAGTAGTCAAAACCGCCCAGGTCAGATAATCAAGCCACCACTAAGGGCGGATAATCTGCCAGGGTGGATAATCCGGCCACCCAGGGGTGGATAATCTGGGCTTCACCAATTATTCCATTTACATAGAAATTAGGGCATCATAACTCTTCAAAACCCTCGCAAGATAAATAGTGGACTTGTGTGCAAGATGGCTAGTTTAAGGTGGGAGAAATGCATAGGTTTAGATAACCAAAGTGAGATGGTACTACACACCAAGAATTGCAAAAACCAAGAGAGTGAAAAGCTAATTGTTGGTGTGTTTCCCATAAGAACACAGGATGGGCAAATAAAAACCAATGAAAGAACCTTGAAGAACTAACTCTTCACAAAGAAAATGGCGGTGGCTGAACCCACCATGTAGGAGTAGATGGCATGACACCGCGAAGATGTATGTTGGGTTCGTAGCCAATACTCAACAATAAACTCACATATCACAAAATGATATTAAGAGAAATGATTTATCTTGCTTTCGGCATTATGGTGGAGGGTTAGCCCAATAATTAGGACCACACTCCCCCTATATCCATGCCCACACCTAAACCAAATAAAGGAAGAAATATAGGGGAGTATGCAAGGGAGATCAAGTCAAGCTCCCTGAATCAACGATATTTAGCTCATTCCTCAAATAACAAAACCTTGCTTCATCAAGTGGCTTCGTGAAAATATCTGCAAGTTGATTCTTAATGCTCACAAAAGATAAGTCAATATCTCCACGAGCAACATGGTCTTGAATAAAATGATTGCGGATCTCAATATGTTTAGTACTTGTGTGCCGCATCGAATTTTAAGCAATTTTAATGGCACTTTCATTGTCACATAAAAGAGCACTTTATCACAATTGACAATGTATTCCTTTAAAGTTTGCCTCATCCATAATTGAGTGCACGCACTTGCATCAGCTACATATTCTGCTTTGGCGGTGAACAGAGATATGCAATTTTGCTTTTTAGAAGACCAACATACCAAAGACTTTCCCAAAAATTACCAAGCTCCATAAGTTGACTTCCTATCATCCTTATCATCAGCCAATCGAAATCCGTATAACCACATAAAGAGAAATTAAAGCCCTTGGAATACCATAGACCAAAATTAGGGGAATGAACCAAATAACAGAAGATTCTCTTGACCGCCACCAAGTGGCTTTCTTTAGGAGACGCTTGATACCTTGCACACACACCTACACTCAACACAATATCGGGTCTGATTCACAAAGGTAAATAAGAGAGCCGATCATGGACCGGTATATCATTTGGTCCACATCTTTACCATTGAGATTTAATTCAAGGTGACACTTCGTTTGCCTCAGGGTAGCAACACTATTAAGATCGATGGTCTTTAATCTCTTGAGCATGTCTTGAATGTATTTTTCTTGATTAATACAAGTCCCTTCTTGTAGTTGCTTGATTTTGAAACAAAGAAAGAACCTCAACTCGCCCATCATAGACATCTCAAACCTATCAGTCATAAGCTTTGAAAATTCATCATTACAAGCTTGGTTAGTTAAATAATGTCATCAACATAGAGTTGGCATACGAAAAGCTCCCCATTAACCTTCTTAGTAAAAAGAGTGGGGTCAATTTCCCCAACTTCAAAACCCCAATCAAACAATAACTCTTTAAGATGCTCATACCATGCACGTGGGGCTTGTTTAAGGCCATAGAGCGCCTTATCGAGTTTGTAGACATGGTTCGAAAAGTTGGGGTCCTCGAAGCCCCGGGGTTGCCTAACATAGACCAACTCATGTAATGGACCATTAAGAAAGGCACTTTTAACATCCATTTGCTGTAATTTAAAGTTATGATGAGCTGCGTAAGAAAGGAGGATACAAATGGACTCAAGGCGAGCCACTGGAGCATAAGTCTCACCGAAGTCGATGCCTTCCACTTGGAAAAAGCCTTGTGCCACAAGTCTTGCCTTGTTCCTCACAACAATTCATTCTCATCTTGCTTATTCTTGAAGATCCACTTTGTGACGATAAAATTGCGACACCTACTGGACATACGGCTCCTTAGATAACCCACCACTTTATCAAGTGTGTGACCACTAAGTTCAAGATTCCTTTCAGCACGAGCCTTATGACGAATTTCAATTTCTTCAATATTCCTTGGAGGGATAAATTCATCATCTTGACTATTAGCTTGTTCAGCAGATTGTTCAGTGCTGGCAGTTGGAGATGAAGCATGTCCGTGATCTTGATCAGCACCCGTAATAGGAGGGTGCTGTTCTGAGCTTCCAGGGCTGGATAATCCAGCAGAGGGTGTTGCCAGATAATCTGACCTTGGAGTTTTAGCCAGATTTTCGTTGTTCTTGGGTGGTGAAGGTGATGTAGGTCTAGATAATCTGGCCTCCCTAGCCAGATAATCCGGCTTGGGTCTTCCGGCTTGATGATCTTCATAAGATTGTTGTGTTGGTGCAGTAGTTGGTTCAGCAGGTGGGGTTTTTTGATCTTGTGTAGATGAGGGCTCTACTTGAGTAGAGAATTGTCCTTCCCGATCCGCCACAAGGGGTTCCTCAACGGGGCGGTAGAATCCCACACCCATTCTTCTTATGACTTCTTGGTGTATTTAAACATCTATATCAAAAAATCAACTTTACCCACATGGGAGCCGTCATTCACTTCAAACACCACACTACAAGATTCCACAACAATCGTGGTGGTCTTGTTATAGACTCTATAAGTGTGGGATTCAGCACCATAACCAACAAAATACCTTCTAAAGCCTTAGACTCGAATTTAGATAAATGAACTCCTTTAATGAGAAAGAAACACTTACAACCAAATACCCGGAAGTATGAAAAGTTTGGCTTGTTACTGGTAAGTATCACATGTGGGTTCTTGTCCAAGAGCTTGTGGAGGTATATCCGGTTTGATGAGTGACACGCGGTGGATATGGCTTCAGCCCAAAAGTTGTACACTGACTTAAATTCAGCCAAAAAATATATTTCCATATCCATCAAGGTTCGGTTCTTCCTCTCCGCTACACCATTTTGTTGAGGGGTATACGCAGCGGAATATTGATGTATTATCCCCTCTTCACTCAAGAATTAATTCAGGAGTAGTTCTTGAACTCGGAGCCATTGTCGCTTCTTATTGCCAAGTTAGGGACATTGTGTTGCCATTGAACCTCATTGGAAAAGTGGATGACGGTCTGTTGTGTTTCACTTTTCTACTTGAGGAAATAAACCCATGTGTACCTTGAGTAGTCATCAATAATTACCAGGCAATACTTCTTCCCACCGAGACTGGCATGAGACGGAGGACCAAAGAGATCCACACGAAGAAGCTCTAAGATCCTCCTTGACGATATGATAGTCTTTCTTCAATGGTGAGAGTCGTGCATCTTTCCTTCAACTCAAGCCCTGCAAACATGTTCTTTGGCAAAGGAAACATTATATTTTAGTCCAAGGATGTGGCCACCCTTGTGAAGACTTTGCAAAGTTCTCATGTTGATGTCGGTTAGGCAGCGATTCCACAACCATCCCGCATCGGCCTTTCCGAATAGGCACATCGTACCTACAATCGTTTTCCACGAAAAGTCCACCACATACAAGTCATTTTCGACTTACCCAACAAAAGAGACCTTGAGAGACTTGCTCCACAAGAGTACCCCAATATCATCATCAATGAAAACTGCAAAACCCATCTTACCAAGGGCACGAACAAAAAGTAAATTGTAACCAAGGGTATCAACAAGCATGACGTCCATGAGAGAGATATCATGGGCAACCACAACTTTTCCGAGACCCAATACCTTTGATTGGACTTGTCACCATAGGAGACGGTTATTTGATCATGATTAGGCCTCATCTATGTGATGATCTCCTTGCTTCCGGTCATATGACTTGTGCATCCACTATCAAGCACCCATTTTGACCCATCGGAAGCATAGCCCTGCAAGAAAATTACTTCTTGGTTTTAGGTACCCATTTTTCAATGGGTCCTCTCATGTTAGTAACAAGGGTCTTTGGAACCTAATTAGACCAAGCAATGTAACTATCATAAGTACCTACATAACTAGCATAAACCTACAATAATAATCACGAAATGACTCATAATGAGGATTATTAATCCCTACAAAACTAACATAATCAGTGTTGTCCTTTGTGATGTTCTTTTAAATGGTGCTTGTCTTTTCTTGAGTATTCTTGGTCTTCCTTTTATTGTTCTTCTTCTTCTTCGTCTTGGGAACATAACCAAGTACCTCATTTCCATTTTTTGACCTTTGCTTGCTCAAGATCTCATCAAGTACTTCCTTACCTTTGGGCGCCGATGACTTTGCAAGCTTAACTTTCAAACTTCCATTTTCTAGAAGAATGTATTCATGATTGCACATCGGTGTAGAGGTTATAGGGACATCATACTTGGTTATTCGAGTTTGGAGCTGGTCATGAGACTCATTATGAATAGAGTGTGCACTCTCCAAAGCCTTGTGAGCAATGTCAAGTGCCTCATACTTCTCAGAAAGTGTAGCATGAGTAACCCCAAATTCAACCTTCTCTCTTTTTAGCTTCTTTATATTAGCAATAGCACGATCCCATTCCTTCACAAGATTTGCCAAGAGTTTGTTATTGGACTCCTCAATTGAATCAAGTCTCTCTTCAAGAGAGGCCCGAATTTCTTCTTCTTCTAGAGCATTTTTCAAAGATTCAATTTCCATTGCATCCTCCCTTTCAATTCTGCCCTTTTCTTCAAGGAGTTATTTTGAGTAAGCAAGTTGGCTTATGAGAGCATCAAATGCATTTTGCATTCACCCTTGCAAGTTAGTTATAAAAAATCCAATGCAATAACTTTCCTTAACCTTAAGACTAGTGGCATTATCCATATCGGTATTCATGGTAGTCTTAGGAAAGGAAGTGATGGTAGGTGATACCTCATTTGGAGACATAGATATTCACATTTGGAGAATTGAAGAGTGAAGCGGTTGGTGTAGAATAGTGGCTATTGCAGCCACCTCTCTAGAACTATCATCACCTTCTTCATCTTTGCTTGCGGATGGGTACTCCTCTTGGGATACCAACAAAATCTTTGGTTGTTTCTTGTAAGAGCCATTCTTCTTGAGAAATGGCTTCTTGCGAGGAGCCTTTGACTTTTCTTTGAGAATTAGTCTTCCCCCATGTTCTTCTCTACTTTGATAGGGGCATTCGACTACGAAGTGCATACGGTCACCGCAATTGTAGCAAGACCTCAGTTTTGAACCATTTTATTTCCTTCCACTTGACGCATTCTTGTGCTCAAGTTCAGATTTTGCTTTGGCCGGGTCCTTCCAAAAATTTCTTGTGTAGAACGCCATGTACTCAACATGATCATGCTTGACCTCCTATGGATAGCTCATGGAGACTGTGTCAAAAGTCCTATCGTCTTCATATTTCTAAGTGACATTGGCCTTCAATGCAACATTCACACCTTTTTGTATTCCAATTGCTTGGGCACGAGCATCTTCGACGTTCTTTGCGCAACTTTAAATGCAGCCATTTGTTGCATGACTTCGTTGGAAGTCATTTGGTGATAGTTGTGTCTACCTTGTAAGCTCTTCAAATCGGTGGGATTAAATGGCATGAGAGCACTCACATATTTCCTCTTGATCCACGCATCATCAACATGTGTGGCACCATGCTTTATAAAGGTTGTGGTAATGCCCTTGAGCCTTCTATACATATATTCGTGGTCCTCATCATCCAACATACAGAACACTTCGGCTTCATTGCTTAGAGCATCATAGCTATTTCTTCTCATGCTCTTATTTCCCATGAATAGGTCGGTGAGGGCATCGCAAGCTTCATTGGCGGTGTTGAAGTGTTCAATCTATGGCATGTCCTTGGGACCCACACTAAGTTGAATCATGTGTAGAGTGGTTACATTGAGTTTACTATCTATGGCTTCTCTTCTTGTCAAGTTGTTGGGATCCCAACATGGATACCACCTTCAATGATCCTCCATAGCTCAATGGACGAACTGTACACATGATAATACATCAAGAATTGTCATTGATTAAAGGACGATGCAGTAAGCTTGGGTGGATCAGCCCTATTATTTATATGAGGGTGAGGGATTGGTGGATCAAGTGATATAAGTGAGATATCTGCCTGTATTCCTCCTTACCACTTCCATTTTTGGAGGAGGATCTATTATTTTTATCTTCACCTTCCAACTCATTTTCTTCAGAGTTAGCCTTGGCTTTGTCCTTCGAAATAGGAGTTGAAGCCTTAGTAGCAGATGGAGGAATAACCGTGGGTGACGAGAGACGCGCTATAATTTCACGCATCTCTTGCATTTCGGTCTATATGGTCTTTACCAAGGTTGTTTCCAGTGACTTGAGATCATCTATGGTGCCCTTGTGAATGGCTTCACTACAATCTCCCTTAGTACCCATACTGTCTTAGGCGATAAAGACCAAATAAAGAACCTTGCTCTGATACCAATTGAAATGGATCGTATGGGCACCTAGAGGAGGGGAGTGAATAGGTGATACACCAAATTTTTAGTTCTTTTTCAATTTTAGGCTTAACACAAAGGTAAATTCTCTAGATATGCCACTATGAGAAATTTTGCTATATGTAAACCTAACTACTAAGCAAGTAAAGGCAGAGAGAGTGGAATGAGCTAACCGTAGTGAAGCACGTAGATACATAGGATTTTTTCACCATAGTTCCTTCCTTGTTAAGGGAAGTACGGTTGTGTTGGAGGGGTGGGTGGTTCTAAGACCACCATGCCACATAGGCCTCACCGTGTTCTCCGATGGATCTCACCACCAAAGGCCTGATCCACCTTCCACTATTTTGCACCCTTCTATGCGGGAACCGGTGCCTTTACAACTCTACCGGGGCACGCATCCACAACTGAATTGGAGGCTCCCGTGATGACAACAAGTTGCCACATGAACAAGTTAATCAATAACTGAAATTGAGATCTATAGATTTGCAAGAAACACTAGATCATGAATCCTATAAGTGAATGGAGGGGAAGTGAAGATCTTGATGGATGTCGATGTAGATAAAAGTCTCCTCCTTTGATTCCCCAAAGACAGGAGCCTTTGAGTGGTTGAAGATGGAGATTGCGCTTGAATCGATATGAACTGGGCAGAGCTTTTTCGTACGATCCAAGAGGCCTAAAATGGGGGATCTGAGGGGCTATTTATAGCCCCACTTGAAAAGCTGTCGTTGAACAATTTGTGGGCTAGATTATCCGGCCTAAGTTAGGGCCAGATTATATGGCCAGGGCAAACATCCGACCCTAGCTCGGACAATCCGGACTAAAAGTCTAGCCCCTCCCTACATGACGCGTGCCTTGGTTGCCTTTGCCAAAAATCCTAGAGAGGAATATACGGCCCCATAGAGGGACGAATTATCTGACCTAGGTGAATGCTCCGGCCCTGGCCGGTTAATCCGGGAGGAAATTCTGCCCCTTACTCCATGACACGCCTTAGTGGCATTGGCAAACTCCTAGGGTGCGGATTATCCGAACCCTTGCAGGGGTCGATTATCCGGCGTGGGCGAATGCTCCGTCCCTGACCGATTAATACGGGGAGAAACTTTATCCCCTTACGGCATGACGTGCCTTGTTAGCTTTGGCGAACTTGGTGGGGAGGATAATCTGGCCCTTGGTAGGGGCGGATAATCTGCCCCCCTAAACTATGGTTTACCAGTATTTGGGTGGAAACATTGTTCTGCACACTAAACACACAATTAAATCGTCCTTGGCATTGTTATCTAACACAAAAAATACTAGGGATCAGAAAATGTTCTTCAATCTCCCCCTCTTTGGTGTTAGATGACAATACTAGGATTTGCAATATAGCGTGAGACATTGCAAATGTATCTATAATTTTTGATGTTCCATGCTTGGTTTTATCTACTTTCTTGTGTTTTTTCCACACTTTGGAGTACTTTTCATATGATTTCTTGGACTAACCTATTAACAAGAGCCACAGTGCCAGCTGCCTGTTTTCTGCTGTGTTCGGTTCCAGGAAGTCAGAAAATGAATATTCTCGGAATTGGACGGGACAAAAGCCAAAGTTATTATTTTACCGGGGGACACTTGGAGCTAGAATGTGATACGGAGAAGGGCCAGAGGGTGGCCACACCACCTGGTGGTGCGGGCCAGGCCAGGCCGCGCAAGGGGGTGGTGTGGGCCCCTCCGGCACCCCCTCGATCTCCCCTCTCGCCTATAAGAGCCTCCCGATGCATAAACCCTAAATCGTCAATCAGAAATCCACGAAAAGTTCCGCAGCGCCGCCGCCACCGAAGGGGAGATTCGGGGGATAGAAAGTCTCTATTCCGGCACCCTGCCGGGATGGGGAAGTGCCGCCGGAGCCATCTCCATCGATCTCCACCACCATCTCCATCACCGTCGCTGATTCCCATGATGAGGACGGAGTAGTTCTCTCTCGAGGCTAAGGGTTCTACCCGTAGCTATGTGTTCATCTCTCTCTATGCATGATCTTATTGAGATCATGAGCTTGTAATCTATAGATCTACCTTCCTAATCAAGTGCTTTAATAGATATCTGCTCTCCCCATGTGTGTGAAAGTGACAGCGTGCACACCATGGTGGCACTTAGGCTAGAGATTACAAATACTTGTTATGAGTTATATTTGGAGTTGGATGTCTCTATGAAATTTGTGGTGTTTGTTGAAACCATCTAGTGCTCAAGGTGACAGTGTGGGGTTATCTAGATGGGAAAGGATTACTTTGAGCTGTGTTGTTATAGTCCTACCATGGATTAGAGTGTCCAACCGGAGAGTAGTTAAGAGTAGTATCGTAAAAATGAGATATTTATATGAGAGTGTTCAGTAGTGAAAGTATGATCCCTAGGCCTTGTTTCTAAGCATTGATACAAAGTTTGCAATTAGATCTGTTACAATGTGTGCTTGTTTCCATCTTTATTTTAGTTTGCCTTTAGTCTTTTCCATGCCATCAAGTTATCTTATATCACCGTTACCACTTATAATTATCCATACCACTTGTATTTCACTATCTCTTCGCCGAACTAGTGCACCTATACACCTGACAAGTGTAATGGGTGTGTTGGGGACACAAGAGACTTCTTGTATCTTGATTGCAGGATTGCATGAGAGGGAATACCTTTGACCACTTCCTCCCTAAGTTCGATAAACCTTGGGTGATCCACTTAAGGGAAAACTTGTTGCTGTTCTACAAACCTCTACACTTGGAGGCCCAACAACTGTCTACAAGAATAGAAGTGCGTAGACATCAAGAAATTTTCTAGCGCTATTGCCGGGGAGGTAAGGTAAAAAGTATTCACACCAGAGGATTAAAGAAGAAGAACCTCCCACGGCAAACGCCTATTTTCTGGCACCGTTGCCGGGGAGGTAAGGTAAAAGGTACTCACATCCTCCGGTGTGAGTGCTCGAAGTTATTTCCTTTAGATTCTGCAGTTTTGTCTTTTTGTTTCTTGTTTTCACTAGTTAGGCTTAATGGAAAACAACAACAAAATTAGAGAGCTTTATAGTATTTATCTTGAGTTAGGACATGAAGTGTTTGAAGAGAAAATTTAAAAACCTATGGAACTTTATTTGCATGCTAATAACAATGTTGTTAGTATGAATTCTTTGGACACCATTATTGCCAATGCTATGGAAAAGTGTAAGCTTGGGGAAGTTAGTTTTTATGATAATGATCTTTTTAGTTCCCCAACTTTGGAAGATAGCTATTCTATTGCTTATGATGATACTATACCTCCAATATATGATGATTGAAATGATGAATATGATATTTCCAGTCCACCTACTATTGAGGAGAAAATTATTTATGATTATAATATGCCTGCTATATTTGATCATTATGGTGATGAGAATAATAATGATAGCTATTTTATTGAATTTGCTCCCACTACGATTAATAAGAATGACTATGCTTATGTGGAGAGTAATAATGATTATATGCATGTGGCTCATGATAATAATGTTTTATGTGATAGTTAAATTGTTAATTTTATTCATGATGCTATTGAAAGTTATTATGAGAGAGGGAAACATGGTTCTATGCATCTCAATAATATTAAGTTTCCTCTCTTTATGTTGAAAGTCTTGAAGTTGCACTTGTTTTGCCTTACTATGCTTGCTGCTTTGTGCTTTCTTGACTTGTTTATTTACAAGATTCCTATGCATACAAAGTGGTTTAGACTTAAATGTGTTTCGAATTTGCTTCTTGATGCTCTCTTTTAGTTCAATTCATATTTCTTATGTGAGCATCTTCTCAAACTATCATGCCTAACTTAAAGGCGTTAAAGAAAAGTACTTATTGGGAGATAACCCAAAAGTTTTAGATGAGTCTTGGAACTTATTACTTCAGTAATAACCGCTCCTTATCCTTTTTATTTGATTTTTGTGCCAAGAGTAACCTCTAATGAGAGAGAAGTAATGATTGGGAAAGTTGCTGTCCCGAAACAGATTTCTGTGTTTCACCGTAAAAATTCGTGTAAAATCTCTGAACGTCTTTTTGAGGCGTGAATTTTTGTGCTTCTTACCCAGGTTGTTATCTAACTTCCGTTAGTTAAACACTTTTTGATTTGAGCAATAGAAGGTCTTCTAAAAAATCCGTCTTTACCTGCTGGTCTGTTTTGACATATTTCTGCCATTTTCTGCATTTGCTTCTTGTTGGTTCCTTTTTTAGTTCTTTTGGGGAATTGAGCTTTTTGAGGGAAGTGCTATAGTATCTTGTGTTTTAATGGAAGCTTTATTGGTGTTGGAACTGAAACCAAAGACCTATTATCTTGAGTACACTAATGTTGCTAATAAAGATTGTGTGAAGTTTTGTATGAAGGAAAAGTTTCAGGTGTATGGAAGGACTGAGTAATGAGATGAAGGATGGACTAAAGCTCAAACTTGGGGATGCCACGCGTGTCACCCTAAGAAATATCGAAGAAGTACAAGCGTCAAAGCTTGGGGATGCCCAAGGCATCCCGTTCATCATTAATAAAAATCCCAGGTTTTTTCCAAACGCTTCATTTTTATTGTTTCATGCACAGTTGTGTTGTTCTTGGAGCGTCTTCTTTTTCATTTTTGACTGATAGCATTCCTTATTAAGGGAAGTTTTTGGTTTTTCTTTTGCTTGGTTTTCTTAGTTTTCTGAATAAATTGGTTGGACCCCCTCTCTCATACATTGGTTTTCAAATAGTTTGGTTTGGTTTGGAAAAGAGTAGGAAAAGTTCATGCTTAAGTGTAAAGAGAGCTTGTTTTTACTGTGGCCTATGCTTTTTCATGCCATGCTTGATATTGTTTTGGCTTTATGCTTTGTATTCTTTGCTGTAGCATGACTTGTATAAACAATTGAGATTGCTTAATGTGCCTTAAATGAATTATGCGTTGTCTTAGCATATTAAAGCATAGTATTGTGGTATTCTCTTTTGATGTTTTATTTGGGTTGACATGGTGCATGCTCACACCATGTTATGACTATCCCAAGTCCCCATAGCCTTTATGATCCTTTAGTTTTCAACTTGTAGTATCACTTTATGCTTTGATCAATGATGTTTTGTCGCTCTGCATGATTATGGCCATTATTGCTCTCCTAGTTTGTCGCTCCCAGTCTTTTGCTAGCCTCCACAACCAAGTATGAGTTCCACTCATGCATCCAAATCCCTAAACAAAGTTATCCCAAAGAGTCCACCATACCTACCTACTAACTTATGCTATTCCAAGTATATTCATGTTTTTATCTACCTTCCAAATTAAACTTGTTATAAGAAAACTAGTGATTAAAGCTCTCACGAACTTGATGGCACACTTTACTTTTCTTGCCCTAAATAAACTTGAACCATTGTTTCGTCTATGTTGTATATGCTTACACTTATTTGTTGGGAATTAGCAGAACCATGCTGTCATGAGGAACGCTTTCAACATTGCACGGGTATTTTGTACCTAGTTGATATCATGCTGTTTTGTATATGTATGTCGTCGGTGTGAAATGAAAGGGGAGCTTGTAAGTCCATGGAGTTATGTATATGTGTTAGAGAAACGCCTGGGCCGCTGGTCTAATCCATGTTGACATGGTGGAAACCTACAGCGTAACCATAATGAGCTGTCTATGAAGCATTCTTCTTATAAAAAAAGAGTCCTATATTGAGAAAAATGAGAAAAAGAAAAAAAGGGATTATGAAAAGAGGAAAGAGAGACAAAAGCACCATATTCCCATGGTAAATAAGAAGATTGCTGAGATGCTCGTTCTTTGCTTGCCTTGTCATTTTGATATGGGGATTCTTCCGTATCATCGGGCAAGGGGTACCCCGTTGGCGGTTCTCTATGATACAGATGTACTTACGATGACAAGAACTTACCGGTGACTAAACTTGAGTAGCATAAGGAGCGTCCCTCATATACAAGGGACATGAGATTTCTAACTTATACTTCGTGAAGCATATACACCATAGTTTGTTCACTTTAACCTTAATCACTTCAAGATGCTTATGATAGGGGCAATGAGAGCTGAAAGCTATTAAGTACCATAATTTTTGGAAGCTCTTTATGAGACTTGAATCCCTACTTCCTTCTATGAAGGCTTTTCTTCCACCATTATATTGAGTCTCCACCTTCTACCTTTATGCACCTACTTTGAGAGCATAGTGGCCATTCTTAGTTCTATGTGCATTGTCCCAAGACTAGTTGATTGATGCATAACTTGATATTGCTTTTTTTAAACTATTTGTATCTAGTCACTCTTATGAACTTTGAAGATGTCCTATGCATTTATATTTGCTACTCTATGAGGGACATGATGAATACTATTATGCTATGTTTTCTTTATGTGAAACAAACAAACATCTTGCAAAGCATTGTTATTCATGAATCTTTTGTTTGTGCCTTTTCATGTTGCATCATAGTTCCTTTGTCTTATTGCTAGAACTTTGTCTTTAATGTTATAATTGAAGTACTATGATCCCAGCTTCGAATGTTTTACAAATACTTTGATCAAGTTTATGATGGTGCATGTCACCTCAAAAATCATTCATTATTTTTATCACTTGCCTTGTAAACTCCAAAAAAATTCCTATTTTTGGAATGTCATAAAATGGTAAATAAAATAATTGAATTGTTTGATCTTGTTGAAAATTATGAATAAAAAGAAACTTGTGTTGGTTGTTTATTGAAATTTTACCAAACCACATTAAAAGAATGGGTTAATATGTCTAACACATTGTTGAGAAGGTTCTAACAAATCCAAAACATTGTGTTGCATTGCATCATGGCATCTCATGCAAAGCCCTATTTTGAATTACCAAAATACTCCTACAATAGTACAAACAGGATATATAAATCCATTACTCTCAAACTAGGTAAAAGGCTACAAAAATGATCCTAAGAGGATCTACACAATTTTAGAAAATTTTGAAGACAAGAATCAATTCATTTGGAGATCATATGAAAAAGATATAAAAGAAACTACAAAATAGAAAAAAAAAGAATCTAAACAGGCCAGCCGGAGCCAGCCCGCCAGCTACCCGCCGCTCGCCCTCCTGCCGCACGCAGTGCGCAGCGCATCCACTGCATGGGCCGGCCCAGCAACAAAGCCACGGTCAGCCAACCCGCTTCCCTCCTCGCTATCGCTGACATGCCGGGCCCACCTTTCATCTTCCATCTCCGGCCAAGAGTCCCTGATGAACACGAGTTCATCCCTGAACCAAAAATCCCAATCGTTTCGGTGTGAATCCGTTCGTCCCTTGCCCCTTCCACACGCCAGAACCCCCATATAAACCCCCTCCCCTCTATCCCGTTCGAAATTTCGCGAATCATGGAACCCTAGCCTCGATTCGGATCTCGCTACGGCGCGCCATTGTTGCTCACGGGAGCTCGAGGTAGAGCACGGTTCCGTCCACCTCGACCCTCCCTTACCATTTGGAACTCTCCCCCGTACTTGCCGATGCCCCTAACCCGAGTTTCCCCTTGCGCAGATCACCACAGCGAGCACGCAATCTCGCCGGAGTACCACAGGCGCTGCGGAGCTCCATCCAACCGTCTCCATCACATAAGGAAGCAAGGGAAGTCGCTGAGGGTACCCGCGAGACCATGGTAACGCGACGCACCCTGTTGTCCACTCCGACGTCCCGGGAACTCGCTAGAGCGCTATCAACTGCCGCCATCTGGGCCGTTCATCGACGTCATTGACCACCCCCGCCGCCGTTGACGAAGCTAGCGCCCCTCCTTCACCAGATCTAGTCTGGACGGGCGAGATTAGAACACGGAATGAAGCGGTACCGCCCAACCAGAGCGCGCCACGTTGCTGTCCTCCTGACCCTGCCTCGTCAACGCCACGTCACCGTCCAGGTTAGCACTAGCTCACCGGTCAACATCCCAGGTCAATGTGCACAGTCAGCATATCCTTAATAAATAAATAAAAGGGCAAGAAATTGTTTAGATCTTATAAAATTCCTACAGAAAGATATATTAGTCCAAAAATTACAAATTATATAAGGTTGGATTCACAAAATTATGTAGAATATTAATTCAAGATTAGATCTATAGTTTTACTCTAATAATTTAAATGGTTTAATGGATATTTTAGACTAAATAAATCATCGTAAATGTATATCCAAAAAATACAAATAAGGTGTCTATGGATTCGCAATTTCACGTAGAATATAGATCTGGTCTTAGGTATAATTTATGATGTAGTTAATATTTTAAATGATTTAAACTCCTTTAAATAGTAAATAAATCATAGAAAAAGATCTACAACTCCGATTAATATGAATCCAATTCCTACTGGTTCGTATTAATGTACTGTATCCAGTAAAACCAATAACAAAATTTAATTTGACTATTAGGACAGAAGTTGCAATGGAACTACTAAAACCTCTTATTTGGTCATCAAGATTTAATAATAAATAACCTATAGCATTAAATAATCTCCAACATGCATCATATGGTCCAATACCATTCCAAGAACTAATATTAAATTATTGTGCATGGTTATGATAATCATTGTTGTGTTTCCTATGGTTGCAATTGTTTTGATTATAACTACTTGTCCTTGCGTTAGATTGTGCGGAGAGTGCGGTTGCTGCGAAGGAAATTCAATCATCACACATATTATTAACATAAGGCAAGTTGCACCTTGTTCATGTTTTTATCCCAGTTTTGTTACTATGCATGTTTTGATCTTCAAATGAGTAGTATGCATGTGCAGGATGTTTTAGTAGAAATATTTTAAGTGTTTTACAAGTGCGATGTTATGTTATAGTATGCCATGAGTAGTTCTATACTTAGGATTATTTCCACTCCCAATAGGAATCCTTAAATTTTTCTAAGTGTTATGCTTGTGCTATGCTATATATAAAATATCGATGGGTTTGAAAGACTGAAAAATTTCTAAGTATAAAGCTCTCTCGAGCAAACCTTTTCTTCTCAAAACCCCCTTCAAAATAAAAACTAAGTTTTCTTCTGGGTGGAATGGTTGTCGGGTCAACGAGTGGAATTTGGTGGAGGACAGCCGCCCAGGAATCAAAGAAATCTGCCATGTTTCAGAATTTAGAAGCTTTTGTGCAACCACACTACATATGGGCTCTGTCTTGGCCTAGTACTTAGTAGGAAACCTCACCGGGGTACCAACATTTGGAGGTTCTTGGCACGGTTGGATCCAGCTGGTAGAGGGGCTACTAAGGGAAAGCCTCGACATGGTCTTGTCTGTAAAAGGACTTGATCGTGGATTGTGGGGAAAGTGCACAACCTCTCGAGAGTATTGCAATCTGATCGATTAGCCGTGTTCACGGAGAAAGAACAACTTTGAGATTCTGAAGGATGGAGCCTCTGAAGGATTTTCCTCTATCTTTTTCAAAACCAAATGAACCTGGGTTTGTGATTTGCATCCCGAGGGCTCTGTGAACTCAGACTTGGTGGGATTTTGGTTCAAAGACAAATGCTTGCAAACCTAAGTTCGTGAGTTGCATCCTGAGGCCTCTATGAACTTAGACTTAGTGGGTTTTTGGTGCCATGTGTTGGGTTGAGAGTTGATAGCCTGGAGGACCCAGTGCAAGCCACTCGACCTTATTTTTACTTACTAAAAGTTTGCAAAGTAGGATAAAATTTTCTCTCTAGTTCTTCTCTTTTACTTAGAGAAAATTGGCTTTATGCAAATGAAACCCCAAAGCCTTATCTTCGCCTTGCATGTAGAAGTAGAGTCTTTTCCTTCATGGTGTAATTTTCCAATACATTCAAAGTATTGACCAACTCGTTTGGTTGCATGTTTCATGTGAAGAATTTGGAGATTGTTGAAAGGTGCGCTAGGATCGCGAGTCTTCACTCAACCTGCTTGTGGCATTGATGGGACTCCAAGTTGTATATATTTCGCTTCTGTTGTAATAATGTAAACTCTGGATTATTCGATTCATGAAATAAATACTTGTGTTTCACATGATATTTCTTCGACTGTGAGTGCTAGCTAATGATCCAGGGACTAGCATGTTAATCACAAGGACTTAGGATCTTTATCGATCCAAGGTCACTATAGATGGTATCAGAGCATAAGTTCACTGTAGATCTTGACCCTAGACATGGAAAAACCTTAGGAGTAATATTTTCTAAGTTATTTCAGAAAAGCTCTCATATTTCTCATCATCTATCTTTGGAGTTTAAAATTTCTTAAGTCTCTTCTTTTCAACATAAGAGATGACATCTATGAACTTCAAGAAGAAACTTATATCAAGACTACCCTTCCAAAGAAGACCATCTTGCTCATGTCTGGACTTGAAGACTTTTGTAGAAGATGATCCAAGACTGAAGCTACGAGAATTGAAGACTTTAAACCAAAGACATCGAAGGCCTTAAGTCAAAGTTATTAACCGGAGACCTCAAACACAATGAAGATTATGAAGATCATGAAGATTCCAAGTGACCTACTAGGAACCAAATCCAGATAGATTTCGCTATAATATAGATGCAACAAATTGTTTGCCCTCTTTTATGGTTGTTACGATAGCAAATAAAACCTATTCTTCCAAAACTAAAGTTGCTTGTATGGGTTATTCTTCTTCTTCTACAATCCATTTGTTCTACTCTAAACCTTGGTCAACTCGATAGATGGACCACCTCTAAGGAGCATCGTGATCAGTGCGCCTACTCTGAAGAAAGTCACCCATCTGAAGAACATCCCACCTCTCAAGTTACGTGTTTCTTGTGTGAAGGAACCAATCATAACCTTACTCAATGTCACCTCTACCCGGTGGTACAGCAAGTGAATCAGCAAGTCATAGATGGAATGCGACAAGGCCTCATGAAGCTCTACAGGGACACAAGGTCTACGACAAAGGAAAGGGATGGATTCAAGACTCTAGACACCGCACCCAAAGTCATCACTTCGTAATACTTGGCTTATGGAAAGAGGGGCCATGTTCCCAAAACTAGCTCAAGGAAAAGATCAAAAGTTCTGAAGTTTGAGGTGGAATATGATCTACGAGACTTGTTGGCCTTGGAAAGACCAAAACGGAGGAAGGATTTAAGAGAAGTTCTCTGTTATAAGTGTGGAGACATGGGACACTATGCATATAATTGTCCTCAAAAAAGGGTTCATGATAATGGGATTAATGGCAACTACGGCTAGAAGCATAGCAAGGATCTTAGGGATGTCACTTGTTTCCAGTGCCTTAACAACGGGCATTATGCTATCAAATACCCATGGAAGAAATCTCGAAATGATCAACCCTAGTGGGGGCACAAAGGCTTGAAGAGCGACATCATGCACACCCCAACTCAGGAAAAGAGACAAGAGATTAGAGTAGTTAGCCTATCAAATACCATAGTACCTTACCAATTTCCTTGTAATGCTTGGTTGTAATAAAACTCGGTGTGATTGAAGCTTGGTTGACAATAATTGTGTGTTTTCCATGTATGATGCATAAGGGTAGAGTTTATTCCATAGTATTTCTACCTATGTCTTACCTTTTGTCTAAAATCTCAGACGCCGCCAAGACGTGAGAACTATGTTCTACCTCCAGTGATTGCACAACTTTTGAACTCCTAGAATTAGCTGATCCAACTGCTCACCCAAAATATGCAAAACAACAACAACAACCCGCCTCCTCCGACACCCACGCCGCCTCAACAAGATTGCTTGACTCGGTTTTTGAAGTTAAACCCTCCTACCTTCTCAAGCAGCCCTGAACCAATTGTAGTAGATGACTGGCTCCGCACAATAAACAAGAAGTTGGACATCGTCCAAGATGTTGGAGCAGAAAGGGTGCAGTTTGCCGCACATCAACTTGAGGGGCCTGCTGCTGAATGGTGGGATAATTATTAGGTCACCTATCCGGATATTGATGCTATGCCATGGAACCAGTTTGAAGAAGCCTTCTGCACTCATCATGTGGCTGCTGGTATCATGGCCTTGAAGAGGCGTGATTTTCGTGACTTACAACAACTGCACCACTCTGTCTCCGAGTATGGAGAGCTTTTGAACAAGTTGGCATGTTATGCACCGGATGATGTTTCCAATGATGCCAAGAGGCAGGAAGAATTCATGAGAGGACTTAATGACGAGATATCCATCCAGCTTGTGGCTCTGAAGTTTGATAACTACCAAGAACTCCTGGATAGAGCAGTTATAGTGGAAGCCAAGCATAAGAGCATGGAGAATTGTAAGAGGAAGTCTACATTCCACAAGCACACCTCCGGATCATACCAAAGGCATCGCACCACTTCTCCACCACCTCACGAACATGATGACTCCCATTTGGATGAGCACAATGGCCACAACGATCATAAGCATCATAACAGGAATGGAGGAAATTTCACCAATGACGGAAAAAGGAAGGACACGAGTAAAGTCCTTTGTTTCAACTGTCACAAACCTGGACACTATGTCGTTGATTGCCAGGAACCGAAGAATGGTAATAGGAATGGAAAGATTCACCCTACTGTTAATGCCAACATGCACCACGACTCTATGGATGAAGCACACAAATCTTCACATCGAGATAGTTGATGATAAACCTCAAATAACTCAATTTGGGAGGATTCAACAAAGATAACCTTTTAAGGGTGGTAGTACCCTAATGTATCCCGAACCTATTTCTTTCTAGCTTTCTCGAATCTCGAGGACGAGATTCCTTTTAAGGGTGGTAGTCTGTAACATCCAAAAAAAAATCCTAATTTTGGAATGTCATAATATGGTAAATAAAATAATTTAATTGTTTGATCTTGTTGAAAATTATGAATAAAAAAGAAACTTTTGTTGGTTGTTTGAAATTTTACCAAACCACATTAAAAGAATGGTTTAATATGTCTAAAAAATTGTTGACAAGGTTATAAGAAATCCAAAACATTGTGTTGCATTGCATCATGGCATCTCATGCAAAGCCCTATTTTTAATTACCAAAATACTCCTACAAGAGTACAAACAGGATATATAAATCCATTACTCTCAAACTAGGTAAAAGGCTACAAAAATGATCCTAAGAGGATCTACAAAATTTTAGAAAATTTTGGAGACAAGAATCAATTCATTTGGAGATCATATGAAAAGATATAAACGAAACTACAAAATAGAAAAAAAGAATCTAAACAGGCCAGCCGGAGCCAGCCCGCCAGCTACCCGCTGCTCGCCCTCCTGCCGCGTGCAGTGCGCAGAGCAACCACTGCATGGGCCGGCCCAGCAACAAAGCCGCCGCGGTCAGCCAGCCCGCTTCCCTCCTCGCTGTCGCTGACACGCCCGACCCACCTATCATCTTCCATCTCCAGCCGAGAGTCCCTGATGAACACGAGTTCATCCCCGAACCAAAAATCCCAATCGTTTCGGCGTGAATCCGTTCGTCCCTTGCCCCTTCCGCATGCCAGAACCCCATATAAACCCCCTCCCCTCTATCCCGTTCGAAATTTCGCGAATCGTGGAACCCTAGCCTCGATTCGGATCTTGCTGCGGCGCGCCATTGTTGCTCACGGGAGCTCGAGGTAGAGCACGGTTCCGTCCACCCCGACCCTACCTTACCATCTGGAACTCTCCCCCGTACTTGCTGATGCCCCCTAACCCGAGTTTCCCCTTGCGCAGATCACCACAGCGAGCACGCAAACTCGCCGGAATACCACAGGCGCTGCAGAGCTCCATCCAACCGTCTCCATCACTACAGGAAGCAAGGGAAGTCGTCAAGGGTACCCGCGAGACCGTGGTAACGCGACGCACCTCGTTGTCCACTCCGACGTCTCGGGAACTCGCCGGAGCGCTGTTAACTGCCGCCGTCAGGGCCGTTCATCGACGTCATTGACCACCCCCGCCGCCGTTGACGAAGCTAGCGCCCCTCCTTCACAGGATCTCGTCTAGACGGCTGAGATTAGAACACGGAATGAAGCGGTACCGCCCAACCAGAGCGCGCCATGTCGTTGTCCTCTTGACCCTGCCTCATCAATGCCACGTCATCGTCCAGGTCAGCACCAGCTCACCGGTCAACGTCCTAGGTCAATGTGCACAGTCAGCATATCCTTAATAAATAAATAAAAGGGCATAAATTGTTTAGATCTTATAAAATTCCTACAAAAGATATATTAGTCCAAAACTTACAAATAATATATCATTGGATTCACAAAATTATGAGAATATTAATTCAAGATTAGATCTATCTTTTACCGTATAGTTTTACTCTAATAATTTAAATGGTTTAATGGATATTTTAGACTAAATAAATCATAGTAAATTATGTGTATATCCAAAAAATACAAATAAGGTGTCTATGGATTCACAATTTCACGTAGAATATAGATCTGGTCTTAGATATAATTTATGATGTAGTTAATATTTTAAATGATTTAAACTCCTTTAAATAGTAAATAAATCACAGAAAAAGATCTACAACTCCGATTAATATGAATCCAATTCCTACTGGTTCGTATTAATGTACTCTATCCAGTAAAACCAATAACAAAATTTAATTTGACTATTAGGACAGAAGTTGCAATGGAACTACTAAAACCTCTTATTTGGTCATCAAGATTTAATAATAAATACCCTATAGCATTAAATAATCTCCAACATGCATCATATGGTCCAATACCATTCCAAGAACTAATATTAAATTATTGTGCATGGTTATGATAATCATTGTTGTGTTTCCTATGGTTGCAATTGTTTTGATTATAACTACTTGTCCTTGCGTTAGATTGTGCGGAGAGTGCGGTTGCTGCGAAGGAAATTCAATCATCACACATATTATTAACATAAGGCAAGTTGCACCTTGTTCATGTTTTTATCCCAGTTTTGTTACTATGCATGTTTTGATCTTCAAATGAGTAGTATGCATGTGCAGGATGTTTTAGTAGAAATATTTTAAGTGTTTTACAAGTGCGATGTTATGTTATAGTATGCCATGAGTAGTTCTATACTTAGGATTATTTCCACTCCCAATAGGAATCCTTAAATTTTTCTAAGTGTTATGCTTGTGCTATGCTATATATAAAATATCGATGGGTTTGAAAGACTAAAAATTTTCTAAGTATAAAGCTCTCTCGAGCAAACCTTTTCTTCTCAAAACCCCCTTCAAAATAAAAACTAAGTTTTCTTCTGGGCGGAATGGTTGCCGGGTCAACGAGTGGAATTTGGTGGAGGACGGCCGCCCAAGAATCAAAGAAATCTACCATGTTTCAGAATTCAGAAGCTTCTAGTGCAACCACAATACATATGGGCTTTGTCTTGGCCTAGTACTTAGTAGCAAACCTCACCGGGGTACCAACATTTGGAGGTTCTTGGCACGGTTGGATCCAGCTGGTAGAGGGGCTACTAAGGGAAAGCCTCGCCATGTTCTTGTTTGTAAAAGGACTTGATTGTGGATTGTGGGGAAAGTGCACAACCTCTCGAGAGTATTGCAATCTGATCGATCAACCGTGTTCACGAAAGTGCACAACCTCTCGAGAGCATTGCAATCTGATCGATCAGCCATGTTCACGGAGAAAGAACAACTTTGAGCATCTGAAGGATGGAGCCTCTGAAGGATTTTCCTCTATCTTTTTCAAAAACAAATGAACCTAGGTTTGTGATTTGCATCCTGAGGGCTCTGTGAACTTAGACTTGGTGGGATTTTGGTTCAAAGACAAATGCTTGCAAACCTAAGTTCGTGAGTTGCATCCTGAGGGCTCTATGAACTTAGACTTAGTGGGTTTTTGGTGCCATGTGTTGGGTTGAGAGTTTGTAGCCTGGAGGATCCAGTGCAAGCCAGTCGACCTTATTTTTACTTACTAAAAGTTTGAAAAGTAGGATAAAATTTTCTCTCTAGTTCTTCTCTTTTACTTAGAGAAAATTGGCTTTATGCAAATGAAACCCTAAAGCCTTATCTTCGCCTTGCATGTAGAAGTAGAGTCTTTTCCTTCATGGTGTAATTTGCCAATACATTAAAAGAATTGACCAACTTGTTTGGCTGCACGTTTCATGTGAAGAATTTGGAGATCGTTGAAAGGTACGCTAGGATCGCGGGTCTTCACTCAACCTGCTTGTGGCATTGATGGGACTCCAAGTTGTATATATTTCGTTTCTGTTGTAATAATGTAAATTCTAGATTATTCGATTCATGTAATAAAGACTTGTGTTTTACATGATATTTCATCGACTATGAGTGCTAGCTAATGATCCAGGGACTAGCATGTTAATCACAAGGACTTAGGATCCTTATCGATCCAAGGTCACTATATGCCTACTCGAGGACGAGCAGGAGTTAAGCTTGGGGATGTTGATACATTGCAAATGTATCTATAATTTTTGATGTTCCATGTTTGGTTTTATCTACTTTCTTCTGTTTTGTCCACACTTTGGAGTACTTTTCATATGATTTCTTGGACTAACCTATTAACAAGATCCATAGCGATAGCTGCCTGTTTTCTGCAGTTTTTGGTTCCAGGAAGTCAGAAAATGAATATTCTTGGAATTGGACGGGATAAAAGCCAAAGTTATTATTTTATCGGGGGACACTTGGAGCCAGAATACGAGACGGAGAAGGGCCAGAGGGTGGCCACACCACCTGGTGGCGCGAGCCAGGCCAGGCCATGCCAGGGGGTGGTGTGGGCCCCTCCGGCACCCCCTCGGTCTCCTCTCTCGCCTATAAGAGCCTCCCGATGCATAAACCCTAAATCATCAATCAGAAATCCACGAAAAGTTCTGCAGCGCCACCGCCACCGAAGGGGAGATTCTGGGGACAGAAAGTCTCTGTTCCGGCACCCTGCTGGGACGGGGAAGTGCCCCCAAAGCCATCTCCATTGATCTCCACCACCATCTCCATCACCGTTGCTGATTCCCATGATGAGGAAGGAGTAGTTCTCTCGCGAGGCTAAGGGTTCTACCAGTAGCTATGTGTTCATCTCTCTCTATGCATGATCTTATTGAGATCCTGAGCTTGTAATCTATAGATCTACCTTGCTACTCAAGTGCTTTAATAGATCTTTGCTCTCCCCATGTGTGTGAAAGTGACAGCGTGCACACCATGGTGGCACTTAGGCTAGAGATTACAAATACTTTTTATGAGTTATATTTGGAGTTGGATGTCTCTATGAAATTGTGGTGTTTGTTGGAACCATCTAGTGCTGAAGGTGACAGTGTGGGGTTATCTAGATGGGAAAGGCTTACTTTTAGGTGTGCTGTTATAGCCCTACCATGGATTAGAGTGTCCAACCGGAGAGTAGTTAAGAGTAGTATCATAAAGATGAGATATTTATATGAGAGTGTTCACTAGTGAAAGTATGATCCCTAGGCCTTGTTTCTAAGCATTGATACACCATTTGCAATTAGATCTGTTACATGTTTGCTTGCTTCCATCTTTATTTCAGTTTGCCTTTAGTCTTTTCCATGCCATCAAGCTATCTTCTATCACCGTTACCACTTATAATTATCCATACCACTTGTATTTCACTATCTTTTCGCTGAACTAGTGCACCTATACACCTGACAAGTGTATTCGGTGTGTTGGGGACACAAGAGACTTCTTGTATCTTGATTGTAGGATTGCTTGAGAGGGAATACCTTTGACCACTTCCTCCCTGAGTTCGATAAACCTTGGGTGATCCACTTAAGGGAAAACTTGCTGCTGTTCTACAAACCTCTGCACTTGGAGGCCCAACAACTGTCTACAAGAATATAAGTGCATAGACATCATAGCCCTACTAACACATCATTCCAAAGATGAAAAAGAACTCCACCTACATGTGTGCATATATTAAGTTTGCATTTGAATACAAATGCACACACATGGCCTTAGTACTTTTTCATGAATTGGAAGCTAAGGAACAAATGATGAGTTAGGGAGACAGATGTACCATACCACCATATTGAAGTCCCCAATAATATAATGATATATGCTTTTGAGGATACCCCATATTGGGCATTGACTTTGATCTGGCCCACATTATCTTTCCTTACAACACCATCCTGGGCAACCCAACGCTGGCTAAGTTCATGGTAGTCACCCACCATGCCTACAACCTCATCAAGATGCCAGGCGGCAGCGGGGGCACCATCTCAGTCCGATTAGACATCTAACCTGGTGGTGGTCCCAAAGGTCACCAGCGGGGGGGAAACTCTGCATCGCCGTCACCAACCTCAAGGACTGCCCAAAGGATCTGTACCCTTTGCCCATGATTGATCAGATAGTGGACTCTATATTGGTCTGCGACCTCTTGTGCTTTTTGCACTCTTTATTGGGCTACCAGCAGATGGCCAAGTAATATGAGGAGAAGTCATCTTTTGTCACCCCTTGTGGAGTATTATCCTACACATGCATGCCATTCAGCCTCAAGAATGTTGGTGCAACATTCTAGAGGCTGATGCGCATCACCTTGGGAGCACAGATGGGCAAAAATGCAGAGGCCTACGTCGACGACATCGTGGTCCACACTCGGAAGAAGGGAAAGCGTGTGGCATACCTCGAGTAGACCTTCGCCAACCTGCGCAAGGTTAACATCAGGCTCAACCCAGCAAAATTTGTGTTCAGGGTCCCATAAGGCAAGCTCATGGGTTTCCTGGTGTCGCATCATGGCATTGAGGTGAACGCCGACAAGATCACAATCATTGAGGAGATGCAACCTCCCAAATGGCTCAAGGACATGCAACGCTTGACAGGATGCATGGCGGCACTAGGAAGATTTAACTCCAAGCTCGGCGAGAAGGTCGTGCCTTTCTTCAAGATCATGAAGCAACCAGGCACTTTCTAGTGGACTCCCGAGGTGACGGAGGCCTTCGAGAGCCTCAAAAGGTACCTCACGAGCACCCCCATCATGGTGGCTCCGCGAACTCGTGAGCGGTTACTGTTGTACCTGGCTGCCACGCCACAAACGACCAACATTGTTCTCGTCATAGAGCGTGTAGAGCATGTCAAAGCAAAAAACAAGGCGTTCACTCCCAAATCCCTCAGGGGCTTGGGGGTTGTGGCCCATGAGGCCTCTGGAGGGGCTTTAGAAGCCCTAGGGCCTCATGAGGAACGATCCCACACCGAGACCACGGGCAGGCCTCGGGAGGATTCTATGGTAGCGTTAAGGACAACGGAGCTTGTGCAGCATCTCCTCTACTTCGCCGACATGGTACTCCGCGATGCTAACGAGCGCTACCCAGATGCAGCAGAAGCTCCTCCCACGCTTCTTATATCCTCGAGGAAGCTGCAATAGTACTTCCAAGGCCATCCCATCAAGGTGGTAACTAGGTTCCCCCTAGAGACAATCCTGCGCAACCCTAACGCCACAGGACGCGTGTCCAAGTGAGCAATTCAGTTACAACCTTTCGAGCTGACATAGAACATGTTCGTCGCTGTTAGGGGCAGGGCTCTACTAGAGTTTTACATGGAATGGACCGATCCATTCATGAAGGAGGTCAAGGAGAAAGAGACCCAGCTCCCTGGGAAATTAACTCTTGGCCGCTAGGTCGTAAACCTCGACGACGCATTTAGTGCTGACATCATGGGAGCGGCAGCGGTCCTCACTTCAGGCACTGGTGGAAAGCTATTTTACATTGTTCAGCTATGCTTCAAGGATGAGGTCAAGCACTCCAACAACATCGCTGAATATGAGAGACTCATCGTGGGCCTCAAAGCTTCAATCTCCCTCAGCACCAAGTGTGTCACAGTTCAAGGGGATTCCTTGCTCCTCATTAACTTCTCCAACAAGAGCTACAAGCCTAAGGATGAGCACATGGAGGCTTACCTCGAAGAGGTGCGTAGGCTCGAGAAGCACTTTCTAGGCATGGAGCTGCTCCACATTCCTCAAGGAGCCAACTTTGAAGCCAATGAAATCGCCAAACATGTGTCTCGTCAATAGCCCCAACAACATAGAGTCTTTGAGGAGAGGTTATTCAAACCGTCTGTCGTGCCACCCAATAGCGGTGACGTTCCACCCCGCCAGGAGTTTGCTCCCCTACCCTCGACAGACGCACCAGACTACGAACCATCGCCTAGCGATCGCCTTGTCCTGTCGATTACACCTCAAGAGGCAATATGGATCACTGAGCTCAAGGAGTACCTGAAGGATGGCACCCTCCCCGAGAAGGACGAGGTTGCCGGAGAAAGAAACCTTCTCCGTGCCAAGAACTACTATTTGGTGGATGTCGACCTCTACTATCGCCGTCCTAACAGTGTCGTGCTGCGATGCATCTCTGTTGAAGATGGGCGCGAACTGCTCACCAATATCCATGCTGGAGAATGCAGCCACCACACCTCCGCACGCACCCTTGCTAGGAAGGTGTTCCCTAGTAGTTTCTACTAGCTCACGGCGCTGGAAGACGCTACTGAGATTGTAAAGACTTGTGAGGCTTGCCATTTTCACAGCAAGGAGATACACTAGCATGCTTAGCAGCTGCAAACCATTCCGGTGTCATGGCCATTCGTGGTCTGGGGGTTGGATATCTTGGGGCCTTTTCCCAGAGCGTCCGAGCGCTACCACTACCTCTACGTCACCATCAAAAAATTCACCAAATTGCCGGAGGTAGATCTGGTACGAACTATACCAGCGAGGTCGGCGGTCAAATTCATACAAGGCTTGATATGCCACTTTGGCTTGCCCAATCGCATCATCACCGACAACGGCAGCCAATTCACCAGCGGATTGTTTAAATCCCACTATGCTGACCTCGACACCAAGATCTTCTATGCCTCTATCAACCACCAAAGAAGCAACGGTCAAGCCGAGTGGGCCATTGATGTAGTGCTAAAGGGTCTCAAGACAAGGAGTTTCCACCGTAGTCTCAAAGACCGTGGTAGAGGATGTCTCAATGCACTCCCTGGAGTACTCTGTTCCATCCGTACCACCGCGACCAAGCCAACTGGTGTAACCCCTTTATTCCTCGTTTACGGAGCTGAAGAGATCATTCCTACAAAACACAAGCATGGCTCCCACGGGTCATGGCTTTCAATAAGAAGGCACAAGTGGAGTTGTGCTAAGATGACATCACCCTCATTGAGGAAGCCTGCCATAGGGTCAACATTCGGGCTTCCAGGTACCAGCAGAGCTACGCTGATACCACAGTCGCAACATACGTGCCCGCATCCTGGAAGCTGGGGACCTTGTCCTTTGATGGTTCCTCTCCCACGAAGGCCTCCACAAGCTCTCCCTGATGTGGGATGACCCCTTAAGGGTCGTGCACGTCGCGAGACCAAGAGCAGTGCGCCTGGAAACAGAAGACGGGGTGGCGATACCAAATGTGTGGAACATCCAGCACCTTCGCAAGTTCTCCCCTTGATCCCTGCCTACAACAGCGGTTGTAACAGACACCTCCATTCTCGGGTACATTAAGAACTCATGAGTAGACCCTCGTGTTGGTTTTTCTCTTATGTCGATTTCCCTAGTGATATTTTATTTTCGTGGTGTTCCCTCCTGTGTACCATACAAGCAGGGGCTAGGCATGGTGTCTATCACTAAAGCCACCCCCTATCAATTCTGAGGCCTAAAGTGTCGATATCTGACTCGCGAACAAGCTCCAGCTATAAAGTCACCTCACCCATGGTTCTTGGTGCTTGATATCCTCGCATGGCACACACGGGAAACAACAAAGCATACTCTATACAGAACCTACGGTTACCTCTCCGAGGAACTAATAGGGAAGGTACAAGTCATACGGCTACCTCCATGAGGAGCTAACAGGGCGACCCAGAACATATAGACCCTATGGTTACCTCTCCGAGGAACTAATAGGGAATGTACAAGTCCTACGGCTACCTCCACAAGGAGATAACAAGACGACACAGAATGTGCAGAGCCTACATGCCACCTCCTCGAGGAACCTCCAGGACAAGTAAAAAAGTCCCACGGCTCCCTCCATGAGAGACTCATGGGGAGACTCATGAGGGGACTCCCCCTCAAGAGCCTAAGTCCATGTAAATCCTATGGATTCCTCCTCAAGGAGCCAACATGAAATACATTTGCCTTACAGTTTCCTCCACAAGGGACATACGACGCGGCTCACGAGGGCACCCTCCCCTCAAGTAGCCCAAATCTATGTAAAACCTATGGTCACCTCCCCGAGGGGCAAAAGAGTAGGATGCACAATAATGAAACAAATAAACATGCTTCATACCAAGACTATCATCCTTAGAGTTTCTCTAGGAGCAGCGACTTTAAAAGCCCACACGGACACTACACAACAAAAAATCAAGCCTCATTAGCAGAGGCACCGACATCCTCGCCATCAGCATCAGAGCTCCCTGAGCTACCCAGTCCATCGTCTTTCTTTTCACCCCCTCACAATAGGAGGGGTGCCTAAAGGTGTGGGATCATCGTCCACTCGATGATGAAATGCCGTGATGAGTACCTCCATGATCCCTTCGACCTTCGCCTCGAGCTCATTAGTGGCCTCCGGGATGGCGCCTTGCAGAGGCTCCGTTGACCTCAGAATCTGGGCATGGTCAAGCCTAGGGGATATCCGGATAAGGTTCAAGAACAGAGCCGTCCCGACAGCTCTCATCATCTTCTGTTACTCACCCTTGATGAAGCGGTTCAGGCCCAACACGGCCTTTTCCAAGGGGATGATGATCCTATCAGAAAGCTCGAGGAAGGCTTTGTCCTCACTGTCGACAAGAATCTCCAGGGCATAGAAATGCCTAGCCCTGAAAGTAGGAAGCAGAGTAGCCGCACGGTTTGAAAGAATGCGGAATACCTTCTAATGTTGCTCCAGTGCCTCGCGCGCCCGTAGCTTGTACCTCTCACGAGCCTTCGCGGTGGTTGCAGCATCCTCCTTAAGTGAGGTGATCTCTCCCCCTAGTCGCTCGGCTTCACGGGTGGTGGCATCGCGGGAATGCTCCGCGTCCCTAAGAGCCTAGTGAAGGCGAGAATCCTCTTTCTCTTGCTCGGCGAGAGAGAGCTTGATGTTCTCAAGCTTCATGTTGGTCTTGAATGTTAGCATCTCGACACGCTGACGCGAGTGTGCCAGCTCAAGGGATTGAGAGTCTGGATCTTTCTAGCATCGGTTGATGTCCACCTCGTGAGCAGAGATCTCTCCCTCATGAGTGGACAGAGCTACCCCTAATGAAGAGGCATGAGCTCGTGCGTCGGAACCAATCTTCGCCGCCTCGTCAGACGCATGCTGAGCACCTCTTCAAACTTGAGACATGCCTCCTACCTCTCCGCCTCCAGTAGCCTCTCCGCCTCGCGAACCTGGCCCCAATTCGTGGCGAGCTGATGCTCTTCCATAGCAACCTCTGGCATGAGTCAGTCGAGCCCTTCGCGTACACCCTCAATGAACACTCCCATGTGTTCTGTCTGAACAAGGATGGGAGAATCCCGTAACACCAGAGTCGTCACCTGTGCCTCGATAAGATCCATACCCAAGCCAGGCGAGTGAGGGCAGTCATTCCCTTGGGAAGCGCTGTGACTAATGGGCCTCACAAAAATCTCCACTGTGGAAGGATGTTGGGGGCTGGCATGGAACATGACCTTGCTTGTTGTGGGAGTATCGGCTACCGTTGGAACACCAGTCGGCACCCTCTCAACTTCCACGTCCTCGACCAAGGGACTGTGAGCAAGATGAGGCTCCTCCTGGTCATTCTTCGCCCCAACGATTAAGCCGCTCGGAGCTTCCTCCCGACGTTTTCCATGATGCAGGAGTTGGCATAGCCTACGGAGGGGCCGAATCCATCGAGTTAGAGTTATCCCTCATCTAAAAGGTGGGGTCCGCGGTATGCTATGCCACCAGTGGTGGAGAGGGAAGGATGGGATGCACCACTAGACATCTCTCCTTCACAGAGCTCCTATTCATCTTCCTTTTCTTCTATAGGGGACCCTTGCTTCGGAAAAATAAAGTAGCTAAGTCGAAGTGGAGGCGGCAGACAATGAAGGGAGGGAGCGGAGCGTACCTTGCGGAGCCCGAGGTCTGATGGCTCTAGTGCCCCTCTTCATCCTAGGAGGAATGAAATCCCCACCGGAGCTCGGAGATTTACCCCCTCTAGGGGCAATCTTTACAAGAGCATCCCCTCTCACGATGGACTCTTCAGGGACCGGGGCACTAACGCCGTCCTTGCTAGTTGCAACCTGGGGATCGCTCTCTCCCACATCACTCCCCATAGACTCGATCCCTTTGGAAGGTACCGCGCCATCGTCCCCACCTTGGGTATGGGGTGCGGACGACGAACCGACTCCCAGAGAGTTCTACCATTTCCTCGTGTGACCAGGTGGAAGGATTCCCCACTCGTCGAAGCACGGTAGAGCCATGCGGATCTCTGATCTTTGCCCATTGTGGTAGAGAAGCTAGGCCCCGATAGGAAACTCAAGTGCGTCGGTCGTGTGAAGGAGCTCATGGAGGAACTCCTCGATGACCACATCATTGGTGATACCCGCTCCCAGAGGCACACGGTCCATCTCGTTCAGATCCCACGGATCCGAGCTGTGTTTCTCCAGTAAAGCTATGCGGCATCGGAGAAATTCCATAGCCACCAGTGAACTAGTTAGGCCGCTCGTGTGCAGCAGCGCAATGCGTGCCCTGAGGTCATCGACCTTCTCCTCCACCAACATCTTGCAGGACCACAACCCCCGAGGCTTCACGGCCATTGCCGTGGGAGGCTCGAGGAAACGTCTCTCCTCTAGGGCATCCATATAGATCCAACGCTTGCAAAAATCCTCCACCTTCTTCGTGCAACCTATGCAAATCCAAGACACCCGACCTTGAAGGAGACACAACCAACACTGTGTACCGTGGAGGTGATATGAAGGCTGTAGAACTAGCGAAACTACACCATAGAGGGTTTCACTCCAACGAATGCCTCACACCAAAAGGCGAAAATGGATAGGATAGTGATGGAGTTGGGCTAGAGGTACAGAGCAGAGATCTAGTAATGCTCTAGTATGGCGAGGATAAAGGGGGAGTAGGGAGGAACCAGTCCCGCAAGCATCAAAAATCTCTCGGTGGGCAAGCCCCACCAGGCATCTCCAACAGACTCAGCCTCTATTAGGGTGCTTGCCCCTTTGTCTCCATCAACCGACACGTGTAGGCCAAGCACCTGGGGGCTACTGTCAGGTCTAGGATTTAGGGGGTACCCCGACCCACTTGGGGCTAGATCACTACCCTGTCTAGAAAAAGTTCCACGAGGGATTCGACATGCCTCACCAAGCGCTCGGTGAGGAGACTCCCGAAGGTATATTCTCTAGAGGGTATCCTTGCCCTCAGCCCCCATGGGGAGGACTCGCTAATCTGAACGACCTCACTAGGTTCACCATGGTAATGTGCCTACCTCACAAGAAAGCGACAAACCCAGCGGGCAGTCCACAGGCCGCACAAATCATGTGGTATGCCTCGGTGAGTAGGAAATGTTGCATGGCTGCATCGGTGATAAAGAGGGGCTGAGGATACCCGCGTCGACCCCTCCCTCTTCACCACTTTAGTGCAAGGAGGTGGTGGTTGGCTCCATGCTGTAATGGAGATGTCAATGGAGACCTCAACTGTATGCTGGACCGGCGACCCCGATGATCCTAGACTAGGTCCATGTAAAGTAGTCTTGTAGACCATCTCTCCCTGGGTGGCAATGTGGTAATCCTTCTCACCGAATGAATTTGGGGAAGAGGTCGGATGCCCCGATAAAATAGAGGTCGCCCCAACCTTAGCGGGGGCCGATCCTTAGGATCAAAAACCCTAGGCTTCACTGGCCATTATACCCTCACGAAGCACCACAAGCAATACAACAAAGCAGGAGTAGGGGATTTACCTCCTCACGAGGGTCTTAAACCTGGGTAAAAACCCATGTTTCATCTCTCTGCCATGTGCGAGCTCCATCACCCCCATCGTCGTGTCGAAGGTCTAAGCGCGTGTTCCATCCCCTCATGAATATGGGGCTCGTCGGTACCCCGGTTCCTTCATGGGACATCCATTCCCCGACAACGACCACCGGTAAGGCTGCACGTACCGCTGTCACAAACTGGCAGCTTGCTCAAAAAAGTACAAGGATTGCAAAAATAAAAACGAAAAAAGCGAAAAACACAACTAAGGATTGAAAGTAAATAAAAATGTACTTACCTCACTTAACGAGAGTTCTAAGAACTATTTTAGGATTCTTACATACTTCAAGTTCTTCTATGAATTTTCTTTTCCCTCTATATATATTCGGTTGCGAAAAATTGCTAAGACCATTACACAGAGTTGGAGAAAATTTATTTTCAAAGCAAATTGTACCTGGGGGCACATGGATGGATCCCACCCCTTCTTGAGTTTTCACTTCTTCAAATGGATCCTGCGATTCAGGCGGTTCTTCCTTCCGTTGTAGAATCTGCAACCCAAATTCTTGTAAACATAATGTCCAACAAATTATTCTAGGCTTAAAATTGGTCCTCTTAAGGATTTCTTTCAAGCTATCACAGTCAGTATGCACTCTTACTTTAGAGTCAACAATGTAATATCTAAATATATCACATGAGATTATGACAACAAGGAGTTGTTTTTTAGCCATAGGGTAATTCATTTCTGCTTCATTATGAGTGCAAATGGTATGATGAATGATATTAAATTAATCACCATCACGCTAGCAAAGAACAGCCCCAACAACCTCATTACTAGCTTCACAGAATATATCAAAAGGTTTTCTCCAATTCGGTGATTTAATAATAGGAGCATTTAAAAGTGCTTGTTAAAATATTGAAAGCAGCAAGGCAACTTTCGTCAAATTTTAAAAGTACATTCTTTTGCAGAAGGTTGGTTAATAGTCGAGCAACTTTAGAGAAGTTCTTAATGAATCTTCTATAAAACACTTCATGGCCAAGAAAACTTCTTATACCTTTAACATCTGGTGGAGTTGGTAACTTATCTATCACTTCAATCTTTGCTTTGTCAACCTCTATACCTTTTCCTGAAATTTTGTGACCAAGCACTATACATTCTTGAACCATGAAGTGACACTTATACCAACTCAATACTAGATTAGTGTCTTCACATTGCTGCAAAACTTTATGAAGATTATGGGGACAATGGTTAAATGAATTTTTGTAGATGGAAAAATTGTCCAAGAATACTTCCATTATATTTTCAACATAATCAGCAAAAATAGCAGTCATACATCTTTGAAAGATGACAGGCGCATTACATAAACCAAAAGGCATGCGACGATAGGCACAGAGACCAAAAGGGCAAGTAAAATTTGTTTTTAGTTGATCTTCTGGATGAATGCCTATTTGAGAAAAACTTGCATATCCATCTAGATAACAAAAATGTGAATTCTTAGCAAGCCTCTCTAGTGTTTGATCTATAAAAGGTAAGGGATAATGATCCATTCTAGTTTCCTTATTCAGTTTTCTATAGTCAATACACATTCTATTCCCAACTATAACATAGTAGCGACTGGTTCATTGTTTTCATTTAGAACGACAGTAAATCCACCTTACTTTGGAACACAGTGGACATGACTTATCCAATCACTTTCCTAGACATAATATAACATACCTGTAGCTAACAGGTGAATAATTTCTTCCTTTACCACTTATTTCATTTGTGGTTTGAGTCTTCTTTGAAAGTCTGCAACTTGTTGAGACCCTTCTTCCATGAATATTCTATGAGTGGATATTGCGGGACTAATCCCCTTCAAGTCATCCATAGAATATCTGAAGGCTTTAAGGTGCATTTTTAATACAGTCATTAAATTTTCTTCTTCCTTCTCTGCAAGATTAGCGCTCAAAATAACAGGATATTTATTTGTATCATCTAAGAACTTGTATTTTAGTTCTTCTGGAAGAAGTTTGAGTTTAGGTGGTGGAAGATCCTCATCTCCTTTTATTTCTAGAACTTAATACACGTCATTAATTTGGGAACCAGCTATAGGAGTGGAGTCAAGATATTCATTGATTTCCCTTTTTCCAATATCCTCAAGGATACTATCATTTTCTACGAGGCTTCTTTCAAGATCATCATCAGGAGTTTCGCAAATCAAGGTGGCAAGACTAGTGATATTACCTTCCTCTTCTTGCTCTTCATAATCTTCCTCGATTGGTTTGTGCTAGAATTTTGAGAAGTGGTATTACATCATGTCTTCCCCAAACTTGAGGGAAATTGTTTCCTTTTTATAGTCAATATTTGCCCCTGCGGTATTTAAAAAGGTTCTCCGAAAGATAATTGGACAATAGGCGTAAGTCGGCATATCAAGTACTAAAACGTCAATAGGATACTCATAAGGCCCAATGTAAATAGGAACATCTTTAACTATACATATAGGGACTCTAAGTGTTTTATGAGGAAGCATGATTGTCATTCTAGTATTTTCCAATTTAGTTAGCTCAAGTTCATCATGAATATTTTGATAAAATCTAAAAGGAATAACATTAATGGAAGTTCCAACATCACAAAAGACATAGTGAGAGATTTCACCAAAAGTGCAAGGAAGTATAGGTTTACCAATATTTTTAGCTTTTACCTTTCCTTCGACAAATTGAGAAGCTTTGGAATCAAGCTCAACTACATTGCAGTGTGAAAACATAGCTAGTATACCTTCTTTAGTCATTTCCCCTTCTTCTTATGTATTCTCACAAATCACCTCTTCTACTTTTACCTCTTCTTCTTGTTTTCTCTGAATTTCCTTTTGATTTTCCAATTGATCTTCAAGAATTTGAGCTCTCAAATGCTTTTTGGTCATCCTTGGGAAAGGAAATGGTTCCACATACAGAGGTATTTCCCTAGATAGATCCTTGGGGACTTTAACCACCATTTGTACTTCTTTGACTCATTCAAGCGGTAGAGTATATTGAAGCCACTCCTTTTTTGGTGCTCCAATAAATTCTGTAAAAGACTAAAGAACTTGCTATACAATATCATTATCCAGTTGTAGTTCATCAGCAGATTCTTTTATGTTTCCAGTTTCTTTACAAGCATTTAAGCAATCATATTCTATTTCTATACCACACTCCTAAGCCAAATCCCCGAGTTTCCCTATTATGGCGAACTTTTTCTACAAGTTTCCAAGCTTGCTCAATGGTAAGGTCCATAAAAGACCCTCAAGAGAGTAAGTCAATTTCATGTTTAATATCTTGGTTGAGTACTTCATAGAAAACATGTAAGACATACCATGGTGGTAAATCATGATGGGGACATTTATCAACCATACCTCTATATCTGATATAGGATCTTACCAATCCTTCGCCCGAGTGATTCTTGAAATTGGTTACCCTTCTTGCAGCAACCTTAACATTGGGATAGAAATGAAATATAAACTCTTTTTTAGTTTCTCCCAAGTATCAATTTTCTCTGCAAGACAAGTTCTAAACCTAGCCAAAGTTGTGTTAGATAGATATTGGCTAAACAATTTAAGTTTTAGTTCATCATCATAGGAGCCTCTCAATTTAATAGTCCATCATAACTCAGTAAAGAAATGAGGATACGGATCCACAGTGGGGTCATCTCCTAAAAAGCTTTTTTAATTCATAATAGCAATTAAGTGAGGGTGAATCAAATATTCTTCCTTGCTCTCCCTTGAGAATTCCTTGACAAATCCTCTATTAAACCTCCGGAGGTATTCAATTGAGTCCAGCATGTTCATAAGCCCAAGCACTATCATGGTGTATTTACCTAAAATAAATAAACAACTTTAGTATAGCAATTAATAAATTAATAGTAAGGAGCAAGACCAAAAGTGCTTTTCTCCCTAGCAACGGTACCATAAAATATCTTGATGACTACAAGCGCATAGATCAATTGTAGCTGGATTCAAAAGTAAGAGTATAGAACCACGGAGAGCTATTTGGTTAAGTTCTTTATTCCCCTTGTTAGTATCTATCAAATGATACTTAGAGCTACCCTTGATCTCAAGTAAGAGTGTTTTGGGAGAGTTTGGTTTCATTGCAAAAGAGTAAAGAATGCAGTAAAGTAAACTAGTGAGGTGAGAATTGTAAAGGAACTTTAGTAAGATGAAATGTTCTTATGGATTTAGGATCCACCGCTAGCATAGGTATTAACTATAAGTATGATACATCAATATCTTCTATCATGATATGTGTAGGGAGAGCTCCATAATAATATGTGCCTAGAAAACCATCGGTCATTACATCTCTAAATAACCATTACAACGATCTTCGACAATCACCTATGGATCCATTCAGTAAGGGTTAACCCAAGGATGTTGATATGGGCTTAGTGAATCCCTCATTATCCCCCTTTTCCATATGGTAGAGCACCAAACACGGTTATGTCACAATTTCATGTTATAGATCCTTCATTTCATATTATTAATACTGCTTGGGTTTCACCATCTTCCCAAGAACAAGGTAGACTACTCACACATCGAAGCAATCAACAACATCATCATAATCATGTGGATGGAATGTTGGGGATATACTTTCCGGGTATCCTCACAGTTCCTCACTGACTAGGGTGGCCCACTTCGGGGTAGATCTTTGCTTCACGGGCAGCCCAGTCAGGGAGAAAAGACGGAGTCTAGTCCGGCTACGGGAAGGCCCAGAAGACTTACCGATTTAGGCCCATAGTGTTACTTGTAGTTCAAGATATACTATGTAACCGAGTCTTAGTCGTAGCCGGGTAGATCTCTCCTGTAAACCCTAGGCCAGATATCTATATAAGCCGTCCTAGGGAGAGCCTTTATGGAACCTACCCTCATAGTCTACAATATCAACTCGCACAGGCAAACCCTTGTAACCCATATTCCGGCTCTGCCGTATTACTGGATTGCTAGCAGGAGTAGGATCCGTCCAAAGCCGACGGATTCGAACCTGGGTAAACTTGTGTGCTCACCGTCCTGGAATACCATACGTCTCACACCCCTCTCTTCCGCACGCCTCGAGGACCCCCTCATGGCGTACTTGTCATCAATCCAATGATAGTTGGCGCCCACCATGGGGCAAGTGAGCTTCAGATCTGCGTTCCAAGCGGAATCTGCAAGAATCAGAATCAGCGAGACTATCACTGTCGGTCACATCCTCTACGCCAGCGACGTCCCTCTCATCGTTCTCGACGAGACATGGATTCCGGATAGGGAGGTTGTGACTGCCTACACCATCATGTCTTTTGGCGAGATCGATGTTTACATCAGTTTTGCTGAACCTGTCCCACCCACCCCAGCGGTGATGATAGAGGCCGAAGAATCTTCTGGGTCCCCTTTGTCCGCGGAGGCGGCAGAGTTCCAGATCTCAGAAAACCCTAATCCCACCTAGCCCGCACCAATTGCGGAGATAGTGGAGAAATCCGAGCCTGAAGAAGACCTAGCGGCCCAAGTCGAATCTGGAGTGGATCTCCTTGGAGAGACCGAATCCTAGATCGACCCACCAGCCGAAGTTGAAATCTAGGAGGAGCATATCAACGACACTAATTCTGGCTCTGATGACGCCAGGACAGACAAACCTTTCCTAAGGTACACGCCGCGACGTATGCTAATGCAAAACTCAGGCGTAGACGCAATTCTCGAGACCATCAAAAGTTTCGACGAAGCTGATCGCGTGAGCCGCAGGTACCTCAGGAAGCACGCATCGCACTTCGTCGGATATGTGGGATCCAGATCCGGCTCTGCCGATGCTGGAGACAACACCAACTCTGTGCTAGAGGCAATTGGAACAAACGCCGATGTACCCTCATCCTCAGATGAATCGATGATGTCAGCAGATTTCCGAAAGTTCTCCGCGGAATATGAAGAGGATTATAACTCCAAAGCTGCAGAGGAAGGAGAAGCCATGGATGAAGGATCCGGGGAACACTCTCCCAAAGCGCAGGATCACATGGAAGTCGGAGATAATCCCGAAGTCCAGATGTCCGAGAGTACTGATCAGAGCTTCACTCCGGAAAATGGACCCAAAGCCGTCTTTGCTACCGGAGCTGCCAAGAAGGCAAAGAAGAAGAACAAGACCCCAGCAAAAGACCCTCTGGCAGAGGAGGTGATTGCTGAGGAATACGAGGAAGACTCGGATGGAGCACTTATCCCAGAAGAGCCCAAAAAAGAAGAGTCGATGGATGGACACGTGATCACTGAAGGTGCGCGTAAACTCATCGATGATGCATTAACCACACCTATTCCTATAGCTGTAGAGCTTACTGCTGAAGAACTGGACGAGAGGGCGTAGGCCCTATAAGCATGTCGTCAAGTACTCCTCGATGAAGCCAAAAACATTGAGGAGGAAAAGAAACGCATAGCATCTGTGGAGAAGTACAACTCCAGGCAATACCAGAAGACCAGGAAGTGTCATACAATTGACAACCAATTCCCGCAGATTCACGCCGTCCTTTTCAGAGAAGATATGGGGAAGCCTCGGAAAGATAGCAGAGGGGATTGGGTGTATCCAACCCTAGTACAGAATACTGTGGTGGCCCGAGAAATTCTTTCGGCTAATCCAGGCCTAGAGGAGATCTGGTTGGGAATCAAACTACTCAACAAGGGACTGGAGCAACAAAAGGTCGCGATGTCCGGAAGTCAAAAACCAGTCTCTGATTCCGATCCATGTCGCACAGATCCGGCATGGGCTGACGTAAGACCCCAGCGCATTCCAGAGCAGCATCATCGCCTCGAACGACGGGAAGACAATTATTCGGGAACCGGATCTTCGGGTTAGCACCACAAAGCTGCCGGTGGCTGGCAAAACGTTAACCCAGTTGGGGAGCAAGAGGCAATTGCTGCACTGAATCTGAGGAACCAGCCTCGGCGAGAGTCGAAAGACCGCAGGGATGATGATAAAGAGAAATGTCGGGAGGAGGACCGACAAAGGATGCCACCTCCTAGACATGAAAGTCGTCCGGATGACGGATGAGGGAACGACGGACACCATGCTGGGACAAGCCGGCAGGGGGCTTGTCACGATGAAGACCCTCCCTGGAACAGGAAAAATGACGCTCCAGACGGAGGCCGGCGATCAGCTGGAAAAAACCCAGCTGCTCCACCCTCTCCACCAAGCAGCCATCACAACGGTTCTCAAGGAGGCCAGGGAGGGCGTCGCGGTGGAGGAGGTGGTGGCAGAAGCCGAAGCCGGCTCCAAGGCACCGCAGCCACAGCCGACATTCAGGATGATCCCTATCCCCGAACGACGCAAGGCACAGGATCAACTCCAACATAGAGGTGCGGCGCTACGAAAACGATGATATCTATGTGGGCCCAAAGTGCTTCGGACCACGCATCAGAGCTACAAGATTCCCGGAAGGATTTTCTATCTCACGACACATCCAATCCTACGACGGCATTGCTCGGCCAGATACCTGGCTACAGGATTTCTTCCAAGCTTGCTGCATCACCAAAGGTGGAAACAGCCTGGTCGCAACCCGATATCTTCCACTCATGTTGCAGAAGACGGGACGATCATGGCTTAATGAACTTCCGAAGAACACCATCCACAACTGGTATGACATGCAAAGTGCGTTCTTTTGGAATTTCGAAGGCACATACCAGAGGCCCTGTACGGTCGGTGACCTACAGCGTTGCACCCAGAAGGCCGGAGAAACTTGCCGGGATTACCTCGGACGATGGATCGACACCAAGAACTCCTGTGAAGGAGTAAATGATCAAACTGCGATTGAAGCTTTCATTGCAGGTCTCCCAATTGGTTTACTACGTCATCGCTTGAAGTGTGACAAAGTTACTGATTTGGGGGAGATGATAGAAACAGCGAGCAAGTATGCAGATGCCGACGACGACGCAGAGGGACTACTCAATGCCCTAGTTGTGCCACAGTCGGCAAAACAACGAAAGCAACAAGCTCAGAAGCACAAAAATACCTCGGAAGAGAAACCCAACGTAGAAACGATAGTGGTTACTGCTACTTTCTGGTTTGGAGGACGAGGAGGACACGGCGGAGGCCACGGGCGTGGCCGTGGGACTTCAAGAGTTCAAGGTAGAGGAGACCAGCAACCAGGAAAACCCTACACTTGGGACGACAATGCCAATAACCCATGTGTACATCACTTAGATGCCAATGGGGGCTCGTCCCACACTAACGCCGAGTGTCGTTTCAATGATGACATCAAAAGAGATGATACCGCTGCCTACATAGCTAAGCGGAAGAAGGGAAAGAAGAATCCCGAAAAAGATAAGGAGACCAAGGAAGATTCTGACATGGAGGAAGCGGATGCTTCAAATCCCAAGCCGGAAGGGAAGAAAAAATTTCCGATCAAGAAAGACACTTATGTTACCTTCCTCGGATCTTAACCAGCAAAGGTCAAGAAAGTAGTTCTACATGAGCTCAATGCAATAGTTCCGGCTGTCCCCCAATACCTGGACTGGTCGGAAGTGGCAATCACATTTGACTGTGCTAATCATCCGCCTAAGCTACACAGGTGAGGAAAATACGCCTTAATCGTCAATCCACTTATTGACGATTATGGTTTCTCCAAGACCCTCATGGACGGTGGCAGCAGTATTAATATTCTCTATGTCGAAACGCTACGCCGGATGAAGATCTGGGAGACCAAGCTGAACCATAGCTCTGTGATCTTTCACGGAGTTGTCCCAGGAAGATAAGCTAATTCCCTGGGAGAAATCACTTTGGATGTTACCTTTGGAAATCCAAAGAATTATCGGACGGAGGCACTTTCCTTTGAAGTGGCCCCGTTGAAGAGTGCGTACCACGCTATATTCGGACGTCCCGCTTACTCGGCTTTTATGGCTCGTCTGTGTTACATTTACAATATGATGAAAATTCTAGGTCCCAACGGCGTAATCACCATCAGGGGAGACCCGAAGAAAGTGCGAGAGTGCGAGGATGGAAATGCCGCCTTTGCTGAAGTCATGTTGCACACCCAGGAGTACTAGGAGATCAAGAAGAGCATAGATCCGTCCGAGATGCCCGCAACGAAGAAGGAGGTGACAAAGCCAAATCCGGAGTTCAAGGCATCAAAAGAGACGAAGAAGACGCCTTTGAAGGATGATGACCCCTCCAAGGTGACCCAGATAAGCATAGGCCTAGATAGCGCATAGGAAAGCGTGCTCGTCAAGTTCCTCAAAGCAAATCAAGATATCTTTGCATGGCAGCCATCTGACATGACCGGAGTACCTAGGGAACTTGCCGAGCACTCTTTAAATGTAAACCCGAATGCTAAACCTGTCAAACAGTCCTTACGAAATTTCGGTGATGAAAAGCGTAAGGCAATAGCTAAGGAACTAGCACGGCTCGAGTTAGCCGGATTCATAGAAGAGGTCATCCACACTGAGTGGTCGGCCAATCCTGTAATGGTCTGTAAAAAGGACACCACTGATTTAAGGATGTGTGTTGATTATACTGCCTTGAACAAGGCTTGTCCAAAATATATGTTCTCTCTGCCTAGAATTGATCAAGTTATCAATTCTACGACAAGCTCGGAACTCCTCTGTTTTCTCGACGCATATTCCGGTTATCACCAAATCCGGATGAAGGAATCTGACAAAGTCAAAACTTCATTCATAACCCTATTTTGAACCTTCTGTTTTGTTACGATGCCCTTTGGGCTGAAGAACGCAGGAGCTACCTACCAGCGCGCGATGCAACGTTGCCTCCACGACCAACTCGGACGCAATGTACATGCATACGTGGATGATATTGCGGTGATGTCCAAAAATAAGGAAACGCTGATTTCCGACTTGGAGGAACGTTCGCCAATCTATGAAAATACAAGATCATGCTTAACCCGAAGAAATGCTTCTTTGGTATACCAGGCAGAAAATTGTTAGGTTTCATCGTATCTCAAAGAGGCATAGAGGTAAACCGGGACAAAATCAAGGCTATACTCAATATTTCTAGGCCAAGTCGCCTGAAGGACGTACAAAGACTAACTGATTGCATCGCTGCAGTCAGTCGGTTTGTAAGCAGGCTTGGTGAAAGAGCCGCACCATTATACAAACTCTTGAAAAAGACCAAAGATTTTGTGCGGACTGACGAAGCTGAAGCCGCACTACAAGACCTGAAGAAAGTACACTCATCTGCTCCTATCCTTGCTGCGCCGGAACCACAGGAACCGATGTTGCTCTATCTTGCTGCGACAAACAAGGTCGTTAGTATCGTCATGGTGGCGGAGAGACCGGAGGAAAATCAGGAACACCTGGTGCAGCGTCCAACGTACTTTGTCAGCGAGGTCCTAACAGAATCAAAACAGCGGTATCCGCATTATCAAAAGTTGGCTTACGGTGTTTTTAGCATCTCGTAAGCTACGACACTATTTTCAGGAGAATCCAATTACCGTGGTAAGCACAACTCCCATGAGAGATATAATCAACAACAGTGACGCCACAGGACGCATCGCCGAATGGGGCATAGAGCTTTCAGCTTTTGATATTGAGTATAAACCCTGGACAGCAATCAAATCCCAAATCCTTGCCGACTTTGTCGCTGATTGGATAGAGACGAAGGAGAATATGACCATCCCTGAGTCGGAATATTGGACCCTCTACTTTGATGGGTCTAAGGCTCGAGGGGGCTCGAGGGATGGCGTGGTGCTCAAATCACCCCAAGGAGATAAACTTCTATACGTGTTGCAAATCCACTTCACAACGACAAACAATATTGCCGAGTATGAAGCATTGCTACACGGAATCTGGATTGCTAAGGATATCGGCATCCGACGTTTGATGTGTTATGGAGATTCAGATCTTGTTGCTCAGCAAGTTTCGGATATTTGTAATGCAAATAAGCACATGGCAACGTATAAAGCTGTCGTGGATGATTTATCTAAATCGTTCGAAGGGTTTGAAGTTCAACACATCCCTCGAGCAGAAAACGAGGAAGCAGATGCACTATCTCGGATAGGCTCTGCACGGAAAGAGGTCCTGGATGGCGCTTTTTTAGAGCTCCTCAAAGTACCCTCAATAAAGGGAGTAGATGAGGAATATCCGACCAAATCCGACTCACCTATAATAGCAGTCCTGGCTGTAATTCCCAGCTGGACCCAACCCTACCTTGATTATCTGGTAGATGGCAAACTACCCGAAGACAAGGTTCTAAGCCGGCATATTATCCGACGAGCGAAAGCCTATACTATAGTTAAAGGTGAGCTCTATAAGCGGAGCGTTTCTGGGGTTTTTCAGCCCTACGTATCTCCGGAAGAAGGAGTGGAAATCTTAAGAGAAATCCACGAAGGCGAGTGTGGTCACCATGCTGCAGCCAAATCTTTAGTGGCAAAAGCTTTTAGACACGGATTTTTCTGGCTTATAGCTCAGGCAGATGCTGAACGATTAGTCAAGACGTGCAAGGGCTGCCAAAAGTACTCCAAACAAGCTCATGTTCCGGCTGATCAGTTGCGAACAATACATATAACATGGCCTTTTGCGGTCTGGGGGCTTGATATGCTAGGACCGTTTAAACAGGCTCCAAGTGGATTTACTCACCTCTTAGTGATGGTGGATAAATTCACCAAATGGATTGAGGCTAAACCCATCACTAGTTGTGATGGAGCAATAACCAAAAGATTTGTCGAGGATGTTATAATTCGGTATGGTTATCCGCATAGCATTATCACGGACAACAGGAGTAATTTTTCTATGGGAGAATTGGCCGAATTCTGCAACAAACAAAATATCCGGCTTAACATTGCGTCAGTCGCACATCCATAGGCTAACGGACAAGTCGAAAGAGCAAATGGTTTAATCCTACAAGGCCTAAAACCGAGACTCAAAGCAGCACTATGATGTGTTGCGGGGGCTTGGATAGAGGAATTACCCTTTGTAATATGGAGTTTAAGAATGACTCCGAACAGGTCAACCGGATACACACCTTTCTTCTTGGTCTATGGCGTAGAAGCAGTTCTTCCTAGTGATTTAATTCATACTTCTCCTAGAGTGGCCACGTAAATCGAAGAGGATGCCGAGATTTCTCGACAAAATGATCTTGACTTAGTCGAAGAAGTTCGCGTCGTTGCCGAAATGAGATCAACAGCCTAGCAGCAGAAGTCACGCAAGTATCATAGCCAGAGAGCCGGAAACAGATCTTTTAATAAAGGCGATTTGGTTTTCTGTCTTGTGCAACAAAGAAAGCACAAACTTTCCCCAGTATGGGAAGGGCCCTTCTTGGTTAGTCGAGTATTGCACAATGGTTCGTACTACTTAACTGACATGAGGCTAGTCAAAGAAAGACCTGCTACTAAGAAGAGAAAGAGAGCGGGAGGCAGTACAAATCCGGATGAGTTAGACAGACCATGGAATATTGCTCAACTGCATCCCTATCCTTCTTTGTAATCATACATATGTACATGTTCTATGAGAAATCAAAGTCTTAGTTGTCCTCAAGTTTTTTCTGAGAAGTTTTTTACCATCTTATTTCCAAATGATCATGTCATAGTCAAAAATCTCAGAATACTTCAAAGTACTTTATGCTCACGATTGTTCTGGTTTGGATTTCCGATTCTAAAAATGCTACCTTTGGGTATAACTCTAAAGTTTCTAGTCTCTACTTTGGTTATTTATCTGATTGCCGAATGCGGGTATTTTCCGAGTAGTGAATTGTTGGTACTGGAAGCCGGCTTTGTTTCCGAGTTTAAACTGGTTTAGCAATTGACCTCCGTTGCTCGGCGAAGTTTCCGTGCAGAAGGTTTAGCCAGCTCACGAAAGGGACGAGGCGGAAAGACAGATAGACGATAAGTATAGATGAAAAAGTATAAGTGCTTATGCAAACATTTAAGGCACGCAAAAATTTAAAGTCAAAAGTGTTGAATAGATTAAAACTTGGCACTAGCAAAAGTATCATACTGCATATTTACAGACCCATCATGTTTCTCAGAATAATACAATTGTTTCTGGCAATCTATGATGCCGGAGGAGAGGAAGGAGCTGCAGGCTCGCTGGATCCATCGCCTTGATATCGTTCTGAGATGTCCACATCCGAAAAGGTGTGGTCATCGTCGGAAACTTCTGTTGATTCTTCGGGAGGCGGAGGCGACTTGTCCACGCGGGTGAAGAAGGGAGTGTCGTAGATAGTTAGATCAGCTACATGGCACCCATATCCGGTGTAGGAGTCCATGATTGCCTTGATGTCTTGCTCATGTTCATCTTCGTCCACCTTGCAGTACCCTCTAGTCACTTGCCAGATCACCATGCTTCCATGGTGGCTCATGACCATGGTGAGAGCGTTTTGCGCTGCGGATCGTGCGTAGAACATGTTCCAATCCTGGACAAGTTGTGGCATCTCCTTTGCCTTGTCTCGCACCTGAAAGTCCGACATGCTATGCATGTCCGGAATCTTGAGAGCTTCACCAATATCCTCAAGGGATTGACGGAAGTCATGAAGCAGGTCACCGACTTGGGTAAGCCGGTGAGTGCGAGGCTCGGCAGAGGTGGAGTCTGTCAAGTTTAGAGGACCTATACACAAAACAGTTAAGAAAATCTGACATTGAAAGAAGTCGAAGAAAATAGACAAGTCAGACAGATGGAACATACCGAAGATGATGTCGTCAACTTTTGTCTTCTCTTCCTGAAGACTCCGGAGTTCAGCCCGGAGCGCCTCGGAAAGTTCCTTCTCTCTGCAAAGCTCATTATTGAGGTCCGAGATTTTTTGATCTTGAGCTGCAATATTACGATCACGCTCGTCAGTAGCCATGGAGGAGGACTCAAGAACTTGAGCGATGCTCTTCTCATGATTCGCCTTGAGTTTATCCAGCTCTTGGCAAAGTTCTTTGTTTTCCACCACCAAGGTTTTGAGGTTCTCCGTAGGACTGTTTTACCAGTGCTATAAGTCAAAAAGAACAACAGTTCAGTTAAAATATTCAACTATGAAAACATGAAAGACAAGGTTTGAGTCTCAGAATGTTTACTTCTGGCCTCATCCTTGGAGACCTTAAGCTCAGCATTCTTAAGTCGGAGAGCTCTGATCTCTCTTCGCTTGTTGCAGACATTTTTCAACAAATCCTGGTTATAGGAATATACTTTCTGTAAGTCAGAATACCCAAAGTCTGAAGTCTACTAAAGACTCGGGCCAATATTTTTTGCTAATAACAGCACGAGCCTTGGGGGCTACACTAGTTCATTCTTTGGCATCCTAAGGAAGCATAAACTCAGATTGTATATCCTACTTCATGCTTGGGGGCAAGAGGATATGATATGAAATAAAGGAAAAACAGGAGTTAGAATTCCGACTTACATATTGTTCGCGAGTGAGTTTATCCAAACTCACATTCTCTTCAACAGCAACCTTCTCGGCGAGAGTCAGAGGATTCACTAGAGCAGTTGGAAGCTCACCGGACCTTATCCTCTCGTCGCGAAGACGCACTTGTTCAAGAAGGTCAGAGTGCTTGATGTCCTTTGCCTCTTGCGCTTCTTCTTCGACAGAAAGATTTCTCTTCTCCAGACATTGCCGGGCCAGCCGCTAGATCTCCTCTGCAGATTTCTGGGAGAAGCCAAGTTTGGCAAGCCCCGGATTGTGAATGAGGTTTTCGGCAAAGGTCTCTACCGAGGGATCATTACCCGAAGAGGGTTCACCCTTATCTAAACCTGACTCACTCATGGTGACGTCAGTTTCCGATTCAAGGATCGCAGGCTCCGTTGAAGGAGCCGGATCTTCTGCGACAGCCGGCGAAGGAGTGATCATCGGCGTGGCGAAAGGTTGAGGGGCACGAGTCGGAGGAGCCACATCAGGAGAAGCTATGGTCAGCTTTGTCTGCCGCAAGGGCTTTGAAGAAGTTCCCTTCCCCTTACCCTCTATGAGTTCCTTAGCTCTAAGAGTGTAATAGAATGTAAAACATTACATCTCGGAAGAAAATTCGAGTAAGGTACAAAGGCGGAAGTTGTGTTGAATGTTACCTCTTCACGACGAGCACCTCCTTTGTGCCAATAGCCAATGTCGGAGCTTTGCGCTTCCTGGGCACAACGTCCGGCAATCGAACAAATTCAGCCTCCTGAGAAAACTCCGGAGGATATCCCTCGAGTGGAGAAAGTTCCAACTCGGGGAGGTCAGCAAGCTGAAAAGAAAGATAATACCTTAGTACTGCGAAACAATTTAAAGGTGAAACACATAGAAAAGATTTATTGTTAAAAGCTTAACGTCACAACGGGGTTCTCCACTGTGTGCATGTCTAGAGAAACCTCCGGGATCCTCCTCTCGATCCGCTCCCTTATCAGCCATTTAATCTGGCTTATATAACCTTGCGAGGTATAGGCTTTGGGGCTAATGTGGAGGGAATCTTTTTTGGACGACGTGATGGAATGCATCAGTCGGTCTCCGTGGTACTAGAGGAGTTGGATCAGGCATGCAACCCAACATTGGACAAGGTCAGATCCCTTCAATCCTTTGTGTTTCATCAGATATTTGATCCGCCTCTTGGCAAGAAGCAGATCATCATTGAGAGCCGGAGCAGCCTCGTCCCAAGATAATTGAGGCATGGCAGCTCCGTCGATGAAAGCCGGCAAAGCAGTGGCTTTGTCGGAAGCAGGAACATCCTTGTGGTAAAAGAAAGTGGCTGGCCATTGTTTGACCGAGTCACTGGCTAGAATCTTAGGATATGCGCGCTCACGCCTAATTGAAAAGCTAATTGTACCGGTAATATAAGGATTACCGGCAGTGATAGAATTTCTCCGGACATGGAAGTAGTACCGGAATAAGGAAAGACTTGGCCTAATGCCGAGAAATCCCTCGCACAAGGCCGCATAGGCGCTCATCTCTAAAATGGAGTTGAGGGGAAGATGGTGGAGTTGAACACCATAGTGATCTATCACCTCGGAAAAGAATTCCAGGGAGGAAAGGACAAACCTTTGTCGAGGTGGGGGCCGAAGTGTACCCGCTCGCCGGTGCGTGGGTTGGGGATGGTTTCGCCGGAGCCACTCCGCCAGTCGCTGCCGCGGAGGAGCCCTTCAGTCTCCACGCCACGGAGCTTCTCATCGTTTAGCACTCAGGGGATCCAAACCCCGCGGTAGCTTTCCTTCTCCGCCACCGCCGCTGCCACCGTCGCCGATGTCGTGGCCAAGCCGGCTGATGAATACGAAGTCATTCTTCTGGTGCGCCGGTGACCTTAGATGGGCGGCGCTGGGAGTTTGGGAAGCAGGGGAGCTCTTTCCACGGGGGAGATTTAGAGGAGAAGAAAACGGCAAAGGGAACAAGTGAAGAGAGGAGAAGGAGAATCCTCACCCCTTATATCCACCTAACCGGGCCAAGATTCGTGCAAATGGTACTATATAACCGCCACGCGTCGTGGAAGGAACTGGGAAGGACCCACGCGATGATTACGTCGCCTCGATCTCTGCGTACGCATTAAAACGACGCCTCGGTTTCGCGAATGGTGGACCCACCAACGGTCGTGCTTACAGGATGTTTGTTAGATGACGTGACTGGACCATGACTAGTGTCAGGTGACGCTAGAGACCAAGTTCCGGCTTAGTTTGAAATCAAGCTAGAAAATCCGAGTACCATGTTGATAGGTCTGACTTATTTTTAAGACCCGGATCGTATTTTTTGTTGTGAAGTTTCAGGAACCCTTCAAGATTCTGCAAGCCGAAGATCAAGCTATACGATGTTAAATCCGACTTTGGATCTTGGAGACTTCCGGGGGCTGCTGTTGGGGATATCTCACAGTTCCTCACTGACCAGGGTCGCCCACTTCGGGTTAGAGCTTTGCTTCACGGGCAGCCCAGTCAAGGAGAAAAGACGGAGTCCAGTCCGGCTACGGGAAGGCCCAGAAGACTTACCGACTTAGGCCCATAGTGTTACTTGTAGTTCAAGATGTACTCTGTAACCGAATCTTAGTCGTAGCCGGATAGATCTCTCCTGTAAACCCTAGGCCGGATATCTATATAACCCGTCCTAGGGAGAGCCTTTAGGGTACCTACCCTCATAGTCTACAATCTCAACTCGCACAGGCGAACCCTTGTAACCCATATTCCGGCTCTTCCGTATTACTGGATTACTAGCAGGACTAGGATCCGTCCAAAGCCAGCGGATTTGAACCTGGGTAAACTTGTGTGGTCACCGTCCCGGAATATCGTACATCTCACACCCCTCTCTTCCGCACGCCTCGAGGACCCCCTCATGGCGTACTTGTCATCAATCGGACGACATGGAATGAATGTAAATGGATGAATTCGGATATAAATTCACAATATCAATTGCAATTACAACTAATAGATATAGACAATATGGGGGAATGGTGTAGATAATGGATATGCAGCAGTTGATGATGAAGGGGTGATGTCTTGTACTCCAACGATCGATTTAGTAGCAAGGATGATGCCTTCCTGTGAGTTCCTCCTCCAGATCCCTTCTAGAGGTGTAGTTTCGGTGTTTATAGTGTCCGTGAATGTTGGATCTCAGATCCATATGTGCCACGTGAAAGTATTTGACGAGGCGATGCTGATGGAGGTCCGTACGGGTGCATGGTGGGCAGGCTTCACTAGTATCGATTTTCATTCCGGCCTCAAATGCTGGTCCTCGCGTCCTCCTTTTACCCAATTGTGTGGAAAATTATTTAGATGACTTTTATCATGTCAAAAATATAATATTAAAACATAATATTACAGTTTGTATTGATATATTCACCATCGACTTAATATTTTGGGATCACGCGGAAACAAGCATAAAAGGTGCGCGCGGGCTTGGTAAAATGCCAAAACGCTACTACTAAACATGCAAAAACTATAGGTAAAAATGCTTCAAATATGCACTCATCAGCCCTTAACCGACCTACCATAATAGGCATATGCCATAATATGATTACCACACTAGAAGTCAACTTAGAGAGGAGGTATAAGAAAGTTCATAACAGCTTTCATGCATTGATGCGGCACAACAACATTTACCCTAGAACAATATAAATAGCATCCTAGACCACCACCCATAGCTCAGAAATAGTAACACCCCAAAACTTTAATCAAGGTTATCAAGTTCTAATCACCCAATTTAAGGTTAACAAAAACTTTTATTAAGAAAAATGGATATGAATGCATGTGTGTTTGCATTAGTGTAGAATTGAGTGTATATGCTATGCTTGATTGTTCTAAATGTTGTGAAATGGTTTAAAGGTGAATGCCACATCATCTAGAACATTTATAAACAATTTCCAAAGAGAAGGAAATCAAATAATAATAAATAAATCCAATGGTCATTTTGACCATTTTAAACCACTGGGCCACTTTAGGTGTTCCTAGAAGAAGATTTCTAACAGAAACATTTCCAACTCTTTTCACCCCTTGCTAGACCAAGTAAAGATGTATCAAGGCCCACTTTACAGACTTACAAAAACATATAGAAAATCCATTTAAAGGACATTAGAAAATTGAATCCAATTCATATGGGAATATCACACTTTTTCAAAAACCCACCAAACCAATTCCCCTTGACCTCTCCAAGCAAACCTAGTCTCTCAAGCTTAATATAAGCTCACTCAAAAAAATTGATTCAGAAATTCAAAAATAAATTTCATGCGGCCATTAACACAAACACTTGGCATGCACAGAATAATCTCTAGCCTAACTTCGTTGTTTTGTACAGTGATCATCGACCAATTGACTTCCCTCTTAACCCCCTTGTCCCCGTGAGTGTCTAGCAGCAGCACACAAACCCCCCTTCGCTGTGGAGAACAGTGGAGCGCCGCTGTTTTGTGGTCATCGCCGGCTGACCACGGCCAACTCGTACCAGAACACCCGCACCCATCTAGCACGTCCACTAGCACTGCCGCAGCCTACCGCCACTCCCTGTCCAGGCCATAGCCCCAGCCAAGCAGTGGACCACCCTAGTCGCGTCGCGCACCGCCTCTCTGTGCCATGTCCAGAGCGCGCCAGTGTGTCGTGCCCGACCAGCCCCGTCAACTCGCGCCTTCCCCTCACTGCACACGCGTAGCCTCACCATGATCACCCCACCCCGGCAGACACCCCCGTTCGCCGCCGCAAGCACCTATGTGTCCGCTCAGAGCGTGGCACGCGCTAGACCAAACCAAGCCACCCCATGCCGCGCCATTAAGTCAGTGAGAACCGCCAGGGAGCACCGCACCATCCTACGCCCTCGCCCATGTTGTTAGCTGCCTGTCGCGACGCCACCGTCAAGCTCACCGCCGCACCGCTCGGTCCCCTCGTCAAGCTATAAAAGGAGGCCCTCCCCGTCCCCATTCTGCACACCACTCAACTCCCCACTCCTCACTGACCTTCCCCACCTCTCCCCCTCAACAAGGCGAGCACCACCGCGCCGGAATTTCACCGGAGTCCGCCGCTGCTGGAGGAGAAGGGCGTCGTTGATTCCAACCACCCCGGGCCCTGCCATGACTGCGCCTCGCCTCGCCGCCGTCTACCTCGTCGTTTGCCCCCGTCGCCGAGCCTAGTTGGAGCCTAGGTGAGCCCCGCGAGACCCCACTTCCGCGCTAGGTCACATTCCTCGCCAGAGTTGTTCGTCGTCGATGACGACCCTCAGCCGTTGGATTAGAATTAGGACGTAACTTGCAACCTTTGGAAGGTGTTCGACGTCTTGGTTTTTCTACTCTTAATGCATGTGGACTCGATCACTTGATCGCTGCTCCTTTGCATAATGGTATATTCTCTATCGAGAATGGATGTATGCATTATGATGTGCGGGTTGAGGCAACCCTACCACAACAAACTGAACCAGAGGGAGAGGAAGAAGTAGAAAAGAGCAAGGACCCGAACAAAATAAACATCCAACGAACTACTACACCACCTATGAAGATGTGTACATGCTCGAAGGGAACATTTAGAACATGAACAACCTCTCCATCAACCTTTAAGACTCCACCACGAACCCCTCCTCCTAGTTCATCCATTGGAGCAGGCAATGGAACTTGGGAGATTATCCTCCACCACCATAATGAGAAACAACAGGGCTTGCAAAAGCCTAAGCTTGGGGATGCGATCCTGAAATTTATTTATGTAATAATGAAGTTTTACTACAGCTCCTTGAGAGCTTTGAAACACTCATGTTGGACTTGTTCCAACACTTTGTTTTTTCTTTTCGTTTTCATTTATTTGTTTGTCTGTTTGTCTTTAGTATCTTTGTTTGTCGCTAATCTTTTTCTATTCTCTAAACCCAATCTTCAAAAATACTAAAATATTTTTCCTTTTTATCATTATTCTTGTAAGATGGATCTTCGTTTGCCTCTTTCCTTTTATATTATTAATGAGAGTGTCTACTTTTGAGTTTTGAAGGAACGCATCATATGAAAGAAAATTGTGAAGTCACTCGTGAGAGGTATGTCTTATGTATCTCACTTTAGAAATTTGAAAGGTTTATGCTAGTTGGTAGTATTGTTAAGGTACTATGCTAGTTGGATTAATTCAAAATAGTTATAGTAAAACTTTCTATTCTTATAAGTAAGTAGTTGAGTAAGATTTTTCTCTAATCTCTAATCTATAATCTATAATATCTCAATAGGTCATCCCCACTAAGTGATTTCTCTCAACATGCAAGGTGTCCACCCCATCGATCCTTTCTATGCAATCATAGTGTCCCACATCATTAGCTTTCCATGCCATTTTTTAGCCGGTTATCAATATAGGACGTCACCCCAAAATAGTCTTCCTGCCTAGTATTGTAACCGATGAGTAAATTGACCTTGTTCTCCTCAACCGTTGCAACATTAATGCGTGATTTTAATTTTTTTCTCTCTTAATGTCATCTTCTCTAAAACGCATTTGTCTCCTCTAACGGTTCACAATGCTATTCGACTCCTCCATTTATTACTCTTCCTCTCCTACTTCTCCGGTTCCACTTGAAATAATCTAAATATCATTGATGGTTTCCTTAATTCCCGCCATCGTATGTGGTAGTCACTTATGTTGCAATTGTTCCCTTCATCTTCCCGGTCTATAAATCTCCAATGAACCTTGTCGTCATGTCCTCAATTTCACATGGTTCCCTTTCACACCCTCTGTATATTCATATTATCCTGACGATGGTGATACCAATGGCGATGACTGCTTTTTTGTCTGCTTCAAGCATTTGACCACCACACTGGTGCCCAAGCCATCTACATGATTTTGCCGTGTTCATACAATAAATGCCTGAGACAAGATCCCATGCAACAGTGCCTACATCAGTCTGCTATTCGAGCGCAGTGGTTGCATCTCCACCATTCGGTCACCCAAACCTACAGATACTACTATCTTCCACTTTGGCATCCCTGTGTTATGTCTGAATCATCTCTCCATCTCTCATATTAGTTTATCGTTTTATTGATACTAGCTCAATGCCCGTGTGTTGCCACGGTGTGATGTTACGTTGAAGTTGGGAGAATCAGGGCGAACAGATGGCTAGACGGTTGGGTTTCGACGAGATAGGAAAAACATCCGAGATAGCGGTGGCCTCACCGTGAGAAGGCAATGTTGGGTCAAAGCCGGTGTAACAACAACATACTTGCGGCAAGACGTCGAACTGCTCATACATTGCTACAGGTCAAATCACATGACTATATTCCTCCTTTCTTTGCACCGCTCCAACCCACACATCATTGTTTGGTATTTTTTTGCTCACAAAGACAATCCTAATTTATTCTGAGAGGTATATGACGATTGCAAGAAATTCAACGGAATAAATTCTTTCAATCCCCTGGGTCGCTAGCTCCAAACCACGTCCCCACGACCTTCCCGTATGGAGAAACCGATGCATCCCGTGCGCCCGTTGCATCTCGCCTCCGTTGCATCTCGCCGCCACTGCTCGCGCGCGCCGACTATAGCCTCGCGACGCCGCGCCTCCGCTGCAGCTCGTGCGTCCATTGCGTCTCGCTGTCGCTGAACTCGTGCGCGTGATTCTTCCTACAGCCCAGCGGCGCCGTGCCACCGCTGCAGCTCGTGCGCCTGCTGGCCGCTGCATCTCGCCGCCACTGCACTCGCACGTGCCACCGGCGGCCGCCACATCTTGCTTAGCGCCTCCTGTAGCCACTGGCCAGACACCGCGCCGTTGTCGTTGTGCCCTCGTCTTGCTCCTCCGCCGGCGCGCATTTCCCCGCTGCTCCATCTGGCCTGCTGGTCGGCGTTGAGGACGACTGTCTCGCCCCCGGCAGGGGCCTCGTTGGACGCTGCACCCCGCTGCTGCCCTCTCTCCCAACTCCGGCAGGACCGGCGATTCGAGGTGGCGCATTCCATTCCTGCTACCTATGAAGGATGGATTTTCTACCGACGGTCGGCAACCCAAGGTTGGCGACGTTGCTACCGATGGCGGGTGGCTTTTTCTACCCCGGGTGTACACCGTTGCTACAGACAGCAGGCTGCTTTGCTACCTTGAGTCTATGATGTTGCTACTAATGGGAGGTGCTTTTGCTACGATGAGTGCTTGGTGTTTCTACCTTGGGCGAAATCGGGGGTTGATTTTGCTACATACTTGTTCATGCTTTGCTATGTATTAGTTTCGTTTTTTTTTGCTACATTGATGTTTTTGAAATGCTACAATGTATTTTTGCACAACTTTTTGGCTATGAATTCTGGCAAGATCCCACCGATGTCTTAAGGAAAATTCTTTTTTGCTACACTAATAATTTTTTTTGCTACAAGTGTTCTTCAATTTTGCTACATAGTTTCCGGCCAAACTTCGGCGAGGTCTACGATGAGATAACTCTTTTTTTCTTATAAACGAATCATTTTTTGCTACATGTAGAAAAGCGTAACATTTTTATAGCAAAACGGGTAGTTTGTAGCAAAAGTAGGATTAAGGTGCATTTTTAGGACACTTGTCAACTGGGCGACCTGGGGACATGGGGCATTATCCCGGGGAGTGCATCACAGAAACAGTAGATATTTTGGTGTATCTGCAAATCGCATGACGAAGAGCGATCATATGGGGTTATTCGAAAGGATTTAGCGGCTGCATATCCTAGGCCTCCTCCTGTTTAAATCGGCATGGACTCAAGGCTCCTAGCTCCTCGATGCATCATGTACCTTGACCGTGTCTTGGATTACCCCTCTGCAATAGCCACTCGGCGCAGACATGGACACAGACGTACCTGCTGCTCTTTCATCTAGGCCGACGCATCCTGAACCTCAACTTCAAGAACTCCAAGCATAGCGCGTGCGCTCCCATGACTCCACCAACCAGCAATATCGCCTAGGCTAGCGCCTGCACACCGGGCAGCAACATCTGCGCCTCATCATGTTGATATTGGACAGGCGGTGAAGGTGAGGTAAGGACCCGGGTGGACCGCCCGGGTCGACGGAGCGCGGACGTACCACGCACGCCTCCAGGAGGTGTGAGACTGGATATTGCATTGCAGCGGCGTGCACCGATCTGGCCGGCGATTTGGTCTGCAAAGGGTTTCTCCTAGCCCACGTTCTTTTTTTCTTCTTCCCTTTTATTTTATTTTTTCGAGACCAGGAGTTCGTGCTTCACCTAATTTTTTTTGGCTGGCTTGTGTCTAATGCAACGGTTGAGTAGTATCAAGATGGGAAGAGAGCAAAAATCAAACCGGTATGCAAGCTTTACTTCGGCAGTGGCACAATGGTAATATATCAGCGTAACGATTGAGGGGTAATTTTGGAAATCAAAAGATGCGTACCAGACCATCAAGACCATAAGCTTTTTAATAGTAAAGATTTCTACCGGTATGTCTCTCTCTCTCATATTAGTTTACTAGCGGTTTTATTGGTATTTTTACCCATATGGCTCTCTCTCACGTTAATTTACTGGAAATTATTGGTATTTTTATCACTTTCCTTTGTACATATATTATAGCTGATCCATATTATGGTATGGTTTTCCATGGCAATATTTTCCGACCGTGAATGTCATGAGATTTATTTTATATAATGCAATGCGATTATGTGTACTCTTGAGAATCAAGATGGACCATGGTAACTGCAAGCTACTATTGCGTGTGCGTGAACATTTACTCCTGCTCGTGATTACCTGCATACAATATGTCTACACCCTCTTTAATTGCAAGCCAAGTCAACAGTTTCGTCTGTGTCGGTGTTCTATTAGGCTGTGTTGCCGTGTAGGTGATTTTCTATTTTCTTATAAGTTTGATCAGCTTTATGTTGTTGGGTGCATCACTCATTGCCTGATTGTGCCACTGAGATTATTTAGATGATTCGAAAATGTATTATGATCCTATAGAGTAACATTTGCACACATATTTATCATTACTCACTATTGCTACTTCGGGGTGTGCACATGAAGCCTTTGGCAAACTTGTGAACCTCCAATTGGACGTGTAAGCGTGTAAATATCCCTTTCCTTTTTTTCGTGTTTATGTTGTAATATTACAACATCTGAGCATCAGTATATACATCGACCTTGGCTTTGGCAATAACACATACTACATAGATAAGCACGCTTCACCACGCCGCTTGCACTCTATTTTAACAATTCATGGTACACGTAAAGGACTTGCAAATAGTTTTGTTAACTTATGGGATATGTAATATATGGTAATTAAATTGTGGTAGTTTTGCAACCAAATTTTTAAGAACTATATATCTGATACAAACATCGTTATTGTCATCTCATAACCTTACACCGATTTTACACCAAACATAGCCTAATGAGTAAAATAATACAGATATTTTCTCCGTTTCACAAAGACCAACCGAGTCATAAAGAACCCACCAGTCAAAAAGCCATGGAAGTCAGGCTCACATCACAACAACAGTGTTCCGGCCGATAGGCTCAAAAGAGTCATAACTTACCACGATTAAGAATGTAGATAATGTATATACATCCCTTTTTTAACTAATATGTATATACATCCTGAGAGTTCTTGCAGCAGCCGCAACCAAGTTTGATTTCATTTGCATTACAAATTCTTAAATTCAAACATGGTACTCACTTTAGTTTATGCAAAAACTCACGTGGTCTTATGACAAATTTACCTCTAATTAGTATCTTATAGTTGATATTCTTACCCATAATTTGTGTTCCTCTATAAATATATATAACAATGTCACCTCAACAACTGTTTATTTTGGCTAGGTTCTACACATGTTATTTATATTTCTTCTCTTTTTCTTCGAATTTTCCATTTTTAAGGGTAAATGTGGAATTTAATTATTGATTATATAATTTCGATATTATGGAATTATTAAAATGTATTTCAACAAGTTTCATGTTTTAAACATCGTCAAGATATAGTTTCTATCATCTATCCCCGCAGCAATACACGGGAAATCATCTAGTTCTTATAGTTAACTGATTCCTCCCTTGGAAATAAATATGCCAAATAATTACAACAAGAAAACTCTCCAGTTATTACTTGTGTGATGTTTTGATTGTCGTAAGAGTTTAACCTTGAAGATACTCAATTCATAAGATTTAATGTAGTCTAGATAACACTTTTGAAAGGAGTTGTTTCATCGAAATGAAGTCTAGTAGTGATTGAGATGCATGCCAAAACTTAAATGTGGATCTAAAAGTATGATATTGCTTGAAAGCTTGTCTAACAAAACTAATAATGCACACACTGGGATGCGAACAATTTCATTGGCCTTCAAACGATCTAGGTATAAATCCTAATTTCGACTATGAGTTGATGACATGGGTAGCAAGCTACCTATGGGAAAAATATTGGTACTCTTGAGGGCTATGCAAAAAAGGTTACAAAATTCATTAATGACTTCAAATAGAAACTATTATTGAATCCAATATGATCACCTACAAAGTCTTTGGCATGGTCTCGTTACTATTATATGAATTTTCTTGAAAGTTAACAAACAGAAAGAAGCGTTTTGATGGACTTGATTCATTGATGTGGGTGTCAATGAGACACCTGACTGTTATGCTTATTTTAACATGATCTCTCACACTTAAATTGATGTATAAACCTTCCTAGTGTTCCTTGGAGAGCTGAGAGTTAACTAGAGGAATTGGAATGATTGCTACACTTCTGTTAGATACTTTACTTTTATTGTCTTGAGTTACCAAAGCTAGTATGATATTATTGACACTACTCTAAGTATGCTAAGCTTTCAAATAAAAGAAGTGTTGGACTCATATGGCTATCACTAGTAAGTAAATTTATATTCTCGTTATTTTAGTTTAAATGCTGAGTTCCTTATGATTGTTGGTTTCTTGCTCGAGGACGATCAAAGTTTAAGCTTGGGGATGTTGATGGCTATGAAAAATAGCCATCTTTATCTAGGTTTAAATATTATTTTAAGTCAAGAAATTTACTAAATAACACTCTAGCCTTACTACTAATGACTAATTATTGCAAATCTGTGCAAATCCTTCTCTTGATTCGTGATGCGCGGAAAATCATGCCTTTATCACGAGATCAGGAGCAATTACTGAACAATATGTCCTTACCAATACAACCAAGTCAACCAGGGGAGAAAAGGTGTTTCCAGGAGGTGTAATGAGCATTGGTACGAGCGAGGCCCGCCCTTACTGTCCGCCCATACAGCACGCTGCGGCCTTTCTTAGGTCAAACCAAACTACTTATGTGAAGGAAGCGAGATCATTTGAGGAGAGACACAACCTCTAGCCGCCATAGAACCCATTCGCCATTCAGATCTCATCCATCACACACCGAAGGAGATCCACACCACCATCCTCCTTCGTAGCCATATACATTATCTTGTAATAGAGATCTTCTTGCGAATTGGCGACCACTGTAAAAATATTTGATTTCAATCTAAATATTTTGCCAATGATTCATATTCTTGATCTTATTACTATGAGTGAGTTGTCCTCACAGGCTGTGGGTTGGGGTGAATCCTCGTAGCATCTATGTGCATCTAAATCTATGGGAATGTTATGTAGTGATTGAATAGGAGCTTTGTTATCTTGTTTCTTTGTCTCTACCTCGATCTGAGGACTTGTAGGTACCCAAGACCCCGTGGATTGATCAAGGTGTGAGGTAAGATGAGTGGAGAATGACGCCTGACACACGAAACCCCAGTGACAGAAAGGGGGAGTATGGTATTCGCTTAGTGATCTGCTTGGTATTAACAGTAACATCACAGATCTTAACACTTTGGTATGTTTTACTTAATAATCGTTGTAACCCGTGGTTTCGTGGTATGATGGTTGGACCAAGAGACTATTGTCACACGTGGTTTCAGGGGCTCTAGTAGTTGAGGATGTGCTACCCACAATTCCTATCACTATTATATCATTTTACACATGACAATTATTAATCTTATTTTTATCCCATTTGTATGCATAGATGCATGTGAACCTTCAAGCCTGGCATATCTCCATCATTGAAAACAACCAAAAGATACAACGTGAACTGGAAATATATGGTAAAGAAAAAACAAAATTAATCAGCAAGTCTTGTAGAAGTTCCTCAATTCCTTTTACAAGTGTTTCCCAAGGTTCGATAAACTTAAGTATTTTCTAGGAAAAAACTACTATATTGTATCTGTAATCGGATCAAAGGTATCACTGTATAAACCACGTTAATCCTAAATCTTGGAATGGCATGAGTGAGTAAGAAGTTCTTCTTCGATCCGTGTAACTTCAAATGACTAAGTTGAATGTATTACATAAGAGTAATTATAGTGGGTGGAAACCCGTAACGTTCCCATCTTGTGATGCAAGATGACAAGTTTAGTATCCCTAAAAGGTTCACATTTGAGCTACGGTCTTTGACCGGATTGAATGGAAATGAAGGAATACAGAATTAGGAAGAGCTCGACTTGACTTCGAGAAACTTGGTAACAGACACACACATAAAGATGTGTGTTACAATAATAAGACCAGAGATGTTTATGGGACAGGTAGCGCACCTCTGGAGAGTGTATAAAACATGTTATGATACTCCCTATCCGGGGACGGATTGTCAACGCAGCGTGGAAAGGAATTTAGGGAAGTTCTAACAATCCGTAGAAACTGACGGACATAGTTTTTCTATATTAAAAGCTACCTTTGATAAGAAACCGTAACCAAAAATGAATTCAGGATGTTTGATCCATGGTTACACATTACATACCCAATTATAGAACTTGATGAGTACACTCGTACTCAGAATATCTTCTTAAACCATTCCTAGACTGTGAGAATATCAAGACAAATGAAAACAATACGCACGGTGATGACAGAGAGTTCTATTATAAGAAACCAGATCTTTCTAGAGAGAAGACTATGGTATAAAATAAGAAACAAACTATGAATATACATTAAAATGGAAGAATATGTTTTAGAATACTATAGATGAGTCGAGCAATATAGACTTACTTAAATAAGTTGCTGAGCTCCAGTGGTATTCCGTCTAGTGATGCCATTGCTACCAAAACTAGTTAGTTTGAGTTTCAATATTCGAAAAAAATCCTCAATGGACCGACGAGGATTATAAATCATTTGTACAATTTTGGTATACTATAATAAACATGAAAAATTGTGGATCTGCAATGTTTCTGCTGTATCACTCTAAGGGATATGATATTTATGAAATGGTATTTCATGAATATTTTGACAACGAAATTGCGCAATACAATATACTGGATCACCGCACTGACCATGACCGCCACTGCGCGGACGAGCCGGCGTACGTACATACTTGTATCTATATGTACGCTACATATTCATACAATTTAGTTGGGTCATATGGGTTTATTACGTGACTATGTATACCGATTAAATATATATGACGAAAGGGTACCGAGCGATGTTAGCCATCCTTGCGTTTGAGTTTGAGTTTGCGTGAGTTTGCTCTGAGTTTGAGCGAGGGATTGTAGTAGGGCGAAAGCCTGCCACGAGGAGGGTGATTAGCAGAATTTTAGAACCTAAATTTGCACTTCTAAAGTTTTACGGCTAACTTGACAGGTCTCGCATATGTTTAAGACCTCTAATGCTTTTCACTAAAACAAGTTTTGCACCGGCCTATGGACCTCTCACGTATCACTGTTCATCTTATGTTCGGTAGCCAAAGGAGACCATGGATCAATGTTAGTCTTGTGTGCTATCAAAATAATTGATTTTAGTCTTGTATATGCAGCGTCTCGATGTGTGGAGGCAACATTGTGCCCTCTGGCCCCGTGGCCACATGGTTAATGATGCAAATGGGTCACTATTAGATCTTTTACGTTTTTAGTATAAAAATAAACTAACTTTTTAAAATATTAATGCCATTATAAAAGTTAGATCATTTTGTCGAACTAAGAGCACCTCCAATGGCGTGTTCCAAACGACGTCCGGCAGAAGCGCCAGATAGATCACTTGGGAGATGTTGTCACTCACTGTCGGTTTTGGGACACGCCTGCGAAAACACCAAATGGCGCTTCGTAGGTTGAACGGTTTTTTCAAACCAAACAAAATTCATTCATATTACGATGAATTTTTACAAACTGAACAAGATATAACTAAATTCCAATAGAAAGTATATCTAAATGGTGCTAAGTATCTACTGCTCCGGCCAGACGGATGGCCTCGTCATCGACCCTAGCGCCACACATCTTGGCCTCCCACTCATCCTGCTTCTAGGCCGCTTCACCTATTGTGCTTCCACCATTTGCCAGGCGCCGCCACTTCTGGGTAGCACCCTTCAGCGGGGCTTGTTCGTCTGCGGTACCAAAGTTGGCAGGCCAGCGCATGGCGGTACCTAAGTTGCCTGAAATTACCGCGTTTCGAAAAGTTGGGCCGCCAACTACCGAGAGGGGCCATTTCGATGCAAACTCGTCTCACCCCTACCAAATCCAAACATGCCGTGAAACTGTCCCATGAAGTAGACAGTCGGGACCCTCATGTCAGTAATATTTCCGTGACGCGAGCGCCAACGCGGCACCCACGTAGACGAAACGAGATACTAAAGGAGCATCGTGCGTTGACCAAATTCACAAATCCACCCCCTCCCTCCTTTCGCATGAACCCTAGCACCGGCGGCGTCGAAATCCCCTCTGTAACCAGAATGATCTCTTCGGGCATTTGACTTCCGGCGCCAAGTTGCTGCGCCTACTCGCTGCTACCGAGCTCTAATGCCGAATGCCATGCCAGCCGTTGCGACGATCTAGCCCGCCTCTACCGCCAACGAGCTGAGCAACGCGGAGGATGGCAGATCCATTTGCCGAGGAAGAAGTACTTCTGGCTAATTTCTGGTGAGCTACTCTTCTCTTTGCTATTCGCACTACCTATAACTGCTAGCTGGCTATTCGCATTACAGAGATATATCGAATATAGAATTGTTTGCTAGCACGACACTGACAAACAATTCTTATCTTTTGTCTCCAATTTTCTATCAACTAGGATCTCTGCTGAACCCAAATACACGGTTCTGGTGAGCATCTGCGGCTACCTCATTAAATTAGCACATGGGAAGCGTACGTGGAAATAGGCTTAGAGTCTGAAGATGGAAGTAGCGCATGTGCAGTTATGCACTGTCCCTAGTTTGGTTGCCGCTCTGAGTGAACTTGCTGAAATGAGGCCAGAGCAGACTGCACGGTTCAGCCTCGTTGATGAACGAGGCTTCAAGGGTCCTATAGCGTGTGACAGTCAGCTAATTGGGTTGATGAAACAGCATGTTAGGCTTCGCGTGGTTATGCTGGTGTGTAACATAGTGGATGAGGAAGCTCCTGCTACTAGGAGTCGCCCAGCTATTATTGGATAGGGAGGTCTAACTCGAACCCCTGCTGTTGTTGAGAAAAATGTGGTTCCTCGTCCGCGACATGCTTCTGTTAGGCAACCTCCTCGTAGGAGTCCCCGTATGGCCATTGTGGAAAACTCTCCTCTGAAATCTGCTGGTACTGGTCATCCCCTTCCCCGTGCCCGTGTTGCTGCGGCTACTGCTCACCCAATCCATGCTACTATTGAGCAAACTAAGGCGTCCGGAGGCTGCCCCGCTGTTGTTTGCCAAGACCGCCGCCTTGGGTGCTGCTCCTCCTAGAAACCGTCCTCAAGTTGTGCGAACCCGTGCTCTAGAATCTGCTGGTACTGGTCGTCCTCGTGTTGTTGTTGATCTGGACGCTGTTGACCCAATCCATGCCGCTGTTGAGCAAACTAAGGCTTCTAGAGGCTTCCCCACTGTTGTTGCAAAGACTGATGCCTTGTATCATCCTCGAACCCGTGCTCGGGTTCAGCGAGCTGCTGGTCTGAAGCCAGCTCATGGTCTGGACTCTGCTAGCACTCGAAACACTGCTGTTGTGCGAGCTGCTACTGATCGTCGAGGTGGCATGGCAGCAGCTGATCCTATTGTGGCTGCCGTTAGAAGGGGCCATGCCTGTCCACCATGTAATATAGCTCCCGCTGTTAAGGGCCCTCGCCTTGCTCCTTGTCCTGGTACTTCCACCGAGGTTGATCCAGCTAACGATGACGCTGGTGATGGCGGCGGTGGCATTGGGGCTGGGTCTGATGGTGCCGCTCCATCTCTCGAACCTCTCGGAGGTTTCTATCCTGAAGAACCTGATGAAGGCAAAGTAATTGTTCGTATCGGTGTCGCGGATTATACTGCACAATTAGATGATGGCACAGAAAAATTCTATGACGAGTTTGATGTAATCCTTGGCAGATACGACCCTGAAGTGGTAGAGTTATCTCACCTGATGGCATCGTTACATGTGAAGGTGTTGTGGGGGTCCTCCCAGGAAGCACATTTGTTATATTATGGTTACAAGAGCAAAAAGGCTACCGAAGTGTAAGATACCAAGGATTTAGTCGCACCGTTTACAAGGAAACATTATAGAGGTGAAGTTTACTTCCACTTGCTAGTGCTCACAGTTGGATAGGAATTGGAGCTCGACAATAGAGATGATGGACTTTTAGAAGGCATGCATGACCTGATCCATGGCATCACTGGGGCTGGTGCGACTGAGGGTGGCTTCGAACAGAGGAGAGTCTTACGGAGGAGCGTCATAAAGAGGAGCAGGAAGAGCATCCCTAGAAAGGGCACCCCGAAGAAGAACGTCACCAAGGAGACCACGCCTGAGAAGAGGACGCCCAAGAGTCGCACGACAAAAGGCACCACGCCGCAGAGTACACCCCTGAGATCCAGTCAAAATGCCACACCGAATGGTAGCAGCAAAAACGCTAAGAGGGCTAGCACGGTGGTGAACACTCCCATGAGTGGTAGCAAAGAGGCGAAGATGGCTAGCACGGAGGCTACCACACCCAGTGGGAGCAGAAAAAACACTAATTTGGAGCGGAACACGCCGCTGTCAGGGAATTATGCCAGCACGAAGGAGAACACGCCCAATAGTAGCAGCAAAAGCACTAATTTGGAGCGAAACATGCCGCTGAGGTCAGGCAATAATGCCAGGACGAAGGAGAAGACGCCCAATAGTAGCAGCAAAAGGGCTAATTTGGAGCGGAACACGCCGCTGGGGTCAGGCAATAATGCCAGCACGAAGGAGAACACGCCCAATAGTAGCAGCAACTGGGCTAATTCAAAGAAGAACACGCCGCAGAGGTCAGGCAATAATGCCAGCACCCTGGAGCCAACACCCGTGAGGGGAGGCAGTAAGGAGATCACACCCAAGAGCGGCAGCAAAAGGCCTAGTTCGATGGGGAATGGAACACGGATGTCAAGCCCTACTGCTACCATCAGGAAAGATTACATCAGGAAGGAGGATGTATACGGGAAGAGCAAGAGGGTTCTGTATACTCAAGATGAAATTGATTCTGACTGCTGTTTGTCCACTGAAGTACCTGGGATGCGTGCAAACGTAAGACCATCCCATGTGGTTGTAGCAGAACCAACCGAGTGTCTTGGAGAACACAGAGTTGTCGGTGAGGTGGACTAGGGCAATGTTCCTGTCCATCCGGGTGGAGACGATGGTGCAGCCCCACCCATGGGAGTCAATATGATGTGTGCAGTACTAGGCATTAGAGACGATGGCGAAGATTCTGAATCAGATGAAGAAGAAGGCACTATAGAGGATCAAGAATCTGGTGATGCTGAAATAGACGAGGAACTTAGCGATGAGGCTGGTATTCCAGTCGATGATTTGGGTGTTGAAGTAGAAGAAATGAAACATGACCACGAGTATCCTATAATTTCGGTCGTCACCGAGCTTAGGAGCATGCATGAGTTCGGGATGTCGTTCTGACATTTTTGTATCAAGGGGGAGTTCGACGTTTATCAACTGAAGAACTCTGCCGAGAGGTTTGAGGCCGTTTGCAAGTTAACGTGGATGAATGGACGGCCCGAGGTACATTGTCCATGGAGGATCACAGCAAGATCCTTACACGCGTCGACTGCAATAAGGGTATTGGGGCAATGAATGCAGCAAACCATCAGAACTCTCTCTCTCTCTTTTCACTCTATAACTACAATTGATGTGCGATATATTTCTGGCAACTAGTCGACTCTGCTTATCTTTTAAATGAATATGTGTTGCAGGTAACAAATGGGCCCTCCACACATGTGTCCGACAGGCAGTAAACTGAAATCCTCAATGGTGGATACGGAGTGGGTGGCTATGCAATCTATGTCCATACTAAAGGATAACCCTAAGGAGACCACGAAGAATATTCAGACTAGCATCGGTTCTAAATACAACATTGTCCTTCTGTATTACACGGTTTGGAAAGGTAAAGAGAAAGCTCTGGGGGTCTTGCACAGGGATTGGACCAATAGCTTCAGGATGCTGTACAACTTCAAGGCGGAGGTACAAGCTAGGTGTCCGGGGAGTGTTGTGGAGATTGACACCGAATCGGAAGGTTGTAAAATATATTTCAAAAGATTTTTCATGGCGCTTAAACCTTGCATCCAGGGATTCAAGGACGGCTGTAGGCCGTATCTGAGTGTAGACAACACTGTCCTAATTGGCAAATGGAAAGGCTACCTGCCATCTACAACAACACTTGATGGTCACAACTGGATGTTCCCAGTGGCATTCGGGCTGTTTGAAATAGAAACGGAGGAAAACTGGGTCTGGTTTACGAGGCAGCTCAGGAGATCAATAGGCCACATGGATCCATTAGCTATATCCACGGATGCATGCAAAGCGCTGACGAATGCAGTGAAGGATGTGTTCCCGCGAGCTGAAGGTAGAGAATGCCATGCCCATATGATGCTCAACTTGTACTCACACTATGCAGGCAGCGTATTTCGTTACATGTTTCCTGCTGCTAGAGTTTACAAACCTAGTAGCAACGATTATTTCATGAGCAAGATTTTTGCCGAAGCCCCTGAACTTCCAGAGTACTTAGCCATCCATCATTCGCAGCTATGGAAGAGGAGTCAATTCAACCCTGACATCAAAGTTGATTACATAAACGAACAACCTTGCAGAATGCCTGAATAACTGGGTGAAGGACATAAAAGTGTGTCCTATTCATATCTTGATGGACAACATACGTGGTATGATCATGAAGCTGTTAAATATAAGGAGAGAGATCGGTAGGAGACTTAGAGGACATATGCTACCGCTAGTTGTACAACAACTACACAAGAGAAGCCGAGGACTTGCTCATCTTAAGGTTCTTCCGTCAACCAGCAGAAGCTATGAGGTGGTCGATATGTCCAAGAGTGGCAAAAGGGATGTTGTGAACATCCAGCTGCGAGAATGCACCTGCTTAGAGTGGCATCATACCGGGAAACCTTGCGACCACACCTTGGCCTTCTTGGTGAAGAAAACAACTCTACCACATTTGGATCAGTATTTGTCAGACTACTACTCTATGGAAAAGTTCAGAGCTACGTACGCTGGATCCGTCGAGCCATGTACAGACCCATCTCAGTGGCCTCAAGTCCAACTGTCTTTCGAGTATTTCCAGCCAGTTACAAAAAGGGGCAGAGGAAGACCCCAGGTGAATAGGTTTAAGAATTTTCTTGAGAAGAAGGGTTCGGCTTTCTGTGCTACAAAGAAGGGCAAAACAGATGCAAGACCTGCCATCTTATAGGCTATAGAGCAGCTGGATGTCCCCTTAATGCTCCCAAACCTAGGTATGAGATGGTACATTCACACACAAAAATTGTTTATAGTCTGTAGATATAAGGTAGTAATCCATGTACTTTTTTTTACATGAAGCGCAAGGTAAGAAACAAGACAGTCGACTCAGTGATTTTGTTGCGGGAAGAAAACCAAAATGAGTGGAGTGATGATGCCGGACAAGATTCTGGTGCTGATTGGCCTGACTTCCCTCGGCCTAGAGATGAAGGGTACGTGAAGGTAAGAAAATTGGCACCCAGGTAGAGGAAGAAAGCAGGAGATGAAGAAGCCAACGGACGTGAAGGAAAGAGGAAGAAAGTTAGAACCCAAGCAGAGAAAGAAGGCTAGCAGTGTAGCAACCTAACGATGTATTGAACTTGAACCTATATATGTAGTTCGGTTAAACTCTGGAGTTGTATGCGTGGGACTTGTCGGGCAAAACAATCTGCCTCCCGTACTCGGAGTAAAATGTATCGTGACTTTAGGATTTGATACGGCCGAGGCCACTAGCTGAATCCAAAACTGTGACTGTGCCACTACTATCTGAATAATCGCGATAGCTGAGTGGTTAAATCCTCTCCAAAATCGATGGGTGTTAGTGGCACAGATATGATTTATTTATAGGCGCTTAATAAATCCCTGTTGTTGGCATTGCACTTATGATAAGTTTCTGGGCTGGAAAACAATTTCTTAAGCTGGCCGCTACACTCCACGAAGCAGCAACTTATTTCAGTTGTTGGACAGATATGGCAACATAAACTGCAAATGCAACAGATAGTGCCCAAATAATGAGGAAATTGTGTCCACTATCTGGCCTAATCTTGAGCCCATCTGTCTGACCACCTCCCTGCCCCTACCTCCCCTACACCTGGAGAAGCTCCTGGATCTCTCGCTCCATCGCACGAATCTCCTCTTTCTTGTCCCACACAACATCACGCAGATCCTGAACAAGCTCTCTGTGAAAACCTGTCAGTGGCTTTTCGATCCACACAAACTTGTCAAAGCCAGTCCCCCTCCCTTCGTGCGTAGTAGATTGAAGGAAACAAACAAAAAGAATTACATTACGCTTTCCGGATCCGGGTTACCATTGTACCTATAGTAGGAACTTACCGTTCTAATGCTGCAGTTGCTGAATTTTCCTGCAGTATTTTTGTTGGTCCACGAAATCCATCTCGGCATATTCTCACTACACAAACAAAGCATATCGGGGTAGTAATCATAGGGCGCCCTCCGGTACCTGATGGGGGCACCCGCCTGACGGCATTGAGCCCACCCTGATTCTGCCCGAGACGAACTGCACGAGCTGCGAGCCATGAGCGAGGGGAGCGAGGGCAGAGGAAAGAGGAGCCTTTGGATGTCAGGGTAGTGGTGAAGCATGATTTATCCCTACTTAATAACTCGGGAAGAATCCTACCGTCCACATTCGGCTGACAGGTGGGGGACCTAGCGTGTGGACTTGTCAAAAAAAAACTCGCGCCTTCGTGGTTCAAAATCCCTGTCGCGCGCATTGGACGAAATTTTTTGGTACCTTGCCCGCGTACATATCACTGGGAGGTCTTGCTCAGGAACCAGACACGCCTGGCCCACAATCTTACTCCCTCCTAGGAACTTGTCATGGCTCGTGCCGGCAGATCCATCCACTCCACCGCTTCTGGTAGGGCTCGCCGCGGCGGATCCACCCCAAGATCCTACCGTTGCAGTATCAAATGGCCATGGTTTCTTGAGAGGAGCGATGATGCTACGCATGCGAGCTCGGCCCCTCCTACCTGTAGAAGGACTGATGCGGCGTCGAGCTCGAGCAGGAGCCGCCAGGTGCGACGGCGCTCGGTCCACGCCAACCCCGTCACCTTCGTCATTGTCGATTCCGATGTGGAGGACGACGGGGACGAAGCTGTGTAGAACGCCATTGTTGCCTCCTTGGCGAAGGGCAAGCCACGGGCGGGAGTGGATGTCGCCGGGAAGGGCACGACAGTGTCACCAATCTTGGTGGACTCCGGCGACAGTGGTGTGATGTGGGTCTGGATGTTGTTTAGGATGGTTGCAATTTCGGTTGTGTTTAATGCGAGTACAATTATTGTAATGTGTTTGTCGAGCTATATTGAGAAATATGTGCAATAGTAGTGTGTGAGTGCTTCCACTTTAGAAATTGTGTCTGTGCCATTTGCATGTTGCATTATCAACGTAGATTACTTGTAAACAATCCAACGAAAATCATCAGATTACAACCATCGAACGAGAGTGGCAGGATGGAAGAGAAGTTGGGACAGTGGCTTCGAGGGGAAGGAAGAGGAGGGGGCGTGACACTGGCAGGTGGGCCCTCGGAACACGTGACACTGACATGCAGGAGCGGGAGCACACGGTATTGCCGGTCTGTCCAGAGCAAGCGGACTTTGCAAGGTGACAACAACAAGCTGATTGAACCAATATAATAACTCGTCGAAGTATTAAGGAGTACTGAAACTACAACTGGGGTACATTCGCACAACACGTATGCTATAAGCACCTGAGAAGCATCACTTATGTCTAACAGTAACGACAGCACAAGTACTACATTTGCCTATCAGTCTTCTCGATACAAATGTAGAAATGCATCTGCCTGTTCGGTCCAGCACCGACAAGGTACTGAGATGGCACACATAGGATCGACCTTAGGTCCACATACTCCACCTCCCGCGGCGTCGGGCAGCTCGGCGCCTCGGCTAGCACAATAATGCTATCTGACGACGGCGGCTGGGCGTTCGCCCACATGCGCACCATGTATACGGGCCAGGCGCATGAGACCGACCTGACGCATACGGCACCCACGACGGTGGGCCCGGCTCTGGTTCTCGGAACACCGGCGGTGATGGTTAGGATGAAAACAGAGCCGTCCCCCCTCCTGGAAAATTAGCAGGCGGCATGAAGTTGGGCTTGCCCATATGATATCCTAATCACTTCGATCAAGTGCCCATCTACAAGGTGGATGACAAGCTCTATCGGCGGGCCGGTGTAGTTGCAGCCTGGCTCCGTGCAGGAGCACGCGCCGTGCGGGCACGCGAGCTCGTGGAGCGGGAGCTCGTGGTAGGAGTAACGGCGAAAGCATCCTGGGTGGGAGCATACGAGCGGGAACACCGCTGTGAAGTTGCGCGCAAGGATCTCCAGATTCTTGGTCTGCAACATCTGCCACATCTGAAGTTCGTCGAGAAATCGGAAAAAAGATCAGCAGTTAGATTGGTGAATAGAAGGAATATGTAGGATAAGTTCAAAAGCTTGTAAAATGATTTCTTACCATGAAGGTAGCGACCGGAGAATTGGCGGATGTCGTCGGCTTGCGGCTATGGCAGGATGGAAGTGAAGTGGGGAAAGTGGCTTCAAGGGGAAGGAAGAGATGTACGGGGAGGAAGAGAAGTAACGGGGAAGTGACACTGGGATATGGCCCACTGAACTCGTGAGTCGTAACACTCGTAACATGCTAGTTTGTCCAGACCAAGCGTGGCCAATCATACCGCAGAACAGCCTACTCGAGGATCGCTCTCGCGAAGAGCATCCCAATCGTCCAAGCTCCCCAATCGAACGGTATGTAACAATCATCAAGCAGAACAACTGTGTTATGGCGTGCCTTCTAGTAGACTCGGTCTAACGGTGGATCCATTGGGGGCAGTGCTAGTTTTAGTATAAGAACAAACATGAAATGACTCAAATGGATACATATGTGGTTTGTGGAAAGAACACACATGCAATGACACTGGTTGATCCATGTGTGGTTTGTCGAAAGAACACACATGCAATGACTCTAGTGGTTGATCCATGTGTGGTTTATGGAAATAACACACATGCAATGACTCTAGTGTTGGTTTTAGTATAAGAACACACATGCAATGACTCTAGTGGGTTCACATGCGGTTTGTGCAAAGAACACACATGCATTGACCACTGGTTGATCCATATGTGGTTTGTGGAAACAACACACATGCAATGACACTGCTTGATCCATGTGTGGTTTCTGGAAAAGAGAACACATGCAATGACCACTTGTTGATCCATGTGTGGTTTGTGGAAAGAACACACATGCAATGACCACTTGTTGATCCATATGTGGTTTGTGGAAAAGAACACACATGCAATGACCACTGGTTGATCCATAAGTTGTTTGTGGAAAAGAACACACATGCAATGAGTCTAGTGGATACATGTGTGGTTTGTGGAAAATAACACACATGCAATGAGTCTAGTGCTGGTTTGTCGTTTTAGTATAAGAACAAACATGCAATGACTCAAATGGATCCATATGTGGTTTGTGGAAAGAACACACACGCAATGACACTGGTTGATCCATATGTGCTTTGTGGAAAGAACACACATGCAATGACCACTGGTTGATCCATGTGTGGTTTGTGGAAAAGAACACACATGTAATGACCACTGGTTGAACCATGTGTGGTCTGTGGAAAGAACACACATGCAATGACCACTGGTTGATCCATAAGTGGTTTGTGGAAAAGAACACACATGCAATGACCACTGGTTGATCCATGTGTGGTTTGTGGAAAGAACACACATGCAATGACCACTGGTTGATCCATATGTGGTTTGTGAAAAGAACACACATGCAATCACTCTAGTGGGTTCACATGTGGTTTGTGAAAAGAACACACATGCAATGACCACTGGTTGATCCATATGTGGTTTGTGTAAAAAACACACATGCAATGACCAATGGTTGATCCATATGTCGTTTGTGAAAAGAACACACATGCAATGACCACTCGTTGATCCATGTGCGGTTTGTGGAAAAGAACACACATGTAATGACCACTAGTTGATCCATGTGTGGTGTGTGGAAAGAAAACACATGCAATGACACTGGTTGATCCATGTGTGGTTTGTTAAAAGAACACACATGCAATGCCACTGATTGATCCATGTGTGGTTTGTGGATAGAACACACATGTAATGACTCTAGTGCTAGTTTTAGTATAAGAACACACATACAATGACTCTAGTGGGTCCATATGTAATTTGTGAAAAGAACACACATGCAATGACCACTGGTTGATCCATAAGTTGTTTGTGGAAACGAACACACATGCAATGAGTCTAGTGGATCCATGTGTGGTTTGTGGAAAATAACACACATGCAATGACTCTAGTGTTGGTTTGTGGTTTAGTATAAGAAAAAACATGCAATGACTCAAATGGATCCATATGTGGTTTGTGGAAAGAACACACATGCAATGACACTGGTTGATCCATGTGTGGTTTGTGGAAAGAACACACATGCAATGACCACTGTTTGATCCATATGTGGTTTGTGGAAAAAAACACATGCAATGAGTCTAGTGGATCCATGTGTGGTTTGTGGAAAAGAACACACATGCAATGAGTCTAGTGCTGGTTTGTGGTTTTCGTATAAGAACAAACATGCAATGACTCAAATGGATCCATATGTGGTTTGTGGAAAGAACACACATGCAATCACACAGGTTGATCCATATGTGGTTTCTGGAAAGAACACACCTGCAATGACCACTTGTTGATCCATATGTGGTTTGTGGAAAAGAACACACATGCAATGACCACTGGTTGATCCATGTGTGGTTAGTGGAAAGAACACACATGCAATGACCACTGGTGGATCCATATATTGTTTGTGAAAATAACACACATGCAATGAACACTGGTGGATCCATAAGTGGTTTGTGGAAAGAACACACATGCAATGACTCTAGTGCTAGTTTTAGTATAAGAACACACATGAAATGACTCTAATGGATCCATATGTGGTTTGTGATAATAACACACATGCAATGACCACTTGTTGATCCATGTGTGGTTACTAGAAAGAACACACATGCAATGACAGTGGTGGATCCATGTGTAGTTTGTGGAAAGAACACACATGCAATGACTCTAGTGGTTGATCCATGTGTCGTTTGTGGAAATAACACACATGCAATGACTTTAGTGTTGGTTTTAGTATAAGAACACATATGCAATTACTCTAGTGGGTTCACATGTGGTTTGTGAAAATAACACACATGCAATGACCACTTGTTGATCCATATGTGGTTAGTGGAAAAGAACACACATGCAATGACACTGCTTGATGCATGTGTGGTTTGTGGAAAGAACACACATGCAATGACTCTACTAGTTGATCCATGTGTGGTTTGTGGAAATAACACACATGCAATGACTCTAGTGGTTGATCCATGTGTGGTTTGTGGAAAGAACACACATGCAATGAAAGTGGTGGATCCATGTGTGTTTGTGGATAGAACACACATGCAATGACTCTAGTGCTAGTTTTAGTATAAGAACACACATGCAATGACCTCTGGTTGATCCATATGTGGTTTGTGGAAAATAACACACATGCAATGACCACTGGTTGATCCATAAGTTGTTTGTGGAAAAGAACACACATGCAATGAGTCTAGTGGATCCATGTGTGGTTTGTGGAAAAGAACACACATGCAATGAGTCTAGTGCTGGTTTGTGGTTTTAGTAGAAGAACAAACATGCAATGAATCAAATGGATCCATATGTGGTTTGTGGAAAGAACACACATGCAATGACACTTGTTGATCCATATGTGGTTTGTGGAAAGAACACACATGCAATGACCACTGGTTGATCCATATGTGGTTTGTGGAAAAGAACACACATGCACTGACCACTGGTTGATCCATGTGTGGTTTGTGGAAAGAACACACATGCAATGACCACTGGTTGATCCATAAGTGATTTGTGGAAAAGAACACACATGCAATGACCACTGGTTGATCCATGTGTGGTTTGTGAAAAGAACACACATGCAATGACCACTGGTTGATCCATATGTGGTATGTGAAAAGAACACACCTGCAGTGACTCTAGTGGGTTCACATGTGGTTTGTGAAAAGAACACACATGCAATGACCACTCGTTGATCCATATGTGGTTTGTGAAAAGAACACACATGCAATGACCACTGGTTGATCCATATGTGGTTTGTGGAAAGAACACACATGCAATGACACTGCTTGATCCATGTGTGGTTTGTGGAAAAGAACACACTATGCAATGACCACTCGTTAATCCATGTGTGGTTTGTGGAAAGAACTCACATGCAATGACACTGGTTGATCCATGTGTGGTTTGTGAAAAGAACACACATGCAATGCCACATGTTGATCCATGTGTGGTTTGTGGATAGAACACACATGCAATGAATCTAGTGCTAGTTTTAGTATAAGAACAGACATACAATGACTCTAGTGGGTCCACATGTAGTTTGTGAAAAGAACACACATGCAATGACCACTGGTTGATCCATAAGTTGTTTGTGGAAAAGAACACACATGCAACGAGGTCTAGTGGATCCATGTGTGGTTTGTGGATAAGAACACACATGCAATGAGTCTAGTGCTGGTTTGTGGTTTTAGTATAAGAACAAGCAGCAATGACTCAAATGGATCACATGTGGTTTGTGGAAAGAACACACATGTCCATGAAACTGGTTGATCAATATGTGGTTAGTGGAAAAGAACACACATGCAATGAGTCTCGGTGGATCCATGTGTGGTTTGTGGAAAAGAACACACATGCAATGAGTCTAGTGCTCGTTTGTGGTTTTAGTATAAGAACAAACATGCAATGACTCAAATGGATCCATATGTGGTTTGTGGAAAGAACACACACGCAATGACACTGGTTGATCCATATGTGGTTTGTGGAAAGAACACACATGAAAATGACCACTGGTTGATCCATATGTGGTTGTGGAAAAGAACACACACGCAATGACCACTGGTTGAACCATGTGTGGTTTGTGGAAAGAACACACATGCAATGACGACTAGGGTTGATCCATAAGTGGTTGTTGGAAAAGAGCACA